>JAWWLV010000144.1:24968519-24982121 GCA_035041135.1 Platyrinchus mystaceus
AGAAATGTGAACCCAGATCCTTCTGATGTCATATACCTTCAATTAAGTCACCAAAATTTAAAAGCTGGAAATGTTAGAGGTATTAATGATACAAAGGAAACAAATAGGGACTAGAAGAAAGTTTTCAGAAGTCAATTTACATTGTTTATTTTGATTTGATTTTTTTTGTTTTGTTTTGTTTTTTTCCTTGAGGTCTAAAAACCAGTTTGCCACTACAAATTCAATGAGTACACTCTTCAGGTCCTCAAAGTCTTGATGTATTAACCTTTTCCTTCCACCTGCTTCCTGCCCCATCTAGACTTTGCTTGTTTCCTTCTTCGTGTGACTGGCTTTCCAACCAGAAAGAGTTGGGTACAACTTCTGCCCATTCAGTTCCTTAGCTGAGAGCAGCCTCTGCACCTCAGAAGAAAGTTTTTGGGTGGTTTTTTTGTTTCTTTTTTTCCCCACTATCAGACATCTGGCATCCTGGAGAAAGTTTTCCTGAGCAAATCTGGGCTCCCTGTACAGAGTGGGATAATGTGTCAGAAGGGAAGACTGATGATTACGTTGGCCTCACAAACCAACTATCAAATTCATAGACTCTGATAAAGTAAGTGAAAGTATTGTCTCTACTTCCTGTAGTCAGCTGTGGTTTTTATCCAAATGGCTAAGCTTCTGATGTATTTTACAATACAGCACACTAAACCATGAGATGAGTTTAAAATGTGGCATCATGCTGTGAAGAACTTCTGTGGCAGAAATGAGAATATTCCATCTGTAGCACAATGCAAATGCAGCACTGCTGGTGGAAATTCAGCTATAAATTACTGTCATGCAATGTTCAATAGGCCTTTTCTCATAACAGAGGTGTACAGGGGACAGCTGTATAGCAGAGAGCAAACTGTGAGTCCCAGAAAGTTCTGTTTCCCAGTTCAGTAAACCAATAAAAATAATTTAGGGATTCAAGTGAAGTTTAGTTTTGAATTGGAAAAAAAACACAAAACACTTATGTAGTGAGTTTATGTTTCTACATCATCTTCCCTGTAGCTCGAACAGTGCTTACCCATTGTCAACAGCTAAGATTTTACAAAACCTTTCTTTAGAGTCAGCATAAAATTATCAACAGGCCATGAAGAGCAAACAAGAATAGTAATTTTTTCAGTCTACACCCACATTTCTTTCTTTAGAAATGACATCTGTCTCAGATGAGAGAAAGGATTCATTAAAAAAAAAAAAAGATGGAAACTGTAATGCAGGAACAAAAACTTTTGGCTGTCAGCATTTCCGTAACCTCACAAGACCCAATTTTCATGTCTTAATTTATAATCTTGGTGTAAAGAGAAAACATGGTTTTGGTTTGCTTGTTTCAGATTTGAATAACTGGATGATTATATATAAATTTACGGCATTTGTACAGAAGATGTGTTGGTCTTAACATCTGTCAGAGAGTTGCATTTTAAACTGCTTTCGGTAATCATCTTTTGGCTGTTATTTACTGGAGACTTTGCAAATTCAAACTGCTTTAGAGAATTCTTATTGTAGCAAAAGGATAAATCCAGCCTGATTCAAGAAAGTACTCTCTCTTTAGCACGTATACAGCTAGAATTCAGTGGCTAAATTATCCGTTTTCTTAGAAAAGATTAACTAGTGATAAAATTCAACCCTTAGTTGAGTTTTGCTGCTTCCTGAGGGGCCTCTGAAGGCCTACAGTGATGACCTATGAAATGTATCTTAAACAGGTTGCAACAGAGGGACAGCCTTAAACAAATGATAAAGGAGAAATCTTTCTTTTAATGAGAAGTCTGTGTGTAGTGATTTGCTACATCTTTGATACTATCAATTAAGCTGTTTGGATATAAAATAGGTTGTGTTCTGGCAAGATGTGAGAGAGTTCACTGGAGCCTGGAAAAATGTCTTCAGTCATTCTGTAAGATCCCCAAGGACAGATTTTTTTGCCATATTTATTCATTGAACACATAACTTCATTGTAGAAATAAATAAAGTAGTCACTTTCTCAAAAGTTTTATGAAGAGCTTCTTAGACCTGAAATTCTTTATCTACCATTAGGACCAGAATTCCACAGGCAGCCCATGGAGCTGTCAGGCTTTGCAAATGAATGTGTAGGAAAGGCAGACGTGCTAGAGCGTGCAGAGAAAGCATGAGAAATCATAAAATGGAAGGAGCTTGCAAAAGAGGAATCTGCTTTAGTAGATGGGAGATTCAGTGACTGTATGAAATATGCACTACATCATACTGACTAGTGCTGCAGTGTTCAGTACTGGTCCACAAAATTTGGTGTGCTGTCTCCATCCCCATGATATTCACTGTTATGGAAGACTCGGCTTGTGGACCCTGGCAGCTGAAAAGAGGAGTTACACAGATGACTTCACACTGTTTAGAATTTCTGTATTTGGGGAATATTATGGAATTGCTAACAAATTAGTCTTTTTTAATTGTACTGGCATGTATGCATTTCCTGTCCCAACATGTACATGACTATTCATAGCACACCAAAACAGTTGCAGATTATTTTTTTCCCTTTGAATACAAACAGCATGAAGAAAAAATATTTTCTAGACATCAAAGAAAATTAAGTCAAAATGACCAAGCACAGAAAATTGAGCAGAAATCTAAATATTGGCTTGTTTTATGCCATTTAATGATAACAAGACCAGCTATTAAAGCAAAGCAAAGAGAGGAAAAAGAAAGGGGAGATGGCCCACAGTTTGTATTTAATCATGGACAAAAAGTAAATTGTAATTTGGACTGTAATGTGGTGAAAATAGCCTATTTGGACCTTAATACAAGGATGATGTGGTAATTCAATCTGTCATTTCAATAAGATGTATTGGGTACTTAAGTCTGCCCTTGCATGTAAGTGGCTTTTATTTATAGTGTTTCACCTTTCAGATTTCTTGGATCTGTACATATCTAACCTTATTGAAATACAAATCTAGACACTGGAGTCTCTTAACTGCAGCTATGTCAACAGTGTAACACAGCAAACCAACAGTTTAGAGTGAGAAGTTAAATATATCAGAGGAAACCGGGGAATTGTACAGGCAGAGGGTAGTTTCTTACATGTAACATTGCCAAGGAATAGCAGATACCTGATGGCAAAATGTCATGTGAACATGCCTCTGTTACTCCTTCTTCTCCAACACTGGGTTTACGCAGCATAAAACAAAGAAGAAAAAAAAAAAAGGTGGGTCCCCAAACTGAAAGGGAAGAGCTCAGGCTTATCATCTATGCAAAGTGCAGGACAAAGTGTTGCACTGGTGAGGAAAAGGCACCACGAAGTAGAGCAGAAGCTATGAACTGAAAGTCATGAACATTGGTTGTTTTATTGGTTGCAGGAGTCTAACCTGAGTCTAAGTGAGGAAGTGGACATGGTGAAACAAACAGTAAGATTGTATAGCTTTGCTTAGTGTAAGTTAAAATAACCAGACTTTTTTTGGAAGCCTTAGAGAACCTGTGCGTCTGTTTGCATCTGATATCAGGAATGTAAATTCAGACTGTCTGCAAGATTAGGAAAAGTTATTGTGCAGCTGCTGGTGGGTCTCTCTGAAAATTAATATTTGTCCTGGGGCAAAAAGCAGCAGGAACTCCTGAGGCTTGGGAAAAGAGTGCCACAGAGGGATGCTCTAAGTAGTCTGCATCTTCATGGTCTTGGCCCCTAAATAGTGTGTCTAATTTCCAGAAGTGCTTAGCCTCCAAGAATACTCATTTGAGTCAGTAGGAAGAGAGAAAAGTTGTGGTTTTCAATTAGAATTGTGAATTTAAGGGCTTAAACATTGAATTAACAAACTTTTCGTCTCCTTTTTTTTTATTAAAAAAAAGAAAAAAACAAGAAGATCCCACCCATGTCTCACTTCTAAACTGGTCCCAGATAACTGTGCAGGGGCAGTCTCTTGGAACCTGGATGCAGCTCCAGCAAATCCTGCAGCATTCCTGTTGGAAGACTTTGCATAAGTATATTTCAAAGGCAAGACTTGCTTTGAGTGAAAGGCCATATGTTTAGAGGAACTTTGATCCAACTTCTGCTGGCATAGATGGGAATTTTAGCGCTGAATTTGTCAGCTTCTCCTCCAAATCATACAGTTTTCCTCCTTTCCCTGTGCATACAGGTTTTTCTTTTCTTTGGCAAGGTCAATAAAATAAAGAGCATAAAGAATATAAAGAGCATCCACTGACTTCCAAACAGTACTTTTGTCCTGCTCTTTCCAGTGTTTGTCAGATTCTCTTGAGTTCACCTTGAACCTTTTAGATTCCAATCTGCAGGTTTTCAGATTCACCAACTGAAAAGAGTGTAGGACGGGTCTCGAGCATAAAGTTGTAACTGTGACAGTAGCTGAAGAACACTGAACGGGCTTTAATGCATGAAGGTATTGAACAAAAGAAGGATGGAGAACTTGTGGGTTGGCACTGTTAAGTTTATTGAGGAAAAAAAGCAAGTACATTGCTCATGTATTGAGCCAGCAGAACATGATAATGGTAAAATGTCATTAAGGTTAGTTTGATTTCCATGCATAACAGTAATTTATGACTCTTTCAGATACTGCAGATCAAATTCCTTTCTGCTGTATCTCAGAATAACTTTGTTGGGTTCATTTGCTTTAACTACTATAGTGCTTTCTTGGTTGGGTGTGCTTATAAATCATTTGAGTAGTGCTGGTTAAAACTAAAATAACATTGATGTAAGCGAGACCTTTCACTCCAAATTGAGATGGCAAAATATTTTCATCCTCTTGAGAGGAAATGACAATGAGCTATGGAGTACTAAAGGAAAACTGAGCATTGTAACTCTTGGGATCACACTGAGAAACTCTGTAAGGCCATGGCCTCTCTCACTTCATATTTTCAAGTGTCCAAGCTGACTTTATTTCTGTTCAAAAGGAGGACAGTCAGACTTTTATTTTTCCTGCAAGTTTGCAATCTCATTTCTCTCACTTTCACAAAGAATGTTACCTCAGAAACATTAAATGGGAAACATGTGCTTCAGGGCTAATGGTATTGCTTCTTTGTAAGGTCAACTCCAAAGTCTCAACATAAAGGCTTTGTTAATCTAAAGTGAAATAAAAGCAGCTGTCATAAAGCATGTGATATATAAACTCTCATTTAAAGTTGTATTATATTCCTCTTATTATTTTTAATAGTCTGAATTGAGAAAGAGAAAAATATTTATTGAAGGGATAAAAAGCAGCACGCTTCTAAACTTCTCAAGAAAGGAAAGACAAATATTTTGCCCCTGATAAAAAGACACTTTAAGCACCTTTTTCCCCCCTAAGTACTCATTTCTCTTAGGTCATATGTTCTGTCTACAAAAGAGCAAGGAGTGTTGGTATTCTGTAACTGAGAATAGCAGATAAGATAGATAAATTTCACAGCTTTTTCAAGCCAGAGAAAGAAAGAATTTTTGCTTTTACTTATTATAAAATCCATGGATTGTTACCTGCCAGGACAGGCAACCATCATTTGCTAGTATGAACAGTTTTCCTGATGATGTTCATTTTATGATTGTATCTATGCAGCTTTTAAGATATGCAATATTTTAGTTATATGTAGGTGTCAGGAAAAGTTGCTGCCATTTTAAAAACCATGAATCAATGTGCATGTCTGATTCTTCTCTCTAAAAAGTCTTTTGCAAGGACATGTATTAAGAAACAGGACCCACAGACACAACTTGGAGGCCAAACTATTTCATCAAGCAGCTGAAAACTTCTTGACAAATGTAATCTATGAAACCAAAAACTAAAACTGCCTGCAAGTGTTGGATATGAACATTTTCTGAGACTATAATGACCACTTGACTATGTCAAATCACATTATGGAAAAGTGTACAAATATGTGAGCAGTTTATAAGACGTTGGTGGAAATGTGCCTTTTAACATACCTCAGTAAGAATAGAATTTAAATGTATTTTCTTCACTGCCTTGCTGTTCCTCATCAAAGCTATTACCTTGGAAATCAGAAAGTTTTGAAAAGCTGTAGAGAAGTTTGAGGTTTTTTTTAAAAAGTATATATACATTTCTCATACGTATCATGAATGCTTATTTTTCTGGTCTTGGTTGTTTTTTTCCTGGTGTGCAACAGATAATTTAATTGCTGGTACACCTATATAGTCTTTGATAGCTTAGTCTTAGACAATAGAGAAAAATAAGAATAAAAATTGTATTAGGAGAAAGCAAAACAATAGTTCTACAATTTGTAAGAAGTACCGTGCTTTCCCTCTCAGTTTCAGCTCTTTTCATTTCCCTAATTTCAAAATCAGTTTCTGGGTTTATCTTGTTTAACATCTGTTTAATATATTTCATATTTTTGCTCCCCAACCTCAGCAAATCTTTCTACATTCGTTGTAGATATGTTTATCTAAGTGTAGTTTCATGACAGGATAAAAGAACTTTGTTTTTAGTGTACAGTTATAGCTACTCTTAATAGAGCCTATATACATTTCATAACATACATCTTGAGATACTTGTTTTGGTGAACTTTAACTGTAATATCCTCAAATCACTTTTATAACTCTTTTGGATATCTTTCTTTTGTTTTTCTTCTTTATTTTCTTTTCTGGAAAATCACAGTTGCTCTTTTTACAGTTCTTCAAGAAATCAGAAACCTTATTAAATACTGTCAAAATTAAAAAAGTATGTTCTGTGAAACCAAAATATCTGTGTAAGTGTTTTTATTGTCCATTCTTCTTTTTACAGAAGATCAAAGCATCAAGGGACAAGAAAATAGAGTGAGAAAAGTCAATTGAAGCTTGCGGAATTCATGGTCATGCCAAATATTTACCCAGTGATTCATCAAAAATGTTGCAAAATGCAGTATTGGATTTTTAATGATCCCAGGTTTCACTGCCAGTTCTTGTAAGACATCCTGTTTTTGTGCAGTGCTTTAAACAAAAGAAAAAGTTGATACGTATCAGGTTGAACCATAATTCAGGGACAACGGGAAGCCACTAATAGGATGGACATAGCTCATTTTGAAGTGGTTTTTTTAAAGGAATGTAAATACTTATATCAGTGGTACTAGAAAACTCACATTTGATTGTAGAAAAATGTCTTGTAACTGAGCACGTTCCTCTTTCTGCTCACAGAACAAGGGGATTTCTCAAGAGTGAAGCAAATGTGAAAAAGAGGAGGTCAGGTGTGACAAGAGTAATTTCTCACATTTCAGTTCAGCTCAAATAAAAGGTGAAATTTCAACATTTCAAACCGTGAGATAGTGAGTAACAGGTTACTTGTTAAAGGGCACTGATGTAGTTTACAGGGATCCTTGACATGTGAAAAAAATGGATGCACAGGAGATGCAAACAAACCCTGACCTCTGTTGGCAAATTAGGCATTGGTTAAGCAAGACACAGTGATAATATAAAAGAGTAAATGAAACAAGGTAAAGAAGAAAGATGTGAGTCAACATCAAAGAAATTGAATAACTGTGAATACTAGTCAAGGTCCATGTAACAATTTATCTAGTAAAACTGAAAGTTGTCTGCATTAAATCTATTATTTTGCTGAAATTCAACATGTACAAACCACTAATAGAGAAGGGTTCATTGCAACAATTATCAATTATCAGGATTTGCTGTATTCTATGTAATGTCCTTGTTCCCTCTGTAGATAGCTATACTTCACATACAGGCCTGTTTCTTTTATATAAGGAGTAACACTGTAAGAGGATCTCAGCCTATAAAGAACAGGAGAGGCCTTGAGAAGCTCCTGAAGCAGTTTCCTGAGTGCTGTTCCATGGTGCTCTGCATAAAAGTAAAGCCAGCCCAAACACTGCTGTTTTTCAGCCTAACCACAGGTACTTTCCACCATGTTTCCTATCATATTACATATCAAAACCTTTTTTTTTTAAATTAGAAACAGCAGAATTACTGCACAGCCATATAACCTATATATATTAATGAGATAAACGTATAGATAGCAAAAAAAGAGAAGCAGATGCTAAGAGGTAACTCTAGAAATTCAGTTTTTTGTTTCAAGGAGCAGAACTGCTACCAAAGATAAGTTTTGCTGACAAAGCAAGCATGGGATGCCTGCTATTCAAGCTGCATATCATGTGTCTATATGAACAGCTTACTGTAAAATTTGTTTTAAAACTGATCCAGGACCTTTTTTTCATATGATATTCTTAAAAGTGAGAATGCATAGTTCAGTGCAATGAACTGTAGCATATAACCACAAAGGTTATATATATACTAATGAAGGTATAAAATAGAGAACAAAGTTGGAATGAAATGCTTGGGAAAAGTTTGGCTCTCATACTACAGAGAAAAAAGCAAGCAAATTTCTCTCTTGTGAAACATGAAGGAAATCACGTAACATACAAGTTTCTTGGCTTCTCTTCCTTCCAGGATTACTGAGGTAATGAAGATGGGATTCTACTTGTACTTTTAAAACTGTTATTAATGGCATTCCTGATTGCCAATGGAAATATCTTTGCTGACTCCTGATGGACTGTATTCATTTCTTTTGGAGTTGTAAAAGAGTGACTGTTCCCAACCATCTTAAAGATGCCTTTTCTGTCACTCCAGAAGAAAATTTCCAGCAAAAAATCCATCAGGCTTAACACAGTGTACACACCTGCAGACAAGGGGAAGTGTCCAGCCTCTCTAATGGGAACTGCAGAGAAATGGGCACATGCTGCTTCACAGCACTTCACACCCTTCACTACTGCTGCTGCTTTGGCACTGTAGAGCAGCAAAGAATATTATAACTAACATGATATCTTCATCCTGTTGTTAAGAATATCAATGCCAACAAAATATGCACCTTCGGGAAATGCCAGATTCTTACTTGATTATAGTTTTCCGCATCAGAAAGTATGGAAGAGTAAAGTATCTAAAAGTACTCTAAAAGTATCTCAAACTGAGTTAATTTGAATAGGAATTAGAGTGCAGCAAGAAGAGAGCTGAATAGTTTTGCTCTCTGGCACTAATCCTGAAGACTGAACAGTGGAGAGGTAATAGCAGAATTTGACAGAAAAAGGAGTCTGATGCTCAAAATGAAATCTATAGTCTTCTTGCAATGCTTCTCTCTAGATTACACACCAAGGGTTTCAAGGAAATGTTTCAAGGAGAGGTTGAAGAATTTTAGAGATCTGTGAGGGAAGTTCCCCTCTCTTCACTTTTGAAATAAAAGGGTTTGTTTATACTCTTGCAAATAAAACAGTAAAAAGAAAATATGTTGTTTGTTTTGAGACATGCACAGAGGCATTTATGGCAGCTGTAAAGCACTGTTGATATGATGATGTTATCTGTTTGAGCCAGCAAAAATGTGGCTGAGTGGTGATGTAGGCTTTGATCCCTACCACCTGTGCTACCCAGGTGATGGAATCCAAACAGGGATTTGCTGCTGGCATGCCATGGAAGGGCTTTGCTCCCCTCTTTAAGGATGTGTGTGGGTGAGCATAGGTCTGCTCTGAGTTTTTCTCTGAAGAACTACAGTAGTGTTTGACTTACAGGTAGTTATTTTAATTCTTTTATGCTGCAAAATGAAAGGAGAAGCTGACCTCTGATGAGCAGTAGCCTCTGGTCTTCTCCATTGAATAATGGAGGTGAGTGGCTGACTGCTGAAACAAAGTTGGTGTTGAGGTGTGGGAATTAATTATTAAGGTGCAGAATGAGGTTTTCTAGATGTAGGCTGGGGAAAAAGAGAAGATAGATTGGGATAGTGTATAAGTGGTGGTGACTGATTTTAAGTGAAGGATATGTGGATGAAATCCTGTTCCCCGCTTATATATGCATAAAAGGGTCTGCATCCCCATAGCTATCTTGGTATTTTACAGTACTTGTTGCCTGTAGAGGAGATATTTGTCCTGTGTATCTTAATGTCAGTGTCCTTTCACTTCTTTGTTGGATGAGTTGAAATTTAGAGGGCTCTCTGCCTTTTTCAGGAGGGTCTGAGGCTCTAAATCTGATTAGAAAATCTTGTTCTGGTCTAGGCTTGGGAACATTTCAATGAAGCTGTTTCTGTGCATGTCTAAAAAATTCATCCACTCTCTGATTGGTATCAAATAGTCTCAGTCTCTAGAGATTTGTGAGCTTTCTGGGGAAGCAATTTGTGATTCAGTTTTCAACTGGGTTGTTACAGATAGGTGAATGTAATTTGGATGTGTATCCAGTGTATATGTGGCCTGTGTTCTGGGGAAAAGCTGGAGGAGAGGAAAGGCACAAGAAGCAGTGAGTTGGATGCTTTCTTGAAAGGCTAGTCTATCTGAGGGCCTGGGTACCATAATATTGAACTTAAACCTGGCAGAGAGACAGGTTTAAATTTGTATGTGGAATAGTGATTTATTTTTCAAGCTCTACGCCGCTCTGAGATAAGGTGTATGTGCTTCATGACTTTAAGTCATACATGCATTTTGGTATGTGGACTGTCAGGTAACCTTTCCAATAAAGTTAAATGCCTCCCCTCGAGTAAGTCAGAGATGAACGAAGTCCTGGAGCTATTGAGTTGAGAGAGCTTTGTGTTTACAGGTATATGCAGCTCTACGGTGTGTTTTGTATCTACTGATGTGTAGCAAAGGGAAAGCCAGTGCTTTGGCTGAGTTGTTAAACGAAGTTTAAAGTAAAAAGAGAAGTTTGTATGGAAAACTTGAAGCTGGAGTCAATTAGTCCAACTATTGAAATTGTCTTTATTGTGGATGAAGTTGCAGCAGCTTGAAGGCTGCAACTGGTGTAAGGCAGGTGTGCTCATGATTAACGTATGGACCTGGAGTGTGGTTCAGCTGCCTCAGTGGATCACACTAACTATAGGAGGCAGAGGATCAGCTGGTATCAGTTAGCCATCAAGACATATGCCTCTGGCTGGCTTGCTGCCTGGCACACGCCTGTGAAGTAACAAGAGACAGGCAGGACTTATGAGTACATTGGGAGACAATTTGACACAGAACCAAGCAGGCAGCGCAGAAGATGAAACAGGGTTTTAGAGGTAGGCGTAGAGTAAATTACCGAAACGTTTCTTTTTCCACGTGAATAATTTGAAGTCTGACTTCATAGTAAGTGATCCCATGTGGTGCTTCCTTAGAGTAATACTTACCTATTGTAATCCTTTAAACATTCTTAGATGCCTGAAGTATGAAGTCATTTCAATGTATTATCTGGAATGTACTAATCACACTCAACAAATTTTTTAACTGATTAAATATTTGAATGCCATTTTTCCTCCTTATTCAGCTTCCTCCCTTTCAGAGGCAGAGATATTACTGTTTCTACAGCAACCCTGGCATAGATACAGCTGTATCATGTATGTAGTTGAGTTGGTGATGAATGGTGGTTGAATAGAATGTTTTAGCTGAATGTGTATGTTTAGACCATATAAATCAATAGTCTATTACAGTGAGTAACTTTCCCCCCAGTTCAATAGTTTTTAGAAAAAGCCTTACTGCAGAGGTACTAACTTCTTTTTTTTTCTTTTTTTTTTTTTTCCCTCCATCAAAAGTATGATAAACACAGTGATTGTTTCCTTTTATTAAAAAGTTGTATAGCCCTGGCTTGACTCTTGATAACTGTCTTGAAAACTCACTCAGTTGATTGTACTCATTTTGGTGATGTGAAACAAAAGAAACAATGTTCCGTGCTTGTAGATCTCATTGCAAGGAATAGCACTGAGAATCTGAGGAACGCAAGAGTTTTCCAGTGAAAACATCACAGTAATTGCTTTAAAGGAGTGAATCATACATGTAATCTTTCAAATATGTTGGCATGGATTTTGTTAAGACTGACTGACTTGGCTAGTGTGATGGGTGCTATTCTTTAGAAACATACCTAATGATAATAATAGAGATCTTGTCTGATCTCAAAGCAAGGTAGGGCCAAATGAAGCTAAATCTTGGACATGCAACGTTCTGGGACACAATAGTTTGCAGAAGCAGATGCTTTTTGGTTTGGGAGATGCTGCACTGTGAGAAGTGATCTCTGTAATTACCATTGCAATCCTGACAATTTGATGACACTAAAAAGAATCATTCAGGTTGGAAGGGGCCTTAGGAGGTTGCCCAACAATGAGTTCAGAGACAGTCTCAAGTTCTTTAATTAAGGAAACTTAATTTCTTTGGAAAATTGGTGATGCTCTGATTGGTACAGCTGCATATGTTAGCCTTCACTGTTGCCAGGTCATGAGTGACTAATGTTTAAACTCCTGTCCACCAGGACTCCAGAGTCTTTGCAGTGGAGCTTCTAGCTACCCAGACAGTTCCCACTCCAGGGCCTGTATAGTTCTATCCTTGTAAGAAAAAAACCAGGTTACTTGAAAAATGCAGTACTGGCTCTTATTCCCCCAACTGAACTCTGATTTGCATTCTTAATCCACTACCTTTTTCCTATTATATTTGGCTGTAAAGGGTTGCTGCTGCACATTGGTTAAAAAGTTTCTGTGTTCAACCACCAGAAGTATTTCTTTTTAAGTCAGAAGCAATTTGTGTATAGGCTACACCTCAGCAAACATTGAGACAACCCAGATAATCTTGGGGCATGCTCTGAAGCTTTCTAAAAGAAGGACACCATAGAAGTGTACAGATGCAAGATCCAGCTGATTGGTGTCTCCCAGTGCTACTTTCAGTAGTAACTGGAAGTTACTACTGCTCAGTAGTAACTTTTTCTTGGAAATTTTCCATGTACAGCTCTTGATTAGGAGTAACCCTGCAAAAATAATATCACAGAGTAATGTGTTTGAACTTATTTAGAAGCTTTTTCCCCCCTACCATTTGTTTTTATGTTTCTATTATACCCTAATTTTCCTAAGGCTCATTGTTACGGGATTCTCTGTATCTTAAATAATGCAGTTAAAGTTTTTATTTTAATACAGTATGACTCACCAAAATTGATCATGAAAGGAGACATGTTTGTACTGAGTAATAAATAAACAAGAACTTAATTAATCTGAATACAAGCCTGGGCTCAGGACGTAGTTTAATAGTGAAATACTAGTTATTCTATATGCTTATATACATATAATGCTATATCCTGTGACTTATTCTATGCATATAGACTACTATGATATATACTATGAACTTTACACTTTGTGTTGTTGCAGGGTACAGCACATGATCCCCACAAAGTGAATTGGAAGTGCCATTAAAATCCAGTCATCCATTTCTTTGTTTGCTACATGCATCCAGTGATGATGTAATTGTGGAAATTGTTTTGTTTTTTCTTTCTTCCACTTTATTTTTAATTAATACAAAACCCATACTGTTTTCTCTTCCTGTCTCTTTTAGGCATCTCTTTAATGAAAATTCATTATGTATTTCTTGATTAGCCCTTGATATTGAGGGAGAGGTATAAGTTAATTCTCCAGTTCTATTAATTTAATGAAATGTGGGACTTTAATACCTTTCTCTGACAAATTTCCAGAAGTTAATTTCTTTTTCATCTGTTTTTCAAAGCAACAAGTGAGCAGTGGTAATAAAAAAGCTAATACTGATCTAGGAGAATGTGAAAAATGAGACACTACAGCCCTCACCAATGAAGTGATTAAATATTTTAATTCAATTGATCAGAATCAAAACAAACATTTTTAATATATATTTCTATTCCTAGCCTAGCCTTATTGATCTCTTATTATCTCTTATAAGATCTTATAAGAGATCTTATTGATCTCTTAATTCATCTCTTAT
>JAWWLV010000144.1:24982221-25021240 GCA_035041135.1 Platyrinchus mystaceus
CCTAGCCTTATTGATCTCTTATTATCTCTTATAAGATCTTATAAGAGATCTTATTGATCTCTTAATTCATCTCTTATGAATTCTCTTTGAGTATTCATGTCCATGTTGCAGGAAATTCAACCTCAAGAGCCGGGAGGCTTCCTGACATTTTATGCATGACTGAAGAGAAAGATTGAGGTGGTAAGGGCTCGTAGTTGTTTACAGGAACTTTCTGCCTGTGAACTGATGCTTGATCACATTCAATTTCTTCGAAACAAGAATAAGAGTTTCCAAAATGCATTTTTTATCTGTGGGCATTTCCCCTTTCTTGTACTTTTGAGGACAGCTTATGAGCTTTAGTCCTCAATTTGTGCCACTGAAAAAATCTCTGGCAGTGGACAGGATGCATATGGAAAACTGACACCCACAAGGATTTTTCAATTAAAAAGCATCACAAAATTGCCTTCTTTCAAGGCTTCAGAGACAGCACAAGTATGATAAAACCATAGGCCCTGCAATTTTATGGTTTTCAAGTATTCATTAAAGTGTATTTATCAAAGACAATTGACTTCTGGTCCTGTCTGCATATGGATTTAGAAATAATTTCCAAAACCTGTTCTTCCTCTTTTCTTTTCCCCTCTAACCCCAAGTTTTGCTCTAGATGCTTTTGATTTAGTGAGACACATCAAACAGTCTTACTGCTGGCACTTCTGGAAGAAGGGACCGTTTAGCTCAGTGGTTATCGTGTCAATAAAAGGTTGAATTTTGCTTGTATTGAAGGCTTCTTCACAGTAGAATCAAAAAATGTATCCTGATTCTTTATGAACAAGACAGCTATATAGATACTTCATGGTTAGGATACAAGCAGAAGGATATCTTTATCAGTAGAGAACATATTCCTTCTGAATCTCCACAAAGAAGGTGTAGCTTTGCCTTTGCTCCTTACAAAGTAAATATTTGCATGATATAACACATTGAATTGTGACAGTTATTGTTTATTGCCATTATTTATAATTTGGTGTTTAGAGCAATTTACAGCTTTTTAAAAGCAGTAGAGAATGTATGTCTTCTTGCACCTCTTTAGGGCCAAGTGCTTTGAATGTCAGGTTAGTTGTTGGAAATTGCTGCTGTCACTACATTAGGTATATAATAGTATACTCCAATAAGGAAGAGATTCATGTGAATTATCTGTTAATGCTTGGTTCATGCAAGTGCTAATTAATACTTCCTTGGTTCATGCAGTCCCCTGCTCCATGAATAGTTCAAAGAACTTCAGTGGCTTTCTAAATTGGCTTAAAGAATCCTGGGGAAAAAATAATTGTCAAAATCTGATGTTCACTGGATTGTCTTTGTTCTCTATTTGACGTTGTTTTACATTGTTTTCAAGTTGCTGTATAGCGATCCAAATAGATAGATTGGTAATTACAGGGGGGAAAAAATAATGGGAAAGGTTAACATGACTTCATTATTCAGAAAAGCTGGAGTTTAAATATTTGTCCCGGCTCTGCAAAGACTATTCTGCACTCCAGCAGACTGTAAAATAACATTTTCCTTATGTTCCTCTGTCTTTTAGAGTAACAAATTCTATTAGATCTTAGATTTTTTAAATTTCTAAATATACACAGGAGAATTCTTAAGATATTTGTCTAGTTATCTTATTTTAAAAAAAGAAGTTGGTGGGAGGAGAACGAGAAGAAGAAAGTAAAAAAAACCCAAACCACCACCACCCTCATACTCTTCTCCTTCTGAAATGCCAGTGCCTTTGCTTTTATTGCGTAATTAAAACAGAATGTTGGCTTTTTATATGAAATTAGGAAAGCAATCAATGAATAACATGATAAATTGCTTTAGGACATGCTAAGAAATGCCCTAAGAATGGGTGATGTACAATGTTACTCTTGGAAAGCAAACAAAAGATTTTACTACAAAGCACTAATGCAGTCAGCTGCTGAACAAGGGAGAGTGAGGAATTTTGTAAATTCTGGGTTCACTGAAGAGCAGAGGTCTATATAGCTGGGAAGTACAATAGGACTGTGACAGCCTCCTGAATCCAATGTCAGATGGAGCTGCTGCTGCCACAAACAAGAGGCATAGAAGGGGGACTGTGATTTGCCTGCTGACTAGACTGGCTCCAGAGTGCTTTGGCAGCCAAAAATGCATTAGCAGAAGTGTTAGTCTGTCCAAATGGGAGTGTGGGTAATGGTTCCATCCACTCCATCTCTTTATAAAGACCACAAATTACATTTCTTTAATAATAATTTAGAGGGGGGAAAACATCCCCAAGCCTATACACCATTCTTCCTTCCGTATTTTATTTGAGGAATTATTGAAACTGCCAAACCTTACCCTCAGTAACTCACCTGCATCCAGTTCCTGAAAGCTGAGTTTCTGAAAAATTTAATATAATTGCAAGAAAAGAGGCTCATCATTCCTTAATTTGAGGACCAATTGGTCAGTTAAAGCCTGTCCATTGTTGTGCTCTTTCTTTTAAGTCAGTAAATAAAAAATAGCCTCTAAACTATGCCAGCTGCAGTATAAAATTGTCTTAACAGTACAGCTGCTAACCTGAAATATCTCAAGGAACTTCACATATATTTTTTAAAGCAATGGAAGAGTGTTGTAAGAGTGTGTTCTTAGCATGGCTATGATGGGCTATCTGCCAATGTCTTCAGGGGAAGACTTGCCTGTAAACATTTTCTGGTAACTGGTGTACAATGATGGCTTCAAAATGAGTACATTAATTGGATTTTTACTAGAATCAAAAGTGCTCTTCAGTTTAATTTTATTTGTTCTACTAAGTAAGTGAGGTGGCTTTAACTCATGTTTGTTGGCTCAGCAGAGCTCTATCAGCTGATGAGCCAGCATTTAGGGAAGCAAACTGAGTAGGAAAGTTGCAGGCAATAGAAAGCAACATCCCATATAGCTCATGGTTGTTTAGCTGGGTTGAAATAGGAATCAGTTTGCCAGCGCACAGCATTAGTACAGATATGGCTTAGTATTTTATTGTCTCTTTCATCTGAAAACCTCAAAAGAGCAAATGGATGAGGTCTCCCAGCACCATTGTCTTTTATGGCAGTGTTATGAGCCGCAGTGGAATAGTGAGTTACTGCTTGATCTGTCTAAAAACCAGAAGAGAGTTGTGTTACTATATAACAGGAATAATTCCTAAACTTCCACTGTATTCTTGGTCCTTGCCACTAGCAAACTTTTCATGTTACTGCATGCGTGTTGGACAAAGCCTTGATTGTGACAATAGTGAGATCAAAGTTGGAATAGTCAAAGCTTCAGTGCTGATCAACCCTGTCCATTTGCATTGGCTGTGTCCGAGCCACAGATGGGCTTTCTTGACAGATTTCTGTTTACGAATGGATCTACTCCATTATCAGGAAGAGAAATGCAAAAGATTTTGAGATATCCAGGCTGCTATTGAGTAGCTTCTAGAAGAAAAGGATAATAGCCTGTGAAGGAGATGGTTGGAGGTACTGTAGAAATAGAGACATTTATCAATGCTGTTTCAGCAAACTGCTCAAGTGGGAGAACATAGATGAACTCCACCCTAAAAATCAGATCTGTGACCTCTCACCTTCTTCTGATGCTAAAACAAGGGAAATCAGTGTGATTTATAATTCAGCTGAAAGTAACTTGGTGTCAGTAAAATGTTTAGTATAAATAAAAATTACATCATTGTTGGGAAAAATATTTTTTCTTTATGTTGATAATGAGACAGGTTTAAAATTCATACAAAACTTAACTGTGGTGGGTAAACAGCATCAACCACAGCTCTTGCTTGGGCTTTTCAGTGGTATGATCAAATGATCTGCTTTAGCAGCATATTAATTATAAGTTAAAAAGGCTGAAGTAGTAAACTAAATGCCGAGATGTTGCCAATTCAGAAAATTAATCTATATCAGCATATCTACTCATATCCAAGTTTTCCAAGAAACCCGTGTCACAAGTAATGTTAATCAAGGCAGATGCAGCCACTTGGAGTTTCATCTGAGTTTAAAAAAACCTGAAACCAAACACACAAAATGACCACTAAAGCTGCATTTTAATTTCAAAAGCATGAAATATTTCATATTACTTGGGAAAAGAAAAAGTGAGATGCCAGCTGATTCCAAAAAGACTGTCACAAAGCTTGAGGTTTAGTGAATATACTGGGTGTTTTCAGCAATGCCTTTGAGGTTCACCCACTAACAGTAGTTCTGAAAAATGTCTTTAAAGTCTGCATCTTATTCTTTGATGGATTACCAGAATCTCAGGCTCATGCCTAAATATAGTGCAACGTAAACTGCAGCTAAAGCAGAGAAGGAGGAAATGAGATGAGAATGCCTGAAGAAACTTTGAATGTCCTTGTTTTGATGTGTTTCACAATCTTAGCATGACTTCTTAGCTGGCAGAATACAATATATACAAGACTCAGAGAGCCAACACAGCATGACAGCCTGAAACAGAAATATGTATTATATATCAAGTGAAAAGTGAACTAAATATGTCAGGTATAACTGCAAAGTTCAAGCAGAGTTGTTATGAAAGTGGGGATTGTAGCTCTATAGTTTTGAATTGACCTGTTTTGGTTTTTTTGTTTGTTTGGGTTTTTTTTTTTTAATTCCTGAAGAAGATAGTAAGTCCCTGTGATCTAGAAAGAATTAGAGCACTTTCACTCTCAGATTATAGCAAAGAATAAATAAAAGTTATGCTGTTTTTCTGTATAGTGTGCATAACTGCCTGGGGTTCTTGCACATTTGGAAAAAACATACTTTACTTCTTGTCAGACTTTGGATATTTATTGCTTTCATTTAAGAACCTGTATATACAACTTCTAATTAGATCTAAGAGTAACTGTATACCTCACTAGGCAAACTTGCTGTGAATTGTTAAACTTCCTGAGATCGTTAAGCACCCTAAATGTTACAGGGACAAGAGTAGTCAGCTTTAATGCATCTTGCAATGTGAAAAAGTGAAGATTGACATGAAATAAATGTTAAATGAATGCTTTACTACCACTTCAAGAGCTTCTTTCAGGCATTTGTTGTGGTGATGGATGCCTCAACAAGTGTTTTGGTAATGAAGTTATCCATCATTGGGCAGTAGTAATGAACTTCGAATTTATTACATAGCCACCTAATCTTGGGATGATGTTGGACAATTTGCACTGGAGACTGCTTTCTGTCACTGGTAAACCTGGGTAGTCACAAAAGGTGTTTAGAAAGATTTATTCACAACTTGCCTGAAGGGGGAAGCACAGACAAAGGTGCCACTTTGAGTGTCCCAGAATTCAACAGACCTTTTGAGTGTTCAGGGCTTCTGAAATTCTCTTCTAGCACATCATGGAGGTTTTGTTTTTCGTGTTCACTCAGATCTGATTGCTTCAGTGACAAAAATGTTGGTGTTTTAACCACATTTTAAAAAATGATTGCAAACACTAGAGAACTGACATTCTTAAAATGGCAAGAAGCAGCTTCTTGACTATGAGGGACGATTGTTACAAAATCTACTCGCTCTTTCTGCAACAGGATGCATTCACAGAACGACTTTGAAAGTGGAATGAGAAGACAGTAATTTGACTAGCAGAATTATTATTTGGCATATAAGATGGATGACTGTTTTGTTCTTTTTTTCTTTCACATCAAGTAGAAAATACAACTTTATTTGGCAACATCAGAAATCTGATTTGCGATTCCTCTAGCTTCTTTTGCACTTTTGTATGTGTGTGTGCTAAAATGGGTGTTTGCAATCTAACCAAGTAGAGTGCTACCTTTCAGTGTTAGAGGAAAAATAAGGTATGTCCCAATGACTTAAATAGATGCTTCTATTATACTGAAAGACAAAGGACCAAGATCTTGGCTGATTTTTACTTCACAGGCAATAGTTCTGTTTCATCTCTAGAGAATTGTAGCGGTGTGCCCAGGTGGCCAAGAAGGCCAATGGCATCCTGGCCTGTATCAGAAATACTGTGGCCAGCAGGACCAAGGCAGTGATTGTCCTCCTGTGCTTGGCACTGCTGAGGCTGCAGCTTGAACCCTGTGTCCAGTTCTGGGCCCTCACTATAAGAAAGACATTGAGATGCTGGAGTTTGACCAGAAGAAGGCAGTGGAGCTGGTAAAGGGTCTGGAGAGTAAGTCATATGAGAAACACTTGAGGGAGCCAGGAGTATTTAGCCCAGAGAAAAAGGAGGCTCAGGGATGACTTTATTGCTCTCTACAACTACCTGAAAGGAGGTTGTTGCCAGGTGAGGATCGGCCTCTTTTTGGAAGTAACAAGTGACAAAATGAGAGGAAATATCCTCAAGTTGCACCAGAGAAGGTTTAGACTGAATATTAGGAAAAATGTCTTTCATGAAAGGGTGGTCAGACGTTGGAATAGGCTGCTCAGGGAAGTGGTGGAGTCACCAACCCTGGAAGTATTTGAAAGTTGTGTAGATGTTGCAGTTGGGCATATGGTTTGGTGGACTTGGCAGTGCGAAGTTAATGGTTGGACTTGATGATCTTGGAGGTTTTTTCCAATCTAAATAATTCTATGATTCTAATTTTGCTTCAGGAAGGAATGAGTGGTCCTGAAACAGTACAATACAGTGACCAGCACAAAGGATGAGATGTGATCCAATAGACAGGTCTGCTACTGTGCTGTAAAGCTGGAATCCTCTGTTCTTGAAAGATTAGGATACTGTCTGTTACTTCTTACAGCAGGACTTACAATTTGATTTCCAGCTTCTCAGACAAGTATCTGTTGTCAAAAATAGTCATGACTAAGATAAAAAAATGAAGGATTTTGCCAAACAAATAGTAGAAAATGAAAGAGTATTCATGTTCATTGTTGTTCCAGATGAATATTATATTAAAGACATGCCATGGTTAAACTTAGCTTTGGTATTTTATTTTTATTTAGAGTGTGTTTGCATGAATAATACAGCTTTTTATTTTGCTGGTCATCCACTATAATCACTGTTTGAGAAAGAGCATCTGATAACATATCACATTTGATATATTATCAGCCTTCAGTTCCCCTACAGGATCATAATGAATTAGAGTATTATACTGACAGTGGGGGAGACACTGAGAAATGTAATGATGAGCAAGGAGCTTTCTCTTTGAGTTAAGTGGCCTTATATATTTTATGTGTAATTCTAAATTTATGGCAAAGGTAGAGTAAATAGTGTTAAGGTAAAAATGTAGTCAGCTGTACAAAGGCTGAAGCATAATACGTGTGAGCATAAGCAGACAGAGTAGAGGCCAGATGTCAGGCAAACAGGAATTTCAACTTGTTCCCTGAAACATAGATGTTCTGATTGTTTAAAAATCATTAGGAATGCATTAACTCCCTACTTTAATAGTACTGACTTGTAATTGAAAATGCAGGTTTGGGCCCTGTGGCAAATACAAGTGAGATCTGTTTTGATGGAGAATAGTAGCTGTTCGAACAAAACATCAGAACACAGGTCCTTTTTACTTGCTTTCAAACCACATGATAGATAGCTAATTCTTCACCTGCATGAAGTCCTAAAGCTCTATTAGGTTGAGTTGTGTATGATCAGCAAACAGTGCTGAGGTTTTTTTTTCAGGGATGAGACGAGGGAATTCTGTGGCATTATAAGCTGCTACTCCTCTTTTCCCTTTGTCAAGCAGGGAAGTTTGACATCTGTGGGGAATACAGAATTTTTTTCCTATGCACTTCACAAGTTCAGTGAAAAAAATTATGATGATAAAATTTGGGTTACATGTAATGAAGGCTTGTCATCCAAATCAGCCTTTGCTGGAACTGAGCAGGGTCTGTATTCCTTCTTTCTGCTTTTGCCATACTTGTATAGCACTCAAAATACAATTGTTTTGATAATAGAAACTGATGGGTAGCTAACATCTGAGAACAAAGTAATTGATTTAAGGGCTCTGATATGGACTTAGGGTGCAGCAACCTAATTTTCAGTACAAAATCTCTGGGTTCATTTCTTGATAGTATTCATCCTTGCAACTAATTTCTCATAAATTGCCATAAACTCCTTCCTAAAATTTTAAGGTAAATAATACTAAATAATAGGGGCCAATTTGTAGTTCTCATAACATTTTGCACATGCAATACTACTTTAGGATAAATCAACGTCCTTTGACGAACAAAATGCAATCTTGATAAATGAGGAGCAAATCAAACCCTGACTACCCTTCCGTTTGAACTATCCTTTCATTATTAGCTCATTGACACTGATGTAAAACGTTTCACTGACCTACTCAGTATGAATAAACAGAATGTGCTTGAATAAGAGGAAATAATTTTCAAATATTTTATGATTATTATTATTTTGGATTAAGTCCGTGAGAAACTCTTAGGGAAGTGTTGCATTATCTGACACGCAGATACGTGATGACTGTTAAATAATAACAGAAGAGATTAATGAACAGGCGTTTGTGTTATGAATTAATCAAATGTCAGGATACAGTCTAGAGCAGTGGGGAAGACGGCTTTTATGTATTCAGAGAACTGTGCCAAATATAGTTTACAAATGTCTCTGTGGAGAGCAAAGGGCTCAGCCTTTCCAAGTGCCCCAATGGCTCCATTTTAAGTGCTGTGCATGAGATCTGGAGAGATTGTTGAGCAGATGGCCTTACTGTGAAACGTATGTTTCTTTCAAAATGCTCGTAGGTGGGAAGGGCGTGCTGGCAGAGAGGGTGTGTTGTGACCTATCTACAAGAGAAAGCAGTGATGTGAAAACTCAGCTTGGAAAGAACAGGCATTTGAAACTCTCTGAAAATTTGCTGTAAAACTCAGTAAAATACTCTGCAAATTTGGATACTCATATTACTATTAGCTTCCCAGCCATCACCATAACTGGTCCATTTTGTGTACTTGAAATATGTAATTTCATATGGCTGTTTAGTATATATGCCTTTGGTTCATACCCTGCAGCTGCTGAAACAACACTGGGTTGTTTTTTTCTTGACTTCCCCCCTTCCCACCCCATGCTCCTTCTGTGTGATGTCTTAATCCTGTGCTCTTTATTTATCAAAATGTAAAATCTCTACTGGCAGAAAACATGCTGAAAATTTAAATGGTGCATTGTCTCACCCCACATGCAGTATTTGGCAGCCTCAGAGTGACTGAAATCACAGCTGCTTTCAAACCTGCTTGCTGTCAAAGGATCTCCCACAGGCCCTTGTGAAAGCCAACATTAAGATCAGAGCAGGAGCAATAAACTTCTGTCTTCCATGGTTATAGACATCTCAAATCCTACTCAAAGGTGTGCTTATACTGTAGCCAAGGTCATCACTTTTCAATAGGAGTTGCAGAGGTGAAAAAAAGCTTTCCCCTGATAGTGTTAAAGGGTCAATGTTGAAGAAATCTGGAGTGTAGTGATTGACTTACTTCATTTAGCATCTGTCTTCAAAATTCTTGTACTGGGCAAATATTGATTACAGCTAGTTTTTCAGTGTGTTCAACCAAAGAACTTTTGGGGAGACTATAGATTTCTGTCTGTTGGTGTTGGACCCCCTATTCCCAGCCTCATACTTGCAAAATTATCAGTGTTGTCACCATATAGTAGTTTTGACCCACAGGAATGTCAGGAGCAGACCCATGGATAAGTGAGACTCTTGCAACACACTGAAAATATAAACCAAACAGTGTAAAGTTCAGGCTGGGTCTTGAGAAATCCACACAAATATTCCTCTTTTTTTTATGGGGTTAGTTTCATAGTTGTTTTCTTTAAATAAATAAATAAAAACTAATGCAAAGCAATCTATTTCTTTACAAGTGGTTTAATCCCACTGCTAGAGAAGATGTAATCCAGATGACTGTCTCAGAGGATAGTAAAGACTTTTGCCAATATTCCTATATTGCCGAAAAATTCACCAGGTAGCATTACTAGCTGGGACAAAATGTAATACTGCATCAGTGTTAGTTTTACCTCCAGCTTCCACCCTCAGTCCCCCTTTCTTAAACCTTTTGAGAATCAAAAAGGCAGCAAGGGTTCAAGTGAAGAACCCTAAAAATAATTCTCCATTAGTTTTAAAATGTAGCTTTGTAACCTTTTTGTAAAGCAGTTAACTGAAACTTGACGTTATACAGCTTATATTAATTTAGTAATGTAATGATGTGGTGATAGAGTATTGCCATGTATCAAAAACATACATTTAGCAAGAATTTCAGAAGTTTTGATTTCAAGAAATAAAGGTTGTTCCAATTTAACATCTAATAATAAAGATTTTGGATAACTGAACTCATGCCTTCATGTAGCATTACCTCTTTCTTTTAAACAAATATTTGTCACAGCTTTTATATTTTTGGCTTTATTTGTTCTATAGGTTATTCCAGAGTTTGGAGGGCCTTGTTCTTCAAAAAATTATACCAGATGTTGCATCTTTCAAAATTTCACATTTTCTGATTCCCTTTTGTGGTTGCATGAGTTCTTTATACATTGTGATTAGTGTCATACTTACTGGTCACCATCACACTTTCCTCATCTCTGCTTACATTTTATTTATTCATAATTTGGTATTGCTAAGTACTAGTAACTCTTCGAAAATGTACCCTACTAAAGCTTTGTTCTCGAAAACTTCTTTAAAACATAGACTTTAGATTACTTGAGTAAAACATGAATTAATATATAATAAATTCTGATTGCTCACCAAGTCCTTTGCTTCAAAACATCTTCATAGTTCAAAAAAACAGCCAAACAAAAAATCGCTTCTGATGTCATTCAGCTAAAAGGGAACAACTTGTTTTTGTTCCATGTGGGAGCACACAAGTGTAAGGATTCTCTTGTGCTAGCTACCTGCTGGCATAACAGCTGACACACCTACAGCCATAACAGCACAGACTGATCCAGCTTCTATTTCCCAAAAAGAACTGGTCTATCTAGATGTTCTCTGTGCTTTGAGTCACTGGATCTTATTTCCTTCATATTTGTTGCTATGTGTTTTTGCTTTCTCCCGTTATGTAGCATTCTGTCCTGAGAACTGACCTATTGGTTAGAAATACATAGAAGTAGCATTCAAATGATTGAATGCTCATAACCTTCTCCTCTATGAATTCGGAGATAACATTAGCACAGATACATACATCAAGCCCATCTCTATATTGGTAGGCACGATATGAAGTATAGTAAACAAAAACACAGATTTGGGGTTTTTCTCAGGAGAGATCAAATAGAGTAGCTGGAAGAGCACAGGCAAATATCTGATTTCATTCTGGCATTAACTCACACAGTTCATGGGCTTTTTTAAGAACTCTGTGTTGTTGGGGCTGATTTTCAAATAGTGTTTCAAAGTAATGAGTGGTCTTGGCAGGCAGAAAATTTTCCCCCAAATTAGAAGTGAAATTAGACTAGCATAAATAGTGTTACAATAATAAGATTAGTTGGTTAAGGGAATAATTTGTGGGATAGTATCATTAAAATGTCAATGCCAGAGATGTTCCTGGACTGCACATAGTGTAGACAATGCTTGACTGAAAAGAAAGGAATAGGAAGGTCTGTTCTTCCTCAGTAACCATAACACAAAGCACTGTTGCTTTTGTGCTTGTACATTCTTTTTCATTTAGCAGCAAAGTTCTTAGTGAAGATCAGAAAACCCTTTAAATAACCACTTCCTGGTATGTCCTTGAGTTGCTGATAGCTCAAAGGAGAAGCTTCTTTTTTAAGTGTGAGAATTCTGGTCCTGATCATGGCTTTTGTTGGGACTGTTTGTAACTGATTAGTATGTATAAAGTGCAAGTAAAAATCTTAATGATTTGTGTATGTACAAAACTATGATCAAATGTGTTTTTCTACTGTTGAAAGTTGTCACACAGAAGCACTTAGAAATGGCCACCTGAGTTAGAAACTGACCTTGGATCTCTTTACTCTGATATTCTGTCTTCATTTGTGACTAATACTGGACTGAGAGGGAGATCTGTGAAATTTTAATGTATGTTTAAGTAGGATAGTTTAAATTTCCTGTAATAACTGTAAGTCCTTTTATCAAAAACTGTTCTAAATGTAACATATTATTTCAAGATGTAATATTGGTATTACGCACAAGGTTGAATCACCATTTTATAAGGAAAAATTAAACAAACTTGTCTTAAAGAACAGAACATCTTTGGTTAAAAACTCTGAGAATCGATTGTGTAAGCGTGGAATTTTTAGCAGCACTTCAGTTGAAAAGTCAAAGAACTGAGCAGATACTTTTATCAGCTCTTACCTATGTTTTTTCAACTCTCTGGATGAAGAGCTGAGAAGGAACTGTACCTGTAACATCCACAGCCACTCCCAAATGTCTGGCTATGGCTGCACATTTTCTTCCTCGGTGAAATTACACTTTTATAGGGCTAAAGGTACTATACTTGTATAGTGCTAAAGGTAAGTCTAGGCTGTGTGTCTTTGGAATGCCTTCAAACTACCATGCCATGGTATGTAGCTGGCTGATTTCAAGTCCATTTTGGGTAAAATGGGGCATGGTAGCATTCTTCCTCCCTCCTTTGCATCAAAAGGAGTCCAGGCGCATGGGCCAGACATCCAGAGTATGTCAAGATTTTGCCTAAGTCAGAAAAAAAGAGGAAAAAAATCAATATCTTTTTCATCACATAGCATTTGTGTCATCAATAACTAAATAATAATTTTTTTAAAAAGCCAGTTGTTTTGAACTTTTAGTGATTCTGAAAATAAATTAGTTTCTAACAGGCATTTGTGTTGTTCCCTTCTGATGCATTTGAAGGCATTCCAAAGTCATGCAGTTTAGATGTACCTTTAGCCCTATAAAAGTATAATTTCACCGAGGAAGAAACTGTGCAGCCATAGCCAGACATTTGGGAGTGGCTGTGGATGCTACAGGTACAGTTCCTTCTCAGCTCTTCATCCAGAGAGTTGAAAAAATGTAGGTAAGAGCTGATAAAAGTATCTGCTCAGTTCTTTGACTTTTCAACTGAAGTGCTGCTAGTGTCCCTGACTGCTATTGCACACGTACCTTAGGACCTTCAAACAGTCTAGCAAAATTGGTTCTTCCTTTCATGGTTATCAGAAGGCAGAGGTAGATTAGAAAGGGCCATTTTCTTAAAGGAAAAATCTTTTGACTACTGATTGTCCTACAGAGGATCCAACAGTCCATCTGGCAATAAAGCAGGGAGACACTACAATGAAATTAGGGAGTCCTAAATTAAGAGATGAAAGTAGAAGACAAGAATCTTTTTCTATAATAGTATTTTATTTTCTTATTTATTAATTTTATGCTTCAGTTGAAAAATTGGAATATGGTAATGATAGGGATTTATGTTCTCTGTTAATTAATGTGAGCTGCAGTTAAAACATCACAAGAACTGAAGGATAGATAAAGGAAAATCAAACAAACCAGCTTGTTTGTTTTCATGACACAGTGAGTCAGAGTAGTACCCCAAATAGGACAGGGGAGGTGGAAATGGAAAACCAGGATTACCTTCACAAAGATGAGGGTGGAGAGGATAGAAAGCTACAGGTAAAATTCTATTTGATTGTTTTATATGCAATTTGTATGTTGGCCAGGATCCTCTATACAAATTCTTCACACTGGAAAAATGTCACTCAGGGGAATCCTTCTTATTACTTTTTTTCCATTTTCATGAAAAAAGTAATGATATGAAGTGGAAAATGTCAAGTAAAATTAATCCAAATATTGGCTTCGTGTAACACAATAGAAAACACATTTTACTGTGTGATGATGTTATTCACTGAAGTCCTTAAGTACAGGTGTGCCAAACTGCCAGGACATTTTTATACAACTGATAGATTTTTTTTCCTCTGCTAAAAACTGCTGCACTCCCTAGGGCTTGTTCTCCCCTTGGACTATGACCTAGAAATGTTTTTGAACATTTGCTGCACAAAACTCGCCACTCTTTTCCTTTTCAAGGCTATATACTGTCCAAAATGGGGATATTTTCCATCTGCTTGGTGAGGCCCTATTACTGCAGTGCCTAAGCATCTCACCTGGGCCTTTTCTGCTTTCTCAAAGACAATAGCATGAAAGTGCAAGACAGACACAGTAGGGCTGGTATGACAACTGTGATTTAAACATCAGTTTACTTTCATTCCATGTCTACAGGAAGTCCCTTCTGCGTGTGTCTCATCACCAGCGTATGGCAGTAGAGCAGGAACTGGAGCACAATTTAGAGTGGCTAATGGAAATCTGCAGATGGAATCTGTTGCCCAGGTTCCCTGAGGGTGTCCCCTAGGGGTACCACTAGAAGATAGTTGTTCATCTGTGGTAAGGCTAAGATGCTATTATTGTATTCCAAAAGAGAAAGTTTCTTATTTTACTAACCAGAAGGTAGAAAGCATGCAAGCTGATGGTCTTGAATGCTTCCAAGTTAAGCAACTACACTTTGATGGATATTTGATGCTAAATTTGTTACCAAGTTTGATTTTTAGATTTTTGGAATCCCTTTGGAAATGTAAGCCAAGATACACTGGAAATCCTTGTGAGAGCAAGAAATCAATCCCATATTTGCAAGCATTGGCCAGTTTCCTGAATGCGTGAATGTCCTCCCTCTTGGAGTCTAGTTTTCTGAAATGCAGCTCTCCTGATTATGTGCTGTTTGAATGACAGCTTGAGAAATTTGTAAGAGTGAAGGGTGACCTACTTGCATGTTAATTTTTTTCTGCTTAATGAAGATTTTCCAGTTTAAATGTTGATTTTATTTTAATCACACATTGTCTAAAAGCTCTTTGTGTACCACAAATAGCTCTTTTCCGAGTAGAAATCAAATAACTATTCAAGAAGAATATGTTTATATTAAAATAATTGTGATTGATGTGCTAGTTAGTAACACTGCTACTTAGTTACTGCTGTTTTTACACACTTTCCATGGTTTTGAAGTGCCATATTGTCTCAGGTCACCTTCAATTCTTTCTTAAGAATATTTTGGGATCTTGCTCTGGTGGATACCCATCTTCTACCTTCATAATTCTTTTTTCTGCTTTTCTTCTTAAATTTAAAACTTAATCACAGGTATACAAACACAGCATTTTCCATTTGGTTCTTTCAGGCTTAGAAGGATGTGTAGTGCCTGTCAGAGATGTTCTCTGAGGTACATTTATTTCGAAGTTCATGTGTTGTTCATAAATAAACATATTTTTGCATATTTATTCATGTCTGTAGACTCTGATTGTCTCTCACTGGCGAGAATAGCTGGCTTACCTTCAATGCACAACAAGCAGTCAATTTAAAAACAATTTGAATATGCTTCTGTTTCTCTTAGCTAATGAGTATCGAGTGATTTGCCAGCCCTAATTGTGGTGTTAATGGGTTTCCAAGAGGCACATCGACATTAAATTCTACAGTGGCTTAAAGCAGTTTGGTGTAACTGTGTTTAAACAGAGCAAAATGCAGCCTCTCTTTGTTACACGCAGCCAGTGGCAGCAGCTGAGGCCTTTTTGTATGACAAAATGCAGGCAAACTAAATGTCAGATTAGAATTGTTCTGCAGAAACCCAAAAACCTAGTTCATTCTTATTTGGTATTTTTTTAACAAACTCACTGTCTTCAGAAATGCATATGTCAGCTTAGACTGAATATTCAAGGTTGTGCAGTTAACTGGGCGGGGTGGCTGTATAGAAAGTAGATTCAAAAATTGAGTTTCTTTGTTACATATGCTTGACTACTACAAAGTAAGAGGGCAAACATAAGTGTGAGCCTTTGCCTTTTTTAGCTGATAGTTTTTTTTTGTTTGTGGGCATTTTCTTTAGTGCACTGATACAAAATTGTAATGACAATCCCCTCAGCTGGAACTTGGTTACATGGCATTTGAAAAACAGCGTGTGGATGTATAGCAAATCCTTTCAGAGGGCACAGCTGGCTTGAAATGAGGATTGTTGTATGGGTTGTTGCATACAAAAATCTCTCTTCCTCTTTTTATCTCTCCTTTTATTGAAAACTTATTTTAAGCACTGAGGTTGAGCTTTCCTTGAAAGCTTTAAAAACCCTTATGTTCATATAGAGCAACTTATGTTTTCCTTATGTAGCTCCTGGTGCCAGAGGAATTTATAAAGTGCTTTTAGCAACTTAAAAGCCTGTAAAGTGTAGGATAATCCCTCCCCATCTTTAACACAGTCCAGTATCCCTTCATCAGCTGTCCTAGTGTATGCCTCCTTATTGTGGTAATATGTCTTCTCCACTGTGGATGGGTTCAGGCTTGAAGATAGGTTGAGGCTTTTTCTGGCAAACGTATCTTTTCGTCTTACTCTTGTCTCTAGAAGGCTGAAATCATAAGAATTTGTAGGATCTTTCTGAGGCTTACCTGGTAGCATCAATGTGTTAAATTCATTTCAGTGTACACACCTATACATGAATTCTCTGCACTTCTCCCTCAATTTTGTCATACCAGTTTACAGGCTTTCCAAATGCATGATCGGCTGACATGTACAGCACAGAAGTATCAAGTGTACTATGGTTCTTGAACCAAGAGTTGAGATTCCATCACACCCTTCTAGAGGTGATTTTTGGTGCTGGTTTGCATGTCATTTTGGTTTACCAATTGTTTCTTTATCCTCTTAGTAGTTCAAGTATCTCTACAAAGTCTCAGAATTTTATTTTTCAGTGCTTTAGTGTAAATGGCCAGGAAAGAAGATAATGGTACCTCAGAGCCACATTTGAAGTAACATCTCCATGAGTTTAAAAAGAAAGGAAGGCTGCACAGAAAGTATTTGGGCGCCTTACTTTAGACATCTAAAAAAAATTTTGGGAAATCGTATTCCTGACCTTGTAAGGATTTCTTTTGCCCTTTTCTTACAGTTTTCTGTCCAAGTTTTACAGACTGCAAGGAAAGCACGTAAGTTAAAATCTTGGTCCAGAAAACCACATGATACTTATACAGTGCTTCTCTGGGCTGGAATGTGAGCCCTCAACTCCACTATAAATTTGGTACTTAGCCGTGTTTTGAGGATCATGATGTTAGCGACCTTGTGAAGATGGTGTTATATAGCACCGGGATCAAAAGTTGGGAGATTCTGATTCACCCTTGTCTATTGACAATAAATGATAATGTCTCTCTCCTTGCTTAAACTGAATGGCGGTGGTGAATTTTTCACTCCATATGGAAAACCCATTTCACGCTTTGTCTTACCTTGTATTCCAGACAATGGCTGGGGAAGGACTTCAGAGCAGAAAATGAAGGAAAATTGGGCTCTGATACTGATCTGAACTGAAACAGTCAGGAAATACCAGATTCTAAGCTTAGTGGGCGCTGACAATTTTTTTTTTTTTTAAAGATCCTTAGTCCTTAATATGACCCACATTAAAAAAATATCCTGTTAAATTCATCAGCTGTTCCCCACATGGTCTTTAAAACACTTTCCAAAAAGGTATCTATGAATGTAACTTTTTTTTTGTCTCAACAGATTATTTAGTGTTTTGTTACTTTCACATGTCTCTAAGTTAGATGTTATCTGGAAAGGAAAAAGTCTTTAGTAGCTGGTGATATTCCCAGGTTTAGATAACATCTTTTCATTTGAAACTTTATACATGTAATATAGAAGGGTATTTACTAGCATCAGGTTTGGTGAATGGAACGTTTTCCTTTTTTGACCTTAAACCAAATTATGATACTACATTTTGGACAAATTTTCTGTGACTGTTTGAAAGTAGTGTGTTCTACTTTTGTCATATCCAACACTAAGGAAAAACCCCTCACCATTTTCTAAAACTAAAATCTGGTTTTATTTTAATAAAGTGTTGCATTTCTTTTCTGGCTCAAGATCTTTAGGCAACAGATACATTTCAATGGGGTTGCCTCTAATTTATAAAGAAAGTACTGAGTCATGGCCAAACTAGTTATGTGACTGCTTTTCCTGCAGCTGTCAGTGGCTAAAATCAGGAATAAAGCACAAATCTCCCAACTCTTTTGTGTGTCACTAAACCACCTTACTACTGTGTCATCTATGACACATCTCTTCTCTACCACCATCCTTTTCATTGAGCATGGACCTCAGGCTTTACCTGATATTCTGTTTGGGTGGTCCTCTTACATATGGCAGAGAGATAAACAATGTGAAAGTTTAGCTGGTTCACGGAACTGTATTATATTACAGTGCTTGGTTAGTTTAACTTTGGCACATGATCGAATACAAGGGGTAATTATATTCTGGAGTTGTTCAATATTTGAACAGCTTGGAAAGAACAATCTTTAGGGAGGTGAATGGCTCAGTTTGATTACAGAACTGCCTTATTTATGTCTTATGGGACTACATTGCTTGCTGTCTTGTCTCTGATTCAAGGTACAAAAGAAATAAAATACTGACACAAAGATTTGAGTTAGAGTAACACCAGCAAGAGTATTTTGTTGAATGTGGATTTGATGAAGGCATAGTCTCGCTGTTCCAGATTGTACAGCTTCCTTTTGAGCATGGGTAAAAGGAGTGCAAGATTATGCTAGTTTTATACTAAAAGTTCAAATAAGCATTCATTCTGGGTTTATTGCCTGCCACACTAAGTTCACTTACTATTTCAGTTCCTGCTCTCTACTTATGACAATAGTTTGCTATTCATCTTAGCTATCTACACCTTGATCCATCATCAGAAATTTATGGGCAGCATTTGACCTGTCAAACATACTTGAAAATCAATGGATATCTAAATCATCCAGGAAGCTCCGAAATCCCCATTTTTAATGTTTCTGCACTATTCATTACCTTAGTTGTGATAAGATGCTGTAGTGATGAGTGCTTGAGGGCCTAAGATATCCATCATCATTTGTCTTTTGTTTTGCCTACATAAGGTATATTGCTCTGTCTTTGGAACTGTGTTTAATATCTGTTAATGTTCACTCCAATTTCTCAAGTTCTCTGAGGTAACGCTATAAAACAACATGTTGCCCCCTAAGAGGCCAAAGCAGTTTACTGTTTGAGGGATATTGAACCACATGATCTGTCCTGCAATGAACATCTGTTTCAAGATTCACAACATGCTGGGAATGATTAATGAGTGGTTTTATGTGTATTTCACTTTATGAGTATCTAACTGGCACTTAATGGGTGTTGCCTTTCACTTAAAAGATCTGACAGCATATTCCTGAGCTATGAAGTATTTACCTTTTTCTTTCTGTCCGTCTTCTAGCACAGTAATTTGAATACATAGACTTTCTGTGGATGTCTAAGTGTGCAGGGAATCATTAAGTATGGGAGGTGACTTTCCAAAAAAAGATTGGACATGATTGAGAATCAGGAGAAAAATATTTGATCATAATTTGTCTAAGGATCCACGTTCCTGAGAAAACAGAGAGATTTCCTCACTTGATTGCAGGTAAATGAGGAATTTCCCAGCACCCAAGTAAGTCAACAATATACAGCTATTGAGTGCTGTATATATGTGTAAGGGTTGCATTCTGGTTGGGTGTGCATGGTGCTGTTGTGCAATCTAAAGGCATGGATGAGTAGAGTGAGGTGGCAGGAAGATGTGAGTAAATGTTGTTAATTTTCTTTTTATGTACCAGCCCCAACCTCTCTGGCTAACTCTGGAATAATACCTGGCCTCATCACAAAAGGAGTTGAATGGCAGCCACAAGTAGAACTCTCTGGCCAGGGAGAACTATTCTGTAGGAGGGCCTTGAGGAACAGGAGGGTATCATGGTCATGAGGAAGGGAGAAAAATCATTTATTATATTATTTCTTTAGTACTGTGTAAGATCCCTCTGGTTTTGTGGAGATAATCATGCCTGGTTTGTAGTCATTGGTGAAACCTGGGTCTGCAGTCTGGAAAAAACAATACAAGTTTGTTCTGCACCTCACTGAAACCATTTGCAGCTTAACTGGCAGGCAGAGAAGGCATTTATGATTGTTGATCACTCTCACCAGCTGGACAACCAGACAATAGCTTTCCTCATACTGTTGTTCTCAGGACGTATCATGGGGAAAACTTTAGCTGTGCTTTGACTGTAATTTTGTTATATAAGAGGCTAATCTATTTGGTCCAGTTCATAACTGTTCTGCAGATTTTTTTATTTTTAAAAGAAAGAATCATCTGGTAAATGCTTTCAAGGATGGAATCCTTGTTCCTGCCTTTCTCAGACCCAATTTTGCTGTAAAACTAGTGTGTCTGTGTGTGTGTAGTAGTGACCTTAGGCTGCTCAAAACAGATATGTGTGAGGCCAGTTGATATGGCCCATTGCATTCTTCCAGTTTCTGAGAATTAGCCATATGGGACTAGGCAGTAGATGGACTCCCTTCCTAAATCCAACAGCCAAGTCCCATCACTGACAGTGAGGACAACCCCTTTCCTCCCAGGTGATTCTTTGTTCTTTACGCAGCAGATCCCATTCCACTGCAAGAGAACTTTCTGTGCTGCATGAATAGCAGCAAGACTGAGCCATCAAAATCAGCTTAAAGCCCTTAAGCCCAAGATGTCACATCTGCTTTGCAGAAATTACAACAGGAAAACAACATGATTTAAAAGAGAATCATTTCAAAACAAACATTGTAAAAACTTAGTGGAAAAACATCTGCAGTTTTCAGACCATTACAGCCGTTTGTCAGGGAGGTCATGAAGAATTTTTGCATTTTTTTCCCTTGAATTTATTATTGTTTCCTTATATTTCTAAATAGCATCATTTCCCACCAAGAAAGTTATGCTGATGTCAGCAACAGCATGTAGCTGCTAGGCAAGGTATACAGGGTGTCTGAAATACTGGAAGAATGTGATAATTAGGACAACACAATAAATATGAAAAGCAAAATTTAGAAGGGGTTGTTCTTGTAAATTGTCTTAGAAAATGGAGATGCTAGGGATAAAAAAAAAAGAAACCAAAACAACAAAAACCAATCAAACAACAACAAAACAAAAAAAAACCCTTTCCAAGCAGCTAGAACAGTTACTGGAAGAAACAATGATGTCTTTTTACATGCAAATAAAAAATAGCAAGCATAGTAATATTTTGGATTAGAAAAAAATTATTAAAACTATGGCTGCACTAGGAAGGACAGCATCATGAAAGAGGTATTGTGTCCATATATTGTTGCTCAGGTATTGGAGCTAAAGCTGCATGGTGGTGGGAGAACTGCCTGTGTGATGTGAATTGTCTGAGGTGATGTCAAGAAGCAGAGTTGATCTGATCGTACTTCTCAACTTGGCTGGAAATGTTCTCCCTGAACTTTTTTTGAACTAGCTTGCAATAGCTGACAAGGTGTCTTACGACAACTGCACTTCCCTGAAGAAATGGAATCAACAACAATGCTAAGCAGGATGACCCAAGTGCTAATATGAGAGCACTCATGCTGTTAAATGTTAAATGGTCACTGGTAGCACTTTGGTCCTGCAGACCTTCCAAAATGCTTTATTTCTTTGTGAGCTATTTCCCAGCTCTGCAGATATGATTGAATGGCTAATAAAGTTGCCATTGTAATAGAAGTGTTTGCTGTCTCCTTCTTTCATAGATGCACAAAGGGAAAGATTTAAGAAAGCCAAGGTCCACAGAAAAGCCTGAAAAAGAATAGTAAAAGCATGAGTCACCCTTATTGGATTCTTGTGTACGTTCAAAATATGCTTTCTTGTCCTTAGCACTTGAATAGAAGTCCTGTTCCTGTAGAAGTTGAGTTAGTTGTGAAGAGACAGTCTTCTAGTGACTGGCTTAAATCAAGTATTTAAACTTCTGGTGTAACTGAATCCAATCCTGCCCGATTAACATTAAGCAAACCTGTCCCTTTAGTTGTGATGTCCTGAAGTACATGGTGTAACTTCTTATGAAAACTTGTCTGCTTTCCAGTGCCCAATGTCACATGTGGCTCTCTGTAGCTGACAGAAGGCAGATGCTGTCAGACTAAAACTAAACAAGGATTGATTGCAGTGTGAAGGATCAGTGTAAATTTTGCTTAGGGCTAGGTTATGAGACTGTTCTTTGGGATTAGCTCAAGGCTCTTCCTCAGACTTCACATGGCAAGTGGGAGGCCTGTAACAAATCTAGTGAGTTGTGCTTTAGTTGTTTAACAGCTGCAGAAAAAGAGCTGAACCATCAAACAAGCAAGATGCCTGATGTTAGTGTTATTGTTATTGTCTATTACCCTGTAATCAGGTTACACCCACTGATGTAAAGCTCTAAATAACTCGGCATGTACAGAACTCATTCAACATGCATCTAAGAAGTCCTCCTAAATTCGAGAGCTAGTGGGCTTATTAGGTTTTCCCAGAGTTACCCAGGTAATGCAAACACATTCTGCAAATAGCTTGCAGTAGTCAATTTCCATAGCAAGTAATGTAGATTAATGGGAAAATATTCATAGCTCAGTCTTGATAACGCTGCACAGTCACAAAACATTTTCTCAGATACTTTTAATGTGGCCAGATTTAAGCAATTTCTGCTAGATATTTCTTGGTTGAGTTGCCTAATTTCTCTGTGAGTGGGCAGGGGTAGTCTCTACTCTGCTATTTAAAATTAATTTAGGTTAATATCTATTTAAAATATGAGTACATGTATAGATATTTCTTTGGTGGACAAGGAATATTTTATTCATTTTTCTCTTCTCAGGAACATGCTGTAAGAATTTTCAACCTCTGTGGAAAAAAAACTCTGGGGCATTTCACTTGAGCTGACAAACAGCTTTTTTCTATATAAAGGCAGTCCACTGAGACCATGGGCAGGATGAGGTGGATTTGACATATCAGTAGCAGTCTTCAAAGAGGACTGTCTCCACCTGTATCTCCTCTAAATTCTAAGGCAAAAGAACAAGAGAGTGAGATGATAGTATGTGTATGTATGAGAGAGTTGTGTATAAGGTGGTTGTGGCTGTTCCATGTATAGGAACATATTAAGAACTGGCTTGTTTGAAAAGCCAGGCAGGAATGCTGGGGACCTAGTTTTGTTCCTGATGAAGCTGGGAGAAAACAGCCATTGAGAGAGAGTTGAAAGGGGAAGCAGGGAGCAAGAGGAAATGAGAATGGAGATATATCCAAAAGCATATATTCACACCGTATGTATATCTTGGATTGCTGGAAAAAATATGTTTCCACTTAGATGAACCAGTGTTTGCTGGTTTACAGCGAAACATTTAAGTATCAGTGACTTAATGGTATAAGACAGCTGATGTTGCCATTGTGACTGCAAAGAACTAATGGGCAAACTAATAAACTCAAGGATGTATGTGCAAAGTCGGCAATGCAACCAATCTCTTTCCCAAAATGGTCTAGAACTCAAAAACTGTGAAAAAGCCCATAACTTTAACTGACTTGATCTAGTTGTACAGAAATTCTAAAACATGTACCAAAATATTTTTTGTTTATCTTGATGCTGATAATCACACCCCTGCTAAAGCAAGGATAATATTATGTCTGTATGCATAAAGTTTAATGGCAACTCAAATGATAAAATAACACTTCTGTCTAAGTCAGAATATGTTAATGAGATGTGGTAGATCTAATTTACAGCCCGGTCTTCTTTAGTTAACAGGTTTCCCCTTATACCAAAAATGTCCTGTTCAGTCTCCCCATGTCTAATCCCAGGTTGTTCTTGTATATTTTATATGCAGAGTTTGGATGTTGTAGAAATTGGTAACAGGCCTCTGCCAAATTCTCTTTCTCCCATTCTCTTTTTCTCCTCTTTGTCTCTCTTTTATTCTTTCTTGCAGTCTGATAGTGCAATTCAGAGTCAGCAGTGGATTGTAATGCTTTCCCTTTCTGTGGTTTGGAAGTTTCCCTTGAATGGATGTTCTGAAAAAAAAACACAGTCAAGGAAGAACCTGGAAAGAGTATTAAGCAGATTGTATGCTCGTGGGAGTAGCAGATGTAGTAAGCTACAGTGCAGGTGATCTTTACATCTAGTGATCCATCTGAAGTTGTAGGTTAAAACTCCTGGTCTCTTTGGGGAGAGTCGAATATGCCCTCAGAGAGAGAAGAATCATAGAAACACTCCACAAGTCAAAACTGGTGGAGTTTCCAAGATGTGCCTGGCTTGCATGTCAGTGCAACAGAAAGCATGTTACACAAGTGACCACACTTGTTGACTGTGAGGTATTCAAAATGGAATGAAATTTCATAAGATTGCAATTGTTCAGATATTTTTCACACAGTTATCCAAGTCCTTCATACTACAGATGAAGCCGAGCCATCTGAGAGTATCTCCTCAAAATTAATAGATTCATGAATTTGAAAAAAAAAAAAAAAGTATGGGAAACTAGTACAGCTGCTCAATGTTTCCACAATTTGGCTTGTTAAAATGAATAAGTAAAATGTAAAAAACTCTCTAATATCTATTTTCTAGTATGGGGGTAATATATCAGGAATAGCATTGGAAGGTTAGGGTTGAGTAACAAAACTGTCTGAGATTCCACGTTGTGTCTTGGGAAAAATACTTTCCTGTACTGTGGGTGTAGGGAAATGCTAATATGTTAAGGTGCTCTTGGGAACTGTGAATCTTTAATTTAATTCTCTATTCAAAGCCCGTTGGTTGGATCTAGCTTGCAGTGGGTGCTCAGAAAAAATGTCAGTGAGTCCTGCTGAACTGGTGAGTTCTTGAGATAGAGGTTATTGAAACCATAAATAACATACTAGCAATAAACTCAACCATCAGGGAGTTGTGGTTGTCTTTTTGGGTCTCAGTGCATGAACAGGTCAGCAGAAACAACTTCAAATCCTTTCTTGCCTTGCGAATCTTGTTTGTCTCTGACTGTAGAGTAGTTTCCACATCTGCACTTGTGCGACTCGTTGTGCCAAGTCCTGTGCACTCTGGTCATGTGAGTCACCACATTGACCTCAGCTGGATGGCTCCTGTGAGTAAAATGAACACAATTTGGGCCACTGCCAGCACAAAACCTAATAGCCAGTCACTGTATCTTGACTTCAGTTTCCTTGATATTTCAAGGTACCATATTTCAGCTGCCAAACATGGAGTATCTGAAACCCTTGTGCATTGTTACTTGAAGGCCAACACCCAGGCAGTCCTGGGTTGCACCATGATGGCTATCCCAGAAAATGTTCCATGTTACGCAAAGACCAAAGATTCCATGACTTCTGTTGTGGGCTTTCTTTCAAAATATGTTTTTTATTTCAAGAAGACTATGTTTCCTAAGAAAGCTTTTAGTGACATGTTTATTCATGTTGGTCAAATGAAAGTCATGTGGCACACCTCCCTTTCTGCTGTGGTGAGCCACACAGTGTTTGATATAATCCCACTATCTTGTGTGAAAAAAAAGCCAGCTGAATATCAGATGTGCCTGGCTTGCATGTCAGTGCAACAGAAAGCATGTTACACAAGTCACCACACTTAGTAAACTCTATTTTTATTTTGGAACGACCCTCCCTTCAACTTTTTCCACTCTTTTCTTAGGCAGAGTGTGAATTCAGGGCTTTTCCTGGGGTAACTGTATGAAAAGAAGACATAAACACCAGGAAAGACACTGAAATACCCTGAATTTTGGTTTGGCTTTCCATGTTTCTGTGTTTAGTGTACTGACTGGTTAGCTGATTTTATACTCTGCGGTGATACGAATGTAATTTCTGTAACTAACTGTTTTCTGTTGTTAAGTTTTCTCCAATATCAGGTCAAAACTCAAGTGAAATGCCATAGCTTCAAATAATATAATAAATATAATCAACATATTTATTTGCCTTAAAAAATCAGTATGAGACTTAATCAAAGTTATCCACTGCCTGTAAAACAGGGAATTTGAAGACCTTCACATTAGCACAGGTAATGACTTGGTAGGGCTATTCAGCTTTGCTTACCCGCTTCCTTCAGATCAGTGAGAGAGAGATTAGGAGTGAGAAAATAAGATCCTTTTTGTGTGCATGTGAATACATGTTTAGCTAGGATAGGCGTCTAGTAGGCACATCTAGTAAGGTAATGAAGGAAACTGAGGGGGCAAGATGAACTATGGGGGGGCAATATGCTATGCAACCTGGTGATTGCTGAGCTGATGCCATACTTATCAGCCTGGTCTGTTACTGTCTGTTTTGGGTTTTTTTCGTGTGAATATTTAACTAACTTTACTAATTCTCCATAAAGTAGTCATTTAGGAATCCCATTCATGGTGGCTGAAGAGAAGTTCTGGGAGCAGTCCAGTGCCACTGACATGCAAATGAGAAGTGTTCGATTAGTAAAATTGACTAGTGAATGTGGGATGGGAGTATCCCAAAATGATGGCTACTGCAAATGACTAAAATGTAGAGAGAGAGGTTTTTTGTGAGAACCAGAGAAACATATGTCGGACATGTGAAGCATAAGATCAGAGAAGTCCACATATGCAAAGGTCATGGATGTGTGTGCTTAAACAGCAGAGAATGGCTGTAGCCCCAGCCATCCAAATTGCTTCACTGGTGACTGACTTGAAGGAAGGGTCAGAGAAAGATAGGGCCTGTTTGTGGCCCCACTGTCCGAGGTGTGCACTCCTACAAGGAGCTGTATGTCCTGGTCAGGCAGGAGTGACACTTGTAGACAGAGTGGTTTTGGTCACCCCAGCAATCTGCATCTTCCTCTCAGTTATTTCAAAACAAATTGCATGATATTTTAAGCTCTGTGTATCTACACACGAACCCATTTAGTCTTGGGACAATGCATGATACTTATTTCAGTGCAGAATTTGTCCAATGATGTTTATTTCTAAAATATCTATTTCATACTTTTTAAGATATTGCTTTGCAATGGATATCCAAGTCTGAAGTCAGCAGGTAAAAGTGCTTGGCAAGTTAGAGTACAGAGAAAAACTGCATTTTTCATGCAGAGCAACGATGACTTGCAGTTAGCAAAATAAAAAGCTGTGCCATCCTGCTGCTGGGAGTTTCAGACAAAATCAGATAGAGAGAGAGAAACAGGAGAAGAACAAAGCAGCCAGCTCATGGGAACACCAAGATTCTTGTTCTCAGTCAAGTCTGTTTTGTTTCCTTATTTATACCATGCCCAAAAAGCACAAATTTTCCTGAGAACAAGGAAATTAAGTGAACTTAAATACAGCTGGTTATCCCTCTAGGTACATTCATTGTAATATATTAGTAAAAACTGAAGGATGTTTTGTTTGATATAAAACAGACAAAAAGACAGAAAGAGGGAATTAACATCATAAATGAAAGAAACGCTCTCCCTCTTAGCCATGGTATTGGACTACTACACTCTGATGTGGCTGTTGCTGCTCATGATATTCCCTTTTATGAGCATGGCCTGGGCAAAGAGCACAGAAAACCACTGCTTCACAAATGTCCCTTCTGGTGAGCAGAGAGCTGGAGTAACCTATTTTTTTACTGTCTTGAAGTTACCTGTCCTACAACTGACTTTGGGGGCTGGAGTGCTCAAAGCACTTGAGCAGTGAGATGAGTGGCCAGGTGACTACTATTGTTCAAACATGTTTTGTCATTATGCTACACCTGTTTTAGTCAGAAATCTTAGCTGGCTATGCAAAGCAAACTGAAATCACATTTCTTAATGGTATTCTTGCTTTTCTGTCCTCTAATCAATCTGTGCAGGCCACAGTAATTTTACCAGTATGCAGTACCAGTCCACTATTCAGATTTCTTCCTCCATAAGAAGCAGGTGCTGGCACTCCTATAAAGATACTGTCATTAGTTAATAACTGAGCAGCTGTGGGCTTGTGCTTGTAGGACTGGGATTTTGTTCCCTTTCACTGCCTCCCTCACCCCTAACCCACCAGCCCCTTCTGTTTTACTCCTTCATGGGGACTGGAGGGAGAGGGCACTGTAGTGTTAGTGCAAAACTAAGCGATAAGGTGGGCCTTTTCTGTTAAGCTTCATAGAGGTAGAAGTGAGTTGATACAGAGTAGCTGTAATATTTGAATATTTGGAGTACAGTACTGAGAAGAGAGTTAATTTTAAATGTGAATGGGTCACTTTATCATGAAGCCAGAACATCTCCTATTGGTCTTGTGGCATGAATGTAGGGTCTGTGCAGTTATTAAGCAGAGGAGACAAGATGCACTCACAAGAAAAGTTACTCAACTAAGAGGAGCTTTGCTATTTTTCAAACTGCAAACTTTTTGCACTGGTGCAAAAATTAAGTGAAAAGTTGTTTTATATTTGGAACCATATCCAGAGCTGGATGACCCGAGTGGCTCAAGGAAGTCAGAGCTGCTGGTCCAGTCTGGTTAATTCTAGAGTGGTTTTCCTTTTTTTTCTTTACACGCCCCCCCCCTCCTTTTTTCTCCCTCCCTCCCCAGCACACTTCATCAATTTCTAATATAAAACCCAAACCATTTCCTTATTTTCATCATGTAATTTGGAACTGGATGGGATTTCTCTCTGTGTCCTCAGAAAGATGAGGGCAGAAAGCTCATTTATCAAAGCTCTTCAATGAACAAAGCCAGAGCAGAGCAGCATAGGCATAATTAGCAAGGAAAAAATGGAGCTTGTGGCTTGATGTTGATGGATACAGAATGTGCCACAAAGGAAACAAAGCTCTGAGAATGCTTTGAACATAAAACCAGTCTCACGGGATGAACAATTCCATGCCAGAGAGTAAATTCAGGCTAAGATGGATAAGCTCAACTATCATGATGACCAACAACCATACTGCTGCAGCAGTGGAGGATCTAGGTACTAATTGTACATGTTTTGGGGTTGTTTGGGGAGGGAGGAGCCAATTTACTCACTTTTTTTTTTCCCTTGGCAAGCTCCAATTGGATTGAGCATTTCTGTTATTGTTAGTTTTATAATGGCTGTGTGTGCCGCAAAGGGATTTGTCCATAGTGAAATGGCATGTATTTGTCTGAGCTGTCATCAGCTTCTCTCCGTAGAACACCCCAAAGACAGGACAGATGTGGTTAGTCAGGCTCTGTTTGCATATACAATCACAAACCTACTGTAGCTTAACATGCAGCTGAGCTCAGTGCCATGGGCAGCATGTCCATCTGCCACTTCACTGCTTCTATCCAAAGCAGGTCATGAAGGACCCAGGAAAGCAAGCTTTAAAAAGTTGTGTCTCTTCCCTGGAAAATTTCTTTTACCATATTTACATTTTTGTTTTTTTGTTGTCTTATAAGTCTTTAATATCCAACTCCTGCAAAAATGTGCTTACATATTCCTAACAATATGGTCAAGTTTGGACTAACTAGTAACAGACTTTCAGCACATAGAATGGAAATTATCTTGGATTAGAGTAAAATAAGTTTCTCTCCAGAATAAAAGGTCAGATACATGAACATGCAGAACAGAGCTAGAAAGTGGGTCACCAGTCCTGCACTATGTTAGTCCTAGCAAGAACAGTGAGGGTTACTAAGAAACCTCAAAGTCCTGCCTTTTTGAGATCGGTGACGAGATTTAAGCAACAAAAAGAAAAGGAATTGGATCTCGTCCCTGCATCTATATGAAATAGAGCTTAAATATCTGGTTGTTTCTTAAATGTTGTGAAAGGAGAGGATTTTGGTCAACTTACACTGTCTTATTATTGGTGTCAATTTTATGTGAATAAACTCCCTGGATCAAGTCAACAAAACAAACAATGACACGACAAACAATTACATGGCAATAATTCTTATCTTTATGGATAAAAACATTTAGTTACAGAGCAAGCTGGTTGAAGGGCATGTATGGACAATTAGAAGTGATTGTGTTACTGATCCTTCATGAGTTACCACTATTTGGAAGGTATTTTTCATTGGTTGTGTACCTGTTTTTTGTCTAGAGTGAAAAGAAACTAATATCAATCGATGGATTCATAGGTGCCTTATCTTAGGCCAATACATTTAATTCTCAATTTCACGAACTACAAATGTACAAGTTAAAGCAGTAACAGGGTATGTCATGAAACTTGTTCTGTTTCTGAATACTTATGAAACAGGATAAATTTTCAAGACAAATTATTGTTCATCTGGAAGATAATTTTTTCAGTGTCAAAAAATAACCAACTTCTTTAAATATTGCCAACATTAAAATGTTTACATTTTTTGGTTTATGTGTATGTTTACAGATTGCACATACAGTAGAACTCCTCTTTGTTAATACCAAACTTGAATTCTGATTAAAACACTGAGAGAGGCCTATGCAGGACTTGCAAATTCATTAAAGTTTAGAAATTTTCATGCTGGCCTTAATGATGTCATAGTGCTTTTTTCTGCTTTCTTTTCCTAAGTGCCTTTAGGCTTTTCATCTACTGTAAATATTTGTGAAATGTAAGCTTGTTTTTAAAAGTATCTATTCTCAGCTAGCTTGCAGTCACAAATCTGACAATCTTTTGCTGTGTCTCTTCTTTTCCAATTCCCACCAAAAATTTCCAAAAAATTTCATAATGACTTTTCTAGTGTTTATTTATCATTTTTGAAAATCAATGCAAACCACATGTTTCAATGAGGTTATGTGACAGTATGCTCTTCCTTTATACAAAACCACACAATTTTCAGATGCAGCAAATTTCCACAAGTAATGCTTTACTTAAATCTGCATGCATTTTTTTTTCTCTGTATTGTAATAGTTCTATTATGAGGAATGTTTGGAAAATCTAAGTCAGGACTGTGGGGTGGGAGAAAAAAAATAAGAGATATTGTCTGTCTAGTCATAGCTATGGTGCAAGCCATGAAATGGGAACTCTTTAATTTTTTTCTTTACATACCTCTGACCTGGGAAGATGACTGCCTCTGGGGGAAGGAGATAATTTAATTTCCATTCATGTCAACTTTTATTTCTCTGCAAAGAGGCAACAGATACGTTTCAGATTCTGTGGGATCACTTATTTTGCTTTGGCAACGTAGCGTATCTCTGCCTCGGGACTTAGGTTAGACCACCTGGTTCTTTTTGCTTTAAACCCTTGGGTGAGCTTGCAACCAGTGTAACTTAAAAGATCTTACCTAGTACACTGTCCAGTTACCCAATTAGTTTTTATTTTGATTCTTTCCTGAATAAAATAATGTAGCAAAATACCTCAGGAAGGGAGAGGACTAGAGGAAAGGTGAGCAGAGTAGAAAATGAATGGGAGTAACAGGTTGGGATTTTTGTCTTGTAGTCCATGTGCAAAGGAAAGGTTATATAATTGCTTATTGTCAAGGCTGGTGTTCAATAACTGGAACCTATTCAGAAGTGTTGTGTGCTCAACATGATACTACAGGAAATTACATAGTTGAAATTCCTTAGGCATGTTACAATAACTTCATTACCACTCTTTTAAAAAAATCATTAGTTTGTGAAATCAGTAAACCTTGATAAATTTAAAATACTTGTCTTGTCAGATGAATTGTTAGATTCCTAGAATGAATTTTAGTATGTTTGTCAATGTTCATAGCTCCCTCTTCAAAAATTTGAAAGTGTGCCATTAGGTTTTCCCTCAGTCAACACATTTTTTTCTGTGCAGAGAGGCACTCTAAATTGAGTTCAATAACAAACATGCCATTGTCTGCATCAGTATGTGACCTACAGATTGTCCCAGATCTAAAACATGTAAATGAATTATATATCTAGAAACACTGCTGTCTCTCCTCAATGAAAGCACTGTTCCTCATCACATAAGTCACATTTACTTAATAATTTACTTAACTACCATGTACTCCTATACATGTCACTGCAACCAAGTGGTTCTGAGTACATAAAGAAAACATCCTCCATATTGGCCAATAAAAAAGATTACTATCTGTATTCTAAAGCATACTCTGTTCTCCCTAGCAGCTGAGAGTCTCCTGACTGTAATCTGCAGATATTATTGGGTCAGTAGGACTCTAGTATTCAGGAGTAATGGAGCACTAGTGGGCATAATTGCGCCTTTTCCTGTGTCTCACTCCAGAAAACAATGAAGTGGGCCCTTTGGAATAACAGCCAAACTCTAGCTGTGGAAGGAAATGCAGTTCCTTCATTGTCTTAGCTTTCCATACCTTCTAACTCTTGAACAGAAAACTCTAAACTGTTATCAGTGTGCAGCTTTATCCTGGATGCAGGTTTCATCCTTCCTGAGTGTGATCTAATCTAATGTAACCTTAATGCTACATTGACAGTAGGAGGCTGGGGCACACCTGTGGGGTTTTTTTGTTTTGTTTTGTCTGGATTTCATTCCTTTCCCACAGCAAGACTCCCTCCCCACCCCGCCCCTTCACCCCCCACACTCCTCCCTGCAATTCCCTGGGAATGTCTGGCATGGTAAATTCCTTAATAGAATTCAGAAAATACATATATAATATTTTATTAAAATGCTGCTGGAGACCTATAACTGCCCTCAGGCATAACGCAAACATACAGGTGTGTTAGCAATCAGTGAGGAAGCAATAACTTGCTAAGTTCGGAATGCACAAACATGCTGAGATCAGGTGTTCAAAGCATTGGCTTTTGTGTACCACTCCAGTTTCTGGCTGTACATAAACAAGCTTGCTCTCTATAATAATGTGTTTGAAAACTTAATAGTAACTTCAGGACTGGAACTTCTTGTCCATATTCACACTGAAGCTCATGCTGTAAATCATTGTGGGCGTAGCACTGTTCTGTTATTTGGAAAAAAGGATGATCTGATCAGGAAACTCTTCTTTGTACTAGGGAGAAACTCCTCTCCTTGCAACTTGTCCTAGCTTTATTTGGCTTTTGGTTTGAGTTAATGACTTTTACTCCAGCAATGGTAAACCAGTATCACTCAGCATTTCTCCTCTACAGGCAGTGACTTAAATTTCCTTTGCGTAATGTAGGTCACAAAATTCTGTGAAACTTTGCTTTAAGGTTGCCACATAGAGTGACAGGAATACAAATAAATGTAAGCAGAATGTTGTCTTGGCCTGTGGTCCCTCAGAAAAGAATATATATATTATTAGGGCTTACAATACTGAAAGTGATTTCGTGTTTATTTGATTATACAATGATATAATCAAAAGATCAGGTGTTTTAGTAGTTCAGAGGCATGTAGAAAGAGGATATATGAGTGACATTTTGCTTTTGCTTAAGTAATTACCAAGTACTTACTGAAGTTAAGTTTGATCTGTTTTGGTACTATCGTAATCATGAAGAGGAACTAGACTTGTCTTATACTGTTTTAATACATATAAAACTATAAGGCCAATAATTATTTGGTTAAAAATACATTTTGGTGAAAGCAGACAATGAGATGCTAGATACTGTATCAGATCTGACAGCATGCAGAGCACTTCTAGTTTCACTGACATTTTGAATTTTTGTTCTTAAACACTAGACAGGAACCTTTAAGCCTGGAAACAACTATGGTCATTTTTTAAAAAATTGTATGTCTTTTTATGATGGTATTTAAAAATTAAAAGCATGGAAGCAATAGAAAGTTTTGAGATAAACTGATCTAGTCTTGCTAAAGTATTAGTCATGGTACACTTCTGTTTGTCATTTGATCACCATACCTTAAATTATTGAGGTCCTAGAGTCAATGCAAAAAGGTGGGAATTCCCTCTTTCCCTTTCCCCCCATTTCTTTCAAAAGAAGATGTCTTGCTGAAATAGCACTTGCAGCAGGAGGTCAGAAGTACTCTGTGTAAATCCTTTGTATTCATCTACGTGTTGGGAAATGCAAGGAGGGAGCATAAAATTTTTTAGTTCTGGCCAAGCATGGACAACACCATTGAAGATTACATATTCAGGTGTGGAATCTGCAATAAAGGGAAAAACAAACGCAGAAGTAAAACCACATGAGACCAGGCTGTCTGTGCTCCAAGGCTGGCAGAAAGATAACTGAGTCAACCAAGCAAGGTGCCTTTTAAGTAGTGGGCAGCCATCCAGTTAGATATGTTCTACATCAGTTGAAATATCATACTTTTATGGGATAGAAAATTGTAAGACAATTCCCAAGGTAATGATGGAATGTATCATAGCTGAGAAATGACATGTTAAAAAAAATTTCTTTGAATTCTGCTCAAGTACACATCAGTCCTTTTGTCAGCTCAGGTGGAAGGATGATGTCATGATTTTGGTCTTGTTAAGATACCAAATACCTTTCTTTCAATCACTGCTCATGAATTCGGCACGTTAAAAGCAACTAACTTGGATGGGTCCACTTGCTGGTTCAGCTCCATGTGGAGGAAATGGTAGGTGCACCGGAGGAGTTAAGGGGTGATGCAGGTCCCCCACTGGTAGGGGTGGAGTGAAAGGACTACAGAACTGGATGTGCTCCTGTGAGCAGAGTTCATAGTCATCCTGCTGGCTTTGCAGAAATGTTGGTTGGTGAGTGGTACTCTAGACAGCCTTGGTTCTGCCCAGGTATTCTTTCTCCCATCTTTGTTTAACTTCACGATTTTAACCCTCTGAAGAAAGAGTTTCATTTAGAAGTTTTTATTTACAATGCACATACTTGATTTGCTTTAAATAAATATTCTTCTATCTATTTTACCCTAAAAGAAAACTATTCAGCTGCAGCTCATTAGCGTAGCTGCAGCATGTCAGTGAATTAATTTTGTAGATGTGTGAGTGTTTGTCTGCAGCATTAACTGCATAGTCATAAAGCAAATGTGTTCTAAATGTAATTGGAGACGGATTTCTTAAAGAGACTTGAGTTTTCTCATAAAGAAAAAAATTATTAAATTTCAGCAGTCTGTAGTGTGGTGAGGAACTTTGAGCAGTGCAAAGAAAAATCTCACTATGACCATAAAGGATCATGTCTTATAACAAAGAGCCTTCCCAGCACATTTCCTCCTGTGAATTGCTCTCCAGATCCAACAATGTTTCTTGCTGATTGCTTCTTTCACTTCTGCTTGTCAATGATGATTGAAGGATTGTAGCTTAACTCAGCATAGAGGGAATTATCCCTCTTGAGCGCAGTAAATTTAAATAATATACTTCACGTATCTTATCTCTTCCAACAGTTGTAGGTTGGCTTACATTTTGATGAAGCCATGTGTATTTTGAGGAAACACACAGATAAGTTTCAATTACCTAGAGAAACTACTACAAGCAAACATATATTCGAATGGAAGGTCCTTGAAGGTGATATTTATTTCTAAGTTATTATAGCTTTATAGCCATTTGTAAAATGAACAAAAAATGATGTGACAGTGATGTAGAATTGGTAATGTTCAGTCTGCCTCTGTGACAGCCAAGCACAGAGGTGGATACTAGGGGGAGAAGAGTAGTGATGTCAGTATATGTTTTGTAAATTGAGAAATGAGGAATTAGGCAATGCAACTTTTATAAGTGTCCTCTTTAATGGTAGTATTACAATGTGTTTACTTATGGTCTGACTACATGACTTTCAAATACCAAAAAATGCATTAGTTCTCAGGGCAGTTGGTGAGCACAGACTTTCAGGGCATAGATCTGTGCACATGTTGACTACGCTGTTCTCTGCAAACAGGAAGGCAGCAAAGGAAACAGCTATGCAATGGGTCCTGGGGAGACTGAGTAACCACCTCAAATGAACCTGAAATGAGACTTCTTTTAAAGGGAAACATTGCTTGTGCTGTTTTGCCTTGTTCCTATCAATACAGAGGTGTTCTGAATTGCTTTGGCCGTACCTGTTTGAAGTCTTGGGATGTTTAGAGGAAGGTCATGTTCTGGGGTGGGGGTTTTTTTGATTGTTTGAGTTTTTTTGTTTGTTTGTTTGGGGGTTTTTTGGTTGGTTGGTTGTTGGTTAGTTTGTGGGGGGTTTTGTGTCATAGGCTTTCAATTACTGGAAAATACTGGGACTTTCCAGTCTATTCCATTGATTCTTGCCTGTTTTCATCCATTTGGAAATAAGGCTCATGAGACAGGGTTGCTGCAAAGTAGGGATTTTAGACATGGAGAGCAGGAGCTACATATGTTTTCACATACTAATGTGTCAGCTCTTATATTCTCTCAATGGTTTTCATAACCAGGGATTTGATAATATCCTTCATCATCGTAGAATGATATTTTTTGTTTTCCTCTATGCTTGCACAGTAAGCCTTCTCAGTTACGCTTTTACAGTTAACCTTATCAGCAGCAACGGACACATAAAACTTGATTTTTAGAACTTATACTTTGAGTTTTGCAGCTGCTACCAGATCTGTTGGCCATTCTTCCTAGTACAAAAGCAATAGCTGTGAAGTGAAATAAGTTAATTGTGGGATGTTCTCAAATATATAGACTATAACCACCTATAACGACACTGTGCGGCTAATTGCTGAAAGCAGTTAAAAACTACCATCAGTAGTAAAAGTCACACTTTGCCACAGCTGAGACCTTTTTCATTTCACCTGATTTTTCAGATCTGAGTGCTTGTGCCTTTTCTGTATCTCTTTAACCATCAAAAGGATAGCAAATGTCTGGTTTGGGTCATTTAGTAAAGGTGGATGAGAGCATTAATGCAGACTTTCCTTTTTCAGTGGGAAAGAAAAATGAGGTATAACATGTGGTGTAGTGAGGCATATGTGTGCCCTACAGAGAGGTCTTTGTTGACAAAAAGTAGCCAATAACAGGTTTCTGAAAAATTTAGTGGAACTGACTTTAAAAGAATATTCATGTGGTATGCTGCAATGTCTTCCAATATCACAAGCATGGTTTACTCATTATTCTGAAGTTATGTCAAGACTGTGCAGAAGGGACACTCACTTTTCCCCATCCCTCTAACAGTGTCTAGATGGAGTCAAAAGCCGAATGATTTGAGCTTAATTGTAACTTGAAACCTAAAGAAAGATGCACTATTGGGTTGTCTGACAACTCCTGAAGAGTCCTGTGGTTCTTGGAGCTAGGAGCAGGGTAGCTATTTTTCACTGACTGCTTCATTTGAATTCCTGAGCTAAGCCTGGGAACCAAATAAACAGTTGAAGCTGTTTTTTATGTTTAACACCTGATACGTGTGTTCTGCTTTTTTCCTCAAGGGTAATGACTGCTTCTTATTTACTTCTTAGGAGTAGATAATTAATTAACAGGGGTGAGAATGTGCATGTTTGCCTAGACACTCAAAAATCAGATAAGCGATTCCTGGGTTTGAATAACATTTTTTTAGTGTCATAAAACAGGCTTGAACTGGAAAAGTTCTATTGTCAAAAGTATGTGTTAAAAGTTTTATGTCTGTGCCATAATTTATTTTTATTACAAATACGGCTTCTCTTGCTCTGTTAAGAAGGATATTGAATCTCTACCCGTAAAAGAGGATAAAATCTTTGCTGTAGTTATTGGTAGCACTTCATTGCATAGTATTGGTGTTTTTTCAAAAGCCATCCTAGTAACCAGTTTAGGTGCATGGAGATAGGTACATGAATAGGATTGAAGTGCCTTTTGCTTATCCCTTGTGGGATGATCTTGGTTGAGCATATGACTGCTTAGACAAGTGGCCAGAGCCATCAGCTTGCCATGTGATGTTCCCTTTATATTAAAAGAAGTTGATGGTTATATTTAAATTATGTATACTAAAGCGTTTGTTGCTTACCAGCAGAATTGTCTTCTTCATTTATAAGAAAAATACATTATGACTGAACAATTTCTTACTTTATTCAGTAGAATGGTGACATTGAATTTGAAAGCTACAGTATAGGAAATCAATGGAGAGTAGAGTCTTTCTGTAAGGGTGAATCTCGTTATCCCGAGGGTATTCACAAGCTACTGATAATTGCTAATTAATATCCAAGGCACAGGAAATCATGTGTGGCTGAAGACTAGAGTTCCACCAGAATGCTCTGAATGTTGGTTTTAGTTAATTAAGCATGGTAAAATGTTGATTTTAAACCTCATTGTTCTTGCATGATCATGTTTCATGGTTGGAATCTCCAGACATTCTCTAGAGAGCTATATACTGAGAGTTCGTTTGTGACACTTCTCTGGCTGTGTGTTTCCAAAGGCTGTTTGAACATGCATGAAAAAGCAGGGGTGAGCTTGCAGGGCAGTAGGTCAAGCACCGTCAGTCATGGACTTCTGATGAGAGAGTGCTCTTTGGATTTGGTGGTTTGTGTCAGGTTCCAGAAGGATCCATTGCAGATGTTGCAATGCTGTTTATGACATAATATTTCTTTCCAACACAGATCACTGAAAGTGGCCATCAGTAAGTGTATGTGTGGGGAATGTTTGCATGTGCGATTTCATGAGGGAGGCAAGTCAACCATCACATGCTGGAGGAATTTGGCCAAGTAATATACATAAAACTGCACTATGTCTCGGTGCTATCCCAAGAGGACCTGCATGCAGATGTTATTGGGGCATTTGCAAAATGAAATCCCATCGAAGAGAACTAAATCAAAGCTGGGACTGCTGAGACGTGAAGCTCAAGTTCTTTGTGGCACAGTTTCCTCAAGCAGTTTTTATAAACACTTCCTAAACCTTTTATGAGCTATGAAAACAGTTGGGGAAGCTGTGGAGCCACAGAGAGGTCACATGCTAAGTACATTGCTGGAAAATGTTCAGTAAAGTTAGAGAACCAGCAATTCACTGACAACATTGTGGACATCTGACAAACCTCTCTGCATTGCCTTCTGCTTAACTATTTTAATTAGGACTTATCTGTTGGTATTTATTTCTCCAAAGAAAATGCTCTGCACACAAAACACTTACCTTAATTCCATGTTCTTTTACCTTGAAGCCATAAATTGTCCAGCATGAGCAAGTAAAAATTGATGGGTTTCCGCCTATGCCAGTGTCTATGGTCTAGATTATGGAAGTATGATTTATTAATAACTAAAATTATTTTTTAAAGTGTTATTTCTTTTTTGATTTATGTTTGTAATTTCTGTACATGCCAACAGCTTATATTGTGGTCTTGCACTCTTTAAGTTTCTGGAGTTTCTGTTGACTTCCTTTGGGTTGTCTGAGAATATTCTTTGATGTGACTGTACAGAATTTATTCAGTGTGCCAAAGCATTCTCTGTGTTTAGGTTTTGCTAGTTTTCTCTGCTGAACAGGTGTCTTCTCCTAGACATCTCACTGCCCATATCGGACAGATTCGTTTCACTGAACTATGGACAAAGCTGTACTATCTGAGAAGACTGCAATGTTTGGAGGCTTCCAGTTCACCCTCTTTCTGCAGTTTGTCTGTACAGGAAATCTTGGCAAACCAAGTCAGCTCACCCAAAGAGTAAGCTGAATTCAGTGTTCGTTTACATGGCACACTTTATATTAATAGAGAATAAGCTAAAAGCATCCAAAAGCTGAGTACTAAACTGAGAAAACAGACAAAGTGCTCATCTGTCCTGTTTTCTTGAAGATATAAGGCTTTAAAATGGTGGTAAGTAAGGTAAGGTAAATGGCCAGTCTTCGCGAACAAAGATCTGGGAAAGGTGTTCCCACCTTTCAAGCCTGCGCAATGGATTTTTTAGGT
>JAWWLV010000144.1:25023023-25040708 GCA_035041135.1 Platyrinchus mystaceus
TTTTTTTTAAAGTCTTTGAATTAAGTTGTTAAAACTGTATAGAAGGCTTATAGGGGCTCTCACAAATATTTTTGGACTATATCACCTGCCACACCCACAGGAGTCTTACAGTTTGAATGTGTTTCCACTGCTTTTGCAAGTATGAGGAGCAAGAAGAAAACTAGTGAATCCTGTAGTGTCAGAAACCACCCCTGGCAAGTCTTACTCTTCTTTAGAGCCAAATAAAATTAAAATCATACACAAGTCTGTGTATATCTATAAACAGCTTGGCTGCTTGGATCCCACCATGCAGGGAGAGGCAGGAAGCTGACAAACATGACAATGATTTAGTGAGGATGGAGTTGTTCACTTTTATAGAAAGGATAAAGGGGAAGTCAAAAACTGCAATTTGAACACTTCTCCTCAAATTTAACCTAAACTGAGGCTTGAATGCGCTCCCATTGACGTCAGTGAGTGTTTTATCATTGGCTTCCTGGGGAGCAGGATAGTGTCTCCTGTGTAAACAGGAGGAATGTGGAGGTTTTTTCCCCTCTCTCTTTATAAGTTTTGTTTGTGGTCTTTACCATAGCAGCCTGAGCACCTATATGACTGGGACTGGAGACATTCCTGTGCTGTGCCTGTGAGTCGGATGTGGTGGTCTGCCACTTCAGAGGATGTGAAGCAAGGCACAGAAAGTTTGTGATGTTGTCTCCAGTAGATTGCACAGAAGGAATCTGGCTGGCTCCGCTTGCCTTTCTGCAAATTGGAATTGGCAGACTACTGTAGTTATCCTCAGTAGAATTTAAATGTGAAAGCTGAACTTGGAGGTGAGAAGCCCTGAGTATTTTCTGCAGTAAACTCTGGACTGTTTGCTTCATTGCTTAACTGTTGACTTCATTGCTTAAGGAACTCAAAGCTTCTACTCACTCCAGCAAAACCAGTATTTCTCCCTAAAGATTTTATTCAAAGCCCATTGAAATAGATTTTTGGTCTGCTCAGTTAAATTTGGATCCAAACCCCTCAGTTCATTCATCAGTTGGTTACGTTGTTTGTGCTAAGGCTGACATTTGCTTCAGGTCTTTTCCAGTGTATGTTAAATTGAAAAGCAGTCCGTCCTTTGGACTCTGTTTGAGGCATCTAATTAAGGCAACTGAGACCTAGTGGATTGGATAGTGGAGTGAGAATTGGAAGACCTTGACTTTGATTTTAGGTTTCGCTGCCTGTTTTAGACTTATAGAGAAGTCAAATTCAATTTGTTTTCCCTCCTGTGAACAGTGTCAACCTTATTGCACCATGTGTTTTTTTGATGGCATTTCCTTTCTCCCTAATAATTTATATTTTATGTGATCTCAGTAGGAAAGGGCACTTGGCTCTTTTCAAGTTCAAATCTTTATGAAGCATTTAGCAAGATTAGAAGGCCTAATCTCAACTCTCAGATGTTTCACAGAAATTAATAGTTTTAGGTATTCTGTGGAGTTCCAAATTGTAAGATACAAAGCCATAGTGTGAATATTTCAGCATCTCCTGCATTCCATAAGTCAACAATAATACAAGGGGCAGTCTTTTTTGTGACTTTTCATACTTTGGCTTCTGGGGGAAACTAGTAATTCAGGAAGGATATTGAGGTGCTGGAGCAGGTCCAGAGAAGAGCAATGAGGCTGGTGAAAGGACTTGAGTACAAGTCCTATGGGGAAAGGCTGAGGGAGCTGGGGTTTTTTAACCTGGAGAAGAGAAGGCTCAGGGGAGAACTCATCACTCTCTACAACTACCTGAAAGGAGGTTGTAGGCAGGTGGAGGTTGGTCTCTTCTCCCAGGCAACCAGCAGTAGGACAAGAGGGCACAATCTTAAACTGTGCCAGGGGAAGTTTAGGTTGGATATTAGGAAGAAATTTTTTATGGAGAGAGTAACCAGACATTGGAATGGGCTGCCCAGGATGGTGGTGGATTCACTGTTCCTGGAGGTTTTTAAGATGAGACTGGATGTGGCGCTTAGTGCCATGGTCTAGTAACCACAGCGGTGTTGGATCAAGGGTTGGACTTGATGATCTCTGAGGTCTTTTCCAACCCAGTTGATTCTATGACTCTATGATACTATGGATTCATGAACACCTGAAAATTGCCAGAAAAGATGAACAAACTACTTTGATGTTTGGTGGTAGTTGGAGAATGCAGAGGCAGATTTCATTTGATCACTAGATGAGAAATCTTTATCCTAATTGTTTGTATGGACTGGAGGGTCTATAATTGTTTATTCTTTTGCTATGTTCAATACCTTGGAAAGCACTGTGGCAAAACCTAGTGTCCATTTAATGTATGCTTGGATAGAGTGCGTAAATGACAGTGCTTTGTAGCTTCTTCGTGTATATCTTGATGTGAAATATTTATGACCTTTATTTACAGCTTCTTGTTATTTGGTGTTCCATACTTGTAATTCGATTTATCTATGTCTGAATCATAAAGTACTACTCACCACTGTTCAGATCTTCTTGCCCAGTTTTATTTTAGCCAGGAAATGTCATTGTGAACAGCCTTTGCCAAACCCCGGTAGCTGCAGAGAAGCTGCTTAGGTCAGTTGAAGGGTTACTTGGTATAACCTTGGTGGGGGTTTTTTTCATGTACCTGAGGTGACTTTGGTTGTTTTGTTTGTTTTTCCTGGGAAATAAAAGTATTTTAAATTGGTACAGCTGATATTCTTAGCTACTTGTCTTTTTTTCAGTAAGAAATGGGTGCAGAATGGAGGCCTTATAAATTCATTGTCCTTTTATATGGGCTTTGAATGCTTTACAGTCCACATGGGACAGTAAAAAGCGTAAAGGTATCAGGTCAGTAAAAAGCATTAAGACAAAATATCCGGTTGCTGTCCAGCCCCACCAGGAAGGACATATTGTGACTTTTCATCTGAATGTGAGATTTTCAGCTACTATAGACTAGCAAGAACGTGACACTTATTTTTTTTACAAACACTTCTTTGTTTCGCAAAAAAATAATTCAGTGCAAGTGTAATTTATAAATTACTTTGAAGCATTGAACAACAGACACCCTTGCCTTTCCCAATACAGTTATTGATTTTCATTTTACCAGGGAAATATTTGGTTGATTCCTCTAAATCTTTTTTTTTTTTTAAACCAGAGAGCAGCCTCACCTATCCTAATATTGATTTTTTTTTGTTAACATGTTGACCAATTAATGTCTTAATTGAAAAAAGACATTATGCAGAATTCATCTGTTTTTAGATTATATGAATATAATTTATAACATATGCTGAATTAGTAACAGTTATGAGTGAACACTTTCAACTCTTGAAAGCATATGACACTTAAATTAACAGTGTCTCCAGAATAATCCTGGTTTACCCACAGTATTAGATGTTTTGCTTACAAAACTCATGCTCCATTTAAGATAGGGACACCATCTGTGATCTAATCTAGAGGGAGTACCTTTTAAATAAAGAATTAGTTTATAAATGTGGGCTTTATAAGAGGAAAAATATCTGGATATTTGTCCACATTCCTGAAGAAAAGGAATTTTCTTCATGTTCTGACACTGATAGCATATTTACTGAAAATTGGAATACTGTCAAAATTAGTAGAGCTGCCTCAGTATGTAAGACTCAAAATGGACTTTAACAGTTAAAATTCAGATGTTTCATCCTAAACCACAGGATACTTTTTAAAAGTAATTTTTTTGAGGTGTGTATGGTAAGGTAAGGCTCAAGTGATGCCTTTTTATGGAAAGTTAAAATTGTTTTGTGTCATAAATGTCAGTTGAGCTGAAACACACTTTTTTGAGGGGTAATTATTCCCAAAATAAACATGCAAAAAATTATGAAATGTACCCTTAAATAGCTTTTCCTCAAGCTTGATCAAACACTAAACACTTACTATTCAAATCCTAAGTGAACTGAAATCCTGTCATTGCGATCTGTAGCTTCACAAGGAACAGAAGAGGTGTTCAAAAAGAACAGAAGAGAAGGAATTCCCCAGCAGAAGGTGGCTGGTTCCTGAAAAATGCTTCAGAAAGATGAGCAGTCAGATTAAATGAAGAAAGCTTGCAAAGGCACTAGGTGTGGATTATATATTGTTTGTAGTTCTTGTTCCCTGCCTTTGAGACTGTTAGTGCTCTTGAAAGCTCTATCTATCACTATGAACACTCAAGGGTAAATCTCACTATAACTAGGAAGGAAATTCTGCAGATGAATGTTTTGGCTGAATGCCTTATGAAGAAGGCATTAGCTGAAATATTAGTCTATAGAACTTCCTTTCCTCAGCTGTGTTCAACCTGTTAAAATCCCTGCTCAGAAAATACCCAACCCATGATTTGCTGAAATTAGATCTGGAAACCTGGTAGTTCTGTCTGACTTGGAGGGTGGAAAGCTTTAAAGACTTGAGGTAAATGGAGGATCATGTTGACTAAGCAAAAGTAGTTTTCCACAGTGAAGAGCAAATTTGGATAATTTAAAGGAAGTCAGAAGCATTTTAAAAAAAGAAGTGTTTTAAAAACATACTGGAAAGTAATGACTGAAGGCTGACCCAGTCATAAGACAAACCCTAGAAATAATGGACTAATTTACTATTTAAGTGTTTACTTGCTAACTTTGCTTCATTTGACTTTGTTGATAGTTAATGCAAAACCTCAGAAAACAAAATGCCACAAAATTTCCATGAAAACGTTGTGACACTGTAAGATTTTTTTGTTTTCCCCCCAAAAAGACAAGCTTACAAAATAACATGTAAATAGAATCATAGTGACCCTGGGGACTATTCCTTGCTTTCAACTCTGACAGTGTGCATCATTAGTGTTCTTGTGATTCAGTTTGGTTTCTAAAAGGTCAGACGAAGAAATTAGAGATATAAATGATTGCTGGTTATGTTCAGAGGTTGACTGGAAGGATCATAGAATTTCCTCAACTGTAGGAGAAATTATTAGTAAGGAATGTTTTTCAAAGGAGCCTCCTATTCTGTCTCTAACAACACATACCTCTTTAGTATTTCCTGTATGGAATTTAGTCCAAGCCTCCTCCCCATTATCTATTAATAGCTTATCTTTATATCCAGTGAATATCGCTGATTATTTTACTGCCCACTCATTCTGAAAGATAAAGGAGAAAGGAAAAGAAAGAAAAAAACCCCACAAAAGCAACCGATAGGAAAAAAAATTCCTACCAGAACTGTGGTTACAAGAATGTTTGCAAAGGTCTTAATAACTGCATTGACATAAAGCATTCTCTCTGCACTCACTGCAGGTGCACTATTCCAGATCCCTGGAGAAGCTTGTCTTTAAGTCTTTTCTCTTTTTCCACTCAAGTGAGAGGTGGGAGGCACAGATTGAAAGTGTTTTCCCCTAAGATTCCCCCCAGAGGTACCAAAAATATTATGTCTTCAGGTTTGTCAGATGTTTTCCTTGGGCTTTTCCTTAAAAAGTTTACCGTAAGGTAGGACACCTGTTACTGTGTAGAATGGCAATATATCAGAAGGTACAGAAAATTTAATGGAAAGAGGAAGGAAATGAAGGAAGATTTGTTCTGTCATCCTGGATAACTGATGGAGTAGTCAGTTGATTTTTCCCCGTGGAAACAGTTTTCTGTATGAGAAGGGTCCATTTGTCCCTATACACTCTGACCTTCTAAACTTCCTCTATTAGGTAAACATCTCCAAATCTTGGTACTCTCCTGTGGAGCTCCAATTCTCTTTTCTTTTTTTTCCCTTCCCACCCACCATGCATACCAGAAAGTAATGAACTCTCCTTGCTTCTAGTAAATGAGATGGGCATGGAAAAACTGGTAAAAAAGAGTAGTAGATCTTACAAGAATTGTGATGACTTGTTAAGGACCACTTTTTCCCCCTCGTTATTCCATGTATACCACAACAGTAGCCCATTTAGGAGGGGATTTTTGCAGTGAATTTTCATGCCTTTCCTCCCTTAATAATAATGCAGAACTGCAGAAAAACTTTCTTTTGCTTCAGTAAGAGTTGCTGATTTGTTTGCATAGGCTTACCTTGAACAGTGTCAGAAATGAATGGAGAAAGATAGGATAGAAAATTCCCTGTAACCCTTGGCCACTGCAGACATGAGAAGATAAAAAGACGCTTAATAAGTATTTCACTAAATTGCCAGTTTCACACTGGACATGGCCCATCTTTACTTCATATTTTTAAGCTGATTTTTTGTTGTTCTTTTTTTTAATAATATAAATTATTTAAATAATATGAATAGAGTAAAAATTATTTCACTATCCAGTTGCCTATTTAATCCCTCTTTCAGTTGTATCAAGTTTTAGACCTCCTTTTTAAATGTTGATGATTAACTTCTGCTTCTAAAGGAGAATATCCTGGGTTCTTGTGTTTTGTATCCCGAATAACCTGCCTATGAATATAGTCCTCAATATGAAGGTAATTGAAATTCTGAATGTCTCCTTTATCCATAAATGTGGTAGTGGCAAACTCTTGCAGAGGAGGATTCAGAAAAGAATCATTCAGAAAGCATGAGACAGAATGATCAGTCTTTTGAAAGCTGCCTTTGTGATTTCATAGGCCCTAACTTGTTCTGCACGGTATGTATATTTTTAAGAAAAATTCCTTAGATGCAATGTACTGATTTCCCATATGATGTGTATCAGTGTCTCCAGTAGAATACAACTGTGCAGTTAAATGATCCTGTCAGAAGGATCATTCTACCTTAGGAAACTTAAGCGGTAGGAACCTGTTGTGTTTTTCCTCCCTTGTGGAAGGAGAACACAGAGAATAAGAAAGGCATTTTTCTCCTCTCCATGGTCTGACCGATGCTCACACTCTGTTGCCATTGGCAGCTACCTTAAGCTACAGAAGGGGGTTTAGCCTTGAAGTAAGTCTTCATTCCACTTGTGCAGCAGCCTTTCTCTTTGCTATGACTTGACATCGTCTCTCAGGCTAGAGGGTTTTGCTACCATTCTGTCGTATCTGGAATTGGAAAACAAAGTATTTTGACCACTCTAGCTTAAAATCATAAGGTCTCTAAGGTATTTTTATACTAATTCTTAAAGATTAGTGGAAAATAGATGTAAACAGTTATAAAAGTACTTGAGGCAGAGTTGTTAGGAACTCCAAATAGACAGCAGTTACATTAAATTGCAGCTGGGATGGATTTCACACAAGTGTGGATGTATCAGATGAGGATAAGATTTCACTGGACTATTAATCATTTGCCTGCCTTCCTGTGTCATAGACTGCAACACCTCATTTGTTTCAACTCACTTAGCTTATCCTTGCCAGGACACACGTACTCTGTGTCTGCTACCTGATATGCATAAGATGGCATTAGGGCTTCTTTTTGAAGGTGACAACAACTGAACAGGTGACAAGTTAAATAGTTATTGAGCTCTGATGTCCCTGGAAAACAGGATAGTGAGCACAGCTCACCATAAGTTTTATCCAGTAGAAGCTGTGTGTGGCCTTCTGAGCTGCTTGCATCCCAGAGGCTGCAGATGCAGGTTCCCCAGCCAGACACATGGTGCAGGGAGGTTAGGCTGCTGCACAGCCAAGCCTCCCCCACTGCTCATCCTGGCTCTGCTGCCTGACTTAGAGCTGCCTGAATTTGTGCTGGCTTTCACTTTCTGGGCTGATATGGAGTAAGTGGTTTTAAAACACTGTCAACCTTGTAATCTGTTTTTCTTTTTAGCTTTTAGTCTTATTTTTTTTTTCCCCGGTATAACAATATTTCTACGCAGCAGATCCTCAGAAAGTATATCACGTGGCATTTCAGTGGGTCTCTTCCAGGGCTCCTACATGTCTACAGCAAGCTGAAGACAATGGTGATGGCACTCAGGATGCTGCAACAGAGGCTCTAGGTCTTGTTGGCCACTGGAGCACATGTGCAACACCACTAGTTTCCAAGTCATTACAGCACTGCACTGAAGTCCATGCTACAAATGATCAGTACTGCTGCTAACTAGATTAAGTTATTACAGCAGCAAATTTTATAATCATCTTTCTATTTGTCCGTATGTGGAGGGGAAAATAATGTTCAGAAGAGACAGCATCCTATCCTGTGACTGTGACATTACTTCCTCCTTATCAGTGCCATTTCCTTTCTAAATATGAGATCCTTCTTCAAAGTTGCAATATTTTCAGAAAATCTACAAAATATCTGTAAAAGTTTTTTTAGCATAGACAATAACAGAAAGCAGCCATTATCTCCCCATGCTGAAGCAGACATTGTGAGTAAATTGATGCCAGAATAGCCTAGCTGTTTCCAAAACTAAATTACAAGGGAAAAAGAAAAACCCAAACAACCCAACACAAAACTTTGGGTGTTTTCAAAGTGGAGTAAAATACATGGCTTGTGTCCAATTAATCTATGTTTTTCTCTGTACCTAGGTAAAATTATCTTTTTAAAGAGAAGTAAGAAGGAAGTAACTTCTTTAATACTGCATGTGATTTTTATTGCCATTATTATATGGGTTTTTCTTGCATTACTGACAACCTTGTAAACTACACATCCTGACTTCTTTGGGCTTTTCATTCTGAAGTAAATGTTAATGCTCTATATTTCTATCCCTTCATGCCAGTGATATAACTTGCATAACAGTCCATGTATTTGGAAATGTGTCCTTCAATTTCTGCCTTAAAAGTGACATCGCTGGCACTTTTAGAGCAGAGTAGAAGTTTATATTAGGTTTTACGTGTGATGTTTCGAGGTCCAGGGCTGGAGCATAGTCTTCTGGATGTCTTAAATAAGGATGTAATGCAGAGTAAGTCAAGTTAGTCTTCTGAAAATAAAAGCCAGAAAGTACATCTTAAACTTTATTCTTGCCTCAGCAGGCACTAAGCACTGTAGCAAGTGGTTCATTTCTCTAGCTGCTGGAGACTGTCAGCCACTACTCCCAGGTCTGTGCCCTGGGTTGTGTCTCAGCCACTTCTTACCTATTGCATGTGCTCACCATCAGCAGCTCAGCCCAACTCCTAATAGAAAGCATGTGGTTTTGGCTGTGTCCTTACTTGCCTGACCCATTATACTTGCTCACAGCAGTTAATATGGACACCTTATGCTCTGGCCAGTGTTGGTTTGGCCTCTTTGTCGCTGCTAAAACAAAGAGGAAAAGCAGCTAATATGCCTATTCCTGAGCCAGGCACCAGCAGATGTTGCTGGGTGATTTCTTTGCTCTCCCTGGGCCAGTGAGGACCTCCAAGGCTGTGTTCTCTTGTTTACCATGTACATTTGCCAGAACGGTGGAAATCTGGAAAGTTAGATGTTTATGTCAAGAAGTGTCTGACCACAAACACTTGAGCCTTCAGAAAGGCTGTCAGGAGCATTGCATTTTCAGACTGTGGTGCCAGCACAGTCTTCATATCTGATATTACTGTGTAAACTTTATCAAGGGATGGGGAACTATAGGCTAAAGAAGTGCCTGTGCTCCCTACCACCCTGCCCCTCAACAGGGTCTGAAATAAGGTGTTTGCCCAGCAAGACAAATTTAAAGTGACAACTTATTTTTCATTTTTGTTGTTGGCACGTGGAAGTTCCATTCCAGTGCTTAAAAACCCCATGATTTTGAAGTCACATAGGTATCCTCTCCAAAAATATCTCTTACTAACATTAATACTTTTGCCCACATTTTTGGAATCTCAGTACACTTCCATTATGTATTAATTAATGTTGTACTGGGATGTGATGTGTCTTGTGTATCTCCCTGGCTTTCCTACCTCCCCAAGTTCATGTAAATCTTGATATTTTATAACTGGGGAGAATTAAATCTTCTATTGCAATGGGCTTCCATCCATCCCTAGGAGTGCCATAAAAGTTTAATGTCTTTGTTATTTAGTGTGCTGTATAAGTCAGGAATAATTTTCTGTTTTTCACAACACTGGACATTTCTTTAGTTCTGTAGGATTCCTACTCCCTACAGAGTTCCCATGTCCCCTAAATAAACTGATGCTGTCTTGTGGCTACAAAACTATTCTTTTGGAGACAGACAGTTTCAGAGTGTACACAGTGTGTGTGGTTAATATTCATGGCACATACTTCATTCATAATTTATCATTAACTTACTCGTTTTAATTTCTTCCCAGAGGGTCTGTAAAACACCAGTGTAATCCAGTTTCTTTCCCCTACAGCTCTGACCATCTGGAATACTCTTCCCACATGTCTTCACCTCAGCTACACTTTCCCATTTCTTAAAACTTGTAAATAAATAGTATCAGATATAGAGTCCTAAAATTAGATACCCAATAAAAATGGCTTAGATTTCAGAGTGAAGGAACTCCTGAAGTTATCACTGAAATATATAAACCTGCCACAATGGCCAATAATCAGTGTAGAAGAAAGCTGCAAATCTTGTAGCCTGGAGGTTTGGAGTCCTAAAGGTGGCTTAGGTTTGTGGTCCTCTGTGTTTAACATTTCCATTAGTGTGTTAGTGAGCTTTGAAATACATCATCCACTCATCCACATTTAAAATGCATCATTGTGTTTTGTGGAGCAGCCTGACAGCATGTGAACCAGATTTCCTTAGGCTGCAACTAACAGAAAATACATTCCAGCCTTCTAGTGGGCATTCAGCTCACAGGACCAGACTGCTAGGAGTCAGAAGTACAGGTCTCTGAATGTCCAACATTGAGGATATCTCATCTTCACCACCAACTGCTTCTCTCTATTGATGTATTTCTATTGTGTTGCACCACTTGCTAATGTATTTTTAGTCTATATTCTCATTCCTACTAGTTAGCACCTAATAAGAACCCTTCAATGTTGCTTTGAACATTGAAGATAACTTGGAGAAAAATAGTTAACTCCTCCTTTGTTCATCTTGCTGAAATAAATCATGTACATAAACATGTACTGACAGTGTTTAGCTTTAAAGCACTACGATATTTTCTTGGCCTCAGAGCACATTTGTTTAGTACACCTTACCTGATTTTTCTGTCAGCAGGACTAATTAGAGGGCACTTGATTTCCCCTCAGCTGGTAAAATGACCGGTCTGATGACAAAGTCTTAAAGCCTTAAGACTTTTTTTTTCCTGTGAGAGCATTAGTCCTCACATTTGGCAGTGGACCTAGAAGAAAAAAAGGCTTGTCAGAAACATGTTATGAAGGATAACCTTACTTATGCTTTGGCTTAGCGATGTCTGTGACAAGGTGCTGTACTTCTTCACCATCTGTAAAGCATTTATGGTTATGTAATTATGTGTTTTGTGGAATAGAGTCTTCCTCTACACCATTTGATAATTAAATTTGGTTCCTCAAGATCTTCCCCACTACAAATGCATAAATCCTGCCAGGAATTCATGCCACCACACCTGTACTAGTTCAAAACCCACCAGAGGCTGCTTTCTTTTCCTGCGCAGCTCACTCTCCTTCAGTTTCCTCCCAGCCTTCTTGTTGCATAGATACACTCCAGGTCTTTCCTCCTCAGGTTTGTAGAACAAAAAGTTCATGTTGTTGAAAGTCTTCTAGTGGGACCTGAAGAGGCATAGTCAAAGGGTTCCTCAAGATGACGTAGAACTTCATTTGGATGTGTTTGGGAATTCTATTATAAAATTGGCCAGGAGATTTCATTCTTGATCTTCTGACATATACCCTGGTCTTTCCTTCAGTGGCAAGTAACAGTATTCCTAAGTTGTACCTACCTACCTTTTGTTGCCTCTTGCTGGCTATAATTCTGTCACTTTAGAAACTCTGTTTTAGGGCTGGGTTTTGCACATGTGGAACTTTATTGGATGATGACACATTTGGGGAACACTTTGCAATGTTCCTGTATTTCTTGTAAAAATAGAGGCATAAGGAGGGGTTCCTATAAATGGGAAAAAAGAGACTTTTGCTCTTCTACCTAATTAGAAGTAGCAAAAAAGGACTTTTAATTAAAAATTTGGAATTACTTTTTTCAAGTGTTCTGTGTTTAAGTACTAAGGCACTTAAGGATAAAATAGGATGTTGCAAAGGCACAGAAGAAAACTGCTGGGAGCGTATTTGCAGAGGCTATTTCAGCTAACATAGGAATGGTAATGCTTCAGGGATGCCTAGTAATTATGGGCTTTGGAGCAGCTGGTATTTTACAAGCAACTTCAGTGCAAGTTTCATTTCAAATTATTCTGAGTCTAACTGAACAAGTGAAGGAGGCTGTCCCAGGGACTGACCACAGATCGCTGTATGAAGACACCCAAATGATCTCATTTACTTAGTGCAGTTTAGCTGCAACAGGACCAGAGTACCTAGGGAGGAAGAGGATAAGAGCAGAGTTATGGAAACTTGGGTAGGACACAGCATTAAGAAGAGGAACCATCAAATAGTGTTGATGGTACACAAATAGAGGAGAAAACAGATAACCTACAAATGGCAAGTTGTAGCCAGAGGAGGACCTCAGAGACTAGTAAGAGTAGTTGTGACTGTGACAGAGCTATACTGGAGTTACTCTTCTCAGGTTTCAGCCTGCTAGTAATCACTGCACGTTCCATTATTCTATAGAGGAAAAAGTGACCCTTTGCAAGTGCAATATCAGGACTGCTTTTTAGAGGGAGAGCTGTGGATGCAGCTGGAAGAGGAAGTATGATGGTTACTGGCTGCTCAACACATCCTTCCTCCCAGAGGTTTTCATTTTTTCATAGCTGCCAGCTAAGCTGGTCACGTGGATGACCCTCACACCTGGTTAAGCTAAAAGGATCTAGGCTAGGTTAATTAGTTTAAATTGTATGTCTTTGCTAATCTGTCTTGTGTTCGTTGAAAGTAGCTGAAGAATTCTTCTACAGACTGATCAGTGGGAGGATAACTTTTAGAAGCAGCAGACTGTAGGAGACTGTAACTTCTTCAGGTGCAGTGCTACTAAGAAAATTCAAGCAACTTGGATCAAAAATGCTGGCATGTTTATAGACAAAGTAAAGGAGATAAGTGAAGAGTTACTAGGGTCCTCAGGAGAGGGGTGGGTTGGAAATGGTCGTTAAAAAAGTCAGAAAATAGAAGCTAAAAGTGGGGAAAATAACATGTATTATATAAATGTAAGATTTTGATGTGTCCTCTGCAGAGACAGCTCCTGAGCCTGTGAGAATTATGATGTTCTTGTGACTTATTGTAGATGTGTATGCATTTTTTTAATTTTTGTCTACCTGCTTCCTTTGCTGGCTGTGGGAGGATGTTTCTGATTCTTAGCCTGTCCTGCAAAGCCACCTTGGGTTCTAAAAAAGCATATAATGTAGTCAGTCACCTAACTAGTCATGGCTGTTCAAGTGTTAATTACATTTTGAATATAAAGAGTCAAAGGAAAGGAGAACCAGCACTACTTTTCTTCATGTGCACACCTTGGGGGTTTGAATCATCATCATGCATCACAGGGACGAGCAGAGAACTGAATGGACCTCTTCCATAAAGCTATGAATTTTTGCAAAGTTTTAATCAATTTCTACTCTGTGTTTTTCCCCTCCAAATAACTTATGGATTAATGGGACCTATTGTATTTATTCACATTGGACTCTTTTACAAGAAAAGCTATTAAGAGGAAGGACTCAAACTCAGTCCAACTTACCATGTATCCGGAGGCTTAACCAAAGCTATTATTACATGAAAGAATGGAGGAAATTAAGAACAGGACCTTCAGAATACCAAATGCCAGTACAATTTTTTTTCTCAATTTTCTTTCTGTCTAATTTGCTCTGTCAGGAGTTTGAAAACAATTAGGCACTAAAAATTAAAAAGGGTAAAATACTCTTACCTAACTCTTGTGTGCATGCTAAATACTTCCATGTTGCACTGCAGGCCTCTTCTGGACTGAAAAAAAATCATTAAAAATAGTTAACAGGGACTCTAGTAGTGCTTCTGGAAAAATCCTGTCCTCAGTTACTGAAAAACATGATGAGAGCCTCATAGATTATAACATAGAGGGCTGTAAAGGCTAAGGAAGGATCTCATTTAGATTATACTACTCAGAGGAATATAATCTTTAAAAAGAAATATTTGTTTGGATGATTTTTTCCAAAGAGAAAAATGGTGGGAAGCATTTTTAAGAAACCTAGGATATTTTCTTTTGTAAGATTAATCTAAAGTGAATGAAATTAGATAGAAATGGTAGTATCTTGAAAGCAGGTAACATCTTTGTTACTAATAACAGTTATTTGATAATGATGTTGTGATTTTAGCCCCCATCCCATTTTTTGTGGACCATACCTCACACAATCTCAACATTGGCACCTACTTTGTTGATAGCATAAATATTGTGAACTTAATTTAATTTAATTATAATTGTAGAGTACTTCTGTATGGATAATGATGACAACTGGTAGAATAAAAGACTGCATATTATCCATGAGTAAAAAAGATGCAGTCTGTTTGAATGCCTCTGATTTTAAGCTTGATGAAGTATGTGAAAAATCTCATTTCCAGCAAGATTTTAATTACAGCATGGAACTCTGCCTCTTGGTATGAAGTTCCAGCTGGATATGGAAAAGCAAAAGAGCCTGAGAGCTGCCAGCACAGTCGCGACTGTGAAGTTAGGAGGCAGTGAGTTCAAGTTCTCATGTAACCCTGTACATATTCCTTTACTGCAAGAGCAACCAAGACATAGATATCCCTCTTCTAAATAAGCCACAGTGGCCTCTGATGGGTCAGAATGCTTCCAACAAGAAGTCTGGAGTGCTTTTGTGAGTGTGTGGCTTTTGCGGCCAAAGGAAATGTCAGAAGTTCACCTGTGGACAAAACTTCTCTTTTTCTCTTTGCGTTATCTAAGCATGTTGAGTACACTTGATGCAATTCTGACACTTTATTTTTTGCTGCTGAGAAGTTCTGGTTCTTTTGCCTTTGTCTGTTAATTTGGAGTATTATTAGTCTTCCTTTTGGGCTGAGTTTAGCCTGCTGTTGCCAGGCATAGTGGGTTGCAGGTTTCCTGTGCAGAATTCTAGGAAATATAGGAAAGACTAGAAGTTGCCTCAGCTGGCAATATAACAAGAAAAAACATAATGAGAGATGGTAAGACATAGTGTCACTGTGTGTTGGAGACTGTCATTTTTCTCTCACTGGATGATTTATCTCTACATCCATGCTTTTGTGTGTGTGTGTGTGTGTGTGTGTGTGTGAAGAAAGACTGTAAGACTTCATTATAAAGGGAAATGAGCATTTTAAGACTCATTTCTACAAACTCTTATTTTTAAGTTATGGACTGAGAGATTGCCCTGAACAGATGATGCACTACAAACCAAAACTGAGACCTGTGTCACCACAAGGATCACCATGTGGACCCAGCCTCTTTGGTGGGTTAGATATCTCTGTTGTAAAAGGAGTCTTTATATTTGAGCACGGTGACATCCTGGTGGGGATGCCTCATGGCATGCCAGGATGGTGAATTTTGCTAAGCTTTTCATAAAATTAAGAGGAAGGCATTCATTCTATTCTCTGAAGAGTTTTACAGTCTGAGTGGGAGAGACAAACAGGCAAGGGGTGAGATAGAAAATACAAGTGAAAAGCAGGTTAAATGAATTTTGAAAATGATAGGAAGGATCTTCACATTTTTTCCTTTATTTTCTCTGTTTTCAAATTTTGTACATTTTCTGTGTTATGGTGACGGTTACAGAAGAAAAGAAGAGCCAGGAGATTGGGAGAGTTGAAGGGAAGTTCTAAGTTCTAATCCTTTGCTCTTTAGCAGAGACCTGCTGAGAAAGGCTCTCCAGCTAATTAAAGAGCTAATGAGAAATACTGCTCCTGTGCTGCCAATTTGAAGCAAATAAGAGATAAGCCATTTGCACATGTTTGACTTGGAAATTTACTTTAGGCTTTTGCAGGGCCAGGAGTTGGACTCAATGATCCTTGTGGGTCCCTTCCAGCTCGGCATATTCTGTGATTCTGTCATTACAGCAAGGCTATGGATCTTCAGAACAACAGGCCATCATTCCTTACACTTGCCTTGGGTGCACTTGTTTGAACTGTAGAGTCCTGAAAAATACTCTGACAAGAATGGGTTCACTGTGGTAAATCTAGTAGCACAACATAGTCTTTGAAAAAACTGAAATCAAATCCAAAACAAAACAAAAATGTCCTGCTGAGGTTGTACAGACACAGAGTGTCTAAATACATTGCCTCAAAATTATATCTAGAGCTTCATGGCCTCCATGAATAGCAGAACAAAGGATTGAGATTAAACATTTGACAATGGCAAGTTTTCTTTGTTTTGGTAAAATCTTTGTTTTGGCTTAGCAAATAAGTATTTAAAACAATATTTATCCATCTTGATCCTGTCTGAAATATAGAGTGCAAGTACGTTATTTGCATGAGAATATTCTGTTTGCTTAACAGAATAAATGTTAATATGGACGTCTAGATGTCAACAATCTTCATCTGAGTGTGAATAATAAAAGAAAGACTCTGACAATTCTTAGTTGACTGCTAATTTGAACGGTTTTCCTTGAATGTCCAGTAACATTTTTATTGCTGTTTCAGTGATCAGTTTATAACTCCTCATTAATCCGAAATGTTGAACTGAGAGCAGTGCCTACTCATTGCTGACTCAGAAGCAGAGCCTCCTTACAGGTTTTCCCACTCTCATCCCTTTCCTGTATGGTGGGTGGAGATTGCCATTTGAAATTGCAACTCTAGGTTTTAGTAGACTCTGTGTATAACAGGTTGATCTGTTTTTTAGAAGATAAAGAGAAATGGTTAAAAAACCCAAGTAAATAGGCCCAAGTATTAAGAAGGTCTGTTATGGACCCATAGTGCTTCTTAGCTGATGAACTTGGTAATTACTGTTCTTCAACCATTAAACTGTCTGTGCTTTGTGGAAAGAAAAAAAGCATGTCATCTTGAGTATTTGCACATCTGCATAATACGTGGATGATCACAATATATTGCTGACTTTACAACATACCTTCAATGACTCTTTCAAAGCTTCCAAAAAAAAAGTGCAGAAAATGTTATCCCCAAACAGTTACTATTTTTATGGTCTATAATGCTCCAGATTAAGATGATTTAAGGGTCTTGGAAAAAAGGTTTTAATTGTTGTGGCTTCTACAATAATGATATTTATTGCATAAATTTCTAGATTCGACTCTTAAAAGCTTTTAGAAACTTGCCAGATCACCATGGAAAAAAACCAAAAAGCTTTCTAACCATCTAACTACATCAGTGACAACTGGCAACTATGGGTCAAAGAATATAGGGACACCTGGGATCAATTATTAATGTCTGAATTTGATTTTAATCATCTTTGCATGTGAGCATGGACTAATTTCTTTGTCTTCTGACAGATGTTTTCGTTGGCTGCTAAACAACACTGTTTTGATTTATGAAAGGACCTAACAAATTGTTGCAAAGAGGTTTCAAGATAGTTCTGCAGTTTATTGAATCAAAAATTATCTTCCTTCCTCAAGGTATATGTGGAAAAGGTGTGCAACAGCATCGCAGTTTTAAAAAGTATATGAATATACTGTGCCCAGTAGTGTGCCCTATGAAAATCTCTCTACTTCTCACTTAACATACATAATTCAGATGGCTTAACTGTGTATATGATGTTATGTAAATTGATGTCTGAGCCCAATAACGGGATACAAAGGGATAGAGCAGAACTTACAGCAGCCAAAAAAATCTTCCTGAGTGGTTATGTATAGAACTACATTCAACAGACATAGTTTTGCTAAGAATTGTCACCAGTATTTTTAAAAAATAGTCTAAGGAGACCAAATAGTGTATTCCAGTGAGGATGAATTTGGGTTATTTTCCTTCAAATTCACTCAGACATGTATTTCTAGGGAGTGTATGTGTGTGTGT
>JAWWLV010000144.1:25040808-25056471 GCA_035041135.1 Platyrinchus mystaceus
CCAGTGAGGATGAATTTGGGTTATTTTCCTTCAAATTCACTCAGACATGTATTTCTAGGGAGTGTATGTGTGTGTGTAGGGAGGAAAACGTGTTTTCTGCAAAATTCTCATAGGTATCAAAAATGTTTGTTTTCCTCCCAGTTCTGCATGATGGATAAGTCTTGCATATTTTGTCCCTCTTTCTCTAAACACTCTCCATTTCCATCAATATATTTACTCAGCAAAAACAAACTAGGAAAACCCAGGAGAGCGAACTGCATGATTAACATTTGCCCTTTTATTCTGAGTTGACATGGGTTACCAATGCAATACTGTAAATTTATTCTCATTAACTCAGTTTCACTTTTGCTTTGTCTGCATGCATAGAAAAAGAAATGTAGATGTGGGTTTAATAAATTTGTACAGATATTTTTACAACAGTCTGAAATAATCACAGTCTGATTATAAAGGACCCTAGTCAAAACCTGAAATACCCATCCTGATCCACAAATCAGTACATAAATAAATAATTTTTTTTCCGTGGTAGTAAGCACTGAACAGCTCCTACTAAATTATTTGTCATGTTTGTTTTTGGTTTCCTTTAATAATATTTGCTGGCTCATGTAAATTACGAATGAGTTGTTGGATGCATACTAAAGTTCTTCACTGTATTTACTGTTCTAAATATTTCCTAAAGAGCTTCCATGAAGGAGTATATGAGAGATTTCAAATTTTCCTCTATTAATTTTCTAAAACATTTCGTTTATTTTCCTCAGCAGGCAAAGGTCAGGGCTTTGCCTTGCATTAAAGTTACAGTGTAAAGCATTGACATGATACTGTATTTTTCAAAAATAGAGTAGTTGTGCCAAGTACAGGGATGAGAGACAGAAAACTCTTCAATCTGAATTCACCAACTGGAAAAAAAATCTGGTTTTGAGCAACTCTGATGGAGAAATGATCCTTAAAAATAGAAAATGGTCTTTGTTATTTTATTGCGTTTAGATTACAAAACGAACAAGAATCAACAGGGCAAATAGTAACTCTTAAGCGATTCCATTTGCTTTATATTTCTAGTTCTACAAAAAAAAAATATTTCCTTCGGGAGGATTTATATAACATCTTACTGTCCCTAGGGCAGTTATATTATACAGGATCTTACCCTTTCCTGGCAAAATTTGCTGTCCATTAGTCTAACAATAAAACAAAGGGTAAAGGAAAAATGAGCAATTTTTAGAGATTTAAGTCTCAATTAATAAGGTCTTATTTTAAAAAAAACCTCCAAAGTTAAGAACTCCTACTCTGAAATAAGAACTAAAAGTCATGTTTGATATTTATTTTGACTTCTGATCCATATTTTCCATTTATTCAACAAAATTACTTGTGCATTCAACTTTTTTATTCTTAAATTATACATTATATTATTAATCATATAATTGCAGGAATTCCACTGTTTTGAGACTTTTTAATTGGCAGGACCTGACGTGTGGTGTAAAATCCTGGCAAACCTCCTCTGACTTGCTGAGCAGGGTCTCAGTTTTGAGGTGCTAGATCTGGCCAGATTCTCTTGCTGAAATAACTTTGCAGGTGCTGCGTGGGATGACTGCCCACCCTATTTGAAGGAGACTTGAAGGATGAAAAACATAATAATGATGATCAGCCGCAAACAAAGCAAAAAGCCATGGGCAGGGGATGAGGCTGACCACTCTCTTTCAGGCTGTGACATCTGTTCAGATGTGTATCCTTGAGGAATTCATGGAGCCCTCTCTGCTGTAGTTTGAATGTATTGGAAACAGCATTATTTCTTTAGCATTGCTTACAAATGGAGCTGGCCAGGAGACTGGTGGTTTTTCTTAGGTGTGGATCTTGTTACTGTGATCCATCTGTGTGATACCTTAAGACAAGATAACTTCATGTAGAACATAACCATAAACCTCTCCAAATATGAGAGGGTAGTAGTATAGTTTATGAGCACCATATGTTAATGGTGCTCTGTGATATGTATCATCTGCCTGGGGTTTGAGTTGGTGCTTTGTATTGATTTGAAATCCATCACTTTTGAAATATCATTTCTGAGGCTATGAAGCTTAAAAAAAGTTGACGTCAATGGTTTTACTCCTGTAAGTATCATGTTCTTTGTACCAACACCTATTAAATGTTCCGAGTCCTCCAAAACACTCTTCAAGAAGAAGAATTCTCCAAGAAGAATTAATCTGAATTTGATGAACCAGCAAGCATGTTACTGTTAGAAAATGGTTGCATCCCAGTTACGGAACGGGTTCCTTGAATTCCAATGAATTTGTCACATTCAAGATATTGTGACAGGCAAAAAGAACTCACCTTATATGCAAAAACAAGAATTTACCATTAGTATAATTAAAATTTTAATAATCCAGTCAAAGGATTATTATTTTTCCAGTTACAAGACTTACACTTCAAAGTAAATACAGATAGAATGATGCATACACACATTTTCTAGTACATATAGAATCATATAAATTCTATATACCTCTTTCTCTTCAGTTATACTAGCCTTTCCACTGGCACTCTGGGTCTGGAGGTCAGTGTTTTCAATCCTGGAAGAAGGGGAAGTTTCTAGTGAGTTGTTTGCATCCTGAGTATTCTAAGTACATCATTGGGAGAAGTCTTTCTCCTTCACTTTAGGATTTGATGCAGGCATTTTTATTTGCTAACATGGTCTGCACCTGTCTCATTCTTCACTGGTTTGTAATGCTATATTACATTTTAATTTGCTATATATGGTGGTTTTTGACACATGTTTGAGACTTGTCCTTTGCTCTCTTGCTTATCCCTAGCTGGTTTTACCCAGCTTCCCAGGATTCATCCCTCTCTTGGCTAGTCATTGACCACTGGTTGCCAGTAGCTTGTAGCCCTGGGACCTCCAGGGTCATCCTGAGTCCATACTGACAAGGCTGAGCTTCTCTCCTATTCCCTGCATGTTGCTTTTTGGTTTAGAATCCCAAGTAGTACTTATTATTGCCATCTGCTGCCTAAAAGGAAGCCTCACACTATGCTGTTATGCAAACTTAAACTAAAGGCTGAGGGTAAACCAGAGTAGGTAGCAGTCACCTAATAGCTGTTAGATCATTGCTCTTACAACTAAACAAGCTCCAGCACAACTCCTGACGTGTACTGAGACCTTCACTGGTAGAGTAGTGCAAAACCAAGGATAACACTTGGCTGGGTTACAAGCAATGGCAACACCGTATTTACTGGGCAATGGGCCTACAACAGAGAGCTGAAAAATGTCAGGAGCCACGGTGTTTGGGATTACTGAGAGGGAAAGCTGAGGTGGGTGAGGAAGCAGAAGTGTGTGGCTGATTCATCAGTGAGGGTTGAGCATGAAGAAAGCATGAGCATGAGAAATGAGGCATTGGATTCAGTTTACTTCTGTGCATCTTCAGATGTGAAAGTGTAAGGATGTAAGTGAGCATCATCTTAGTGTAGAAGCTTTTCTGGTATGACATCAGTGGTAGAAAACACAGTGTTTCATATGTTTCAGTAACAGGACTGCGGTTTAGCAGGATATAGACCAAATACTAAAGAACAGCTAATTTCAGAACTTTTTTAAGGCTCCCTTCATCATGCCTTGCTGCCACCCAGTGATTCTTGGAGTGCCTCCTCTTTATGTTTTCTGCAGGAGACAATAGCCGGCCTGTGGTCTGCTGAGACTTTCTCCCACCTGGGCAAGGAGAGTGGTCCACATAGGTCCTGTTCTACTAGTTACATCAAAAAGCATGCTTTGCTTAAGTGAAATACTTTAGCCAAAGGAATCACCAAGGCAAAAAATGAGGCTTTCAAAAGCACTGCAGTATTATGGACCTTTATATTTTTGGGGAGTTTTTTCCATTTTATTATATTTTGAACAAAGTACTGATTTCATTGAAAACTTGATTAATATTTGTAGTAAAATGTCTCCTTGAAGTAGCTTGTCCACCATCTCTCTTGGGGAGCAAAATCTGAAAATTAGCTGATCATATTGGTTAGGGAAATCTCTTCAGCAATGTTTCCACTGGTTTCCAGCACAGCTTCAGCCAGAATGTGGTTAGCCTGAATTTATTGCAGCTGCTGTTTGAGAAGAGCAATAGAAATGGATCATCAGTATTTTGAAGACCAGCTTGGTATTTTGGAGGCCAGGCTAAAAGTCTCTATTCTGCTACAGTTTTCCAAAGTGCCTCAGTTCCCTATCTTCAAATGTGAGCAATAGTACTTTTTTTTTTTTCACAACCAATGATTTATAACTAAAACCAAAATAATTAAATATTCTGAAAATTTTAGTGGGAATAGAAACTATTAAACATGTTTGATTGGGAGGGCTTTTTAAAAATTTTCGGGGAAAAAACCCACAGAACTTCTTTATTAACTTAACAGTGCTTCACTTCTGGGTTTTTTTTTTTGTCCCCCTCAATCAGTCATTTTGTCAATAGAGTTATGACCAAACTTAAACCAACTATGAAGAACCTAGTAGGACAGTGGACTTAAAAAAATTTCAGAAACCCAGGACCTGGAATTAATTGTCACCCTTTCACGAAATACTTTGAGAAACATGGGAACTGATGAGACTGTTCTTTAATTAATAAAATCAAAGATGATGAGTTCTATAGGCAGTATTGAGCTAGTTGTCAGTAATTAGCTTCAGATGAGATTGTTGTCTTTAATGTTTCTTGACTATTCTTGGATGAGTTGGAACATATGATGAAAGTATAATTACAGCCTTTGATATTTTGGTAGATGTCAATGCTTCCTGGAAGTACTCCAACAGGTTGTTTGGCCAAGTGGTTTGTGGGGCAGCCAGTCCTATACAAATAAATAAAGAAAGAGAAAACTGTTTAATTGTTCATGCGGTAAATGGTCTCCTTGCTTATGATGTGGTATTTTAAATGCATCTAAGCAAAAGTCAATCTAATGAAAGAACAAATGCTTTTTGTCTTTTATGTGGATTATGTTACTTGTATGCTTGTGTTTTTTTTAAAGTTCTGGCTTTTTAATGCTAATTATTAAAACAATAAGTTCAGTGTGTTTAGAGTGGGGAGAATGAACGGTTTAAAGAGTACAGTCTGTGCAAGCGGATTCTGATAGAATGTGTGTTGGTTTTGCACTGGTGTAAGTACTGCCACTGGGATTATGTCAGCGCATTGTAAATATGAATCAGGGCTTTAATTATTTATTTTTTAAAATTTTATATAATTTCAGGCTGAATTTTTACAGTTCAATGAAACTAAGCAATTTTAAAATAAGATCTTGAATTTAAAGGCATTCATAATTTGAGGTTTCTCTGTCAGATTTACATTCAATAAGACTTCAAGTAGAATATAAATTTGAAAGTGTGGACTGGGTCTAGTAAGGTGTAGCAAGAAGAAAAAAAAAGCATTTTGGAAACCAGGAAAGATAGTTACAGATAGAAACAGAAGTAGCAATATACCTGCTGCTATCAGATAGAAAGGAGCAGAGAGAATTATTCCAGATTCTCTTCTATAGAAAGTCTACGAGGACAGGGAAGAGTTAAGAAATGTCTCCCCTGGGTGAGCTACCTTAGAACAGCATCAGAATATCTGGGAGGTAGATGTCCTCCCTGAAAAACAAAATTGGTAACCATCACCTTCTTGTGAAGGGCAACTTCAGCTCTTTGGGCATCAGCAGACGGCCATCTGCAGTAACCCCCCAAACTTAGTTATAATTCAGGTAGAGTAAGTGGGAACTGTCAACCCATGGGATGGCAACATATTGGTGTTCTGGAGACCTTTGCCCATGGTGTGTTTTCCTTACGCTGTGCTCAGTGTCTGTAGAAGAGGATGGGTTGAAGGCTGTCTGCTGTCAACTGTTTCAGGGCTTTCATGGGTACACTTCTTGTAATACCTAGGATATACAGGTAAGCACGTTGAATTGGCTTTCTGTGGCCAAGTTTTGGTAGTGGGAATCTATAGGGATGGCTTCTGTAAGAAGTTGCTAGAAGCCTCCCCAGTGTCTGATGGAGCCAGTGCCAGCCGGCTCAAGGATGGACCCGCCGCCAGCCAAGGCCAAGTCAATCAGGAATGATAGTAATGCCTCTGGGACAGCTTATTTAAGAAGGAAAAATAAGTTATTGTGCAGATGAAAATTGCAGCCAGAGAAGAGTGGAGTGAGAACATGTGAACCACAATGCAGACACCAAGGCCAGTAAAAAAAGAGAGGAAGGGCAGGTGCTCCAGGGGCTGGAGCTGAAGTTGCCCTGCAGCCCGTGGTGCAGACTGTGGTGGAGCAGCTGTGCCCCTGCAGCCCATGCAGGACCACAGGGGTGCAGAGATCCACCTTTAGCCTGTGGAGAAGCCCATACTGGAGCAGGTGGATGCTCAAAGGAGGCTGTGACCCTGTGGTAGGCCCATGCTGGAGCAGGGGTCTGTCAGGGACCTGCTAACCCATGAGAGAAGAGCCCCTGCTGGAGCAGGTTTTCCTGGTAGAATCTGTGGCCCTGTGAGGGAACCTACACTGAAGCAACTTGTTCCTGAAGGAGTGCTCCCCATGGAGAAGTGACCCAGGGGACAGCAATTTGTGAAGAACTGTTGCCCGTGGGATGGACTCACACCTGAGAGGTTTGTGAAGGACTATCTCCCATGGGAGAGACCCCACAGGAGCAGGGGAAGGACTCCTCTTCCTGAGCAGTGGCGGAAACAACAACTGACCATAACCCCCATTTCTCGTCCCCCTGCACTGCTGGGGGGGAAAGAAGGAAAACATGGAGAAAAGAGGAGTGGGGGGAAGGTGTCAATAAGTTCTGCCTAGGTCAGAGCTGTGGTAATGATTACTATTCTAGTAATATTTTAAAGGATTTTTCTTGCATTTCAAAACCCAAATGGTGCTACTTTCATTGGGCAACATCTTGTTTCCTACAGTATTTCCTCAGGGATGAGGAGAGAGAAGGAAGAAGAAGGGTTTCTACCCAGAAATCTTAGCAGACAATGGGATTTCATGTGGACTTTAACTCAGCACATTAGGGGGTCTTTCAGTATTAGCAAGCTAAATGACCATCTGTATACAACTATGGCTTTAGTCTAATGAAATACCTGTGTATTCAAACTATACCTGGTTAATTAAATTTACCAGCTTTAAGTAAGATAAATTAAAGCTAAAACACCACTCCCTGCCCTTTGGTGAAAATTCATGGCCTTCTCCTTCTTTTCCTTCTCCTACCCACTCTTCCACTTCATTTTCAGTTAAGGTTTGAATACAGTATTTTGGAAAATCTTTGTATAATTAGTGGAAACTCTGAAATTAATTATCTTGGGTTTATCTACCTTAGATAGTTCAAATTATCATTATCTCAAACGTGTTCCAGATCTGAAGCTTTTTCTTTGTGTGACTAATGAATGTAAATACATTCAGGTGAGATGCAGAGGGAAGAATTAGGGAGACCAAACTACAAGTCAATTTTATCTGTAGAAACTGCATCACTGAAATATATGTCAAATATTACTTGTATACAAAGACATTTACAAAGATCTAAAAAGCTTCCAATTTTTAAGCATTGCATTTCGATCAGCATGGGGAGTGAGGTGAACAAGGAATTAATAGTTGTAATATTATTGAAGACATTTCAACTAATGAAAATAGGAACATTTTTTTCTACTTTTTTTTGCTTAATATGCTTATTGGATCTTTTGTTAAATAGGATTGTGTGATAGAGGATAGGTGTGTGCTATTGTATATTTATCTGCTCATAATGTTAATCTTCCTGTACTCATAAAACTAGTTGTTTGAGCACACAAGTGAACTGGCTGATGAACAAGAGACCTCAAGTCTCAAATTAGTAATAAAATCAAACAGACAATGCAATTTAAAAGACAGTGCCCTAACAGAAGGCTTACAGTATATATAACAATTCATAGCAAAAAATAATCTTACAGTAGGTGCAATCATCAACATTACATTTGTCTTTGTATAGGACTGGGGGCTCTCATAACTAACTAACTAACTAACTCTTTTCTCTTAGCAATGCATATGGTGCTATCTGTGCTGGATGCCTTTCATTTTTCTTGCCTCTTGGACTGGAAAACAATAAATTATGCACCCTCTGGTATGAATTCCTATTTGCATGTATTTGGCATAACACAAGAATCTTAGAAACGAGCGAACATTTCTCTCACATCTGGAACATGTCTAAATTATCACCAATAACGTCCTCACTACAAATGGCTGAACAAGACAGTAAGGCACTTTGTCAAATTTAGTCCAAATCCTTCTGCCATTAAACAAACAACCACCAAAAAGCTGACGTTATTACTGTTCCTAAAGTTCTGTTAAAAAGCAAAGCAACCAAATTCAGAATAATGGCTAGTTTTTAGCTATGAGTTGGCTTGATTTTAAGTTGGTTTCAAGAGAGCCTTATCCCCTGTGCTTAAGCCCATATGTAATACATTATGTATTCCATAACAACAGCAGGTTTATACTCTTGTGATGGTAAAATGTGCCTGAGATCTTATGGCTGTGCTCAGTTGAAGTCATTCAGTCCATTAACTTGCTTAGTGTCTGAAAAATATTCTCCTCTCAAGATGCACAGCCTGGTGTTTCTGCTACCCTGCATGCAGATGGCCAGCACATTGGAGCAGAATGTCCAGCCACGCTGCTGTCTTCAATTAGGAACCATTCCAAGCTGACTCATCTGTTACTATGGAGCTCTTGACAACCTGGATGCTTTCAACCCGTAAGTGTTAATGCGTATTTACCGCAGCGCAGTTGTCAGTCATTCACACCAACACCCTCATGGCAAGGATTTGCTCCATAGGGTTAGCAGGCTGCTGTGGGGAGGGAACTGCCTCATGCAACCTGCAAAACTGAGGACCACGGTTTTGTTTTGTGCATCTGTTCCTTTTGTTTTCCATGGACTGAGTAACAATTTACCACCCAAAGAGATGAAGGGGTATATCCCATGCCTGTTGTGTTTGGATACCCGCACAAAGATGAGATGGTCTGTGGTGAAGTCTTGTGGTTTAAGAAACTGTACTGCCTATTTTATTTTTCCAGCAGGGTAAATCAAAGAAATAAATAGAAAATAATGATTTTTTTCTGAAGCTTCATTTTCCATAATCAAGGTTGTACTCAAAGTAATTCATGAGCATACCCTAATACTATGCCCTCCACCCTATCCCATGTGAGGTTTGTTGTTCTGTCCCATTTTTAAGGAGCAGAGAAATGGGAGCTGATTGATTTTGTGGACTTTAAAACATTCTCTGGAAGCCTTTTTACTACTGCAGTACCCCCCTCTTTCTTTTGTAGATTCATCACAGTTGTTTGTGGCACAGCATCAGCTGCTACTCAAATCCTGCAGTTGAAAGCATGCCCCTCTGCAGCCCAAAGGCAAATTAATGCATCAACTTAATTCTTAGGGGACTGTGGCTCTTGATTACTGGGCTTCTGCCACAGAGGTGATTTAATATCTTTAGAGTCTATGTGGACCAGGGTTGATGGAAGGTCATATCCCAGCTTGGTGAGCAAGATTCAAGTTTTCACTTTGTTTTTTCCCAGTTTAGGCTCTGGTGACACTGATGAAATCCTCACCTTTTATTTCCCTTTCCTGTTCCCCACTTCTGGCTCTTGTAGCTTTGTCTAGACTACAGATATTGAAGGAGTGGGAATAATGGGCAAGTGTGCATGTGCATGCATGCACACACACATTTTGCATCCTATAAACTTCATATTACCTATGTGAAGTATTCCTGCCTGAAAGAATACATTAAATCAAAACAGGCTGTGAGAGAGGAACAACAGGAAATGAAAGGATGGCTAAGATAAGGTATTCAGCTGCATCAACTGGTTTAATAAAAAGGTTGCTGGTGCCTCCTCCATATATGCCTTGCCTTGTTTATATCCTTAGCTCATCATAGCTAGAGCAACGTGGCGGCTACAAAGCACAGTAGGAAGTGTATTTAGCAGAGAGGGATGCACAGTGAATGTTACCTGAGCAAGTATCCCAACCAACTGAACCAGTCGGAAACGCCACAGCCTGCAGCTGCCTGCTCTGCCTGTGTGCCCAGATGTCAGTTTTGCTTCTGCATAAGTGGTACTGAGTGGGGAGGTACCTTTGTTTTCAGTTATTTGTGCCTGTGCAACGAGGGTCCTGGAAAGCTTTTCTCCCCTGCTAGGGCTAAGGACTCTGACTGCTTGCAGGAGAACTCATGGGCCATCAATGTGTGCTCTGTACTGCCGCAGATGTTGTTGAGAGTGCAAGCAATTGGCTTATTAATGCAGCAGGGTAATTTGTCTGCTGAAAGCAACCAACAGTGTTTCTGCTTTGTGGGTCTGTCTATAGCCCTGGTTTCATTTCTATGACACCTTTCCTTTACTGGCTGCACAAGAAATAGCATTCAGATCTTCTTTGTCTTGTTAGATCACTTGCACACATGCATATCGAGAAAGTACTGTTTTCCTGTTGTTTATTTGTCTGCCATGGTTATGTACCTGTAGGTTTAGGTCTCTCAAAGATGTAGAGGGAGAGATAATTTAGTGACTCCCAATTAAACAGACAAGCCACTTTCAAATTATAAGTGATTTGCACTTAGGTCAGGGCATGAGCTTCAAATGTACTTTCACAGAAACATAAAATTTTCTTACACCTCTGCATTTCCACTGCAAAGTAAAAATGCATTTCTTCAGCTGGCTTTGTCTTCTGCATTGTGAGCAAGAGTGGGGAAACTCAAGTCCTGCTAACACAAAATATACCCTGCACACTCACTTGTTCCTCTGGCAGCAGGATGAGAGAGGGAAGGAATTGCATGTGATTGGTATTAGTCACACTGGTTACTGTGTCCTACTGGCAGGTATACCTCTCTGAAGAGGCCACTATAGGCCTCCACACTGAGCAGGACTACTCACCCCAAAATATAAGGAATTTTCTGTGCCTTGTCTAACAGTACCAGTAGTAGAACTAAACTAGTAACTGCTGAGTATTTAGGACTAATAGACAAAATTAGAAATGTTTCTGAGTCTTAGCAGGTACTACTTCTTGGTTTCCATTAGTCTCCTTCTATACCAACTCGTCTGTTTTCCTTTCAGTAGGGCATCTCTTTCTTTCCCAAGCCTCTCTCTTGCTTGTTCTTTTCTTTAGTTTGCCTCTTTCTTTGGGTCTGCTTCATCCCAACATAAATTATTGTTTAATTGCCCTCTCTGGTTTTCTACAGAGCTCTATTTTCTGTCCAGAGCCATTTTTACTCCACCAGTAGAATGCTTTGCACAGTGGGGTCCTCTCTAGTGGTGGGGCTCCAGGGCTCAATGGTAATGAAAATAATAAGGGCATGATACTTCATCATCATTTGCTTTTATGTTGTTGTCAGTAATAGGGTGCTGTAATGAGCAAAAAAGTAGACCAATTGTCATGTTTTGATACTCTGAGTCTGGTTTGTATCAATTATCCGGCTAAATAACTATATTAATGCAGGTTATGGGGAAACCGCTTGGCTGGTAATATAATTAGACTCAAAGAAGCCAACCTAATGGCACCCAGATGCTCCACAAAATCACTGAGTGACCTGAGTATGATTTTACAGTCATTTCTTCCATCTTAACTAGCCTATGACTGACCATATTATGCAGTGATCTTTCTTATTGCATGGCTACGGAAAAAATCCTTAAGCTGCAAAAGCTTTTTCCCTTGCTATAGGAATAAAGTATGCACAAGCATGGAATTATTATGCTATAGGAGAGGCTGACAGGCTGGATTCTTTACTGTGCTATGGTTGACTTGCAGCTGCTTGTTGTTTTGAAACCAGTTCTTTCATAGTTGTTTTATGTTGGTTTTTTGGTTTTGGGTTTGGTTGTTTTTTGTTGTTGTTGTTTAATTTATGATGAGGATGGTGAGATGCTGGAACAGGTTGTCCAAAGAAGCTGTGAATGCTGCATCCCTGAGAGTGTTCAAGGTCATGTTGAATGGGGCCTCGAGTAACCTGATCTATGGAAGATGTTTCTGTGCATGGGACATTTTTGCCTCTGTAATTGCAAAGACACAGGTAAATACAAGGCATCAGCTTCTTCAGGAGCCTACTCTGCAGGGAGTCTGTGAACGTGTGTCCCTGCCTTACTTTAGGAAGCCATTCTTAGCAATCTGCAGCCCACGGCTGGTGTGAAGAGCTGAGCCCCTCGTTGAACCCGTCTGGCTGTCTCAGCTGGGTAAGGCTGGGTGTGCCAGCACAGAGCCAGCCTGGGGAGCTGGCGAAGGGTTGTTCAAGTGGGAGAGAGAGGAATGTACACTGGGAGAGGATTATTTTCAGTTATTTGTGTCTGTGCCACATGGGTCCTGGAAAGCTCTTCTCTCATGCTAGGGCTAGTGACTCTGCCTGCTTGCAGAGGAAAATTGAAGTCTCTCTAAACTTTTTTTTTTTTTTGGTAAAGAGGCTGAATAAGCACCCCTGCTTTTTTGACATCCTAACCCTCCTATTTGTTCTGGTAGCTCTGTTATGGTTTAGATATATTTTTTATGAACTTGGCTGAGTGTAAGTGCACACAGTCTTCCAAAAGAGGCCTTGCCAGTATCTTCTACCGAATAAAAATATTTCTCCCTGCTGGAAAATCCTCAAGGTACATCCAGGGTTAGATGATATAAACATGTGAGAGACACCCCGTCTTTGGAAAAAGTAGCCAAATCATCGTGGAGCTGTCACAGTAGAAGTCTAGTAATCCCGTTCCCGATTTTCTGACTTTTTTACAATTTTTTTTTTAATTTTTAATTTTTTTTGTATGATGTTTATCCCTAAGATAACTGGGTTTTTTTCCCTGTAGGATATTTCCACCCTACACTGCAGTTATGTGGCTGGCAGACTGACTAACAAATTATTCCTGTTTGTGAAAATATCACTAAATGAAAATGACCAGCTCCAAGACTGAACTCTTGAGGAGTTAGACTGGTAACCTCCTTTTAGACTCATAATTTCAGTACTCCCCGACAATTAGTAGCCATGTCCACTATTTCTTTACAGTCCTGGTGCTAATCTCCACTTTTCACAGCTGAATGAGTAACTTTCCATATGGCACCATAAGTGAAGTCCAATGAATTAGATTTTCTGTGTGTCATTTGTCCAGAAAAGGAATTACCTTATCAGATAAGGTGACATATGCTAGCTGTCTGAAACATGTTTATAAGCTTGGCTGAGGAGCCAAAGGAACTCCACTGCCATCTGTGAGATTATGACTTACTGATTTTGGACAGTTCTTTCTGATTTTTGGATAAGAACTGTGCTCAAATAGAATACTTTGCATTTTTCTTGTTGCTGTTGTCTAAATGTTACCTGTAATCTGCTTTTATTATATTGTTAAAATTTTACCCTTACAAACATTGGTTAACTACTTGAGTTGATTTGCATGAAGTTTTGCCCATTCTATATTAAATTTTTATATCCAGTGGCAATATGATAGTAACTACTGCATGAGTGGAGGAAAAACATGCAAAGTGTTTAGAAGCACTTCCCTTAGTTTACTTTGCAGTAAGAAAGAGTCTCTATTATTATTACTTGAACTATAAAATATCTACTAAAAATCACTTGGCTCCATTCTAGTGGTTTAGCTTCTCTGATTCTCCTTCTAAAAATAAGATTTGCATCATAGCTTTTGAATCATCTGGTCTAGTCATCATACTGCACAATTTACTACTAAAGTATTTATTAAGGGCCTCAGTCTTTGCTTTCAACCTTTTAACAGATAATTTTAACAGGAAATATCTCTCTGCTAAGTCTCAGTAACAGAGAAAACTTCTATTGAAAAATTAAAAGAAATTATTTTCATTGTGTATCTGGGATCCTTATAGTTGCCTGCAATTAGAAGCTTGGCAGTAAACCAAGTATCATGCTGCATATTCTTTGAAAAACAAGTGTTTATTCATAAAGATCTGAACAAAACTGCATGCAAATAAAGGAAATACTGCAAGTGTATTGATCCTTTCTTCAACAAAAAACCCAGGAAACACCCTATCACACTTCAAGTGAATAAAATAAAAATTCCTGTATATAAAAGGCCACCAGATAAATTATCTCTTAGAGTAATAAACCCACAAATTGAAGTCACCTCTGTCACTAGAAACAATTTTCTGCCACCAATATAATAGTGCTTTTGCTTGTTAATGCCGTTGCGATACTGCTAATGTTCAAGACTCAATGATTTTTCTGAAGAAGAATGTAATCATTATATTGGTGAAAATTAGTCTGGATAAATCAGATATCAGTGACTACCTCTCATTTTCTTCATCCATGATGAAGTGATGCAGTGTTTTCCAGGATGCCAAATCTGTTTTCAAAATACTGCCAGATTTTCCAAAAACATTCCAATTTTTTTTTTTGAGTTACATTCTCAATTTCATGGGAAAACACTAATGGTTTGCACAGAGAACTAAAACTGGATGCAATAGATTTATTCTTGCAAAAACAGCACTTAACTCTCTCTGTGCATCAGCTTCAACAAAGGAAACATTGAAGCTCCTTGGGTAAACGTTAAGTGTGAAAACCTATTTGGCTTTTGCAGCAGGTTCCCCCTGCATCCACCTCCTGAGATTCAGAAGTTGACATCTGTTTTGGTTCCTTGACCGAGTGTTTGGTTGAGATACAATCAGTAAAGAATATAATTCTTTATCATTTATTCCTAGTGGTAGTTTGCTGAATACAAAAGCACATGCACTTGTCCATATGACTAAATGCTAAAATAGTTAAATATTGAACCACAGAGAGTCATTAAACATGAGCAGATGTAATGTTCAGAGGTAGACCTGCATATTTGAGGCTGGAAGGTATCTTCTTGTGCGTATGTGTACGCATGTTTGTTATGGGGAGGCAAATTGTACTTCTCTGGACAGGTTCCTTACCAGATGTTTCTTACTACCTCAGATGATTGAAGAACCAAAGTACATCTGGCTATTAAAGTATCTTTATATGGTTACATGATTTATTTGGAAAGTATGGTTGAAACTAGTATGTTTACAACTATGTGAATAACTCTTACTAGTTTCTGGATAGAGATAGTAAGCTTTGGAACTTAAATTAGACAATAGCTGTGGTCTGTGCTTACTTACAAGACGTGTTTGTTTATTTTTAAGATTTTTACATTCAAGCAGCCTTCTATTTACTTACGCTATTTTGGTGGTTTTGCTGAGAGTCAAGAGACTTAAATAAACCCAGAGTCTCTATGGATTATAGTTATGTACAGTTTTATACATGCTGGAAAGTCGTAAGCCTTCAGGCTGAGATAACTGCACAATAAACATATATTTTATGAAATAATACCTTTAACACATGTTGTTTAAAAAAAAAAAAAGAGGGAGAAGACAGTTGATCTCTGTCTGCCACAACAGACTTCTATCAAAAATAAATTTAGAAGAGCTACAATTGTTCTTCCAGGTTTTGAAAAGAGGTGATCTTACTTGATGTTTCCATGAGGTAGCAAGGAGCACTTTTGAATACGTTCAGTGGGCCTAATGGAACTCTGAGATCCAAATACTAGCCATCTGGCACTCACAGGGCAAAGAGGAGATGTCACTGGGAACATGGAAAGGATGCTTTGTGCTTAAGACACTGCATTTTGCCTATTAGTGATTGCCACTGATGAAGCATTAGGTATTACTGCATTTGCTGTTTGCAAGGAAGTAAGGTAAATGGCCAGTCTTCGCGAACGAAGATCTGGGAAAGGTGTTCCCACCTTTCAAGCCTGCGCAATGGATTT
>JAWWLV010000144.1:25056571-25115422 GCA_035041135.1 Platyrinchus mystaceus
GGGGGACCGGGATTAGAACCTGTGGCCTTGGCGCTGAGAGACCAGCATCTTAACCGCTAGGCCACCGGGGGTCCCCTTGCAAGGAAGTAAGGCAATTCAGTATTCTCATACAATTATTGGACAAGTGTTTGAGCAGTAGCTAACACTTATTTACAGAATAGCTGAAAAGATGGTTCAATGTTCCTTTCACTCTGAAGTGCCTAACACTTCAGGTGCCAACTCTGGATTTGCAGGTGTTTAACCTCCTCAGCTTTCCTCAGTCCATTAGAAAGCGAAACGTCATGTCATTGTCACTGAGCAATTACTGAATACTGTTCCTTTTCTCATATCTGGATACTATCAACAAAATGTCCTGTAGTGGCATAGTAATGATATATGGCCTATAACTGCTTGTATGGTCTCATATATAACAGCATTGTTGTAGCTTCATGGGTGTTATTTTGCTTTGCACCAATAAAGGATGAAAAAAAAAAAAGAAGTTGAATTTTATGTTATTGGTCATCTTAGCTATAATTAATAAGAAAAGGTAGCTCAATTTTGTAGTTTAGAGCTTAGTTTCCCCTAGCCGATTCAGGTAAACCTCAGTGCAGCTGTTCAAATACAGATATTCCTTTAAGGTACATTTTTGTAAACATAATTGTTTGCAACTTCTTTTCTAGATGCTGGCTTAAATATTAAGTGAAATGAACACCTCTTGGTGACCTTACTTGCTTTTGATATTATATTTAGCCTTTGGCATTAATATTTGCTTGTATTTCTTTCCTGTCCTTCTCCTTTTATTTTGATATTCTTTTAAGATTACTTGATAAAGAGTAACTTAAAAGGTAATCTTTTCCTGAAAGGTGAAATTCTACTCTTCTCAATCAGAATTTCCTTCAGCTCACATATTTTGGCCTCCCACGCAGTCAAACTAGAACCATAAAAAGGAATTCAAACTGTCCAAAAAAAAATGAAGTTTGACATTTTATTGCCAAAAGAGAAAATACGGTAATAAACTTGAGAATATTTCATATATTCACTAATAGGCTTTTCTGAAACAATGCCCAGTTCCAACTGAACAAATGTACTTTGGCTGTCTTATGCTCCCTCCTCTATGACCTGGATTTCTTGGTCATACTACAATGTGTATGATAAATCATGGCCTCTCTTCTGGTGAGAGGAACAGATGTATCATGAGAATGCAGACCAGCCTGGAGAGAAGTGTGGTGGGTAACTTCCACAAGGCACAGTTACATATATATGAACAAACAGTAATATTTGACTAATAAAGATTTACTTCTAGATTTTCATTTGTTATGCTTTCTTCGAGTGAGCTGTCAGTATTCTCCCATGGAAAGATGATAGTTTCTGCAGAAATGTGTTCATTACTTGGAAAAACAAACTTACGTCCGCAAGAGTTTTAAGGCTGAACGAATGTTTTTCCACTCACAATGGTGGTCTTTGGGTGTCAGTCACCAAAGTAGATAGCTACACAGGTAATCCCAATGAAAGCATATGGACAATGAATATCCATACAGATCCATCTTGAGCTATAGCTCACATAACCCTCTCCTACTAACAGATTACGTTTGATATAAGATTTTCTTAATTTTTAGTGAATTTTAAGATTTTCCTGATTTGCTTTGTTTGTTTGTTTGTTTGTTTGTTTTGAAGTTACTTTTAATGGTATTACTTTTTTGTTTGTTTATCTGGATATACAATATTTCTGTCAATTTGGGTTAGCAATCAAGATGCATGTTTTACTAAAACAGAATTGAGATGCATACAAAACCCATGGCCAGATGGCATTGAGAAATCCAAAACTGTACACATTGCCATTGCAACTCTGTGGCTTTTTTGCAAGGCAATTTCAGAGTGGAAGGCACTTTCATCTTAAATCTAAGTTTTATAATCTGTGTATTTTTTCTAAAAATGCACTGTTATTGATACAAGGAGAATAGACACCACAACCTGCTAGTTTCAACTTGTTTCTTCATAGTCTCCCTTTTGTCTTAAGTGATTTTTTTCTGAAGTATTATTTATCTCAGTGTTCATATGTCATCTTGATTCCTGGTATTGTTGCTCTATATCACAGAATCATGGGATATGCTGAGTTGGAAGGGACTGACAAGGATCATTGAGTCCAACTCTTAGCCCTGCATAGCACCATGTATGCACAAGCATAAACAGAAACTGAATTTTACCATGTTATTGTTACTACAGAAATGCACATGCTGATTCTATCCTCATTTACCATAGATCATCTTGCACTAGAATTCCTTTTTTTTTTTTTTTTTTTGTAATGGTGTAGTAATATTACTAGGTTTGATTTGGTTCGTTTTGTTGGGAGGGGAAAGGAAGAAGAACTTATTGGCTTTACACAAACATCTGTGCAGGAAAGCAGCAAAAAAGTCACTCTCCAAATTTGTGTAGCTACGTATATCGCAGCTCCCCGATGTATGAATATATTTATGCATACATACTGAATATTAGGCTTTTAATTTTGTACAGGAGCAAGAATTTGCTGCTAGTGCTAGCACTGTATCTTATAAAGTTATTTTATCTATACCTGTGCAGAGCAACTTGATTGCCAGTATAATTACTTGATGAACTAATCCCCAAACTCATTAACTTCACTTGAAAAATGTTACATGTAGACTAGGTTTGAGATGTATCGACATTTTGTGGTTGTGTTTTAAAACGCAGAAAAAACACACAACCCTACAGGTATTCAAATGGCTGCAAAAATGCTCTGTATGAATGAGTGCTAGGTAGTGTTGTAAAATGTTGGAAATACTTAGGAACGTACAAATTTGGAGAAGCTACTTCAGTTCCTCATACAGTATTTATATCCACGCACTGTGACTACTTAATCCAATATTTTTGCTTTCACTGGGCTGAAAAAGCAAGAGCCCAGGACTGACTGGAGATAACCACAAGGAGGAAGTATTTGATCATCAGCCTGTCACTGATGGCTCTGCCAGGAAGACCTGGATGATGATAGCCAACCCCCTCTTCCCTTTTTGTCCCCTACTAGAAGGGACCCCAGCTTTCAGCATCCCATGATTGCCTTTGCAACTGCAGCACTGCCTTCCCCAAAGAGTTTTAATCTCTTAGGACTAGAGAAACTTCACACTGTGTGCAGGCATGGGCTCAATTTGAACAGCCCATTCATTTCACGTTGTAATAACCTGCTCGTGCCCTTGACATTTCCAGTGAATGGAGAATTGGGACATTATCAGTGACTAGTGAGGATGAAAGGAAATACTTCACTTCATTTGTGGAAGCACCAGCATCTGTTGTATTTTAGCTGTTATCTTTGGCCGGGGACCTATAACTGATCTCACAGCTGAGACAGGAACCATATGCATGAAGAAACTAATTTTAACCCTCTCCTTGCCCATCACTCATGGGTGCTCACTGTATGTGTTAATGTGAGAGCCATTAACACTCCCTCATCAGGGAATGCCACCTAATAAGCAAAGGGTTAATAATTAAATACAGTAGTTCTGGTGATGATGCAGGAAGAGGTGCTTTCTTTGTGTCAGCACACAGCAGTAGTATGACCAAAAGACCTTATCCAGATTAGTCGAGTGTCTAACATATGCTGTGTATACCTGCTTCTTTCCAGCGCTGTGATTTCACCTGATGTTTCACCTACTCTGAGGAGATTTACACGAAGAGTATCCAATGAATAGACCTATTTAAGTGAAATTTGGGGGAAAGGGAATTTGTTAGTTTTAATGCTACATTGCTGGTTTAGGAGGTGGCTGATACGTTCAAAGTTGCTAAATTGGTGGTCTAATTGCTATAGAAATAAGAAAAATCAACAGTTTTTTGGAAGTCACAAAATTATTATAGTAACATGCTGATGTCACTAATAATTTCTGAATACCATGACTGTTCAGTGGACGATGGAATTCAAAAATGAAAGCAAAAAATCACAACACTTTTCATTTAGAGACCCAGATGAATGTTTTATGTTGTACTCCCATTCTGTTTATTGTTTTCCCACACATATAAGCAAACGAATGAAATCTACTCACCTTAAAATCACCTTGTAATTGTCAATCAAGGAGTTTTCTTTAGCTTTAGCTTCTTAATATGTAGCTGAAGCTAACAACGAGCTGTACCATAAGAGCTTGAAGAGCTGATTTGGGAGAAAGAGGAGAAGAGGGGGCAAAACACAAACAAAAATAAACCTGAAAGCTCTTTACAAGACAAACCTAATTATCATTGATAGGGTTCTCCTTTTTCTATTGTAGTTTAAGACCAGCATTACATGCTATCTTGAGTTGACTCTGTACTACTCTGTCATAAATGGTCAGGGAGAAAATAATTAAAAAACCCTTAAGGCTAGCCAAAGTAAATATTAATTTTGAAAGTACGAACTGACATCCAGTGATGTAACTTCTTTGGCAACCACCTGCAGTTTTGCTTATATTCTTCATGCTTACAGTGAATGGGGAAAGAAAGATTTTTGATAATTAGGATGAGAAGCAATGATATGAAACACACTGTAAAGAGGTTCCATATGCAGTGAATTAAAAAGTAAACTTGCTGTATTTCCAGTGTCATGATTGACACATTCTTTGTCTTGACTATGTAATCTCTATTTGTACAAATGCCAGATTAGATAACTTATTCTTGAATGTTGTAGCCCTTTGCTACTACTCACAGCTTTAAGAAAAACTTGCAATACTGATAGATACAGTTGTTTCATTTGGAGGGTAATACTAAGCGTTCTCAATATGCTTTTCCTTCATGTGGCTCTAGAAATGTCATTAAAATTTTAAACATTATATAGCCCATGAAACTATTCTTAAACAAAGCATTACCTATGCATCACACTTTTTTATTTTTTAAAATCTTATGGGAAAATGTGCTTTCCAGGTGTGTCCCTAGTAAAGCAATAGAATACAGTATGTGGCATGCCAAATTGCTTTTTGATGATCAAAATTCATCACCAGTTCCTAGCATTTAGGAAATAAATTAGGCAGTTTCAAATGCTACTAAAGAGTCCTTCTCTTGACATTCCTGTTAACAGTAGTAGATAGATGTGCCTGCCTTTTAATCTGGACTACTTTTAAATTGCCTGGTCCGTAGCCAGTTTCTGCTCACAAGACAGTAACCACATGAGAAAATGATTTTTTATGGTTACGTTTCGGTATCAACCATATATGAAATTTAGCTTGTGAAAGAAAAATTGATTTCTTCAACTCCTACAGGTATTGAGGATTCAGGAGAAGGAAAGACATGGAATGTGAAGAAAAAAAAACGAAACACCACCATGCAAATAGATTAAATAACCAGTTTCCTGCTCCTCTACTTCATTTTGCATAGGTAAATAACCTGTTCTGCCTACTGTTGCCTAGTGTTACTGATAGAAGATCCTTTCAGAAGAGATTGATTCTTTGCTAAACTTAAGACTTTTGAGTTGAAGTTCCCAGCCTTTTCCTCATTTCTTGCCTTCCACTCTCTTTGCTCAAGAAAAAAAAAAAAAGGTTAGGAAAATTAATTCAGTTTTTCCAAAACTTAATTCAAGATTTTCAAGATTGATATTTTTTGAGGATGCATTAAGGTAGAACACATTGTTTGCTTTGGCTAAAATGATTGATTCAGCTGCCAGCCAAGCTGCTGAGGAGGGCCATCCTTTGAGAAGATATTGGACATAAAAAATGAAAGCAGAACTAGCAAACATTTTCTCTGCTGACACCCAGGCAGTCTGGCAGAGAAGAAAAGAACTGCTGTACTGAAGCCCAGACATGTCAGGGAGAAGACAGAGACAGAGTCTCTGGATAGTAAGAATATTGTCTTTAATTCCTCCTAATGATTATTTTTAAATGGCAGGAAATTTTAGAGTGCTTTTGTAATTCAGCAAGGGAAAGGGGTGCTGTGTAGGTGTATCAGCATGACAACATGTTATTGCAAATCTTTGCTACCCTTGCCATTTGAAGTGACTTCTATAAATGGATCTGTAAAAGATACTCTGAGGTACTGAGCAAGAAGGCTCAGGCTGAATCTGAGTAAGGTAAAAGGTACCTAACACCACTTGGAATCAATGACAGTTAGGTATTTACAGTTTCTTCCAATTCACAACTGTGCCCCATCCTGATAAGTCTGAAAATTATGTCAGGGGAACAGACAAGGGTTTAATTTCAGCTTATAATAAAACTGAATAATTAACAGAACTACTATTTTCAGATATTTGTTCCCTTTGTTCACAGTGCCAATATACAGCTCAGCTAAGCCTTAGGATTAAAATAAGTGATCCATGGTACTAATTAACAGATTTATAAATCATTCTGTATGATCAAGCCATTTGTAATTTTCCTGTCATATATGGGAAGGCGAGTGCAGTTGCCAGACATGTATTACAAGTGTAATGAAAGCAAATAGTCCAAAATGCTGAGAAATCAAACAAAGTCTTATTAAAAATAGCTTCAGTCATGGATCCAAAAGAGTAATTATTTGCACAGTTCCTATACCCCACGACACCTGAAAATTTGGTAATGTTTAACATATGTCAGATTGTAGGTCCAAACCCAAAGTCAATTGTTGAAGTCTTTGCCCTGGAGGAAAACCATAAATCAGACAGGATATGAGAAATGGCGACTTACTAATGCTGCTCGAGGATCAGGACAGGAAGAGATGCTTCTAGCTAGTGAACTCTGCAAAGTGGTTAAAAATGCACTGTAAAAGTGGCTCTGCCATTCATGGCATAGCTGTCATGGTGCATCTGTGCCCTTGTGTACAGAGAAATGAGGAGGCTTTAGAGCAAGGTTTGGTTCTCTTTAAAAAAAAAAAAAAATTAAATCCAAACAACCCTCTGAAATTCAGCATATTGTGTTGAGTTTGAACCTGTTCTCCAGGGCTAAGTTCATTGAAGGGCTGAAATATTTTAAACTGTTTCAGTGGGAATTTTTGCAGTTGATCTCTGTGATTTTTTCTTTGAAGCTAGGGACCATCAATTTTGGAAATGTTAGATTGCTTTTGAGATGAATGTTGAAAAAGAAAACCTTAGTTAGCACCCATTAGAATACATCTGGAGTACTGTGTCCTGCTTTGGGACTTCAGGACAGAAAGATGTTAATAGAATAGAGCAAGTTCAGCTGAGGGCCACCAGCAAGATTGGAGCACTGGGGTAGGAGGCGTGGGAGTGGCAGCAAAGGGACTTGAGTTTGTTCAGCCTGGAATAGAGGCAGCTTGGAGGATCCCTAGCAGCCAGTGCCTACAAGGAAGCCACTGAGGAAATGCCACCAGCCTCCTTAAGGAAGTACATGACAAGAGGAGGAGAGATAGTTGGCATAAATTGAAAGTGGGAGGAGAGATAGTGGACATAAATTTAAAGTGGGCAGGTTTCTATTTGACACAGAAAAACGAATTTTACTAGGGCAGCAGAGCATTGGACCAGAGATGCTATGTGGTCTCCATTCTTGGAGGAGACCAAGTTTGAGAAAGCCTTGGGCAATGCAACGTGAATTCAGACTTAGGACTGCTTTGTGTGGGAGGATGGGCTGGGTGGATGACCTCCCAAAGTCCTTTGCAGCCTGAAAGGCCTGAATAAGGACAGCAGAAGAAAGGGAGACAGCAAGTAAAGGGTGAACAAAATGGCTTAGTAACTCTTATGTACCTTGCTAAAATCAAATCGTTTGATCTATTTATTTTACTTAGTAACCAAAACTATGGAGTGACATAGTTGATTCTGACCATGACAATCCCCAGGCTACCACAAAAATTGTAACTCTATGAAGTTTTGCACTATGTAATGCTGTAATGCCCTTGCACTTGTGCAGAACTACTTTTCAGTGATCTCTAACACTCTACAAACTTGACTAACAAAGACTCAGTGCAGTCCTTTGAGGCAAAAGATTGCTGCTAATTTAATTTCTGCAGATGCAGCTTGCAGAAGGCTATCATACCTAAAATTGTACTGGGTTTGACTGTACATTTTTGTGGGGTCAAAGGAATTGGAACAGATCAGGTGTGCTACAAGCACAACTTGATGGCGAGCTCTCCACTGAGCAGATATGGAGTATACTTCTTTTTCTGCCTGTCCTGGAGCAGCTGACATGTTGACATTGAGTCCTGATTAGACTGGAATGAGCAGCCAACATAAAGTGTGGGTCTCTCAGCTTCCTGCTTGTTGTCCTTAAAATTGGAAATAATTGGTATAACCTCAGTTTATTTCCCATTGATGTTTGACACAGCCAGGCCAGTGTTGTGTGGTAGAAGAAAAGATTAAGTCTCCTTTTCCTTTGGAGTCACAGAAAGTAACCAGTACAGCATAGTCTATAGAAAAGTAATGTCAGACCATATTTCCTTGATGTAGACTTTTACTCTGAGGACAACAGATAAATGTTTTATTCCTTGCCTTAAAATGGATTTGCCATTTTTCACCCTTTCTGTACAACAAAGAAATCTACTTTTGATATCAGTAGTTTAAGGATTTATAGTCTCATAATCTAAGTTATTTTGTGCCTATCAAATTACTACATATCTTTGTATCATGAAAAATTGTTTAAACACTTTGGGAAATCTTTTGGTTGCCTAGATCTGAGACCAGAGTACCCATCTCCACCCAAAAAAAGTAGTATTGTGAAAAAGAGTGTAAAATACTTACCAAATACCTTCTGTTTAGCTATAAAAAAAAAGCCCTTAGAGAATTTATTAATGTTTGCCTGATAAACCCAAGTTTGAAACTCATCTCGCTTGGCCTTCTGGTTAGGCTTAAAGGAAAAATCAAAGAAAGAGGTAATCCTTATTCATTCCCTGCAAAAGCAACGGGTGCATCATCCTAGACTGTGGCAAACTCAGCCCTTACATAATCTACCAAAATGGACAGAAACACAGCCCCAGCTGGTGTTCCTCACCCGTTGCAGATCCCCACCAACAGCCGTGTGAATTCTCCTAAGAGAGCATTGAGACTTGGATTTGGGTTTGGATTGTAGTTTGGGTTTGGTTTTAGCAAGTCTGACTTTATTAGGGGAAAGTATCATTAGATAAATCAATAAGGTTGGAAGACCTGGGCTGATAGTCTGTTCTCTGAGGCCAAGGTGGCAATAGAAGTCAAGGTTAAGGCAGAAAAGTGAAAAGTTACTGGGGCAGTGCCTTTTTGATCCTGATTTAAAACATGCAGAAGGTGAAACCAGCTTTAGCATTTGCTTGAGTTAAGAATATAATGCTATTTGCCTGTCCTCTTGCTCCAAGCAGGAGAAAACATACACTGTCTTTTGTCTTAGCTCTCATGAACAGTTGTTAATCTGATTTTAGAGTTTGGATGATTATGAACTTGTGCTCAAATTTCGGTTATGTCAACCAATTCATTAAAATGATCGTAATACTTGTCCTGCAAATAAGTCAAAGAGGGACACAGAATCCATTGACTTGATTTTTTGAAAAACAAAACTGACTTAAAATGTATAGCTGTGTAGATACATGGTGAACATAGCTCCATTTCCTGCTGTTGCTTCTCCTGGCTAACTTCAGGGAGATGACTTCCTCTGAAGCTGGATCAATGCAGGCAGTGCGTAAGCAGGCAGCAAATGAAGCTGATATTCACTGTTCCACACCTCAAGTTAGTGTCCTAACCACTAGCCTATTATATTCCAGTCATGCTGGAATATCAAACCTCAAATGAACAAGATCCAATTTGGCTGTGACTAAATGAAATTTAATTAGAAATGTTCCAGCTAGCACTAATTATTGAGCAGCAATGCTGTGTAACCAAATTGTGAAATTATGAAATGCTTGCTGACAATGATACATAAAATATGCACTAAACTGACAACAGAAAGGTAAGTAAAATATGTTAATTGCTCTGTGATCTTCCCAGTCAACTTCCATTCCTTAAGGACTGCTCAGTGGTTTGTGCAAGCATTTTTTAGGTGTGCAACTACCTTTTTAGAATGAATCACGTGTGCTTATTTTTTGTCTGCATTATTTTTGTAGTCCTTGAGTAGCAAAAGAAATCAAGTATTCATGCACTTTATAATTTTAATTTATTTTATAGATTTTTGTAGACAATTGTGATTTGCATCAATTTTCTTTTTTTCACACAGAAGGGTGCAATCCACTGATGTCAATGTAACAGCTCTCACGTCTTATAAAATAATTGTAAGCCCAGGTAAAACCAGGCTGATGGTTTCTGTGGGTGGGCTGGCTTGAGCCTGTGCTGGTGCAATGAGGGTGGAAATCTTTGGGGCTTACCCAGCCAAGAGCTGTAGATGTCTTTCCTTCTTGTCCTTTCCTTCCTCTTGCTTGCCCAGTTATTAGACTTAACCTCAGGCCCTTAAGAAAAGCCCTCATTCTCAGCATGAGATCGTGGTGCAGTGCTCTCGCAGGGAACGTTACCATCTGGTGTCAGCAATTCTTGTTGTCCCAGCTCTTGCAGCAATTCATATTTTCCAGACACATGGGTGGCAGGATTTTTTTGTGGCCGATTTCTTTTGTCTCTTTAAACACTCATTCTTCATTGTGAGCCTCATGGGCAGCGGGCTCTCCAGCCAAAACGTGGAAACATGGAGGGGGGCTTTTCCACTAGTAAGCTTTTTACAATGGATGTCTATTATTCAAAATAAGGAAGGCAGTTTTATAAGGCCTGTGAGTACACATTTCCCAGTCTGTTTCTTCTTAAATTACCAGGAATGCAAAAATAACCAATAGTTTGACCTCTTAAATCACAAATTGGATAGGCTTACCATTAAAGGACATTGTAAATGTGTTTCCCATTATTTAGTTCATTTGGTGTGTTCAGCAGTGAGCTTTTGGATGTTTTGGGGTTTTTTTTAAATTCTTTACAGAAATCATTTGATAACTTTCTTTCCTGGAGTTTGATTATGTCCTCTGGACTTACAATAAGGGAAACTGAAGACTTTATAATGAAGGTTGGGTGGAGCTACAATATTGTTGTTGTAGAAACTAATGGGTTCATATTTTAAAGTATGGGTATAATGGATAGAGTGACTTTCATAAATTAGATCTATCCATCTTTTATATTTAGTGTCTGGAGACAAAGATTATACCAGAGAACTGTCCCGAATTGAGATGTGCTGTATACAGTTTATCAGAGACTGTTTTCCTGCCTCGGAAGGAAACAATTTCCTGAGAAATTTCTGCAGAGGGTGGGATCCGTAAAAATTCTGCATGTTGGTCTGATCTTTCAGTTTAAATTGATAATAATGTTGTGCACTCTTTTTTCAAGTCCTGACTAAACAATGTAAGATATGTCTTCTAATTGCTTTCTGTAAAGTTCATATTTGTTGTCCTTGTATCTCTTTTAATTTTTTTTATTAAGTTTTATTTTTTAGTAGATCCATTCACTGGGGACATTTTAGTATAGAAGGAATGACAGTGAGGATTTCAGCATTTGTAAAAACGTTTTTTAGAATAGTGTTTACAAAATTTTTGTGTCTGACATTGGGCTTGTTTGGAAATATTTTTATTATCTTTGTCTTTTGAATCTTTTTCCACCTTGATTTGGAATTTTCTGATCTGCAAGTGTAATATATTACAAATGGAACAGGAAGGAATTCTACGGGAAAAAGAAAGTTTCAAATATGTTGTTGTTACTTCAGATTAACCAGACTCTATATACGGAAAGAAAGTGTGTGTCCTCCAAGTCATATCTGTATTTGGGGTGTGAGCTGAGAGAAATGAAGTGGCTGCATGTTGTTCACGCTGTGGTAGGCTAGGTTCTCCGCACACTGCTTGTAGGTAGATTGTGATTGCATTTTGACTGTAATTTGCTAGACTCTGCAAAAATTTGGGTTGCCTTTGTTTATTTAGCCATGTGCTAAAGCATTTGCAGAGTTAGAACCTGCCGTCACACTTGTCTTTCTTGCATTTGTATATTGGTTGAGAAAGTAAGTAAAGAGGTTCCCAACTGACAAGGACAGTCACCTTCCTCACTATTGCACCTGTCATGGAGGACACGTGGTCAGCAACCCTTCTACAGCTGACAGGCTTGAAAGGTGTCTTGGTTCTGGCCAGGACAAGGATAATTTTTACAGTAGCGAGGAGGAGCCATGACTAGAACCCAGAGGTTATTCTATACCAGGTTACATCATTTTCTGGAGGTGGGGGAAAGGGTCTCCGTCACAAAGAGAGAAGCAAACAATCAGGTATTGTTGGGCTCTGCACGGTGAGCATTTGCATGTGAATCGTTCCTCTCTCCTGTACACTTTGTTATTAATATTGTTGCTGTTACTGTTTGTTTTCTTATTTCATTGATGTTTCCAGTAAATTGTTCTTATCTCAACCCATGATCTTTACTTTTTGTGCCTCCAATTCTCCTCTCCAGCCTGCCATAGCAAGGAGTGAGTAAGCAGTGTGTGGCTTGGAGTGTTTCAGTGGAAATAATAAAATGGGGGATGCAATTCTTAAACCATGACAGAAGGAGATAGGTGGCTTCATCATAGCTGTGACTATGCTTCAAAAATTTTAAACTCTTATAGCTACCCAGTTTTCTAGAAGGGCATCAGTGCAAAAGGCAAACTTCCACTAGCCAATCAGTCTTTGAAAGTCCAGTTTATAAGAGCATATGCAAAATTAAGTTCTAATCTCAAAGGATATAAAAACAGCGTACCTTTATTTTTCATCTGGGGGGCATATAAAGTGGCCTGATGTCAGGCAGAGGAAATGAAGGAGGGATGAGATAGACAACTGGAAGTGCAGGTGGTTTTACCGTTTTTGTGATGAAACTGTCTTCTGCCTTTGATTCCTTTAAGGGAAGTATTTAGTACAGCAAGCCCTTCCTTCATTCAGTGCATGTGAAGGTAAAATGTGTTTCATTAAAACAAGCTTCTAAATGTGTTTCATTAAAATAAGATTTTGAAAAATATTTAGATGATGACTAGATTCTCAAAGATAGTTTAAGGAAATGTGCACAGCGTTTTGTGAACAGATAAATTGTCATCTGTAATTCCTTGGATATATTGCCTGTAATATGCACTGTCATCCTCTGTTTAAGGTCTTATCAGTAAAACATATAGAATAAAATTACTATCAGTAACAGAGCATTGTTCTAAAATGGCTTTGCCTGTCAAATGAAAGTCAGGACCAGAAAAGGTATTTAACTGTGCATCTGCTTTTAATGGAGATATGCAAGCAAAAATTACATAATAAATGTTCCTAAAATTTTGTTGGGCTGTTTCTAACTTTTCTCTATCCAACACATTTATAGAAGCTGTAGAGTAGATAAACAGAAAAGTTCAGGATTCTGCTTAAGTGGTCCCATAGGCTGAAACACTACTCATATCTCAAGTAGTAAACAATTTATATATAATCAGTCTGTGACCAATTCATTCTAATATACTGGATAGAGGACGCAAGTCCCTGAGGTGCATTGAGGAAAGAAGCAGTTTATGTACATATACAACATAGATAAAGGTCTTTTGCTGTCACGGCATTTTCGTTAGGTTTTTCTACATGTTTTAGTCAAGTAATGTGAATTTCCAATTTATTAGTAGTTTGATTAGTCTGTTCACCCTTGTTACTCAGTGTGTTCCCACTGCTTGAAGTACAGCAAAATGCAGCATGAAAAGATAGTCTGTGACCTTAAGAATTTATCATCTTTGCAGAAGAAAGAAAATATGTACATAATAGAGGAGAGTAATAAAAGAATATTTGTCTACAGGACAGCAAGTGGTCTCAGCATGCAAGGAACTTAAACCTTGTCAGATCATTTTGGAAGAGCCATCTGTAAAAGAGGGATATGAACCTTATGATATGCATACACTGAAATCCAGTGTAAATACCAAGGTTTCAATGCTGCCTGGATATTCGGGCAGTAAATCTTATGGGAACATCTTTTTTTGGCCTGTAATAACTCAGACAAATAAGTAGGACTAGAGTTTGCTGTCAGTCACTGAGGACAGGGTCTGTTGAAACTAATAACACATGGTTAATTAATGCCAGGTCTCTGCATCCTACAAGGCCATATATATATATACATATGAATACACTTGTATTTATAGTTTCTGTTTTGAAACTATTTTCTTTGAATGGGATCATTGCCTATAGGAATTTGTGGCATATCTGTCTGTACCCATTTATACCGTGTTCCAAGGAGGAAGGAAAGTTTTTCAACAGGGTCCTTACCAGGCTGGTTTCCCTTCTCAAGGAAAATGGTAAACAGTGGAAAGACAAATGTGCATATGTTGTTAAAACAAGATCAGATTTCATTACGTTAGTGACTAAATACCTACAGATATATTTATTTTTTTTTTTAAATAAAAAGAATTGGGGCAAAAATTCCAAAAGGAAGAAGTAAGGTCGTCAGAAAAGGGCCAGGGCTATAAGAGGCACCAGGAATTAGATTACTGTGACACCTGAAGAACAAATGAGAATGAGTTTTTTAGGGTTACAATGGGTTAATGCACTTAAAAGCATGGCACTGAATGCATGGAAAGAGTAAAGCAGTTAGCCCAAGGGTTATCTGATGAAGTAGTGAATTCCTGTTTTGTTCTGAGGAGATAGTTTATGTTAATATCCCCTGTGACCTGTGAATCTTCTCTGTCAGTGGAAATGACAAGAGGAGGTGAACAACCTATAGCATCACCTGCCTTTGTTTTTGATAATAGGTGCTAAATGGTGGCTAGAGAGAGGTGTAACTCACATTTTTGCCTCACAGAGTTATTCCAGCCAAATGTCTGTCATTATCACTACATCTGTCATGCTGCTCCTTATGGGTAAGAGCTAATGGTGGGTGATCATTTATTTTATGGGAGTTTTATTGCTGTGTTGGTTTGGTTTGCTTTTTTTTAAGAAACTACTCAACAGTTCCCTTTATAGCCAAGCAGCACATTAGAGCATAGAGTAATAGTGCAATCAAATCCTTCTACGAGGAAAGCAATGCTGCTTTTTTTTCTAGAAATTTAGCAGCATCCAGTAATCACAGTGATATATGCTAGCTTCATATGTTCTCCCAGGGAGAGAAGGTAAGGGAATAATAACAGATGCTAGGCTGGGTATCGGTCTCTTGTGATAATAAAAACAACATTGAAGGTTTCAAGTGGGGAAGGCCTAAATGCAGAAAGTGTTGGAAGAGCTGGTTGAAGATTAGTCTTAAACCTCACGTGGGGAAAGGGAGGTGAACTCTTTTCCATAAATCATCTGGATACTTAATTTGATATCAAACATGAACCTTAACATGTGTCATATAATCTGCTTTAATACACATGGGTCTTGTTAAAATAGTGTGAGCCAAGGACTGTGCTGATTTACACAGGTTTGAGCAAGTCCTTTGCAAGGCAGCAAATATACCTAATTTAGAGTGCTTTCATTTAGAGATAGAATTTAAGATGTTTTTAACAATGCTAGTAGTTTTTCACATAATGGTGCTGATCGGGATCCTGTTGGTGTAATTGGAAAGATTCTTACAACTTCACAAAGGGAGATTTATCCCTTTAAATTCAGGTGGTTATCTGAAGCATGGTAATTAGGTAGGGAGAGAAACACTCCTGGAGCAACTGTGACCCTGTGTCCAAACCTGGAGCTGCTTCAGACTGGCAGACAAAGCTGAATGCTGTGAACACCCTTTTTTTTTTCTCCCCCCTCTCCTTTGTTTTCTATTGTTTTTCTTTTTTCCTTTCTTTCAGTTTTTTTTTTTATTTATTTTTTTTTCCTTTTCTCCATTTTATTTTCTTTTTCTTTGCTTCTTTCATCTTTCCTTCTTTCTTTTCCCAGCTTCCATCTTTTTCTCTTTTCTTTTTCCCTTTCCTTCTTCTTTTCTCTTTTTTATCACTGCTTCACACCAGATGTGAAGTCTTTGGTTCTGAGCTGGGAGAAAAAGCTCACATTTGGAGTAAAACACATCACTTACATTGTAGCTTTGTGACCAATATCAAAAATCAGCAGGTTGAGCAGATCACTTCCATTGAATGTGGCTCCCTCAGTTGGGATTAGCACTCATGCGCTCAGTGTGGGCTCCAGGCTCTGCTTTATCAGTACACTCAAACGATACCAGTAATTAAAGTGTACTTAATAGGCTGACAGATGAATGAAAATGGAGGGGGAAGAACAAGCAAGTAGAGGAGGTGGGCTGATTTCTTGAAAGACAAGGCAAAGTATGATTTGAACCATCAGCTAACAGGCAAACCTTAGAAAAACAAATGGAGTAACTATATCAAAATATATGGAGAGAGTAAATTTTTATCTAAGTGAATTTATATTGGGATTTTTTTTATCATTATCAATGATTTATATGGTGTGAGTTAGGTCACACTCTAGTCCATTGTGAGGTGTGGTGTTTGGGTTTTTTTCCAGTTAAATAGTTCAAAAATATATTTGGGTAACCAAACAAAGAGGTAAGCGAGAAGATGTGATAAACTTCTGATCTTGAGTGAAAGAGGAAGACTCAACCTTCAAATAATTCTGAAGCATAAAATGCCTGTAAAATAGTTGTGAAGATAAATCAGTTCATAAAAAGGTATCTGTAACAGCTTAAAAATGAAGTGAAATCAAGGAATACAGGAACTGCAGGAATCTCTGCAGGAAGAGAAGTGCTAGTTCTGTTTGAATTTAGGAATTTTCAAGCTGCCCTACTGCAGTCAAAGGACAGAAATAAAGGTTTTTTTATCCTGACATATTACAGAATTCCTACAGGAATGCTCATTTAAACAAACAAACAGAACAAGATGATGATTCTGGCACACTAGAAACATCTTAATCTTACCTATGAGAAAAGATTCCTGAAGGAATCTGGAAACGGCAAAGATCTTAATTTAAATGTAGGAAAATTCTGAACTTTTATGACCGAGTCACAGGGAACTCAACACTTTTAAATGTGTTAAAAATACAGAAGATTTATTGCCATAGTTAGATGTAAAGAGAATTTAATCTTATGGGATACGAGATCAGTATTTTTGATTAATCAAAACAAATACATAAAAATAAGGTTTTATCTATTTATATGATATATTTCCTCAACTGTATCTTTGTTCCTGTTTGAAGCTTCATTTTTTAATTTTACTTCTTACATCTTGAAAGTGTTTCAATCCCTTCTATAAATGTTTTGTGGCACTGAGAGAGTGTTCTATTGTTCTATTTCCCAAGTGTTAATCACAGGGAATAGTTTGTCTTGTGTTGGGATATGATCCAACCCTTAACTGAAGGAAGAGGTACAGTTCCATTGAATTTAGCTCCAACTGAATCAGGCTCAAAGTGTTGCAAAATTGAACCTTCAGCACACATTGAACACGTCTTTGAACTGGAAGAAAAATAGGAGCTATATTCTGATATCTTTCCTCTGGCAGAAGGGTATTCTTTATTAGACAAAAAGTGACTTCAGTGGTACTTTCCATGAAGAGAGGTATTAACTTCAGGATTGTAACAATGTCTCATAAATTTGATCAAAAATTACACACCAAAGAAAGGGTTTTCTTTGGTTTTGGTTTTGCTTCTCCCCACCGCCCCGGAATTATAACCAAAACTTTAATTGCTCTGCAGAAGGGTTTGGAACTGCTTTGATCATATCACTTATTATTGCAGAGAGTCACGCAAAGATAATTCATGGGACTTGTGGGGTAATAACTTAGTGTGGTTGAGAAAGGTTTGAATGGTAGCGTTTGGGTATAGCTATTTTTTCATAGGCTCGTTCTGTACTTTAATTGAAATGGTAAGAAAAAAAGTGTATTGTACTTAGCTGTAAGGTGACTGCCTTGAACAGCTAATTAAAAAATCCAAATTTTCCACCAAAGGGACTGAAGATGAAAATGTCTGAACATGAGCATAATAATTTTAGGAACTTTATTTCTTTCGAGTTAGTAAAAAATACTAGTGCTTCTAAGTTGGAGAAAATATTTGCATAATAGATTGACCTTTGAATCAAAATTGATGACCTAAAACAAATATAGGATGCATAGTTTCCTCAAATGAAGGAGAAATATGGTAGGTAACTTTTTTTTCCTGTAGCTCTACAAGTCTTTTATTCAACATAGTGTGCTGGCGGCTCTCTTTTCCTGTCTGCATTCCTCATAACCCGTCTAAAAGATGCACGATCTCATTCTCTTTAATTCCTTCTCAAATTCTCCATTCAATGTTACCATACATAACTCTCCCTCTTTTACATGAGTGACTTTGCAGACATCTTTTTTTTTTTTTTGAGTGATTGGACATATGCCTGTACTTTTGGTTTAGACATTTAAATTTTCTGAAAATACTTAATGCTTTTCTTTATCTGAAAGCAAAGCCATTATTACGTGCTGCAAGATCAGTGGAAGAATTTTGGTCAAAACACAGAAAAAAACCCCTTTCTGTAAAGTGAAAAGTAGATTGCAAGGTTATAAGAATATTTAAAAGGTCTTTCTTTTTAGTAAAGGACTTGCAGTACCTTATTTCCAATACCTCTAATTTGGTTTCTGAGAGGTGCTTTTGATTTTGGGAGGGGAATTAAAACTCTCTAAGTATTCATTGTCCTTATTATATGAAGTGCAGCAACTGATGAAGCCTTGTGTAGTGAAGATTGTATATGAATATGAATTTATACGATAGCTAACAGGTGTCATTTAGGCTCAGTATTGTTTTTCTTCCATACCACAGTTAAATATAAGAAAAAAATATAACGCTGAATGTATTCTATTTTATGGTTGCCATTAGAGAAAAACAAACCTTGCAAATTTCATTTCATGATGCGAAAAAAATAAATGGCAGTGATAGCCTGTGTGCAAAAAGTCTGTTCAGCCACTGGCTTTGAATTCTTTTTTCATGTTAATTGTGTACCCAGGTAGGTCTATTCAGAGGAGTAATTCTTGATTTTTGTGAGTGTAAACATCCAGAGAAAAGGTTCCACAGAATAATACTTTGCCTTCCCTAGAGCCGATTTCATTGATGACAGAGTGTAGCTCACCTAGATGATTAATAACACAGAAATAGAAAAGAAATAAATATTATTAATTGAGGGAGGGAATAAAGGTACAAGTTGATCTCATTTGAGCTGACAATTGTCATTATTGTTACAGAATACCTTGCCCCAAGAGTTTGATTTGTATAGATATTCTATATTTTCTTGATTGTGCAAATGTGCAATTAACTCTTTCCTGGAATTTTGAAAGGCATAATTTTTGCTTAATGTAATATCCATTCTTATTTGCAGTAAAACTACGTACTTCAGTTGATTATAATTTGGAGTAGTCAAAAATCCTTTTATTTCAGTATCTCACTGAAAATGTGACCTGTAGGAAACAATTTAAACTAGTTTATATATGTGGTTTCTACAAGTTCATTCTGTCACAATTATTACATATCACCCTAAACAAGGTGTTATGAAGATTGATAAAAATAGCAAAGAACAAACAGTGCAGTCTTCAAGATGCTCACTGTCATGAGTGTAAATACTTTTTAATTTATATTTTATAAATGTATAAAAAATTGTATTTTAAAATATAAAAATGTGCTTATAAATCCTCACAGTTATTATTTTTTATTTATTTCACCGCAATGCCTATTCAAATACAAAACTTTCAAGCCTCTCAATTCTTAGGCAAAATCTCATCAGTTCACAAATTTTTGGCTAAAAAAAGCACTCCATACAAACACAAAATGTAGGATTATTTTTATACAGATCTTTATTGCTTGCTTTTTTGAGTCAATCTGGATAAGTTTATATTCTCAGGCATTCTTAGATCAGCACCTTCCTTACTGAACATTTTCCATGGATATATTAGATCTGTTCATATAATTGCTATTTTATATGTAAAAACTGCTACAACACACGTATGTACAAAGAGACTAATGCACAATTTGGGGAGTTAAAATGCAGAAGCTGTTTGGAAAAAATATTCAGGTACAAAAGCTGCTAAAGATGAAAGACAGTTACTCTGGAAGTGTGAGTTATAGGGAGCAGGAGAAGAGGAATGTCTGCTTGTGGATTCTTTTCTTAATTTGTATTCACTGTGTAGAAATATTTGTTAAGCATAAAATCTAGGTAGATCAGAAATTTTATAGCAGAGTAGAAATCTCACTGAATTTTTTTAATAGTGTTTCTTACTAATGCTGAAAGTAAGGCATCTTAAAGTTGACTTAGTAAAATCCTGGATATGGCATTTTAACAAAGATAACATATACTAAATGCAAAGCTAAATAATTTGGTTTACTTTAATATTTTTTGTGACATGTTATCAAATTTTCCCTCTATAATTATACTCTTGAACAATTTTCTTCTTGAATATGCTTAGAGGGTTTTCAGTTAGAGAGATTTATATTTGTTATTTACATGCAACATGTTTTTGCAGAACTGTTTGTCTAAATTATATTAGATGCAGTTTTATATTTTCAGTGGGGTAAGCTGTGGCATACATATGTCATCAGTTCAGTAAATTTAACTATTATTTTATTGTGTTCAAAATTTTTCAGCATGCAAACTAGAGAAGGTTAGATTAATGCAAAATTTTGCTATGAGTGAGAGCGAATAAAATCTTTTTCACATAAATCGATTGCACCCTTTCTAAGACAGTGCTTTGGTCTCTATTTCCACTTCTGCAACAGTTTTAGTTCTGTTTCTGATCTTAAACTGAAACTTTGTTGATGACTCATCATTGACGGAATTTTTATTTTGCTTAGAATTATCATGGTGGGGGAATATTGTCGATCCATATGAGCTTAAATTTTGACCTGTGGTTTATGTCCCAGTGTTACTAGTTTTGCTTGAGGCATAGAGGTGAGGACTGGAAGGGGGGGAGGAAAGCATTCCTATGCTAATTTAAACAAGTTAGCTTATCCATCTTTCTGCTTCTCTTATTTAACTTACAAAAATATGATCAGTAACACTTAACTATCTCAAACTTTTTCGAGTAACAATGTATTGGAACATTAATTTTAGAAAAACAGCATTTAATGCTTTTGGGCTCTGGAGGTAGACTCGGCTAGAATCTCTGTAGGCAGAACTTTGTTTTGAAGCCTTCCTTTATGTGTATTATGTTGAAGCACAATTGAGGGTTTGCACAACCATCCATTGACATCTAAAGAGAGCTCACATGACAGCACAGAGCAGTAAAGTAATGTTTTGTCTAAACTTGGTAGGGCAGTAAAAATACTTTTCCTGTAGTTGCTTCTGCATTGGTGGTGTTTGCAAATTTGGAACAAAAAGCTTTTTTAGGATTTGATCCAAACAGATAACAGATTATAATGCTGCTTAAAAAAAAACAAAACCATTTGTAACACAGTTGCCAAGTTTGAGAAACAGCCCAGTTAAACCTATTTGAGTCCTCTCTCGTATATCATTAGAGATTTACCATTCAAAATCTCTCCATTAATGTTATTTATGGACCATTCAAGGCAATATTATTTTATGTTTGGGGGAAATAAAACTTTAGGGATTAAATATTTTACTTGTCAGTGTTCATTCCAGTAAATGTATTTTTCCCTAGCTAAATCCCAGAGTTCTTAGGATAATAGTTTGCACTTGTAAATACTTGTATCTGTGACCCTGATCACTCTATTCTCATCAAAAATGAAATAATTATATTTCACAAATGGTTCAGCCAGCCAACCTCTGCTACATTGTCCCCTCAGTTCTATTTCAGTTTTTCTGTAACCTGAGGCTGACATTTCATAGTAAAATCAGGAACACATCTATGAGGAATTTACTCCTTCTAGCAAGATGCTGGCTATAACTTTATGAAAGCAGAGGTAAATTTGGTTCAGTTACATCCACTCACACTTGATCTCAGATTTTAGAGTAATAAAGTCATCATTCAGCTCAGCGTTTTTGTAGGGGAAACCAGTTCTTCCAGCTCTATCCCTCTCAGTTACTGGCACCTCTGCCAAGGCCTGAGTGACAGTTTCAGTTGTGGTTTTCCATATGTGATGGATAGTGATATTATATGCCTGTCAGAGTCACCCTGAACAAAAATGTGGGTACATGGGACAGCAACTTTTGTGTACCTGATATATTTAGGAGTTATTGCATATGCATGATATAGCCTTTGTCCATGTAAGTCATCCCTGTAAGGTCGTTCTAATGAGTCCACCAAATCCAGCCTGGGACTGAGTCTACTGCACGCCATGGAGGATTGATTTTGGCATAGGGAGAAAGCTTAGCACACCTGGTGTATGCTGCACTCCTCACACATTGCTGGTTACTTGTGCATGAGTCACAGTGCAAGTCTGCATGAGCAATACTGAATTCTTTAGGGCTAAGTCTGACAGCCAAGACAAGTCAATCATAATTGTGCCTAAAGTTTCAAGCCTAAATTTTTGCCCATAGTGTTATCTTTTGTACATTCTGTACTGTTTCACATTTATCGAATAAAAAGTAGTGAATGGTTCAGAAAAGCATTTCCAATCTACATGTGTAAGCAGAGAAAGAAGACAGTTTCTGGCTGATGCCTGTGACTAACCATGCAATGCAAAGCACCTGTGTTCAAAACCCAGCAAGTTGTGGGTTGCTTGACTGACATTAAGTAGATGTGTGAAAGTCCACAGGGCACAGTGCAGGAACAGAAAAATGCAAATGCTAGATTGATTTTATATTATGCAGGTTACTGAGAGGAAAAACTGTACTCAAGCTGGATAGGGATCTTTCATATGTTATGTTACTATGTGTAAGACATTTTTTTCCCTTGCATACTGTGAATGTATTTTGCATCATGACATATACAATTGTGTTGCTGTGGAAACACAATAATATTATTTTCGTTGTCCTAGGAAACATAGACACAACACCTGATAGTGGGTGTTGTACCAGTTTGGATGGAGCTTTGTTTTCTCTTTTGTCCAACAAAATCTTCCATTCCCTACTGTACCTGAAATAGCAGACGTTCTTGCAATTGTTATCATTACCTTTAAGTATCCATTCACACAAAATGGGACAGGCACTTCATATATGAAAATATTCAGTCTCAGTGGTGCGAGATTCTCGGTCTATGGCACTGGTCCAGGTAAGTCACTTTTGCCCTTGCTTAATATCAAAGCTGCGAGAAGTCCCACTGAAATCAGTGGGATTGCTCATGTGTTTAAAGTTAAGTCTGTGTGTAAAGTGCTTTACTGGATTGATACCAAAGTACATGACCAGCCCACAGTTTAGAATGAGTGCCTTGGAACCTGCTAAAGTTTGCGGCTATTGATTTGGTTTTAAAATGGAAGAGTATGTATTAGCTATCTATCTGTGTTTCCATGTTTCCAGCAACTCGGTCATAGAATCACAGAGTATGCTGTGTTGGAAGGGACCCATGAGGACTGTTGAGTCAAAGTCTTGGCCCTGTGCAGAATCACCCCTTGACCCCAAAAGTCATACCATGTACCTGAGAGCATTGTCCAAATGCTTCTTGAACTTAAGACAGGCTTGGTGCTGTGACCTGCTTGGTGTCTCCCTGGGGAGCCTGTTCCAGTGCTCAGACACACCCTGGATGAAAAAGTTTTTCCTGATATCCAAACTAAACCTCTCCTGACAGCTTCAAACCATTTCCTCAAGTCCTGTCACTCGTCACGAGAGTGAAGAGACTAGTACCTGCCCCTCTGGTTCCCCTTGTGAGGATGCTGGAGACTGCAATGAGGTCTCCCCTCAGTCTCCTCTTCTCTAGGCTTTAGTTTTATAATTTTGGGGGAAAAAAAGAGTTAGAAAGTAAATTTGAGGGGCAGTTGCCTTATACCATGGGAATGTATGAGATTGTCACGTATTAACCCCAGCCAGCAACAAAACACTACGTGCCTGCTTGCTCACTCCTCCACCAGAGGGGTCAGGGAGAGAACTGGAATGGTAAAAGGTGAAAACCTCATGTAATGGGATAAAGTCAGTTTAATAGAGAAAGCAAAAGCTGTGCACACTAGCAAAACAAAACAAGGAATGAATTCACTGCTTCCCATGGGCAGGCAGGTGTTCAGCCATCTCCTGCAGGAGAGCAGGGTCCCATCACACATAGCGGTGACTTGGGAAGACAAACACCATCACTCCAAATGTCCCTCCCTTCTTTTCCCCCCACTTTATATACTGAGCATGATGTCATATGGTCTGGAATATCCCTTTGGTCAGTTTGGGTCACCTGTCCTGGCTGTGTCTCCTCCCAGCCTCCCAAACACCTCCAACTTTCTTGCCAGTGTGGCAGCACAAAGAGCAGAAAAGGCCTTGATCCAGTGTAAGCCCTGCTCAGCAGGAACAAAAACATCTCTGTATTACAACCCTGTGTTCAGCACAAATCCAAAACATAGCGCCATAAACTTGAAAGAAAATTAACTCCAACCCAATCAAAACCAGCACAGGGTTGTTGTGGTGGTTTTCTGGGCGTTTCAGCAAAAGTTCAGATTTTGTCTCTTCTGCTGCCCTTCCATCGGAAGGGAAGCACAGGCTAACATTATTGTTACACTATTTTATTACCAATGAAGCCCTGTGAGTAATTTTTAATTTCTTGACCATGTGCACATGTAGAGTTTTAATTTTTTGGCCCCATGTGACTCCATAAAATCTGTTTACAGAGAATCATATGATTGAAAAATTGTATTTATTTTATAAAGAATCTCATTAATTTTATAATAGTGCATGCAAATGTAAAATGAGTAAATAGAATTTCTTAGTAAAATCAGGTTCATACACTGTCATACATGAAAAAAAATTATTTCCTTAGACCATGGATATGTGTTTTATGCACTCTCAGTCATATGTCCATATGTACTTCCTCATGTTCATTCTCTTACGACTGTATTTGAATGCCTGTGGCAAAAACAAAAGCCAAACATTTCAGCATGCAATATATTTAGTCTATATTTATATATGGACCAAAGTTCCTGGAAGAAAAAGTTGATAGGTTCAAGCATGAGTCCAGTATAATGATAAATTTTTACTCCCTATAGATTGCTTAGTGCTGACAGAAGAAATACCCTGGAATTCTGCTGACCTTTTTTCCCAAAGGATCTGACCCCAGTTACTCCTTGTTACTGGCTCCATATAGTACTGTCAGCAAGAATAACTGCTCTTTATTCTTTGCAAAACTTGGTAATTTATCCAAAATACAGTGTTTGTGTGTGCATGAGATACAAGCAGGTAGGGAGGGAAAGGGAGCAAAGAGGAGCAGCTGGACTCGTATTTCAAGAAATTTTTTATTTTTCTGTTTGGAAGTCACTTCTTCCCTTATTATTGTTCTAACATTCCTTTCCCCAGAATCATTGTTGTTTCTTGTTTTACTCTAAGAAGAGCAATGTGCAAAACGGAAGATGGACCATGCAGTAGCCTAAGTATGATTCTTGGAAAAAACATTAAATGTCTCTGAGAAGAAATGTGTTTTGTTAGAAGCTATCTTTAGTGGAGCCTTCATTCAGCTAAATGGGATGACAGGGAAGAAAGAAAAAAAATGAGAAAGCAGTTAATAAAACCTGTAATTCTTAGTTTTTTTATCTTATGGAGGAAGGGCATACTTGTCTGATTCTTCAGAGATGGCTTGGGTGTGGTGGACATTTCTGGCTTCATTCTCGCTGGACACAGCGCTGGGTGTCAATAGCACGCAGAGCAGCACATCTGCATTTTCTGGCCCAGGATAGTTTATTTCATTATTATATCCATTTGTAGGGAGTAGAGAGAGAGTGAATCTGTTCCTTAGGGGAGGAAATCTAATGAAAACCTTGTGCCAGAGCTGTTCTGTGCTCAGTGCACAAGCTATGTAACACTTGAACTGTATAATTGAGAGCTGACTGCAATTCTATTCATAATAATTTATGTAGGTTTCTTCTTTTGTTCTTTTGTATGTTTTAATTTTATTGTGTGAGAGCGAGAAAGTACTCTTCAGAGAAAAAGCAAAAGCATTCAGTAAAACCTGAGTGATCTGTGCAATGCTCTGCTACCTCCATGTCTGGGCAAAGAGGCTTCCAAGGACATGGCAGCAGAAGGGGCTGCCAAGCCTCAGTGCCGATGCTTCCTGCAGAGTGGGGGAACCTGCCAGGTGATGATTCAGACCACCTGAATTAAGAACTCAGCTTCCTCCCAGGACTGTCAGTAGCCCAGCTTCCTACTGTAAGTGTTTGGTTTAGATGCTTTGAAAGAAGCATGGATTCCTCCACTATTTTGAGCTAAAGGTTTGTTTTTGAAACTGGTGGATCTACACATCATAAATCAGTGCAGCTCCATATCACATCTGATTTTGGATGAATCAGTTTAGCACCAAGGCTAAATTTATTGTTAGGCTCATGATGCATTGAAGTAAGTGGAAATCCTGACAGTGCTGAAGCTAAGGGCAAAATTATTTGGCTTCAGTTTATACTTGAGTTACACAAAGATGAATTTAATCTCCTGTTAACTTCAAGGAGCTTGTGGTGGACATCCTCAGAGAGCATTTTCTTGCTCTTCCCTGCTGACTGCCAGTAACTGCTTTCTGATTTTTTAATTTTCTCTCTTTCTAGCTTAATTTCTTTACTGTGCTGTCACATTTCAATTTGTCAAGCACCAAGGAACTCTCTTTGTGTCCTTCAAGCCTCTTTTTGGAGCAACTATTTTCTGTGCAAAACTCTCCCAGTAAAACCGTTTTCATCAGTGGTCTTATGTTCCTACCTGTCTGGGGGAGGGAAGGGATTGCATGTTTTATCTAGGGGGTGAGATGTGACAGTAGTTTAGATCTTGAGCCACAAGTCTTTATCTTGAAATAATAGATACAGTTTCATTTCTCTGCTCCTTTTAATTCCTGTTTCTTTGATTTTCAGTAAAAGTTCTATACCCCCATTAAGATCCAATTAGTGAGTGATGCCTCTGCCTGAATTAAAGTGCAAATGAGACCATATGCAGAACTCAATAATACAGATTTTATTTAACAATAAATGTGATGTAGAGAGAAATAGGAAAGGGGCTGGGGAGGGAAAGAGACAGATCAAGCAGAAGATAGTCACCACCAGTAGATCCAGCAGGGTCCCATTGGTCCTTCTTCATCCTGGTCTTCTCAGTGGTGGGGGTCCTGAGGTCATTCAGAACTTTCACTATTTATACATTTTTGCAAACAAAGGAATTCATGCTCATTGGCTACACAGTTCTCCTATTCTATTGGTTAAATTATTCCCTTGCTTCTAATGCTAATTAGTCCCATATTCAGTCTTTCTCTTCTTGTGAGTCACTAGGTTTTTTTCAGTGGGTGGGTAGTGAGTTGGTGGTCGCAATCTCCTCCTGTCAGAATTACCTTTTACCCAGTCCAAGCTGATTTCAACACAGTTGCTGAGTTGGCTTTCCTTGTGGCCCATAAATTCTGCCATGATCAGTGGTACCTTCATCTCCCCTGGCTTTGTTTACCTCCCTCTAGGCCTGAGCTAACACTCAGACAACAGTACCACCTTTCTCTTATCTCAAGTTCCTTCTGTGGTGGTTTAACTTACAGTTCAAGTTTCATGTATCCATGGAGGCATATTTGGGGCGGTGGGGCTTCAGTGGTTGTTGGTGATTGCAGATGCCATCTGTCCCATAATTGAGGTGATCTTTTTTTTTAACCAGCGATATGCATATGAGCAGTTCCTTCTTTACACAATTTGCCACAGTGGGAATTTTTGTCTGGCTGCATTACCCAGGATGTGCTAGCCAGACCTCACTTCCACCAGGCCTGGATTTAGCACCATTCGGTCTCTCCATTCTGTGCTTGTCTCATGGGAAAGTCCTTCTGTGGCCTAAGCACTGTTTGAGACAGGCAACGGTGATCTCTAAGTCCTTACAGCTCCCAAGTATGGAATCATTATAGCCTATAAAGAGATATTAGCCTAAGAAAGGATTGATTTCCATTACAATCAAAGCCTAGTTTTAACATGTTGTATGGGCACAAGATCCCACATTTTTATGATTTGTAACCTTTGTAATAACTATAGATGGTGTCAAAAATACTATTTCATTCTATATACCCATTTTGCCCCTTTACCAGTGAGTGACAAAGATTATAACATTAAAAACAATATAAGCATAAAACTGAAAAAAAATGTATGCTTCTGTATATTTCCTTCACCTGTCTTACCCATTTGGGTAAGAGCCATAACCTTTATTATAAAGAAAAAAAGGAGGCATTTGTTTGCAACATACAGCAGAATATATATGATCTGTTACATCATTGTTGACCATGCAAATAGCTGTTTCTAGTCTGTAAATTGGTCTTCTTTTATATGGTTGTTAGAAAATCGTGTTTCCATTTTCACATGCTAACTGATTTTTTTTTTTTTTTTTTGTGATGAAGACTGCCATTAATGTGTACCAGAACTCGATTAGGTATTATATTGATGAAAACAAAACAATTTACATGCACTGAAGTCTCACAGGCACTTGTTGAGGACCAGGTTTTTTATTATGATAAAGAGGGTGGGCAGGTTTGGCTAGGTAAACAATAGGAGTACAAGAGACCCTAAAACTTTGGTTTGGATATTTATTAAAATTTATGTAATTTGAATTGTCTATATTTTAATAGAATTTATTAAATTATAACATTTTACACAATTTATGTAGTCTAAATGTGAGCACAATGAAGAGTAAAAAGCAGATCTTCAGTAAAAGTTAATACTGGTAAGCAAAGGGACAAGTTAGAATGAGGAAAAACATCATGTCTTGCACTTATAAAAGTGAAGTGATATGGTATGATCAGAGAATATAAAGGACACCCAAGGAAAGAGTTGTTATCGAAAGAAAATTTCAGCAAACCAATAGACTCCAATTGTCCCAAACCTGAGATCGACAGGAGAGTTGCAGATTGTCTTCAAATTTTCTCTGACTGTTGTCTTCTCATTGTCTTCTGTCCTTCCCACAAGTTGGGAATTAGTAAACATAGTATTATCTCACCCAAGGGAGAAGCAACTTGACATTATCTAAAATGAAGAAGGAAGCCTGAATGAATTAGCAGTGATGAGCTGAAGGCACGGTACTTGCAGATGAGTTTAACAGTTGGTCTACTTAACAGTGTAGATGTGTATTTATAGCAAAGCAGCTAGAGGCATGATCACCTGGGGATTTAGTGGAGCTTAACTCACGGAAGATTGCTCGGACTACAGGTTGGTCTGGATTGTTTTGCAGGTAATACAGACTGTCACAGGTAACTCATTACAGTGATAATGACCAGGCTTACTAATTGGAGACAAAGTTCAGAATATGGTGAAGTGTGTGAAGGCATAGGTCAGCCATTCTCCCATCTCAGGGTACCCATCTGCATGCTTTATGGTACCTCATTGTGCTCCACCTAATAGCCACAAAACTGCTATTACCTTACCATGGGATGAGAATAAACAATACATCATGGGACTTATTATTTGTCTTCCAGATGCAGGGGGTGAGGAAAATGTGGGAGTTTCTGTCTACCTTACAGTACTCATGTTCTGATGGCCACAGTCCAGGCCCTGACTAATGGTTTGGAAATGCTGAGGACAGAAGTTAAACAGACATCTACATCCCAGACCCCACCAGGGAACTCCTGATTAGTGTGTGGAGGGTGAGAAGCAAGGGAAGCGCTGAAACTTGAAGCCTGGCCAAGAGCATAAAACCCACAGGGCTTGTGGCTATTGCAGGTAATAACAAAGGGACGGTGTCCATAGGAGGGTAAACACGGCGGTTCAGGGAAGGGCAAGTCAAGAAACCTGAAGACTGAGGAATCAGATGGTCCGCTGCACATTTCAGTCATGGCTTAGGGAAGGCACGGTGACTGAGTAATGGATCTGCACTGAGGCGTGCCAGTACAGGTGTCTCAGCCATTGCTGCATAGGACCATGCAGAAGAATGATGGTCAGTGAAAACAGAAGCTCTGAAAAGCCGTAAGTGCCTATTGACAAAACTAATGGGTAAGAACGTAAGAAAACCTGGCAAACAAACTGCTGGAAGTTTGTTTTATAGCTTTATCGAAGGAAGTTTCACAGGTTTCCAGAATGCTGCGCTCTTTTCATACTGTCTAATTTTTCATTATGTTACAAGGATTATCTGCATCTTGGTGTAATTATGCAGTTTAAAAACATCATATAAAAACAACATGCAGGAGTTTGGGACAAATGGAAGTCTAAGTTGTGTTTTAATTTTTAGGTTTGTAAGAAACCAAGTATTGTAGCTGTATTATTTGATTAGTGTAGAGAAATTTGAAGAGAAAAGGTAATAAACATTAGAAATAGAAGCATTTTATTAGGCCACAAGCAAAGAATTATAACTTGTTCTGGGAGTATAGACAGCTCTCCTATTTTAGTCTAAAGATATGAATTTTCTACATGGTGATACCATGGTACTTTCTGTCAGAGTTCAGCTTGAGAAAATATCTTGTCACTGTCAAAAGTCCTGGTGAGGAATTTTCCTTGCTTTTCTTTTTGCAGAGGTTTTACGGGTCGTGTTATTCGTGTGGGACCAACCAAAGCCAGATAGAGTTTTCTGGACAGTATACAAATGGCAGGGTAAGGGGCAATCTCCCTGCCTTGAAGAGCAGTATATAAATAGACAAAATGGGAAGGGAAGGGAGAGGGGTAGTACATAGCTATCAATGTTGTGATAACAAATGACATGTTAATTCTTCCTTTGTGGCAGAAAGGATTAGGAAGACAAGGAAAAAGGGAAATTAGTAGGAAATAGTAGGGGAAGAGCGAAAGATAAGAAGGGTAGCTGTGGAGCACTTGCAGAGGTGAAGGGACTGATATGAGAGCAGAACAAGCTCGGAGCAAATGTCAGTTGTCAAGGACAGCTGAAGTCCAGTCAGAATAAAAAAAAAAAATCTTTTCAGTTCAAGCAGTTCATTCTTTAGCTTTTTCTACAGGTGCTCTGCTGGTGTCAGTGCCTGGTTGTTGACCCCATGCAGTTTCTTTTGCAGAGTTCATGTGGCTTGAGTCAGAGAAGGTCACTTCTGTGGAACACCTATTGCCTTTGACAGTGGGTGTCCAAGACTCTGGTGTGGCATACTGAGGGCTGGGGGAACAGGCTGTTACAGCCAGGACTCCCACCCTCTGACTAAGCCCTTGAGAAGCTGTTTTCCTAGTCTGAATGAGAAAGCCCAAGGCTTTTAAACATGTGGAGTGTATCTTGAACTTGAGTAAAAAGTGTAGCATAGTATGCAGGATTTATAAGTGTTACAAAAGTAAATGGATGCTCTTTATATCCAGGTTACTAGAAGTTTATCAATAGGATTTGAATTCTATTCTCTGTCTGCAAAAGATATGACAGGTGCAAGTGTTGCAACAGCAATGTAACAATTACAGCAGTCAAAAAGAAAAAATATTTAATGAAAATTGTTGAAAAGTTCAACTTAAAAGTCAGGAAAATTACTAAAAGGTGAATGTTCCTGAATGTCTCATTTAATTTGACCTCATTAGACATCTTAGACAAATGACAAATCAAAAATGCCCCCCATTTCAGGACTGGCAGCTTAGGACTTCCTAATTTTCCTAAATTAAGTGTTTTTTCTCTGCCAAGAACTTATCATGTAGAAACAAATACTGTGAAATTTGTTTATTTTCCTAGAATTATAAATTCAATTAAATCATTATAACCATTTTAAATGTGATCTCATTCAAAGGCAAGAAGATTAGTTCAACTTATTGCATATACAAGAAAAGAGTATGAGTTTTTCACTTGTTTTTTTGTTTTTTGGTTGGTTGGTTGGTTTTTTGTGGGTTTTTTTGTTGTTTTTTTTTTTTTACAATATTTTTTCTGGCCTTTTTGATTTGAAAACTCCTAATTTTCTTTCCAACTTACTGCTATGCTTCCTAGTTTAAGGTCTCTGAACATAGGGGTTTCATGGACCACAATTTGAAAACTGTTGTAATGTGAGGCAGGACAATGCTGTGTATTCATTTTGCTTTAGAAATTGTTAATGGAATAATCCCATCTGAAATTTGTGTTTCCAATCATATATGGTACTAAAAATAGGAAAGATAATAGACCTTTAACTGCAAGTTGGAAGCTCTTGTTTTAAGTGCTGTACAAATACAGAAGAAAGGTCAGTCCCAGCACCAAAGAGTTTAGACTTCAGAGAGGTGGCTGCAGACTGATGGAGGAATGAGTAAAAGAAAATAATAGAGCCATAAGTGCTCAGACAGTGACACAAAGACATTGCCCAAATAATTTTGAGGTGGATTTTTCTAAAGCTTTGCGTGTTCATTGGATTCATTAATTTGACGCATTACAAAATTCCTGGTAAATTTCTTCTAGAACTGCATCATTCATTACTTTTAATGGATCTATACACCTTGATGTTTCCATTAAAAAATATCTGTGAGCCCTACACTTACAATTATACTGAATCATAAAATGCTTCATTAATAATTGATTAAAAAAAAAAAAGTTTGCAAGCGTTTTGAGTGAATATTGTTGAATAATATATTCTCTGAAAGAAATAGCTTACGAGGAGTAGAAAATAGGAACACACATGACCTAGCAGCCACACTGCTATACATTTCTCATTTGTTGACTACTCTTTGGCCATCTTTGATAACAGCAGTGGAGAATTACAGTACAAGTTTTGCCAACAACCCAAAGACTACAATTTGTGTCAAGAAATCTTTGTGTGTTAGTAATATTCTCTTCGCTTTTTCTAAATATTTTTTTTCCTAAAAATGAAAGGAAAAAAAAAAAAAAGAAAGCCTGTGCTTCTTAAAATCTTGGTTTCCTTTAAAGGATTATTTCCTCTCCTTCAGGAAGTTGGCAGGCGGTAAACCATTTCTAAATCAAGCTGCAAGCTGGTACTGTAAAAAAAGAAGCGTTTATTGGTACTAGACATTTGTAAATATGTAATTGATACTTATGCTATAACAATAAGTAATTCCAAAAAAAACCAGGGAGCTGCCAGAATAAACAAATTTGCAGTGAGCTCTATCCAATGCTATATATCCATTGGAGTCAGTCCCCTCAGAGTTGGTCAAAATAACAGCTCCAGCACCAGCTGGAGTTCTGAAATGCAGCAGTCATCTCCTACTTTTGCCTCTTCCTTCCTACTGTGCAATCTTCCAGTGGGATCCCTAGGCACGGGCAGGTTGTGAGCTATAGCAATGTTGTCCAAACAAGATGCCTGAGGGCTGGTGACAATTCCAAAGCCTGTGGAATTACTGGGATGTGGATACACAGAAAACAAAGGTGAGAGGCATGCTGCTTCCAGGGGACATAGACTCAACACTTTAGCTTTTGAGGGACCAGAATCACTCAAACAGGCCTCCCCTCTTTGTGTCCTTATTGTGAGGTCGTAGCTCAGGAACAAACTGAGCGCATTTGCCCTTCCTCTGCTCTTGATAACTGGGTGGGATACCATTAAGGTTCATGGTTTTTGTAATAGCATCTAATTACATTTTAACACAGCTTTCACCCTGTACCCACCATTTCAAGCTTTGGGCTGGCTCCCACCCTTGCCACCTCCATCTTTTTCTGTGCTTTCCCTTTACTTCCTGCATTGTGGCCTTAAGCATGTCTGTATGAAGCTGACAGAGCAGTAAGAGGAGGCTGCAGCCAACATTTGCTGCCCGTCAGGAACTGATAGCAGTCACGTAAAGTTGAAGCGGAAACTAGAGGTAAGAATGGATATGGGGTCTGTGTTGTACTGTAAGCACTCTTTAGTAGCGGTGAGCATGTGGAAAACTGTGTTATCTAATAAGGCACTTGAGTTGAAAGTTTCTGTTCATTTCAGTGAAATGTTAGGATTTAAAAGAGAGAACACAGAGCTTGAGACAAACTCTGTTCCTTCACTCCTGTCTAATGCAGCAAAAGAAAGATGCTATACCTCAGACTGGTGAGCCAGGTAAGAAACCATAACTTTATTATTACTGTGGTTTAAAACCAAAATTAATTATGCCTTTGTGTGCAGTGAAACTGTGCCTAGTGCAAAAAAAAAAAAAAATCCAAACCAACTGCATTCCCTTTGTCAGGGACTACAGATCAGGTTGCTTGGGTGAAGAGGAAGAGTTTGCTTTTTCTTCCCCACTGTTATTTTCAGCACACGTGACTGACAATACAATTAGGTTTCTTTGTTGTAAATATGGTCTCGATATTACATAACTCTCTTAGCATTTAACTTTTTGAAATTTAGAGGATTGATCTTAAGACTCCTAAAAGCCTTAGCTTAGAGTCTCTGTTATATGAGTTTCTGCTGGCTTTGACCTTCAGGATATCTTTTTTAAATGGGTTTCCTAGAAGGAAAGAAAACTGGAAGGGATGAGAAATACAAATTTTCTTTGATAACATTTACTTTTCCAAGTGGGGGTGATGATGCAAAGCTCTCAAGCAAAAGCAGAGAGGCTGGTGACAAGAAGCAGTTTAGGAATGTCTTTTCTCAGCCTCTGCCCAAGATATTTTATGATGAGGGCTTTCTTGCTGTTGTTGAGACAATGAGCAAGAAAGTCAGAATATGCAGAAGATGGCTTGAAATCTGGTGAATTGTGGTTTAGGTGTCAGATGCTATCAGATGTTAGATGTTAAAAAGATTGTATAGAAGTGAGATAAATCTATTTTAATTGTTTTCATTAAAAAATGTTAAAAATCATAAATACGATAGGTTGCAAACAACATGAGACAAAGCAAATAGAACAGTAATAGATACACACCCACTTTATACTGTAAATCAAATATACGCTGTTATAGAGCAGAAATCCTTTATTTTTAGGAAAGCTAATAAGTATTTCCAAAGAGATTTTACATTGCTGAGGCTGTTCAGCAACAAAATCTTCCATACTTGTGCCATGACAGCAGATTTCTGAAATGTTACTGAGCCAAAGGCATTTGTAATTCTTGTGATGAGTGACATAGTGAGTGAGAGCAATTATTCCCAAATTTAGCTGCTCTTTTATTCTCAAACTGATGTATATTTTCACAAAAGAGTAACTGAATGGCTTCTAAGCAATCAAATTTCAGTCTTACGAAACTGCTTGCATGCTACTCAGTTCAGCTATGTGGCTCACTATTTGTGGTGTGCAAGGAATTGCCTGTGCCTATTGTTTTTGTTCCCAGATTAAATCTCTGAAGGCTTTGGCAGTCTCCGTTGAAGTCATTGGGCTCTAAAAATGCTCACAACTTTATTATGTCGATGTTAAGAGTGTTAGAATTTTCAAATGCCTACCCACCAAATATTGCAAAGAACAGTAGCTAAACCTAAACCTGTGATTAGGAGACCATTCCATCCTCCAAATGTACATCTGTTTGAGCAAAGGGATACCAGAAATAAGTAACAAAGATATCAAGACAATTGCTCAATAACCACAACCATTATTTTTCAATATTTATTGCGCTCTGCAGGAGTTTTCCTGGGATCGAAACTTGGATGGTTTTAGTAACAGTATTTTCAGTTGTGTCACATGAATTGTTTCATGTTATTAGAGCTGAATGCTGTAATTTGCCATTTCAGAATTGACAGTTATAAATTTTGCAGCAGTACATTTGCATGCTGTAGCCTACAGCAAAATGCTGTGTAACTTGAATATCACCTTTATCCCTCATGAGTCCCTCTGGTATGTATCACTATCAAGGAAACATGTCTGGACATCTTTCCTACTTAACCTGGTTGATTTTACATTATGCAACCAGGTGCATTATTTTCAAAACATATTCTTGAGTGTTTGGGTGTAAACCGACCCAAGAGAAGCATATAGATAGTTGCCACTTAAGCCAGTTTTGTAGAAATTATGCACAAGGATTTTTAAGATGACCTTCATGTGTTTTGCCAAAACTCAGCCCACACACTGCTCTGAGACAAAAGTACAATCAAATGCTTTTACTTGTATAGCTAAAATATATGTGGGGTTTCTTTTTTCAGCTGATTTGCATGTTTTCCAAAAAGAACTATTCTTTTTAAGCAGCAGGAAAGGAAAAGAACATGGGTAACATATTTGGGGAGGAATGGGAAAGAACATTTAATATATTTAATCTTATTATACATTTTTCTACATTAAAGTCAACAGGCTGCAAATATATTTTGCTACAAAGCTTTGTGTAAGAAATATCTCTATAAGAAAATACATCTCATTAAACATTTCCTGTAAATAAATTATCCCAAATAACTATGTTCTGCAAGAGCAAAATAGGGGGTAGGCCTATGATAGGAAGAGCTAAAAATTTCTGAGACCCCATTTCTGCAACCCCCCTGCTCAGGCTGAATTTCATTTTCTTTTATATGTAGTGACAATGAGAGCACTAAAGTTCCTCTACTGAGTATGTGCTGCATTAGTGTAAACAAAACTTGCAAAATTGGTTCCTGGACTTTTTTAGTATCTTGAAATTTGTGAGCCTGATTCCTGTTCCAGTTACATAGAAAAAACTCCAAAATAAGCAGAGTTGCAATGATAGGACTCCAAGATAAAGCTCTGACTGAGACTTAAAAAACAGAAGCCCCTGTCTCTGAGCATCCCTTTAGGTCAATAAAAGCTAACCGCAGTAGGGAAAGAGGTGTGTGAAATACTCTTCTTATTCAGACTCTTATGAAAGATAAGGGCAATGTAGCCGAGGTCTGTGTTCTAATTAGGAAGGCTGAGTCTGATGGTGTAGCTAAGCTATAGCTTTAAAGCATCCCACTGGTACAAAAAGATATCAGGTAACAGTGACAAGTTTTTCAAGGTTAAACTGCATACTGGTCTACCCACGCTGTTCAGAACTGAATAAACAGAAAAGTCCGTTGTATTACAGAACATGAAAACGGATAATTATAAATGGGTAATTACAACTTAGCAGTAGGTCAATTACAGAATCAGGCTTCCTTAAAGTAATATCATTCTCTTAACCAAAGTCTATACAAAGGAATACTTGCAAATAAGTAAAACTAAAAAGGTTTGAAAAGACCTGGGAGACAAGGCAAGGGACAGAGGCTGTTCTTTTTTAAGCAGTACACAAACAATGTAGGGTTGGCAGCTATTTCTACAGTCTATGTACTTCCATCATTCCTGGCTGAACACTCCAGAATGAGAGGACATCAAGTTCAGGCTGAATACATGCTGGAGGTTGGTAGGCTGTGACATCACATGATGTTTAGCAAGTCATTTGTGATCATACCATCTTCTTACTTCCTTTTCTGCAGGAGAGGAGGTGCTCACAAGACCCAGCTCCTTCTTCTTTGCTGTCTCTAAGAACAAATCCATTATACTGCTGCAGAGTGGTGTCAGTAGCCTGTTGCTACTAATAAAATGTAAAAATTTGGGTTTGTAGCAGTATGCTCTAAACACTTCAACAAATGTCTATATTATCTATTATAATAGAAACAGAGAAACAACTTCATAGCTCTTCATGTTAGGCACTTCAACACTCTGCAATTTCCTTTGGAAATGTCTATAATGCAAGAATGCTTAGGCAAGGAAAGTATATTTAGGACTAATGAGGAACTGCCTATATATAATTCTGGATTCAGCATGCACACATATTTGCTTCATCTGTTCAACCCAATGTATATTAGCAGTAAACTGAGGCAAATACAAGTGATTAAGTGCCATACTATGACATTGAACTACAAAAAGATTTTCAATTTACCCATGTATAGGAAACAAAACCCTGTTTAAATGCCTCCTCTTAGAGAAACTGCTGCTTTCTTGAAATTTTGAGATGGCAAGTTTTGTACCTCCTTCATAAGGGCCTGTAAAACATAGCACTCTTGTCCTGCAGGAGTGCTTTCTCTGCTGAAGTGTCAGCCCTGAATGACAAGGGCATGTGGACATTCACAGTAACTTTATTTCAATTTCTTACACCTGCAATGTGCCCAATCACGTGTTGACAGATGAATCTTCCTGGCATACACTGCTTCCTATAGGAGTACAATGTATACAATTTATTAAGCAGTCATTCCCACACTGGAAACCCACTCTAGCCCTAGCACTGAACCCCTGAAACATCACAGGACAACACAGCAAGGTAAGTGACATTCATTTCCATTCTACTTGTTTGCATACTAGCATTTCCCACAAACTGTAGAAGTTATTTACAGAAGAACTGGACAGTAGATGAACTCCAGCTACACTTGTGTTTACTACCAGCTCAAAAACAAATGCATTTGGTGTGACTTCTACTCCTACTCTAACTGTTACTTTAGCCATTCCACTTCCATTTGCAGTCCTCTTTTTCCACCATGCCATAATGCATTAAACACATAAAGCCACAGTCACTTATTACTGTCTTCCCAATCCTCATTCAGATTTTCTGGCACACATGAAGTCTTGATTTAGAAGAGGAGGTCGCATCTTTCCATACTTTACATGACAGCCCCTTGGCACAGTCACATCGTTGGAAAATCTCCAGTCCATGGGACCCTTTCTTGCGCTGTTTGGTGCACACCTCCCCCTGGTGCAACACAGGCTTGCAAATTTTGGTCCAGAAATGGCGAGCACAGCAGTGTCCCTCTATACAGTCTGATGACCGTAGGCAGGGATCGCCTTCGTGTCCTAAAAAGAGCAACCAACTATTTTACTATTTCACAGGAAAGTACAGAAGGAGTGCAGACTGATGCAAATGAAACTCAGAAAAAGGAGAGGTGATATTTCCATCTGTGGCTATTTGAAGGATGTAAGCACAAGAGAAGATATTAATTAGGAAGGTTCCAGGGAGGAATTACTGAGACCTACCATAAGACTTAGCATGGAAAAATTCAGCTACAGGATTGTAACCAGAACTACAAGTGTTCAATTACATGGCTGTTACAAGAGGAGGATGTGTGCAGTCTTGCACAACCGATAAAATGGATTGTCAGTCCACATCTGATACAGAGAAGAAAGCAGATGCCATTCCAATCACAAGAACTGTTGGTTGATATTACATCACTTTCTGAGTCATGCTGTGTATTCTCACAACAGACATTCACTCCCTGTGAAATTACTGCCTATTTCTGGTTTACACTGCTGTATCTTAGGAGCAATAGCATGATTCCTGACATGAAGAAGCAAAGCAATGTAGTCCAAATGTGATCTTACCTTTTATGTGTGACAGCTTGGAGCGCGGCCTCCCTAGGTTGTGCCATCCCAAATCCTTGCTAGCATAATGACCATTCTTCTTGTTGCGTGGTCCTTCTAGAGCAGGGATGTGGGGTGTAATGATGCTTTCAGTTACTGGTATGCAAATACCTGCAAGGAAAAAGTGATCACTCAAAGATCTGAATAAGAGGAAAAGCAACAGAGAGACATACACTGACTAGGATCAGGACCATAAAAGGACTAGAACTTGGCCTCAGTGATGCTCAGCTCTAACCACGCCTTTGTCTCTGATTCCTGGCACTTAACTTCACCACAGCTCTGCTTCATTCACTGTCAGACAGTCAGTCTTGCTGTCACTCTGGCTTTATGGTCTGAGCACCTGGAGACTTCCCTGTAGACATCTCTCTCAAGTCTCCAGAGGAGAGTGTGCAAATGCAAACAGTATGGTTATAATCCTCCCCAGGGAGAACAGATCAAAGATTCATCAAGTTTCCTTTTCTTCCTTAAAATATGACTTCTGTACAGTCTTCTGGTGAATCAAACCGCGTTGACTGTAGGGCTGTGCTTTTAGGCAGCAGCAGTATTTTTGGGTTTCCCCACCACAAAATATGAAAAAGTCTGGTAGTACATAAGCCCTACACTTAGAAATACTATTGAAGAAAATTAGGTGCTGTGGAATGAAGTAGAAAATTAAGTTTTCTTGCTTTAGAAAAAGAAGTGCCATCACCCAGAAAAAAACCCAACAACTGTTGCTGGAAACACATGGAGAAATAGATGCTATCAAAATGCTGCTTTTACAAAGGAAACCCAAGAAATGACTGATATACCATTGTTGCAGCGGTTCCCAGGGCAGCACATGCCATCTCTGTGGCAGCGCTTCTTCTTCCTCCGGCACACCATGCATGCAGATGTTGCTTGATGAGGACTGTGACAGTATCGCCCAACTTCGCATTCCTTATCATTAGTACAAGGATAGGCCTGGTGGGTAAAAGAAAGGTTTACAATGAAGCAGTCCTTTGAGCAATGAATGTATACAGCCCATAAAAAAAACAACTAACCCCCTCACCCCCCAGAAAAACAAGCAAGCAAACAAAAAACCAAGAAAATAAAACTCCAAACAAACAAAGAAACTGATAGTTGAGATAACAATTCACAGGAGCTGGGAGACACAGCTAGGGATGCTTCTCTGAAGCCATAGAGCAATGTTTAAGCTGCTTGCTCGTGATTTCATCTTTCCTTGCCTCAAATGTGTCGGCACAAGAGATTTCATATTTTTGTGGATTCAGGCCCCTGGTTCATGGACAAGAGTTTTAAACTCCACAATGAAGAATCAATAGAGCCATAGAAGTCAGTAAAAATACTGAAACACACCCTCCAATAGGTAACATTTTGTTTTAAACTCCAAGGAGGCATTTTTCCTTTGACAGTTTTCAAACACACTGATTGATAATAAGTTCACTGTTGTCACAGTGAATATCTGCATCACATTGGTACAAATGTCTTTGCAACTGCAGTATTCCCCACTGGCCTATATCAATGGGACTCCTTGGAAGTGAACAAACATCACTGGTCAGCCTTTCTCTTTGATAACCTTTACTTTGCTTATGGTCTTAGTATAGTATAGTCCTTGCTACCTGCTACACAACACTTTTTGGTATGCAGCATGGAATATATTATAGAGCACAAAACGCCTTGTATGTATAATTCCTTGCAAGCAGATACATGTGTATACGATTCTTCCATATTCACCAAAACCAGCATTAATTTACAGGAAAACTGACTTAAAACAAAAAAAACCAAACAAACAAGCAAAAGAAAAACACACACACACACACACCAAAACCAAACCAAACCAACCAACCAACCAACCAAAACCACAACCCCCCCATAAAAACAAAAAAAAAAAACCCAAAGATGTGAAAGCACTGCATTCTTCCATAAAGACAGAGAAAGAAAAGTTTATTCCTGCAAAAAGAAAAGACATGATGCTTGAAGGAGATGTAACAACACACACTGCCACATTCCAGAATCCTTTCTGCTGACTCCCACACAGCTACAACTATGCTGTCTGAATCTAATTTGACTGCCTATTAAATTAATCATAGACTTTTTTTCCATTCCTCAAAATTATACTTAAGGAATTTGTTTGGATAAAAAAGATGACAATAAATGTTAAGCACCTCCTGGAAAATCATGTTTACACTTTTTCAGCTAATTTTATCCACTATTTTAAATAAATCAAACTATTGCTTTTACTGTTCCCAAAATTATTCTTGCAATTAATTGTTGACCCCAAACAAAAAGCTCAACTGACTAATTTTCAGTGTAGGTTGATTACTTTTCTAATAATAATATTTTAAATCAAGCTTTGATTTTATTATTCTCAGAAAAGAAAAACTTTGAGGTCATTGAGAATTTGCTTTGAAAATTGTTCTTTAAGATGGAGAAACTCTTGTTTCTCTATCTTCATACTGTTCAGTTGAGAATCACAGAGGAAACAAGAGGTTTGATAAGAAAACCAAACAAGTTTCTCTAGTGTCAGGAGTGGAAGGGCAAACCAAGCCATTTCCCATGTGACTTCATGAGTTGCTTTCCTCGTCAAAGTTTACTTTACAGTACCAAAACTCCTGGCTGGATATTTCCCAAGTGCTGTTGCCTCATTACTTCTGCCCTCTGAATACGTGTCTTTGAGAATTATTCCAGGGTGCAGCTGTTTGGAGTGATCTGAAGTATGTGTAAATCTTTCTGCCTTAAGAACACACATCCTCAAGAGAATGAACATCAAAGAAGGCCAGGTCTTGTAAGCTAGGAGTATCAATAAAAGACAAGCTCTCACCTTTTTGGTACTAGCAGATTCTGCCCATTCTAGCAAAGCAGAACTAAAGCACTCTCCCCTCAACCTCATCACTCCTTTCCTTTATTTTTCCAGAAAGAAATAAATAAAACAGATTCACAGTTTATAATACAGTTACCATAAAAGACTTCCCTTACATAAAAGATACCTTACTAACATAAGGATCTTACAATGCAAAAAAAAAGGATTTTATATAGACTTGTGCAAGGTTATACTGAGCTTGGAAAATACTAACTCTGCTTGCTGGGAAAAATGCAAATAAAAAACAGATGGACTAGCTAAAACCTGGAGATGAAGGCATTTTAGACCCTTGTCTGTCATCAAGACCTTCACAACCACATCTTTTTTCCAATGTGGGCATGTGGTATACACCTGCAACTTGTCAGCAAGAAGCTTACTTGCAGTTTTATTTTGGTTCCTCAAATAGGTTTTTAAAAAAAAGAGTTCCCTGATCCTGAATGGTGCTAATGAATGCTCTCACATACCATATCTAGCAATTGTTTTACTTTTGGCTTTTAAGCTAAATGACATGTAAAAGATATTTTAAGATATGCATCTAATTGTCAACTGTAAGCTCTGTCTGTGTAAAAGTAACAAAAGACAACTTGATATTAAAAATTGCTAAGAAAAGCAACACAACCCAACCTTTATTTCTAATCTAGAGTCCATTCATAAATAAAGATGATACCCTTTAAATTAAAAAATAAGCCAAAATACTGACCTACCTAAGGCAAATGACTGCAGCATGTAAAAAAAAAATTGTCTTGCATGTAGCTCAGACAACAACTAGCAAGTCCATTCAAAATCCCAAAAGATCAGGTGCCAGCCAGCTACCTGAAAAACCCTCTTGCAAATGCCTGATGCCATCAACTGCCTTGATCTACCAAAACCACCATCCATTGGTAGCCTATCAATCACAAGGAGCTTGAAACAAAAATACCTGCATAGCCTTGTGTCTCTTTCCTACTCACTAGAAATTCATTGAAATAATTTCTGCTCCCAGCAAAGTAAATTCTGTTGCTGTTTAGCACTCATTATTAAAACACAAAAATAAAATAATATAGCGTGTCCATTGACTTGACTAAGAGGAGGGAAATTGCATCCATAATTGCCCCATTGTTGCCAGTTGCTGAGCCAATCTACTTGTTTTTTAAATATAAAGATAAAGAAAACATACTTGTAAAAATGTACATGTCAACAATTGTCTATGCATAAGTCAAGGTTTTCAAAATCTCCTACACAGTGCCTGGAACGCAGTCTTTACATTTAGAGAATTGCAGAGAACATTTCCTATATAGAACACAAAGACACAGATCAGTCCCAGATGGAGAGGGAAAAAGCAAGCCGTAAACCAGCTCTACTTCCCCAGCAATGATAACTAATTTTATAAGGCACATCATCCCTTTACATTCTTCAGCTATACATATCATTTTCTGGTTGTAAATCTCTATCCACTAAACACAGCTTTGATATCATGGGAAACCAGATGAAACTGAGATAAAATATGTAGCACTCCCTGAAGCTGCATTTAAACAATCTTAATTAATTTTTTTTATCCCAGATTACAGGCAATCAAGTCACCCGTAGCATGACATAAACTAGATTTGCCTGTGATAATGAGTCACATTTTCAGAATGTGTTGTCTGATCAAGAGCATTGTTTACTGACATGTTTTTTCCTCAGTCATTCCAATTACTTCTGCTTCCTTGTATAAGAGATACTGTTGAATGCTTGTCCAAAAAACGTACAGCAAAGATGTACTGGTTTTTTTTCAATGTCGGAGGATTCAGACTAGGTACTGAAATGGGTGCTGCTCATGCTGTGCCAAGATGTTGCCTATATCAGTCCTCCAAGACTAACTTTTGTCAGTCAGGTCACAGCAAAATGGAAATGTTAAACTTTGCTTTTTGAGACAGAGAATATAAATCTCCCTTCCTTCCCTTTCTGAATTTATATTCAAAATTCCAAGGGTGCATGATAGAAGTACTCCAGTAAAATTATGTATATGACAGAGGAGAAGAACTGAGGATTTTTACTGCTGAACAAGTCCTTCCAGGCTACTGAAGATCTTCTTCTTTTTAACTTCACAGGAAGGCTGAGTAAGGAAGCGACTGTGTTGATTTTGTGACTAAGTGGGTAATGTCCCGTGATTTGAGAAGCGTGCAGCAGTGAGATTTATGTCTAAGTTTGTCTTCCCCTTTTGATAGAGGTGATCTCATTTAGCACCTTTTCTCAGTGCAATGAAGTTTTCTTGATATTTTTGCTGGAGACATTTGATATCACACATATGAACCACAGTGTTTCACTGAAAGCTGTAGCAATACTAAGTGGTGAGACTGTTGTGCTAAGTCAAACAGTTTGAGTATTTCTGTCTGGCACTATAAAATACAATGAAGAAGCACTTGAAGGGGAGAGTAAGACAGACAATGTAATGTGCTGAAGAGTGAGCAGACTGATGGTAGACATACTTTACTGAGCTTTGGGAGATAAGGCCTTGAATTTCAGCATGGCCTCCAGCAAATACTTGAAGGCAGTATTCCTGGCCACTGTCTTAGTCATCAGGCTCTCATTTGTTCGTATTATGATGTCTCACTTCTTTTTATGCTGAAGCTACTCCATGCTGTACTAGCAAACTATGTCAGTAAAAGGCAGGAAGAGGCACTGACATTTTTACCTAGGCTGTGTTATCACTTACCTATCACGTGCAGTCCTAGACACTGCTGTCTTCAGAACCACTTTCAACGTTGAGAGGAAGGAGCTGTGCCTAAACAAGTGTTTTCGTGGAACAGATATCAGGAGTGACTCCCCCAGGAACATTTAACGTGATTTTTTTTTAAACACATCATACAGTCCAAGTGTAGAGTCTATCCTGGCAGAAGAAACAGCATGGAGTTTGTGCCTTAGGCTTTTACTGTGGATGCAGAGCAGCACTCAGTCTTGTTACTTAAGGGAAAAAAGGCTTCAATTAATTATACTTTTGTAAATTTAAAATTAATGACAGTAAAGGAGGTTGAAGCTGACCTCTCTATAGCCAATATGCTAGCTAGATGATCAAAACTCTCTTGAACTATAGGCAAGAAGACAGAGTTTCCAACCTCCACTTAAGAGATGAACAATAAATCTTATTTGTCCTTTAGTCCTGGGCATATTGCTTAATATTCCACAGCCATCAGGCACAATGAAGCAACCAGCCAGCTCAGTCATGGTAAGAGCCTCTCCTTCCTGTCCTGCTTTGGACAGAATTATCTTTCTGAGGAAGGACTTTGTCCTCATAGAGCAAACATATGAAATAGCCACAGGGGTGCCATGTTTTCTTTTGCTTTTCTCTTTCTCTAAAGAATTAGTAATCCAAAATAAAAGCACGCCAATAAATTAGGAAATGCAAACATATGCTATAACTAAATAGCCTGCTGTCAAAACTAACTACAAAGAATGCAAGTAATTGTTTGGCTCCCCAGTTGGGCCTGATTCTGAGTTGGGATCTCAGATTTGTTTAGGCTTTTAACAAATGAACATTGGTAGGACAGTTGCATGCAACATGTGGCCTGTAGAGCCAAATGAATACATCACGTGTGGGATTTGTCCCACTCGCCTCTTTGGAGACAGAGTGAAAATCCGGCCTATGAAAGTCAAAGAGAAAACCTAATGTGATCTCAAAGGACACAAACCCTTGTAAAAATGGAAACAAGAGGTCTTCGTTCTGAACCACATGAATGTGATAAAGCAAAATGGAGGGGGTAAGAGGGCAATTCAAAGCTTTATAATAAATGAGCAAATGAAACAAACAAACTCCCAGTTCTTTGTGGTTTTTTTTCTTCCCTGCAAGGCAATTAAACTACTTACTGATAGCTTCTTAGGTGTATCCAAATTCACATCTAACTGACAAACGTCAGCCTAACTTTCTTCTAGCTGCTTAGCAAACATGTAGGTTAAGATGGGATGAGAAATTACTGTTATTTACTACTATGTTATTATTAATCCCAAATGAAAAAAGAGTTTATCAGCAGCCATATGGAGCGATGCAGTTTTCCCACAGCACTGCTGATGTTGCTTTTTTCTATTCTTAGCTCAACATAGGCATAGATGATAGTGAGGGGTCTCACTGTGCGCAAGCAGAAAGCTATGGTTAATTTATCCCACAGAGGAAATCATGCTGTGCTCTCAGACAGCTCCAGACATGGATCCTGTCTCAGACTGAGAAACCAGAAACTCTCAACTCTCAGTGACTGCTGTGGCACAGACCATTCCTAAAAGCAAAACTCACAGTAGTTGCAATGAAACAGATTTACTTCTTTCATAACAAGTTTAAGGATTCAATTTTTCTCACCAAACCTTCTTCTTGTTAAAATAATACAACTATGGCCCACTTCTCTGCCAGACCCAGAGAGAAAAGCACCATCTTCAGCCGCTGGACTAAGCACAAGCATTTTCTTCTAGAGATAATTTATTTTTAATTCTTCAACTTAATACAACACTGCTGTTCCATGAGGTCTTATTCCCAGGGTGCTACATCATGGATACATATACCACAGCTTCCAAAGATCATTCCTTAAACTGTGTGGATAATGGCCCAGAAGCCTGCATTATTAAACAATAAATATGCATATTTCAAAGTAATTCTCAATCTACTGCTAGACCACCAGGGGAAGAACATTTCTAAAACATGCAGTAGTCCGGCTCTCATGATTTGCTAGAGCCAAAGAAAACTCAGATCTTAACAACCAGAAAACAAACTTCACTGAGGTCCCTCTGAACAAACAGGCTGCAGGGCTCCCATGGGTCCTGTCTCAGGTTTTCCTTGTCCCAACAATAATGGCATGGAAAAACAACATCTAGCTAGGCAGCAGTTCAGGGAACTGTGCTCAGGGGGAGTGTGTAACTGCATCTGGTAGAAAGCGAGTCAAACACTTTCAAATAAACAGGAGAGCCTTATTGACCTGTTTCATGTAGTGTTAATCAGTGTGGCAACTCTTCCAGTGCAACAGAAAAAAAAAAACTTCAAAGACTTTTCCTGAATTAAATCTTACTCCCACTGTGGCCCTATGTGATCTCCCAGCCCACATGGTGGATTTCAACAAACATTTTAGGTCTAAAGCAGAACCTCTTATTCAACAGCTTACGATTTTACACCTTTTCTTACAGAACTACCTGCATTTTGTGTCCTACTGGGAGGAGGTAGTATCTGTTTAAAGCTGGCCTTGGCTTCAGAAGGACATATGGAGGAAGGTAATGTGAAAGACTGCAAGTGGATCAATTAAATTCCTGGGTAGATGCTATTATCTCAATTAAATTTATCCTAATTTAGTGCATTTTACATGTGATATGAAAGTATAAATATTTTAAGTAATTCACCTTATTTGTTTATTCAGCTTAATTCACCTTCTATTCACCTTCAATTCCTCATCTATGTAAAACCTGAAATGAGTTATATTTCCAAATAATTTAAAAGCTAGCACACTATGCCCAAAAAATGCACAGATGTATGTTGTTTATATCACAGAACAGCATCAAACTGTCTCCAGAACACAGCATATACATTGCTGTCCCCAAGGCAGCACAGTTATGAATCTTCCTATTCTACCTCATCTGTAAGGCAAATTATCAACTTTAGATCCATATTGGCATCACTCTGCTGAATCCTGCCATCTCAAAGGAAGCATATTATGTTTCCTGCCCTATGCACAGTGTCCATACAGAGGTGCTAAGGTTTTACCTCTCTATCTCATATCATGACCATGAGATTACATAACAATGTTTTCTTCTCAACATTTGGAGAGACCATGAGCCACCTACACTGCTTGATTTTGAAGGCAGCTTCCTGTTTCATAGAACTGATACCTTACAGAAGACATAATTAAAGAAGGTACAAAAATTTGGGGAACAATCAGTTTGACCCCAAATTTGGAACTTTGTCTCAATGTGTATGATTCATATTGTCTGGTGAACTATCAGCAGCAGATCGTCAAAAGGAAGTTAGGTAATCTCTGAAATCCTCAATGTAGTACTAAATCAATGTGACAGGAAGCCTCTAGATCTTGATTTTACATCATTTTCCAATGCATCACCAAAGGCTGCTCAAAGAATAAAGGTTTGCCAACATGCACTCTGTTCTATGTCCAGCCTTTTTAGTGGACTGTTCTTGGCCTTTTATGTCTGCCTTTTCCCCACCCCTTTTCTGGTTTTGCTTTTTAGTTTTGTCTCTAATTGGCTATTTATCATCTGTTCCAGAGTGAGATTCTTCTGGCTTTTTGATCAACATGTTTGCTGCAATGGATTAACGGTGGGTTGCCAAAAAGAGTTTTCTTTATGGATTTATTAACTCTAGAAGTATGGAGTTTTTTATTAATCTAAGAATACTATCCAGATGAAAACAGCTAGCAGATCCTACAGCTCCTAAAGTACCAGGCATTAAACTAGAGGTAAATACTCAGATATTGTGGTTGTGTGTAAAATAACACTGCTGGAAACAGGCACCAAGTTATTGTTTAACACCTGGGTCTGAACATCCCCAAATCATGACACACTTTCAAGGTGGAGCTTTTATTGAGAGCCATCTCTTCAAGTATGTATTCACAGCCAGAAAAATGAGATGACAGCTTTATCTTCTTTAGTATACCTACTAAGCAAGTAAACTGCCTTCGCTTCTAAACATTCACAAAATATATAAAAACGAGGGAGAAATTCTGTCTTATTGAACTCAGTGCAAAAACTCTCCTTTGTCTTCTACAGAGCATGGAGAGAGAATGCTCTCAGATGATAAACATTTGTGCAGCATCTGCAATCCTCACCCTGGAAACGCCTCTTAGGTATTCCTTGCAGAATACAGTTTGCACTGCAGAATACAAAGCATTTAAGACACCATTTTCCAAAATGCACTTTCTCTGGTCCTCATATTTAAAAGGACAGCCCTGAAAACACAAGTTTGTGTCAGCCAGAGAGACAGCCATATGCCTGAGAAGGATGAACTGCAGTCTTCACCTCAGCAGACTGCCGACTGCAATCTAACATTGTTACCGAATGTCAACATTATTGTATCCTTCCTGATGGTCATTTATGTGAGAACACCGGGCTCATATGCCTCTTTCAATCCCAGTTCTTTATGCATCAGAAACCACCATTGTCATCTAATATTCCTATCATCTTCCCTGTTTTCCTACTCTGCATGATCTCCCCTGCAACGTGATGGCTATGACCGCTCCATTGTGCGGGGAACTGAGAGGGCCCAAGTCCTTTGAACTCCCAAGCACCTCAGTTATCAAAAATCAGTCACTCCAGATTTAACATCGGAACAAACAAACAACTTTGGGGCACCTGCACCAGCTCCCACTCTCCAGTCTCATGCCCCTCAGAGGATTCAGAGACGTGGCCACAGAAGTCCATGTGTTTTAAGGAAAAAGAAAGAGAGAAAAAAAATGTTAATAGTTCTTCCATTTTTACAGTTGTTCTGCATGAGTGAGACTGAGAAACAGGACGAGTCAATAATGTAACTTGGCGCTTTCCTTTTTGTAGCAACAGGAAGAATTACAATATGAGAGCACGGCTCCTCATCCTGACTTGTTCTAGGACCAGTTATGCTTGTATGAGGAGCCAGCCCTGCTTATGCAGTGGGACTACCTGCAAAAACACAACTGTCCCAGAAAACCACTTGTTCACAGCCCCCTGAGGGCACAGGAAACCTCTGCGAAGTGCTTAGACTCTTATTGCTGCTCAGCAGACTCCTCAATAAGAGTAAAATAAAAAAATTTAATACTAGGCTATTAAGGCAAATTATCACATCTTACTCAAAGAAGGCCAAAGATGACAGAATAGGAAAGGACCCCTAACAGCTTCATTAAAAATGTCATTGTACTCCTATTATATGATTGAGTTAGAGCTGCCTACCAAACTTCAGCCTGTGGTAAATAACGTAACAATCAAGGTTTCAACACTATTTACACTTTTTTCCCTTTTCTTTCAAAATGCTCCTGGTTAATTTTGCACAAACAAGAGAAGAGGAACAGCACAGCAAGGCAAGAATAACTTGTGAGTAAAACCAGATGAATGCTAACATATTTACATAGTGTAATGACTTCACTATTAATTCAAACAAACCCAGATCCCAATTCTCAGAAGAGAGAGCTGAGCACATGCAATCCAGGAGGCAAGAACAGGGTGGCTTCAGACTACATTTATGTCTGCAGCCCTGAGTTAGTAGAGACTGCTCTTAGTTTCAGTCTGCAATAGTCACCGAGGGACCATCTTTCATTCTAGACGTTGTACTCTAACTACACCCTCTTCTCAATCTTATGGGCCCCTTTTTCTTTTCAAGCAAGACTTCCTTCAGTAGTAGTGACCATAACACAGAAGAGATAGAACAGTAGGATTTCAGAAAAAAAAATGTAGAAAAAGCCACATAATATCATAAAAACGAAAGAAAAAAGAGAGGGGGAAAAAATTTCAGACTCACTATAGGGAACGGTCACTTCTTGATAAAGGCACCTCAAAAGCCCCCAAAAACTTCAAAGAGGAATAATCTTATGCAATTTCTGAATTAAGCCAAAATGGACACTGTCCTATTCTAGTCATTGTCAGCATGCAATTACCTAGAATTCTGGCATTTAACACTGAATTAACCATAAATCTGTTCTCCACCCTCAAAATAAGCTATTCTTCAGCTAAGACTTGTATTTATCCTCTTTGCTGCTACATTTTATCCTATCTTCTCAACTTATGTTTTCAAGCACTCTTTTCTTGCCTGAAAATAACATTCTTTATGTGGAGTTATGGAATCTCTTCTTTGTTCCTAGATGTCTCGGATGTTGGTCAACAAGAAGTTTAATCCTCTATGTTTGGCACTACATCAGACTGAGAGCAATTTCTTTGTAACAGCCTTCAGAATAAATATCCATTAAAGGGGTTTTTTTTCCTCATGTTGGTCACCCACACTTTATAGTGGGTGGCCCTTTCATTTATCCCATTACTATATTTCCACTTCTAAAGCTAAGCCAGATGCAGCAACCTGATACTACTTTTCAATTCATGCAACTTTATTGTAATGAAAACTTCCGTGTATATCTGATACTTGTTAGGAAAGGCAAAAAACCAGGAATCATGGTAATATTGCACCACCTCCTTGACAACTTTTATTCTGCATGAGTTGGAGTCTCATGCAGAATTAGCCTGAGACTTCATGCTTCATTAGTAAGCATTTTTTGCATTTAGATGCCTCAGAATGTAAACAGAGAGTCAACCTGTATCTGAACTCCTCTTGTTGGTATTACTTGCACTATAAACTTGCCCAGAGGCAGTGTCTAGGTGTTATGATTTCTTAAAATTCTACATGATCAGTTCTTTAATTGTTTGATAGCCTACATAAGCAAGATCGACAAGGGCAGAAAAGATTTCAAGGTGTTTATTTAATCGGTTTTGTCTGCCTTTTTTCTTTATTCCTTCCTTTAAACAGGTGGACAAAAGGCAGTGGAGTTTAAATGGCTTGGCTATGACAAGGCTACATAAGAAGTACACAGTACACAAGTAATTTTCTTGAGCTCTCATCCATTTATCTGTATGGTTCTTTCCTTTTTTTCTGAATTTTTACCCTTCCTTTCAGGTGTGTTAATTATAAGTGATTGTGTCTGTAACATTTATCTCCTCTACACAGAGATACAAACACAAATCAAGGTGGCCATATTTATCAGCCAAGTAGGAAAAAATGTAGTCCTACTTTCAAGAGATACCTGTGAAAGCATATTTTACATAAATAACTTGATTTCCTAAAACACATTTTACAGACAGTCTATTCAACAGCTGCCAAAAACTTCTTAGATCGCAGGTATGTGCAGAGCACTTCTTAAACTTCATGCCGAAACCAACCATTGACCATGGCTATATGATTAGGACAAAGGAAGATTTCTTTCCTTAGCATTTTGCTAGCATGTTTGCTGGAAGATGTGAGGGAGATGCAATTTATTGTTTTCTCTACACTTCACATGACACTCCAGGGTGGAACAAAAATGGGGAAAAAAAAAAAGAAAAGAGAGGAAGTTTGAATTAAAGAGATAAAAATATTTAGAACTAAGTCCTGGGTAGTTCAAGTAGCAGCAGTGGAGTTATTCAGATGATTTATGCTATTCATATGTTTATGCTTCTGATAACATAAGCACATCTTTTATAGTTTACTGTACACAAAGCATGATTCACCTCTTAGGCAACAGATTATTTACCAAGTTACAGGGCAAGTAGGCAGAAAAGCAGACTACACTGATGAATTAAAAGTACTTCATCACAGAAAAGTAATGAAGTAACATGAGATGGTTTTCCTCAGTCATGAGAAGGGTATTTCCCAAGTCAACCAATTCCCTTTCAGTTTCCTGCTCTTCTAATTCTCCAGGAGTCAGGACTACTCAGAATAATTTACAGTAGAAACAGCGAGACAACACATTTCCCTGTCAAGGTGCCCTTTGAGCCATGTCTTTAGCACTGTGCTCTGATGAGCACTTGGGCTTGAGTATTTCTCTCCACCTGCATTGAACCAACAGTTGTGTCTGTGGTGGTTACACACCTGCTCTGCTGAAAGAGCTGCAAAACCCACCAGACAGCCCTTTGCATATCCAAGTGACTAAATTCACCTGAGTGTTTGCATGTTTTGTGAAAACACACAGACCACTAAGTCTCAAAAAAGGCAGAATTCCAATTGTCTTGAGAAGTTTCTCCCAAGCAGGAAAATCAGCCCATAAAGTAACTAAGTATCACTGTTTAAATGTTAAAGTGTTTCCTAAATTTGGGGCATTTTCCTTGAAAACAATTCAGAGCATCATGTGGGATAGGAGCAAACAGCACTTTGCCTACTAAAAGGAGCTCTCTAAACTGAAGCACTGGGACACAGCCTGGTTGTTACTTGCTGCCTCATTAATTCAGGAATTTAGCTTCCTGGGAGTCATGCAAAATGATCACCAGAACACAGTGGAGAGGGGTGGAACAGCAGCTTTTGCCATAATTTCCAAAGCCAGTCTCTTGCTGGCCTTCCTACATGCATAAGGAGGGAAGAGAGGAGAGACTACCTGACCTTTGTAGTGCTTTGCTGCTACAGCTTCACATTCTGACCCCTGTCCAGGGAAGAACTGCCCCTCCCTTGAAATACTGAAATGCCATTTTCAGTGGAATTCACTTTCCCTGGTATCAGTGGCACAGTGGCTATCAGCTTCTACTGCAGCCTGCTTTACAAGTGTTAGTGCTCCACGTGCTGAGTGTGGTAAAGTCTGAAGGAAGGAGGAATGAGTCCCTCCACTCTCAATGCCTGCAGAAGAAGGAATAGCTGCTCCAGTCCCAGTTCCCACTGTAGAAACTGCTGCTCTGAACACTCCCATAAAGGCCACTTGAAAGCCTTCAAGCCTCACAAAGGACTCTCTGAGGCCGTGCTAGATTTACACTGTCACAAATTAATCTACTTCGGACATACATAGGTCTGGTGCATAGCAAACACTGGTTTTATTCCTGAAAACCCACAATTGGTCATTTGGGTGAACTGTTCTCATTGTAATCAGTAAAACCTCATTTAAACATGACACTTCAGGACATGGCCTGAAGGCAAGACAGTGCTCTACCTTAAAGGGTTTACAGCTAAGATATATATATATATATAGATATAGATATAGATATATATAGATATATATTGCAGAGAGGTAACATTTGTCATAAATGAAGAACATACATTAACATCAGTATAATTAAAATGATCAGTCAAAATTCTTGGTTGGAGGGTGTCAGGCTATCTTGAGCTGCAACAATAGGGTATACAAATTACTTAATACTTCACTCAAGTTTTAGATAGCACATAGTGTACTTACAAGATTTCATCTAATATATTTATCCAGGTTTATTCAATAGAAGAGATTTTTTTCTCAATTTAATCAATATAATCATGCTGAAGCCTACAGGCTGACTGTGTGAAAGAGTATGAGCAGGGATACTGAGAAGTCCCACAGTAGATTGTCACACAAGTGTACTGTCCACCAGTTAGACCTATGTATACTTCAGAATATTTCTTGAACATGAAATACAACTGCACTGGTATTTCAACATTTTTCTAGCACATTCTGATAGAACATAATAATTCTGCTCCAAAACATCCCTTTCCAAATCTTTTCTTATTTTATTTCATCTTGGATTAACAAGACTTACATGCTTGATCATGAGCCCTGGAAAAATAAAGGAAGAAACACATGCTAGTACAGTTAGTCCATTTTTCTTTAAACAGATGACAAAGTTGGTCTGCACACACCTTACAATCATTGACCTATTTCTCCTCTGTATTTTTAAGTTGTCACTATAAAACTCAGCGACCGGAGACCGAAGGCACTGACAAACATCAGCATTACAGCAGTGCAACAATCTGTCACACCACCTAAACCCAGCTGTTTGTAGAGTGATGGCCAGTAGGGACAGCATGCTAAGAGCAAAATACAAATGCCTGGATCCTCCCCAGCACCTCTTCCAGCTATTTATACAAAACTTTTCTGACCCTCTTTCCTTGTTTCTTTTCTGTGTCAGCTGCTTTTTACTCACGGCTAAGCCACAGTTGTTTACAATACACCAAAAATCCAAGTTAATGATCTTAGAGTCTTCAAGTCTAAGCACATCTGGTCTGGAACTGAGACTCTGTCCTAGGCCCATCTTTCACATAAATACACACACATCTAAATGGAAAAACACCCTGTGCGTTACAGATTTGCTAAGGAACGTGCGGCAGTACCCTTATCATTCCTATCAAGTGTAACTCAAGAAAGACTTGAAAAGTTCAAAAGGAAAGCAGCAAACTGCTGTTTAAATGAGACTCCATTAGGCAGAACTCTGTTCATGACTCTCCCAGGTCATTGTTTTTATTAGCAAGCTACATGAATAACAGCAAAGCTATTTGTACAGCGCTCATCAGGTTGGGTGCAGGCTCCCGCCCTGCCAGAGAGCTCTTTTAGATGTTCAATCCAGCACTGCTGTTATCTTCCCTGTGAGTAAAAAACCTGATGGAAATGAATGGAAATTTTATGTCTGGCCAACAAAGGGGCTTTTCCAGACAAAATCAGAATGAAGATTTAAAGTTACTTGGTAAATCAAAAGGCTAAAAAGCCATGATCTTGTAATCTCTGCTTAATGTGAGCAGTCCTCACAGTGATCCCATGGTTTCACTGGGCTTCAAAATAGATTTACTCATTACAGACATAGAACATGAGTCAAGATTTCAAGAGCATCAACACATGACAGCATAAAACTATTGAAATGTAAATTTTGTGTTAGTTGGAAGCATTCACTTTCAGTTATTTTAGAGGAACTTGGACAAACTTTTGAAAAGAGGCACGGAAATGGTCAGGTTTATTCATGGAAAAGCTAAGAACATGTCTGTCCATTTTTCTGAAGCACCACATCCACTCATTTATATACCTAAAAATGTCATGGTCTGACAATATCCTCAAAAATTCATTTTGTATGACTGAAATAAAACACTTCCAAAGCTTAAATAATCTGCTTTCGCAGACAAACCAAATCTATGAATGTATACATTATTAGACCATTACTGCATTCAGAAAAAGCAGCTGCAGAGCACTCCATAAATCTAATTCTGCTTCCTCTGAGCAATACCTGTTCCAATTTCAGAGCTAAGGCTCCAGTTCAATACTACAGACCAAACACATCTGAGAGAATAAACCAGACCACTTTTTGATCCTAAGCTCTTTTCCGTTGGTAGTTATGGCTGAGACAGTGCTTACATTTAGGCTACTCCATACAGCCACCAAACCTACTCCAGAAAGTTACCTTAAGTAGCTACAGAGTGTCCTTCACACGTGGCCCCATTGATCCTAATGGGATTATTGATTGAAGGTTTTGTCCTAAAGGAAGTATAACAGGAGTTATGTATTTTGAATATCAGACTGCTTGTGATGAAATAGAAAACACCTGCAGGTTTGTAGTCAAGCCCCAGGTGAGGAGGGTGCCGGAGCTCTACCACCTACTGTCAGATCTAACTTCAGTGCAGAGTGTTGCTCCTCCACAGGTCCCTGCTGGATGCCTTCCCATGGATCACACAGGAACTAACATGCTTCAGAATACGTATGTGATCTTGGAAACCCCACCACTTTTTACTGAAGAGTTTGAAAGAAAGGAGACTACCGAAAACCTACCAGCAGTCTGACATGGATTCTCGAAGAATCTCCAAGCATCACAAGCAGGAAAAAACCTCTTAAAAAAAAAAAATAAATCTGCTTTTTTAGAATGGTCTTGGGAATAAGATACCAGCAAAAGGAAAAACAGCAACAAAAAGTACTAAGAAGCAGATATAGAGGTACAATTTAGAGACTGGTTTGCATCCAAAACCAGGACTGCTGAGCACTGTGAGCCAGCCAGGCTGTCACAGGTTCTATATGAATGCTGACATGATCAGGATTTCAAGGGAGGGAGATATAAATATACTACCATGCTTGAAAAATGTACTGCCTATAAGAAAAACATTGATGAGTTCGTTTTAAATATTCATTTGCTTATCTAGATGAATATACATGAATTTATAGGAGAGATATAACATGGGACCATGCTGGTGTATGGCAAATGATAACAGAATATAACAGCAACTACATAATTTGCCAGTATCGTTATAACCATGTTATATTAGCTTATCATTTTTTTCTACTGAGAGGCAGCAGAGAAACCTTGGTTAGAGACAAGACCTGGATTGTTCTAAGCAAAGTAGAAATAGGAATCTAGTGCAAACATCAGAAAGGTTCAAATGCAGCTCAGTAGTGGATTTACAAAGAGCTGAATGAGGTCCAAAGCCTTTTAGGATATGTCAACAAATCAAATTAAAAACAAAGCTATTCCAACAAGCAACGCTGTATGTACTTACATATTGCCTATTGGTATACCTGCCGTGTAAGAATTTAGTTTGGTTAACCTAGTTAGGAAACTCTTAAGTTTTATTTGCTTCTCCCTTTTGAAAACAGCTTACTATTTTCCTTTCTTCCTTTTAAGGGCCACCAAATTACATGTGACCAAATGTACCTATTTAGTGAAAATGGGTTCCATTAGTATGTAATCTTACACTTGCATTGTTTTCTTCTGAAGGGAAATAATGGAGAACAGGTGGTGATGCTTAGCATCAGGCTCCTGTTTCTAGAATTACAATCTACTGGGAGCCACCAGCAATCTCTGAAAGCTGTCATAAGTGCTCAGAACTAGTATGATCCAGAGCACACTCAATACATTAAAGCTTCTTTTTGAAAATTTAAGTAGGTGTGACAGGAGAAAATGGCTGAATGGTGCAGGGATTTTAACATGTCCCTGCAAAGGGTCATGATTTCCTTCTGCATCCCACAATAAATAACTCAAGCTGGCCTCCATTTCCACAGCAGAAATTAGACATTTAAAAAATTCAAATCGGTACCATATGCACTATAAACCTTTCTGGTTTAGCATTCAAATACATGCTCATTCACATTGTTGAAAAATATGGGATTTAAATTCTCTAGAACTTCAAGAAGCTCTTCCTTTATACTATTTATTCTTTACTCCATGCCACAAAAACAGCAGGGCCAATAAATATCTCCTTGATGTAATTTGAAAACCTACTGATGTCACACGGCATAAATAGTTTTACACAGTGTGACACAAAACCACATGTCAAATGGATATTTCTTTATTTTAGCAATCCCATCCTTACCTTACCAAGTAGGAAGTGGTTTAGAAACAATTCTATATAACCAACTGTATTTCCCAATGAGTTCTCATGATAAACGGGAGACAGAAACACCAACTTAGAGATCTTTCTAGACAAAGAAGCAAGCATTATAGCCATGTTTTAAAATTTGGCTCTGAAGCTGAGGAATAGGACAAAGACAACACATACTTATAAGGCAGTTCCAACTGACATACAATTTTACAAAAACAGACGTGGAAGGCTGGCTGGCACCCCTAACTACTGCTATATATTAGATATGCCAAGATGCACACTTACAGAAGCAAATAATTAATGCAGGTTTGGTTTGCGCTGTTTTAGTTTGGGAATGATAGGAGTTAAAAGAATATAAAGTTATTTGCAGGGCCAGATTTTCTGTTGGTGGAAATTGGCAATTTCCCACCACTTTCCACAGGAGTTTGTCAAGCAGTACCAAATAGTTAGATTGTACTTAACAATCCAGATTTCTTGCACAGCTGTACAAGATCAATATTGCATTTATTATTACTATGGTTATTTCTGTTGGGGAACCCTAGTCAAAGTCAAAGTGGTCCCTGCAAGTTGAAATTAGTTTATGCCAGGCTATCTTTAACAGGCCTTGGGGCAGAATATATGTATTTTAGCCATCTTTACTGCCACCTGTGCTAGCTTTCCCCTAAAATAGAAGGCAGTGTGATGAGCCACAACTCTACAGGAATCACATTCTTATTCAAAAGTTCTCAGGAAATTCTTTCATTGCTTCTGGTTTTCCTCAAAGTCTTAATGGAGTGACTGGGAGAGACAGTAAAAGGTAACAGTGTTAGGGGAAAGAGGATGGCAAATACTATTTTTTTTCTTGGCATTGTGCTAAAAAATGAAGCTTTTTCTCCCCATCTGAAATCAGCTTGCTGAAGTAAGGGATTGTGTTATATTGTGCCATCAGATCCATCTAAAATCACCTGTTTTCTGAATTTCCTTAATACAGTAAATATTTCCACTCATTTATCACTCCTATTAACCTGAATCCAGCTAAATGACTGAAATCTTCTCTAGCATGTACATCAAAAGCAAAATTCTTGACCAAAAGACAATCACAAAAAAATTAATATTGTTAATGAGTGAACCAGAAAAAGTGTACAGCCTGATCCCAGGGACGATTTTATCTCCAAAAGATAGAATAATTCTCATCCTGTTTGTGAATTGACTAAATTTAAACTTTGGAAAACAATACATATGAAAGTACATGATGCCATTTTTAAATAAAACTGTTTTTTAATAATTTTACTTTAATTCCAAACTCCAAATTTATCTTCAAAAACTATTTAGAAAAAGAAATTTTCTATGTTTTGAGCAGTGAAAAAGACTGAAAAATGAAACTTAAAATTATGAATAATTTCGTTTTCTAGAGATCTAATTTATTGAAGGTTTTTTTCCCAAACAAGAACTGAAGGTTTGTGTCTTTACCAAAACTTCTTGAACTTTTTTGTTTTCCCTTTTCCTGATAGTACGGATTGCAAAAGCAGTTCTAATAACAACGGAGTATTAGTAAAAATGACAGCAAATAAATTAAAACCTTCCTGCTTAA
>JAWWLV010000144.1:25115522-25140225 GCA_035041135.1 Platyrinchus mystaceus
GGATTGCAAAAGCAGTTCTAATAACAACGGAGTATTAGTAAAAATGACAGCAAATAAATTAAAACCTTCCTGCTTAATCCAAATAACATAAATGGTCTTAGTATATATATGCATATATTTACAGATATATGTCAGATATAATGCAAAAAGTTATATGAAATTAGGATATGCTAGTACAGTAGCAAAAACAGAGACATTCTCCTTACTATACCATTCTTAAAATTATATCCTTGGCTAAAATTCTGAAAGTATTTTAAAGGTAGAACCACTTTACTTACCTTCTTAAAATCTTTTTCCACAGCCTGACTGATTACTGGCTAAGTCCATTTAAACACAAATTCATCTTAGCCTGAAGCACAAAGATACTGGATTTAGCTTTTGCAAATACTACAAACTTAAAAGTATTGTACTGCTGAAATTTCCTTCCAATTCAGAGAACTTGCATAGGTGGAAAAAAATCATTGCAACTTAGGAAAAATGAGGTTTTCCAAGTTATAATAGCTTACAGTAATTTTTCTTTTCAGAAAAAGAACCTTGGATTTCAAATTGACATTGCTGTTTGAAGAGGCAGCAGTTATAGCACTGCATTTTAATAAGATAAAAGGCCATTAAGTCCCTACACTCTTTCCTCCATCCTCGATAAGATACTACTACTACTAAAGTTAGCTTCATGGTAGAAGTGAATTCTTTTCTTCATTAAAAGAGAAAATAAAAGCAGTAATCATGAATTTAACCAAGGAACTACAATAAGACAAACAATCTTTTTGGAACAAAAGATAAACATGGACTTGAGTGTCTGATTGTCTTTGATCAGTAGTTTGATCAAAAGACTCATTTTTGTTGCCTTCCCGACACAATAGTCTTACTATCTTTCTTCAAAGGATAGAAATCCTAATTTTCAAAACCAAGTGTTGAAAGATGAATCTGTGCTGAATTGTATCATTCTGAACTAGCTGGTAGAAGGTACATATACATTAATTGTATGTAGTTTGTGAGGGGTAACATTCATGGTACCATAATTTCAACAGTTTGTTGACAAACTGTTTAATTTTTGTTCAGATTGCATTTCTCCATAAGCAGAACATTAGTACCTTGTGGCAGCATACTTTAAAGACAAACTGCATTGCACTGCATATGACAGAGTTGTTCACCCTTCTCAGTTTGTAGAATCTGGATCCAATTTTCAAACGAAAGATCACTTTGCTGAACATTTATTTTTCCTGTGGAATTACTGGTTGGTGAATAGGCTGTTTTTGGCCTTGGGGGTTATTTATTTAGATTTTTGTTCTCTTCAAAATATTGGTGGAAAATGTTTGTCTGCTTGAGGGGTACCATATGCTTCTGATCTGAAGATTGACTGATTTCTACTGCCTAAAAAGTGAGCGAGCAAGTAGAAATACAGATGGGAGATTAAATGATGATGAAATATCTAAATGAACTGGGAATTACAGTCCAAGGTTCAAAAGTCTGTCAGATGAATTGAGTTCCAGTCTAATTCAGAGTTCTGGGAACTTAAATTTCTATACACTTTAACGTTCAATATAATATCTAAAAGAGATGGATGAGAGAGAATGAAAGCTGACAAGAATAGAAAATTAATCCAGCAGTAACCTGCTGGTTCAAGAGCAAATGAAGGTTCCCAAAACAAATACTCTTTCTATCTGCAATAAATTGTGATAGTCTTCTCCTGCTTAGAATCTGTACAAATTGTGAAAACACCACTTTTTTTCCCCATAGAACAATTAAAAAGAAAAAAGCAGCTTTTTTTTCCAAGAATTTTTATGTGAAAATGGAGCGTCTCAATGAAGTACTGCAGTTTCCATTACATTTTTTTCTGTTTCTTCTTAATGTACTCCCTAAGTTCTGACATTTCCAGGAATTCTGGAAGCAGAATAGTTTGTCAAAAAAGAGTTCCAAAAGTAGAAAATATGTCAAGTATGCATCTTTTAAAAACAAATATTTGCAAGTCAAGTTTAGAAAAACTACTGTTTAAAGGAACATTGATTTAAACAGTATAATTTTCAACCTGTGTATTTCCTATTAAGCTTCATGCCATTAACTTCTGTGTTTGTCTTCTCTGAAAATACTCCACATTGGGTAAATGTTTGGATTGGTCATCTATGTTGTTATCTTCCAAATGTTTTGAATTCCTTAAAATATCATATATTTGTTTCAGAGAAGAGCATTTTACATGATCGGGAAATTCAGATAACATATGATGACAAATTCTTGGAATCAATGCCATAGAAGTTTAGCATAACTGATGACTGAGCCAACCAAACATTATGCTTAAAGTCATAGGTTTAACTCATAGGTGAATTAAGTGGTCCATTTATGCTTCTGAATAAAATAGTCATCCATTAAATACAGCTCTTGAAGCAAATTTCATTATATTCAGGTAAATTTATGCTCACAAAACAGTGGACCATCTTGGGAAGGCAATTCCACTCTTTCTCCCATACTTCGTGCACTTAAGACTGTTTGAAAGACTCAGCTTTCTGTTTCAGTTTAACTTGTGCTTCTGCACCCTTTAATATTAATAAAATATGAGGGTAATATGACACTGAATTTAAAATATTTCTTTCTGCCTATGTAGAAAATCTTTCTGAATCACACAGACCTTTCAAGAAAAATAGCATTGCAAAATCAAAACCAACCTTCACAACACAAATCCATGTTGGTCTCACCAGTTCATTTCTATCAGCAACAGCAGTGCTGTGGTATCAAGATGAAAGTTGCAAAACAAATTTTTTATTGCCAGGTAATGCAGAACAGAATTGTCGTGGGCATCTGACAGTGCACGGGCTGGAAAGGCCTTAGGAACTTCTCCATTCATGACCCCATCAATATAGAAGAGATATATTGGTTTTTTATTGGAAGTTTTTGATTAATCTGTGAAAATGCTGGAATGAGAACTGACACAGACAATGGAGTGGAGCTGTGGCCCAGGCTTTCTCTAGACATCTAGAGGAGTGGGTTGACTTTCAAAAGTGACTAAGCACCCAGTGCTTCCAGCTACAAACTGTAAGTATTTCTGGAAGCTCAAATTAAAAATATGAGACTATGTGCCTAAAACTGTGAAAGGAACCTGACAGCCCCACATTAGTCTGAAAAAAACAAACAAAAAACCCCCAACCAACAATGCATTTGTCACCCTTGTAAATACTATATCACCTGCCATTAAAAGCAGTGTGCTCTGATAGCCAATATGCCATATGCACAAAAAACAGCAGAATGAAAAAATACACACCATTAGTTGGGTGTTTTTTTTCCCAGCAAAAATGATGCCAAAATCAGAGATTTCAACAAGCAGACAAAATCAGGATAGCAAGTTCCTTTCTGCATCTTCATTAAAGGAGGGAGCAGACTGGAGTTGATCACATCTACCAAGAATCATGTGCTGCATTAGTAATAAATGCGACAAGTCTCTTCACTTGTGACTCAATCAACAAGTTACAAGACATCGCATCTTGCTCTCAAGCCCAGTGGAGAGGCAGTGGCTCTGCCAAGTTTTGTACTGAACCTGGGTGGTTGGAATCCAGGTCTGAATGTCAAGGTATTTTAAACATGTGTGTTAACCGTGGCTTTTAACTGGTTCGGAGTTTGCAGGTGGAAGAGGACATCAAAGGAGAGGTTGGGGTTTTTTTAGTACTATCGATATTCATTTAATGAGAGATAGTAACCAGAGACTGCTGCTAGGGGAAAGTAGTGGAGGAAACAGAATATTTTTTATACTCAGCAAACTCACAGTTTTGCCTAATGCGGAGAAGGATCTGGTGAAAGCAGGGAAAGACAAGCACACACACATGCCAGCACTTATAACACTGTGACTTTTATTTAGACTTCTAAAATCTCTGGCCAAATAGACTTGAAAGATAAAATAGGAGATTCTTGGGTTATTTGACTGTAATCATGAGTTGCTCTTTGTCCTCAGCTTTCTGTATCTATTTGTAGACAGAGCCCACTGACCTTATACTTCAGACATGAGAGTAGTTTCCATCAAAACCATAACAACTTTGGAAACATTGGACTTCTCAAACATTTGAAGATACTCGGCCTTGTGTGTAATGATAATTTGTGAGGGAAGAATTTACTCTTGAGCAAAAAAACACTCAGGGAAGTAACAAAGGAAAGCAAAAAGACCTCCCAAAACCCAAACCCTTCCTTCTGAATGATAAATGACTTGAAAATCTGACCCTTTTTTGAAAATTTAAGGTATTTGCTTCTGTAGCTGACTAAATGGTAGTAAAAATCTTTGAAAAATCTCCCTGACTTGTGTGTCCTACGTACTAAACCTCTTTGTCCATTTCTTCATTTTTCCATTTCCTTTTCAATATTGTAGTATTTTCCATTTGCTGCAGCAATCTCTTTGGACTATTTAACATTTTGACTAAAAGTCTTACTGGATAACAAAGCCTCACTGGAGTTCATGGGGATATTAACATTGATGTCCATGGGCATTGGAGAGGATATAAAAATCAGTGCTCACTGTTATAGACCCAAGGGTTGAATTTAGCTAAGAAGTTAAATTTTTGCCTGACTAATATTGGTATATGCACATCCCAACTGAGGCAAGCAAGACAACACAAATGCTTACATTGAACCAGATATGCTTAAGTTTCCTGTTCAGCTGAGTTAACAAGCTGGGCTATTTATGATACTGATAAAATATAAATTGTTAATGATTTCTATGTTGATAAAAATTATAAACTAAATAAGTACATAAAAGTCACCATAATGTATGAGAGCAAAGTGAATATGACAGCATTATGCTAGTTGCAAATACTCAAAGGAGTAAGATCATAGGCAAGTACAGAGGGATTTTTCCCAGATGCATTCTCCCAGGTTCAGTCAACAGCAGTTCAGGCACATCTAAGTTGGATGGTTTACCACTGTGTTTAGTTTAGATGCATCTGAAGCTGGAAGTTTAGTACCTACCAGTGCAATCTCTCATCTCTGCATCTCTCTCATCTCTGTTTGAAGAGTTCCATATGGCTTCCACAGCATCATGTGGCAATGAGCTATACAACATGAAAAAGTAGTTCCTGGCTGTCTGATAATTTCACACTGTCTGCTCTTGGCTCTTCTTCTACAGCAAATACTGAGTGATTGCTCCCCATTCACCTTTTCCTGACTCTTAATTACTTTATATCTCTCTGTCCTGTTCTCCTGTTGGGCATCCCTTTTCCAAGATGAGTCTTTGCATCCTATTTAGTTTCTCCTGTGTAAAAGTAGTTCTGCTGTTCTGATCATCCATGATGTCCTTCTCCATTTAATCCTGACTGCCACTATATCTTTTAATATTTATTCAGCACCATGAAATTAGAACCAGTTTAAAAATTTCCTCTGGTTTGTTTTCAGTTCCTGATATTCCACTTGAATTTTATTTTTTTTAAATAATTTCTATTTTTTTCTCTCTGTTGCTGCTTCACCATTAAGGATAGCTAAATTGACTCTAAATTACAGCTTATCACTGCATGTGCTTAACTGCCATCATATTATGCCATGTACATCGCTTTATACTTCTAGAAATGGAATTTTACCCATGGGATTTATTTCTTAGATGCTCAGTATCGTGGCATTTACTGCAACTCTTTGTGGACCATTTAAATTCTTACTTCAGCTCTGAATACATTTTGGTAGAAAATTCTGTGCCTTTAGTCCCCCATTTTCCAGAATATTTGACAGTAAGTTGAACAGCATCAGTCCTGAAAGATTTATGTGAAACTTGGCTGATAGCCTTCCTGCATGTGAAACCTGGCAGTATTTTTGATCAGTTACTAGTTATTCTAATCAGTTATGAAATGGGTTATCCCTTGGCAATTCAGTTTCTTTAAAGTTTTTGTTACTTGAGCTACAGCTCCACTGGAACAAGGATCTGAAGAGCAGAAATGGTGTAATTTGATTTTGATCCATCACTAGTCTGGTAGGAGTCTGTTGTTTTGAAACCTTAACTTTAATATTGTACTTCCATATATGATTAAGGCTGAGTATTGAAAGGGTGTTTTTTGAGGTAGGCTGGGAGGAAGAGGGAAGTCTCAGCCTTGCACATTTTATCAGGACAGAAAAGTGTCAGAGATTTTTTTGTTCTGAAAAATATTCAGGTGAAACATACTCTTAAAATGGACTTCAGAAGAAGCAAATGTTCACAAAATGTCTTCTAGTAGCTACTTTTTCAGCTAATTCCCTGTCAATATGTGATCTTGGACAGAAGGGGATCAAAAGTAAAAGCAGTGTGATATTTTACTAACAAATGGGCAAAGTATACAAGTACAAAGACTCCAGTTAAGTCAACAGCGTTAGGAGCAGTCAAGCTCCCAGTACCACAGTAACACACACAGGCATTGTACCACTGACAGCACATGAACTGTGTTCATGGTCAGCCTTGTCTGCTCATACTGTTTCAGCAGTGTGGATCACCCTGGCTGAATTTCAGCCCTGTGCCACCCAAGCAGCCCCTCAAGCTCTACAGATGCTGTCTCACAGAAACTGGTTTGCCCTTCAGCCAAGGGGTAAAACTGGAATTTAAAGGGCTAAATCATAAAAGTAAAACAAGAGCCACAAAAAACCCCCGAATAATCCCCCGCACACACACACACACACTCACTCATTCTACCAGTTGAGAACCAAATACTGACCAACAGACAGAAGGAGCACTGAAGGTCAAACCAAGGAAAGAGGGAATCAAATCCAGAAACTGAGTGTCAGTCTCTCTTGTGCAATCTGTTTTCACAGAATCAGCTAAATCTGAACCAGTGAATTCCACTTCAGCTTTTGCTCCTACCGCCACTATATCCACAGTATCTGGGAAATGACTTAAACACAGCTCTGGAGAACAGCATGAGACCGGTGCTTCCAAAAGGCCAAAGTCAAAACGTTCATATATCAGATACATGTGCCGGGGTAGCCGTCCCAGCTGCACAACACATGATGTGTCAACTGCTTTACATAGGGCGAGTCAGGAAAAGGCTCATTAAAGACAAGCACTACAGCTCTGCTTGCAACCTCTCTGCATCCTTGTCCAGTTTTACACAAAAAAAAAAAAAAAAAAAAAAAAAAAGAAAAAAAGATGCTGGTTAAAGGAAAGGGTTACTCTTCATCAAGATTGAAACCCATACAGAAAGGCCAGAATAACTGTGCTTGGTACATTAGATACAGATCCATCCCTGACCTTTCACATAATTATTTCATCGTTGATCGAACAGCATAAATTATTCTGATGTAAGTTTTCTGTAATAATAATTATAAGAAATTATTCTGACAACCAAACTCAAATTATCTCATATAGGTGTTGAAAGAGAAGTCCTTGTCCCTGAGCATGCATTGCACTGCAAGAGTCTCAGACAATTTTCTCTGAGCTGAATTTCTCTCATGCATGAAAAAGGCCAAGATCCCACTCCCTAAATGCATGCAGAACTTAATTCCCATTGAAAACATTCTGGGACTTAGGTACATAAATACACTTCAAATTCATCCTATCTATAAACAGGGCCAAACCTTTCTGCTCAGAATTGTGTGGCACTTCTTGGATAAGAAGGGCAATGAAACAGCACATTTTACAAAGTAAGGAGCTGAAGTGTAGAATTTCACAGCATGAACTTGTGTCTGTGGCCAAAGTTTTTTGGTGCATCTGCTGGAAAACAGTGCTGGAGGGGAGTTATTTACATCACTTTTTTGGGGGTACTGAATTGTCGTGGCCGTTATGGATGTTACCCTCAATGTACCTGAAAGCTGTTCCAAACAAGATATCATTATATGGCCGTTATAGAGGATAATGTGTTTTCTCTCATTTTAGCCATCCTTGACCCTTCTGTTCTGACCCTTTAGCTGTAAAATAGACTTCAGTCTCACCAAACTCATGAGTGACAACTGCACTCCAGATCTAGGACTCATATCCCACTGTCATACCTATTCATACAATGAATGACTTCTAGTCATCTCAAACCTTTAAAACAGAGTTAAGACAGTGCTGTTTGTTTGTATTAGAGGAGGATGTTGTGGACAACTGCCACAAGAGCCTGAAAACAGATACCCCCTCCATTGTTGAGTGGTATCTCGGCTAACTGGGAATGTCTGTGGTATATATCTGTTCAGAAAAACGGAAGATTTGCAGAATGCTAATCCCTGTTATGTGGACAATCTGTAGCTCATTTGTTATTAGTGCTTTTTGGCTTTATTTTTTAACAGGGCCTTAAAACATATTTTTCCTTAAAATGACAACATTTTTTTCTGCCCTCTTTGTTCGTGGGGCTTTGTGCACTCATAAACAGTTTAAGAGTTCCCTTCACACCTGCAGTGCACATGTGTGCCTGTAATAAAGATTCACTTATCTATCCTTCACTGATAACTTAAGAGAGTTTAAGAGAAGGCATCATCCTTGCAACTGGTAATGGGCAAAACCAAACCCAAATCCCAGACATACAGCAGTGACAGTGAGGCCAGCATGCCTGGAGAAGGAGGAAACCTCCCTAATGGCCTCAAAGTTAGAGCAGAGAGGCTGAGGGGAAGGCAAGCAGACCTGCAACTCCTTTCCAGCCGGCATATCCTGCTGAAAGACACAAGGAAGTAGCCTGTACCATCCTAAGGTTTTGCTACATCTTTTATTGACCCTCCTGGACTCTGTGTTGCTTTTTTGGAAAATCATCCCCCAAATGCTTCCCAGTTAACATAATCTGAGCTATGCTGAAGCTATGCTGCTACTCAAAAACATCTTGCTCAGAAAATGCCCCCTGTAGTCTTGTTTACACAGCGGGGGAGCAGATCAGCACGCATTAGATTGCAGTGCCGTGACTCCTCTTCTCGGCTGCCTCGTGCTGGTTATAACTCTGCTGGCACTGGCATCACTGACCAGGCCCCAGCACGAAGGCTTCAGCAGAAGGAAAACCCTAAGTCAGCCTAACCACAGAACAGTTTGGGATTGGCAAGGCTTTCCCAGCCTCTTTCAGCTTAAGCAGTGGTACAAAGTCTGAAAGAAATTTCCCTCCACAGAGAAAACCTTAATCTTCTGGTTAGACAACATCACACACTACAATTTGATACTTAATAAATTGTCATGAAGCTATAATACAAATATTCACTTGGTCACTTATCCTTTTAGCAATACAAAACAATTGGGACTGAAATTCAGTTGCAATTTGTTGCAGCTGCTGTGGCCAGGACCCCCTCAGAAAGTAATTTCCAGAGGATTCTTCTTGTTAAAAAGCTATTTCCTTGGCGAGGAGTGGGATGTCTGGTAGATAGCAGTGGGGACAAAACCAAGCACAGACGTTTACAAGCATTCCTAAAGAGCATTTTAAAAACTCTGTATTTATTTAAACAATTACAAAAACATTTTATGCAGCTAAGTAGCTTAGTACTACTACCAAAATATAAAGTAGGCCTTTAAGCCTAGGCAATCTTCCTCTTTACCTGTAAGATGACACATGAGGCAGCATCAACATTTAGCTCCAGCCTGAAGAAAGTGTGGAGAGAGGATGGTAACCTCCTGGTTTCCGAGTCCTTCCTTGGTTCCCAAAATTTCTATTTTTCAGTTCTGACCTACACTCACTCTCTCTCCCCACCACAGGAGTTGGTTATGAATAATATACATTGTAAATTTAGTTTTCTGGGGAGTAACGGGAACGGAAAGGTTCTGGAAGCACAACTTTCAGTCTCACTGGGCTACCCCATAGTGTTCAGTTCACACATAATGATTGGTTATGTGACTCAGATGGTATCATTATTGCTACCTGAGTGGATGAGAAACTGAAATTTGTGACACGTCTGGTTAAACATGACCACTTGACATCTCCTCTCTCCTTCTCTCCTTCCTGAAGAATGACAGGGGAGATGATGTTTGAAAAAGAAAGTATCAAGCCAGTACACATACTAAAAGACACAGCTCAGTCTCTGTGTTCTGGGCAACCTAGAGCCCCAAAGGATATAGAGAAACACAAACCTTTCTTTTTTAAGATAGAAAACAGCATCCTGAGTCTCCCAGGAAATTCACAGAGAACTGGATAGGAGGTAGGCTCTGCTCTCTCATTTTCAAGCCGAAAGCAAAAATCAAAGAAATGCGGCAAACTCTGCAGTATGTGCCAGCCCTGAGAGGTCAGGCCAAGCGAACAGAAGCTTCATTTGGCCATTTTTCACTCAGCTGTTACTGAAGAGACACTCTGCAAAGACAAATGGTATGCCAGCCCACGGCTCTTGACACTGGCCATCCGGAGTACTGTGTACTTCATGAAATGCTAGAGTTTTGCACTGAAAAAAAAAAAAAAAAAAAACCAAAACCAACAACCAAAAGAAAATCAAGTCAAATAAAAGCAAAAGGGTCAAATACAAGATGGCAACACATCTGTCAGTACACTTTTTTAAAAATTTTTCACACAACCTAAATCTTTCTGATACTTCTGAAAAGGAATTGAACTAAGTTAACGTCAACTACATTATTTAGGCTTAGCATTTTGCATTTCTGCTAGTGGTTTTACATACAGTTCTCTCCCCTACTTCCATAGACCTGGTTTTACAGCAAAATGTCCAGTTTAGTATCTTTTCAGACTGTCAAGAAGAGATGCACCATTATCTGTAGGCACATAAGAAAAAAAAAAAATAAAGGCAACCCAGTTCTGGAAACTGCCTTGCTTTGTGCAAAAGAAAAAGTAAAGGAGCTCTTTCCCCAGCAGATCCATTACTTTCCCTGATGCTGTTCTAGTTGAGAATGAGATTCCAAGAATAAAAGTTTCCTGCTGCAACACAAATGTATTGTGTTCCCAGTTTCTTTAGGAGATCTCCACTATAGTCATTTCAGACTTGCAGAGAAGAGATCATGCTGACAGCAAGTCACTGCTTTACTCAAGGCAAGCTGCCAAAACACGTAGAACTGAACCCTGTCCTCTCATTCAGTGGACCGATAAATATGCTTTTAAAAGCATGCACAGCCTGGTTCACACTTACATGATGCACAGAGAATGAGGCAGAGGGCTTGCAGAGTGAAGCAACACCTCATTCCCGAGCATGTGCAGAACAGTCTGTCTTTGCTTACTGCTAAAAATGCTAAACCAGTGCCATTTGCACTACATATGTGCAACATGCATGTCTCAAAGATTCATTACTATGCATATGAAAATTCAATCATATCAAAGCTAAGCTTTAAGAAAGTCCCAAGGGGCTGAACTGTGTGCTTATGTGCTTTGAGGGGGAAAACCCAACAACTTTTAAGCTTTTTTTTTTCTGTAGGACTGCCCTGCTCTTTCCATTAGTAAGAACAAAATAGCTGCTGAATGAGTGGCTCCATGTTCCCAGTGTGTGTTTATATCCATTTATTTTCATAATTCAAGTTTTGTTTCTGTGAACACAAATGTATAAATCATAGATGGATTCAAGGCCAATCCCAAGAAAACTGTAACTAAGATGAGCAAAACTCACTATTTTATGAAAATTTCTGTGCTTTGGTCATTTAGTATGAACATACATATCCTTTTAAGCCATCTCACTCTCCAACACTACTTTATGTTGCTCATTCCAGAGCAAAGGTTTCTGAAGTTAGCTTGAAAGTATAATAAATTCACCTATTTTCACATTTCACTGCAATCTGAAAACTGCTTTGTGTTCATGAAATTTTCCATTAAAATAAATCTGCCCTTCAACCTAACAGGGAAAAACTTCACTGAAGAAAAGTCATGGTTTGGGGCACACACTGTCGTTGCATATCCTACACTTGATGAAAAAAAAGAGATAAAGGTTCATGTTCTTGAATGAAAATTAAGACTTTTGCAGGAAAAATTAATTTTAAAAGAAAAATAAACAAACCTTCTGATCTTCTTGGCTTTTGTGTTGAACTCTCATATTCATGGACATGAAGCCCACAAAAGCTGGTTTCAACCTAAAGGTACTAGAAACGCAGCCTAGAACATAGTAGCGAAAGACAAAGATTTTAAAAGAATTATCCCCAGTCACTAAAAATAAAAAAAAAAGCAAACCTAAAATTCCTAATACACCTGGAGTTTTACAAATGCAGGGATAGCATAATGGTGGCTTCTAGCTTTCTTCACCATTTCTGTAGTGTCATATAAAATTCAGCTCCTCAAATCTATCACAAATATTTCATGACTGCAGTGCTAAAACCTACATGAAGCTCCACAGCACTGGGACATGGTGACAAGCCACGTGGCATTGGGGGGCCACACAGGGGCTGCTGGATCCAAGTCTAGCGCACCATCCCCTGACTCTTGCCAGCCATGACCAGTGTGTATATTTGAGGGGTAGCAGAGCTTGGTAGGAACTGTGGAAGGGGAGCTCTCTGCTTTGAAGGTGTTCTCCAAATTAACATTTTTACATCTATATAAAATGTTTGGATATAATAAAAAAAAAAATTTACAGATATACAAAGCCTCGAGAGGAAAGCAGTGCTTGAAAAGCAAACAGAAGCAGAAGCTTCATGGGACTCCTCCTTTGCAGAGTTAAATTCCTCCTAAACGACATTTCCAGGGTGAGGCATTTGTAAGTACAACTGTAAAAGGACCAAAGGCTCAACTGACAAACCATGAGATATGAAGTGCTTGCAAGATACATCCGGTGTTGAGATAATTAAAATCAAAATTAAACTTGTGCTATATTTGCATCTGCAAAGAATCAGTTAATCAAACATAATGAGTTAATCAGACTCACTTTTCTGAGGGCAAAATATAATCATGCTTCATCATCTTTTGTGGTGTCCTTAAACTCTGACAGACCTTCCAGACAGAAACTCTTCCCAAGTACTTGCACACCCAGCAGCACAACAGAGTTGTAGAAAATTTCTAGGCATTGTTGCAAAGTTAATAGGAAATAGTTGTAGTAAAGCTATTTTAAAGGGAGCCTTTGCTCTATATTAAGAAGTCAATTAATAATAACAATTTGAAGGGGACACCAAGCATGACCCAGGAAGGAAATAATACTCTGCATCCTGTTTTTGCAATTAAGAGACCAGCCACTCAGTTATTTAGCAAGAGTGCTGCCAGTAAACTAGTATGTCGTCCAGATTCCTAACAGCAAGAGCAAAGAATAGATTCTCTGATGACCTCTGCAGATTTAGCAATTCTGTATTTATTTTTTTAATTAAAAAAAAAGGCAGCTATTGCTGGATGTAATTTCTAGGTATTGTAATTAATTTATTTTTAATGCCATGGAGAAATAATTTATACTGTCTTGGTTGCTAGCTATTTAAGATATTGTGGTTACATTTTTTGTGTCTTTGGTACATTTTATTGTAACATTGTCAGGGCACTGCATTCAATTACTACATCTCATGCTGTTTTACTTGCTAAAAGCATCATCCAAATATTTTCTAGCCAGTCCTTGTGGGTAACTACATCCTGTCCAAGAAACACATGTATGTCCATGTGTTAATAGGTATGAGATCAGTATCAAATTAGTCATTTGAATTAATGCCTCTTTGGTTTGGCTTCTGTGGTCTCAAACCTCTTAGCTCAAGCTACAATGGAGTTTAAAAAAAATAAATACATTTTTAACATTAAACCAAGCGTATTGGGAATACTAAGGCTTATCTGATAGCCATCTATTGCACCTCTGCCATATTAAAACTTGACACAGCTTTTCACTCCTCTCTCGTTTTTCCAGACCACATTATCTTTTAGTCAGCCCTACTGTTGTGCTGGTCCCTTCTCCTGGATGTCCCAGTTCTTCCCTTTATTGCTGCTGCTCCCATCATGTGCAGGGGGGGTAGGGACAGTTCCAATGGGAAGCACAAACTCAAACAGCTATGCAGCAACAAAGGGAATGAGAGACGCATCTTGCTGGGGAAAGAGCTGAAACGATGGCTTGTGGCCAGGACATGGAAAGGGCAGAAGATAAGAGCACCCATGGATTGAAGAAGGAGAACAGTTGAAAATAAAGTTTGGTAGGTCACAGCCTACTAGATCATTAAAGGTTGTTGAGTGTGAAGGAGTGTAAACCCCAGCACTGACAGAGGGAACAAGCCTCAGAGGAGAGAGGGGACTATAACCCAGAGGCAAGAAGTCAAAAAGATGGTGAAGTGAATTAAAGAGGCTACAGAGCCATTAACTAGGAACCTATGGAATGGCTATTCTTTTCATTCACAGCTACAATATGTGGGATTTTCCCTTTCAAGTTGCATCTCTATAGTTGAGCTAGAGCACTCGTGGGAGAGCTTGCCCAAACACAGTGGAAGCTACAGCTAACATGCAGAAAAATTAATCCACCTTCACTGCCAATTATGACCCTATTCACTGTACCATAATTATCTAGAGAGACGATATATCCAGAACAATTTCCCAGAGAGGCTACATTACTGTGTTAGATGTCCCTAGAAGCCATTTCTCTAAATCAAGTTTTGAAAGGAAATTCATGCCAGACAGTATACAATACTGACACCCCCAAAGTAACCTAGACCAACATGCACTGTACCGTCCTATTTCTGAGCATGTTTTTCCCTTGTGCAAATGCTGTAGATACTTTCTGATTCTATGTGAAATGGGAAAACATTAACAGTTTGCAGAAAGGGAAAAACAGGAGAGACAGTGAAGAACAGTGAAGAGAGTGAAATCTCACCGATTTAGCACATCAGTGCTTCTCATTCATTGCTGATCCAAGGCAGTAAAGGGAATAAGAACAGAAAATAAATAATATTCCTTAGAAACACATAAAAGTGTCTTACTAAAATCCACATTTGCCCCGCTAGTCTCTCTGTAAGCTGGATCAGCTTGCTTTGCTCATGTATTTTCATTAATTTGAACTGGAACTTTGCCTGACAAAGGAGTGCTGGATCTTCCCTTTCTGGGCAGAAGCACTGTAACTACCAGCTGAAATACATCAACACTCTAGATAAGCCATGAACTATTGTATTTGTTGATTTATTGCTGATTAAAGACTCCCAAGTTGGTCCTAGTCCTGAGAATTAACATAACTGAAAAGCAAATATGTTACGGGCTGATGGTCCTTTCATCAGTTTTGGTAAGAGTCCTCTGATTTTCAGTATGTGCATGTGCAGATTTCAAATCACAGCTCAGAGCTGTCACAACAGCAAAATTCTATTAATTTTTCTTTTACTCATATATCCTTGTCCTTACTAAAACTATTTCCTAGTTTGTAAGCAAGACACTCAACTCACCACTTAGTGTTGCCAAGTTATAAAAGGTACTCTTACTTTTGAAACATTAAAAATTCCACTAATTCAACAGATTGTTTTAGAAAGAAAAGCACATGCATGTTCTTTTGCAAGTGGCATGGTAAACTTCAGTGCAAAGTCCCGTAATCTAAACAAATCAAGCACTAACTTAATAAGAGAGTACTTTTAAAAAGATTATGAAAATGTCATGTCTCAATTGGTTGATATACGTGACACCGCTGTTAAAAAATGCAGGGGCTTACCAACCCTGCAACTGGAAGTATCACCAAAGAGAAAACATTATCACGAAAGATACTTCTTTTCTCTTTTCTTTTCTTTTCTCTTTTCTTTTCTTTTCTCTTTTCTTTTCTTTTCCTTTCTTTTCTTTTCTATTTTCTTTTCTTTTTTCTGTTTTCTCTCTTTCTCTTCTTTCATTTTGTTTTCTTGTCTTTACTTGTCTTTTCTTCTTTTTATTGCAATTCTGTGTTAACTGTGTTGCTTCAGATAAATGGTCGAAAGTAGCATCTACACTTATTGAGACCAAATCTGTGTCATTTTCATACATCTGTGTGAGGCCATGCAGGATCTGGGGATGGAGTCTCAGAGAAAGGGGGTGAAATGAGTGCTGACAGCCCTTGATGGGAGGTCAGGCCTCGCTCCCTGGGAGTCAAAGCCACCAATTCTCTGGGGGTCTTTGGCTGTGCTACAAACATGACATGTTAACATGCATGACATCTCTTCTACCACTAGAGATACTTACAGTGCTGCCTCTCACTTGAAATATACCTTGTAAGTTCAAACCAGTAACCAGAAGTCCCCAGCAAATCCCAGTTCACGTTGGCCAGTTAGGGGCAAATCTTGCAAATGCCACTGGTGGGCAGTACAATTTGTTTTTCAGGAATTGGGTGAATTATAATCAATTAATCTCAACATTGTACTGAGTAGACATTGAAGGATGTACATGTACATAGGGGAAGGTGGCAAGACTTCCTGAAAAGGCAAAAGGTGTAGAGCACAGCCTCAGAAAACTCACGAGACTTATAGCACTCAGTGGGAAACTAGGACTTGTACACTGATGTTTTGTGAATACATAGAAAACAAAAAAAAATCCAAGGAGAACATATAAGAAGGTATATTGGGCTCCTCTATTTCCTGAAGGTGATTCGACATAGTAATTGTTACAATGTGAAGTAGAAAAGAGCACAGTACTTTTGTAATATGAAACTTCATCACAGCATCTGTTACTAAACTTTGCTGAGAGGTAAGGAGAGGCAACCAAATTCTGGGTAAATTATAAAACAATTGAGGGGTTAGGGAAAGAAAGCTTGGAGGATTTTAAAAACAAATTTCTCACACACAAAAACAAAAACTACCGCTGCTGTTATTATGCCTGTGCATAAAACCAAATGATAACATTCAATTATTAGGAAACTGATGTGAAACACTTTAGCAAATTCAGTGGATTACTTGAATTTCCAGCTTCTCTGCTGCTTTAAGGAAAATGTAAGTAAGATACAGACCCTTCAGGCATTGAGTATTTTGCCTTTTTAGTGCTGAATGTTGGCAGCTCCCTTGCTGCCACACTGTTGCTTATGAAAAGCAGCTGTATTTAGAGATACTAATAATACCCAATAATATAAAATCTATATTTTCTGAAGAAGTCTACCTCCTTCAACATCACAATGTACAACACACATACCATCCAAGTTGAGACTTGAGAGGGAAGCAGAAGACTGATGGCTTAAAATGCTGCTTTATAGTTTAACACAAAGATAGTTGAATGAAGATTATTTTCTATCAGACTTCCAAGTTTCCAGGCAGGGTAGAGAGGAAAGAAGATGGCAAAAGCAAGTCAGGGTCTTTTTATTTCCCATAAAGTTTCTATAACTTTTTCTCTCTTCTTTACATTCAAATTCTCAGAACTAAACAAAACTCCCACAACCAGTGGAACATATTCTGGACAAGAAACCTAGAATTTGTTTTTTGTCATATTAAACAAATGACTGTACCTTAAATCACTGGGGCAGCATGCTTTTTTATTCTCACCAAGGAGCAAGATACCAGAGATTAATTTGCTAGGTGTGGTTTTTAAAACCACATTTGTTTCATTGCTGTGAACAGTTTTTACTTAATTTTCAAATTTTCCTCACTTATTAAAATTCAACATATTTACTCTCTGAAAGTTAACAAGAAATTTCCTCTTTTACTTCTAACAGTCCTTTCAAGGAATCAAACAAAGAAATACTGAAGATAATAGTTTTCTAGATTGCTCTTTCTTCCATCAGTTATTAACCCTACAGAGAAAGATGAACAGTTTTAAACCTCCCACCTCCCACTTGCACAGTTCTTAACACCAACTATGAGATGATATGGTCCCAGACAACTCTGATGAAGTAAATTAATTAATTTAATACATTAAAGCTCTGAAAACAATGTCAGGGGAAGACCAGCAATTATTCGCATATAGCACGCAGAGGGACAGACACTTGAGCAATGAAGCAATGTCCTACCTCTCCTTGCCGGTGATAGTGCTTGGGAGGTTTTCCCATCTGCTCTAGCATTTTGCCCTTCTTACTGCTAGCAAGCATCAGTCCCTGGTGGATGCCTGCAGATCTGTTGGTTGCCTGAGTTGGAGCCTCCCCCATCAGGGTGGACTTGATGGAGTTCACCTTGGAGCTGGAGCTGTCTAGCTGGGAGCTCTCCACGATCAGGACCGCGGCTAGTAAGAGGAGACAGCAGGAGCACTTATTCCACATCAGCACGATCATCTCCCCTCCCCCAAAATGATTATCCTTTTTTTCCCTTTTTTTTCCTTTTTTTTTTTTTTTGGCAAAAAGCAGAAGAGAGGGGGGAAAAGTTTCTAAAAATATCTCCCAAAGTTGTTGACAAAGCAATGGATTTCAATGCCACACACTCAAGGAATTGCTGTTCTGAAAAACAGAGGAGAAAAATAATTTTAAAAAAGGATCCCCTAGGAAAAAAACCAAAAATATGTCAAGTCTATAGGCACTGAGTAACTGTCAGGTCTGTGAAGTGATGTCTTTTTCCTCCAGGTCCTCGAGAAGTCCAAGCAGTTCTTTAGTAACTGAGAGCAATAAGCTGCGAGGCAACTGCACCCAGGGCAGCTCCCCGCCAGCGCAGGCAGCAGCACATTTGCTTAAGCTTCAGAGGAAGACTGAGAAGTTACTTCCCCCCACTCCTCCTCTCTTGCTGCACAAGCCAGCAGAGAGGAAACTCAAACCAGATCCAATCCAAGCAGCAACGACAAAAGCTGGGCTTAGTTTTCTTTCACTCTCTCCCCCCTCTTTACTTTTTATTCCCCTCCTCCTTTTTCTGTCTTTTGCCTCAGCCTCTGCAGTCAGCAGGAGTGAAAGCGCCTGGTCTCCTCCTCCTCCTCCAGCCCGGTCGGTACTGGGCGAGGGGTTCTGAGCATCCGACGGCGTGGGGGAGCCCCGAGACTGGCCCCCACTGGCGGCGGGACCCGATCGGAGAGGCAGACCCCCCCGTCGGGCTTCCTGCGCTGCTCCCCCTCACACTCGGTGGTCTCCGCAGTGTCTCCTTGGTCCTTTTATTATTATTACAGCCGCCAGCAGCAAGTGCCCCTCCCCAGCCCCGAGGAGGGACAAGCCGCACAGCGACTTTCGTCTTCTCCGTGCCCCCTTCTCCCCGCAGCCTGTCAGGCTCCCTCTCTCCCCGGCGGGGTCTCCCCGAGGCGGAGGTCCCGCTCCCGGCCGCAGCTCGCTCCGCTCCGCTGCGGTGCCCAGCCCCAGGGCGAGGGCTCAGCCTCTCAGGGTGGACGGGCTTCCCCGCCGTGGCTGTCCCCACGGGCTCCCTCCCCGGCGTTGGGCTGCCAGACTGACGCGTTTGTCGAGGTGCTCCAGCTCCCCGACACGCTGGATAGTGTAAAGCCCGTTATTCCCGCAGGGATGTGAAGGCATAGGGGTGGCAGACGAATCCCCCAACTCTGGTGCCCGAGCCAGCAGAGTCCGCATGCCCAGCCATGAATGCTTCACTGCACTGCTCCCACACCTGACCCTTCCCAGTGCCACAGTGTCACCATCAATCTGAGACACTTACTTTGTATTCATCTTCTCAATTTCCTTGGCATAAGCACACATCCGATTGCTGTAAAACCCCCAAATGCTAAGAACTACACCCACACGGTTCAAGCATCTCCTTGCTACAGCACCAAAACAGTGTATTGCAGAAAAAGGGAGGTAAACAGGGACACAGACCATGAAATTAGCAGGACTGTGGACAACCCAGCTCTTAACTTTTCTCTGCTACCTGCAAAAGATCTAGTGCAGAACAGAGAACATCACCGTGAGGCACTTGGTTACTGCAGTGGAGCAGCTACAACCCCTCATCTTTCCCCTGGACATGTGAAAGGGGTATGGAGAGAACAAAAGATGGTGAGGGAAGCAGCATTCTTGCTGTCCTACTTATTCATGTATGAACATCACCTTGCCTGGGAACAACACAGAGAATGTTCAGGTTTTCCCTCTCTTCTGAAGGGTTCCCCCTCTAGTCTATCAGTCCTTTCCAGTTACTCTACAGTTTCACACAGCAGAAGGGGTGGAAGAAGAAATGTGTACCTGAAATTTCATTTACTCTTAATTAACTGCTGTGCAAAAGGCAGTTGCAAGGGCAAAAAAAGCTAAGAAGGAGTCAGGCATTGTTTTGACCTCCAGAGATGCTGCTCCCTCGAGGTGAGCAGAAGCCCTCCTGGGGGCTTAGAAGCTCTCTGCAGGGAATACTTCAGGAAGCACACCACCTTGGGTAAGTTTTTTCCTTCTTCACAACATTTCCTTTTTTAGTTTGCACAGCCTTAAATAAATTAAAATTACCTTTCTGACTTCATCCCCAATAGTTCCTGAAGACATTTGTAAGGAAATGTTACTAAAAGATCAGAAAGAAATTTGCAATTTCACAGGAAAGTGATATAAACAAGTCTTTTTTGATTTTTTTTTTTACTTGACTTTTGACACCCAGCTCTCATGTTGTTTCAGCCCTCCCAAACCTCAAATCAAACAACTACGAGGAAAAGCTCTAGCAGCTAATTTCATGTAAAGTTGGCAGAGAGCCATATAAACACCACCCTCACACAAAATATGGGTAAAACCACAGTCACAAAGAAACATCCATAGGTGGTGTATACACACACATGTGCATAGGCAGCGTTATGCACAGGAGGGCTGACTTCCACCCACCCATTCACGTTGGATCAAGCTGAGGTGGAGAAACACAAACCAGTAACAGCTCCCTGGTTTCTAATAACAAGTCAATCCTGCATTTCCTCTTTCTATTACTGTGGACTGCCCTAGTCACATTTTGTTTTCTTGCTGGGGATAAACACACTGCAGAAACCACTGAAGGTACAATTCACATCTCTCTTCCTGATGTTCTCTATACATGCCACCATAGAGCCTTAGCACTGATCTGTCCCACTTCATGGATGGCACCATATCTGTAAAAATATCAAGTTGGCAGGTTTTCAAGATCGCTGCAGAAAGTGGACAAGCAAAATTTCATAAACATTTGAAGCTATAGATGGGTCTGGGATACTGAAAAATATATGGGATGGTGTGTTAATTCACACTTCAAACAGCCCACTTTTCCAAAATGTTTTATTAAATTCAGAATTTATGGCATGCCTAACGGGGCTCTGAATCTATTCACTGACAGGTTAACATAACTTTGGTGACAGCAACAGCAACCTCCCTCAAATTATAATTTTTTGGATATTATCTCACCCGTGTTTCTTTTACCCAGAAAGGAACACAGCTTTTTAAGTCAGTGGTGGAGTATTCTTCACCAGAATTTCTTGGAGTAACAGAAGATTACAAAGCTAACAAAATAAATCAGTGAGACATGCAAAGAGAATTCATGACAATAAATATGCAATATGATGACCTCATGCGAATATCATTCAGCTCTTCTTGAAATAAACAGACATCTGTGGTATTAAAAGAGGCACACAGCACCTATGGGATCAGATAGCAAGTAGACTCTGTCTAAATTAATTAAATATATATCTATTAATTTCTTATTAAAATTAGTACTTAAATTGATAAATGAAAAATGCAAGCCATATTCCAAGCCCCTAGATGCAATTAACAAAGTCCCTGTATATTCATAACCTCTAGAAATTTGAAGAAAACTGGGGAGGAATGATCAAAGCTTTTCAGATATCTAAGAACAAGTGCCCCAAACTCGTTTTTTCAGTCAGTTCAGATTCTTTTAAATATGAAGTTCATCAGTCAGTTGTATTCAACTAAGTTGCCAGGCATTAATTTAAATTTAGTGGGAATGAAAATGGGTATCTTTCCAACAGGCCAAGACCTATCTTGTAACTCACTGCTCTGAAGGGAAGATAGTTTGCAGCATCTCAGAGGAAATGGAAACAGGTTTTGCTTTATTAGCATGACAGACGTTTCCCTCCAGAGGAAGCAACAACCCACTTTACTGCAGGGCAGTTGCTGCCAGACCAACATGCTGCTCAAGACCACAAAAATCAGAAGTAAACGGGCAGAACACTACATCTGTATTGGGGAGGAGCTTCCTCCCCCCCTCAACCCCCCAACCTTAACAAAAACATAAGTATACTTGTAGAGAAACAAGCTATTTAATAGTTTGGTGGTGGGAATTTTGGTTTGGGTTTTTTCCCCCACTTTTAACTAGCATTCAACCCATGCCATGTCCACTTCAAACTGGTCAAATACAGACTTTCACACCAAGGTGGAATAGATTTCCTATGCTCCTCATTGCGGCAACTCTGATGTCCTTCAAGGAAACAGATTTATTTCACAATATCTAGTCAAATAAGACAGTAAGGAGACAAAAATACCAAGAAACATCTCTGCTTTTCAGATTTATGACTGTGATATTACAAGATAGATTTTGAGAGGCACCAAGAACTTCTAAAACATTTAAGTGCCATGGGGTATCTACCAGAGGAGTCAGCTACAAAAAACCAGTGGTCACAAGCATGGAGTTCACTAAGCAAAGGCTGTCACACCACAGATCAGGCAGGAAGACAGTCTCCACCAAGTTTGGATGCCTATTCTGGAGAGCTAAGGCCCACATACTTTGTGTGCGGTTAGTCAAACATTTCACAGCCACACTCTTTTGCATCTAAAAGCATTTTTTGCAGCTAACCGTACAGAATAATGGAAGCAGCATTACTCCAAAACACCACAGTCCATGGCAAATGCTGCATAACATGTGGGATGGTCACAAGGAATCTCTCATCAAGTACCATATTGCAGAGACTGAGCCTGCTCCTGACCACCGCACACATAACCACAAATATTCCTGGGATCCTCCAAAGGTTGGACTTATGTCCTAACTCGGGAAGCAGATTGTTCGAAGACCGCCATGAACTGGTAATTCTTCCAGAAGATCTCCAGTAGGCAGAAGAAGAGGCTATGCTGGTTACAACCCATGCATGGAAGCTTGACAGTCAAGAGGGTCATGCTCATTAAACGCTAGTGAGACCTCCAGTGCAAACACTGAGAACTACATCAGTGGGCCACAGCAGTCAGTTCTCTTCAATAATAAACCCCATATTAATTTTAATAGAGAAATCTGCATTTGTATCTCTTTTGGGATAAATTAGCATGTTTTCTGTAAGAAAAACAGGTTTTCATTTTGTCCTATTTGCACCCATGAAGAGAAGACACACCACAGAGTAAAGATTGTCTTTCTTTCTAAATCAGGTACTCATACCCTGAACAAATGTTGGAGGTTTAAATGCTTCAAAAACGTATTTCTGTTTTACAAATGCTTTGGTGTTTCTTTTAATTACAGTTGTTTATAAAGTTAATGAGAAAATTGAGTGGCCTTAAACTAACCAAGGTTTAGCAGAATTTTTCCAGTTTAACAGTTTATTATTCAAAAAAAAAAAAAAAAAAAAAAAAAAGAAAAAAAGGCATAAAATCTATTTAAATTTGTGGTCTTTTTATTGAAATACCAAAATATTAATTGCTTTTTCACAATCTCTTTATTTTGATTTGCCAGGGAGTTCCATTAACTTAATTGTATGCCTTTTTTAATTTTTCTTGGGAGGAGAACAGGATTTGCTGGGACAGGCAGGAAAGACATGGAAAAGTAACCTCATTTCCTCTTCCTTTCCCCCCTTTGACTCTGAAAGTTTTAAAAGAGGAAATGTTTGGAAAAGGCAGAATCTAACAGAAGTCAAAACAAGAGCAAGAAATGAAGAAACATAAGAAATTAATACACTCAATTTAGGAATAAAAAGGAAATAGAATGATAATGAGGAGATCCTTTATATGACCTCCTCCAAAGGGTCAAAATTACACACCATAAATGTAAAATATAATGGGCCAGAATAAAATTCTGCTTAATTTATAGCATCTATATTTTAAGCTACATGACTTCAGTGGAACTACTTTTGATTTACACCAGCTTTAGTTCAGTCTAATGTCCTATGTTTTTCTTTCCCTTAAACAAACAAAATTACCTGTTCTTCAAATTAAATCTGGTTTTAATTCTATTTAAAGCATTTAGTAATACTTGTCATATGAAATACATTCTATTACACAGAGGTGTATTGTTTTTGTTATTATTTTTTAGGTTGACCAGCTGCACTGAATTTCCATTGCCCCTTATAGCAACTCTCACAATTTGGATATGGCCAAATCTCTCTTAGCATTCTTCCTGGGGCCTACTCTGTCTTTTATTTAACTTCTGACTAAAAAAATTCAATCAGGACCATCAAACAATAACTACGTTTTGCTAAGGCTACAGTTCAACAATAAATTTTTTTTTTAAGAAAAGCACATTTAAGGAGTTCCTTCTTCCCTTCTGTCCTCCAGCTCTCCATAAGATGAGTTTTGGGTTTCTTTCTTTCCTTTTTCACCATTTTTATGTTCAGCTTACAACCAAACCCGCTCAATAGAAAAAGTTTTGCATGGCAGTAGAATGGCAAGAGCATGCAGATACTGTTGGCAGGATGGGAACTAAGGGCAAGGGAATAAATACCCTCACTCCAGCATTTCCACCAAATGCCTCAGGTCCCGGGACTTTGGCCCCAGCAAAGCACCCGGAGGATGAGTTGGGGCCCAAAGGCATGACATGTGGGTGTCAGCTCCAGAAATCCACACTAATGCAGCCTTGTGGCCACCACAAAACTCTCCTCCAGAGATATCTCTATATTATTTTCAGGAGAACCACTCATTAGAGCTTATGCCATGCTTCTTTCAGCATTGAAGTCCATAGTGGACCCATCCCCAAGAAGCGTCCCGTTCCTCCTCCTCTTTATCTCTTGACAGATGATGTGTGAAAGGCACAGCCATAACCCTGTGAACCAAAAGTGTCATGGAGACCCTTCCGCAGGTGCTGGGACAGGCTGCCAGCCAAGTAAAACTCTTCCTCCTCCTTAGCCTTCATCCCTTACCACTCTGTGCTATGGGACATGCTGTCAGCGCAGTGCAGGGATGGCGTAGGGAGGGGCTGGCAGCAGTGGCAGGATTTTGCTCCTTGGCTCTGCCAGCATGCCTAGGGAGGAGAGCCAGCCAGCCAGTGCTTGCTGGACTGCCGCCACAAACAACCCCTGGCAGGGGTTTGACGCCGGCT
>JAWWLV010000144.1:25140325-25164967 GCA_035041135.1 Platyrinchus mystaceus
CTCCCCCCGCTGACGTCGTGCCTGCCTAGCCCGGCCACATCAAGGGGTCCCAGCTCACCTCTTCCTCTCCAAAGCTTACCCTCTCCCCAAAACTGTCAGCGAGCACAGCCACTGGTGTAACTGCGCCTGGCCCAGCTGAGCCACAAAGGGTGGCCTCAGCTGCAGCCAGAGCAAGAGGCACAACTGCAGCCTGGAGAGAGGCAGGCTCACAGCGTGCAATCCTGGCCACGGAAACAGGAGAAGAAATATCACATCCTTTGATTTCTGTATTTTTGGGTCTAATTCCTAATGCCATGCTCCTCATGAGCAGGAAGGCAAATGATGCAATAAAACTGTTTTGAAACCCTTATTTATAATTTTTTTCCTGCTGATATATTTTTTTTTAAGATGAGTACTGGATGTTACTGTTATTTCTCATAAATAACTCCTTTTCCTGATTAAAACAGTCCAGGCCAGTGTCAGAGTTAATTCACAACACAGAGCAATGTGACTAGCTTGGTTGCTCACAGTCCAGGATTTCAATCAGCCTTTCTGACAACAATTACCCCTCTGGAGTGGGAATAACCAACTTCTTGGGAGGATGACAAAGCAAAGGGAAACACTTTCAGCCAGCAAAATTAATAACCATTGCTATACATTGCTTCAAAAGCCAATGCAATAATCAGTCAATTTAAATTATTTTAAGCCATTTCATTATTTTCCCCAAAGTATCTCTACCGTGTCACTGAACTAATGGCTGCTGAACCATGCTCCCAAAGCTGTATACATTTTAACACTGATTACAGAAAAAGTACTTTCCAAAAGGAAAAGTTCCAGCAAAACACAGTGAAGGTGCAGGTTCCACACCTGGGAGGCCACAAATTAAACCCTCCAGTCTCCCTGATGGGAGCCAGCCACACGTGCAGAGCGAGAGGAGCAGCAATGGCCAGGCAGTATTTTCCCATCCTCCTCCCATATCTGCGTGCAAGACTGCTGTTGGTCCCACCTCACTCCCACAAAGTGCTGCGAGGAAGATGTATGTGAGCTATGCTGTGAATGCTCAGCACATGGTTTTCCAGAGGATCACAATGCACAAACCAAAACACGGATTCACAGTAGCCCAGAAAGACGGCTGACTTAGTATGGAAATTGCTGAAATTTCAGCCTCCCTCCCTCCTGCAGCTGCATATGTTGAAGAGTTGTTAAAACAAGAAAAATATCTATAATTAGCAAGTCTACATACACCCGTTTTCTTTGCAATATCTTTGGCAATATTGGAGCCAAGTTACTCAAACTTTCCAAAGAAAAATAACTGTAAGGAAAATTCCCTTCTCAGGAATGAAAGCAGCAGAAAACTATGAGGTTGAAAAGGGTTCAAATGGAAACCATTGTGCAACCTTAGCTATAATAAGGACTGACAAAGTTGATTATTGTTTATTGCATTTATCTCATGTTTTCTGATAAATACAATCACAGCAGAAGACTGTATAAAAGAGCAAATGTATGAATATTTTCATTAAATAAATTAAATACCCTAAAGAAATGGTTTTGGAGCTAGGATGGTGTATCTACAGGCTGTCATAAATATCCCACTCTCAGAGTATGACTTCTTTTGCTTTGCAAAAAAGTGAAGTTGCTCCCTTCCCTGTATGATTGTTCAATTTTATTCCCTGTCCTTATCTAAGAAAATAACTAAAAGATAGAGATAAATATTTTAGAACATAAGTTCCTCTAACAACCTCCCCCTCCACCCTGCCCTCTCCCCCCTCTCTTCCTGGTATTTGTAGCACAATTATATTGCTTTAGAATCAGGAGATAATATGACAAGACAAAAATTTCTTCTCTGCAATATAAGAATTTATGATGAATGGTTAGTTCATTAAATTTACTCAAAATCTGTCCTACTAACAGCTTAATACAACTGTATTTGATAAAATAAGAACTGGTATTGATCACTTATGAGCTGCCTCTGTACTTGGGTTGTGTTCTAAAAAAAGAGTAGACTTTATAAGTAATTGTTGAAAAAAGGGACATCTCATTTCTTAATGAAATGTTTTAAATGTCATTCCTGATCAACTTAGTACTTTTATTCTAAAATACTTGCACTAACTGGCAATACTTAAATAAAGGAAATATTGAAATAAAAAGTAATTTTGAAGAGAAATTAGAACACTTTGTTTTGCTAATGGATTTAATTTCTAGGGTTTAGATATTTTTTTTTAATTCTGATTTGTTTCTATTGAAATGTTTTTTTCACTGCAATGACAACTTAATGACTGTTTTCTGATCACATAGGTGTGCTTTTCAAGGAACATGATATTTATTGTGGAAAAAAAATGAAAGTGCACATACAGTTTTCACAAAAATAGAAAAAAGAACAAATTATTATCCCAATCTTGCATAGCAGAGACAAAAGAAGCTCAAGGTAGCACTAAAGATGCCCCATTTCTTTGCTCTAAGTGTGGGCAGAAAAAAATTAGGAGTTTAGTCCATATTGTTTTAAAGATGCTGTCTATATAGCTGCTAAATAAAATAGGAGCAAAATCTGGAAGTATGGGACCATTTCCCCCCATAAAATCCATGAAAAGGATAAAATTAGGATAGCTATTCAATGAACCATGCAGGCTGCATTTCTGGACAATTGCACTGGTGATGGAGAGCAATTCTGAAGTTCAATAGTTGCAGGTCAGAACATGTTGCAATTTTACTCTTATCAATATATACTTACGCTCAGTTCCCTGGCTGCAGTTGTTTCCCTGTTTTTCTTTCAATGGAGGAAAAAAGGATGAGAAACAAAAAAGGATGAGCAGGGGAAGGAAGGGGAGCCTCTCCTCTTTGGTGTGCAGCCCAGTTTGATAGAGAGAAGGGAGCTTGCTTCACTGCTCAAAACACAAATACTCCTGGGAACATCTAAATTAACTTCCATTTTGGCATTTGGTAACCCAGCCCCACTCTGGCCCTTGGTAATTCAAAGACAATGACTATGTAAACCTCAGCCTTAGCTTCCTTCCCAAAGCTTGGCTCTTCCTTGTGCTTCAGGGCCTGCCCCGTCCCAGAGTTTTCCAGCTGAAAGAGTTAACTGAAACTTTTTGCCAGCCTTACTCCACGTAACTTCTCTGAGTCTTAGAAGAAGTTAGCACGTGAACCTCAAGCGGTGACTTGAAGACCCCTACTAAATTAATTCCTGGTTAAAGTCCATTGACACTGATGGAGTTATAAGAGGAACAGAATTGGTCCTTTGTCTTTTTTGCTGTTATCCACAAGAGGCAGCTCTATTTTTCTGCATAACAAGTACCAGAATACTGAATACATTGGCTGCCAAGAAATCCAGAACAAACAGATTTACATGTTTTTCCCTTTATTTCCATCATCTGACCTTTGCTTTTCATGTCTTAGGAGCAAGCTGCAACTTTATTTACATGTATAATCTAGATGAAATGCTAGTTTGTGTGTAGAAAGCTATGTGGACTTTGATCTTTGAACCTGATTTTCCATTTTTTTTCAAGGCAAAACATAATGAAATAATGGAAACATGGAAACATTCGGTTTTAGAATGATTACCATTTCATGGTTCTGATTCTTTCAGCCCAGGCTAGATTCTTTATGCTTCCCTAGAGGATTGAAGCATTAGTTCATAGTCTAAAATATTGTGTCCTGACATAGGAGGTACTAAAATCACGCATATTGCCCACTTCAATAATGACAGCTTTGGAATCTCCACAGAAGTACTTAACTGCAACGAAGGGTGCTACTAACCACCTCAAATTTGTATGAATTATCAGTAGTGAGAAAATTAGTGATTAAATTATGAAAATAGTGGAATTCAAATTATTAGGAAAGGAGTAAAAACTAGTAGGGAAAGGGAATAAATACTACGAGAGTCAATAAGTAAAAGTAAATCAGATAATAATCTAGGCATGCCTTATTATGGGGGAGAGGAGTTTAAAAAGAATCATAGAGTCATAGAATGGCTTGAGCTGGAAGGGACCTTAAAAATCATCTTCTTCTAACTGCCCTGCCATGGACAGGAACTTCCACAAGACCAGGTTGCTAAGAGCATCTTCCAATCTGGCCTTGAACACTTCCAGGGATAGGGCATCCACAACTTCTCTGAGCAACCTGTTCCAATGCCTCACCGCCCTCATAGTAAAGAATTTCTTCCTAATAGCTAATCTAAACCTACGCTCTTTTAGTTTGAAGCCATTCCCCCTTGTAAATATGAGTATATGCCCTTGTAAACAGCCTCTCTCCATCTTTCTTGCAGGCTTCCTTCATGTACGGACAGGAAGGCCACAATTAGGTCATCTCAAAGCCTTCTTTTCTCCAGGTTGAACAAACCCAGTTCTCTCAGCCTTTCCTCATAGGAGGGGTGCTACAGCCCTCTAATCATCTTGGTGGCTCTCCACTGGATTCACCCCATTAGGTCCATGTCCTTCCTGTTCTGGGGACCCCAGAGATGGACACAGCACTCCAGGCAGGTTCCCAAAGGTCTCAAATCTGCAACTTAGTACACTGACTCTTTTCATTCACTAGTATAATCAATTTTGGATGTTTCATTTATATTTTCAAAATCTTGATTTTTTACTTCTATGTATCTGCCTAGACTTGGCTCTGATTGCTAGTGTACAAAGAATACCTCATTTCTACCCCATACTTTATGTCTGGGCTATGCAATCTTCCCAAATGAAAATAATATGGTACTGATACATGCTAAGTCTTATTCTTTCTTGGTTAGGGATTTTTTACAAAACAACAGAAAATAGCCCAGAGTATTGAAATGGAGGAAATGATGAAGAAAGAAAAATAGAGTACTAACTTGTACATACAGTTCTTACTAAAGTAAAGCATCAATTCTAACATGAATTTTTAAATTGTGTATGAATTTACTGAAAAAAAAATTTATATCCATGTCTCCATACATCACAAACATACTATTGTGATAAAACAATACTACTTTATCTAAAACTGTACATGAGAAGGTCCTTCACAGGAATTCTGTACGTAATCAAAATAAAAATAATATGGGGTTACTGATACATCTGTTTTATTACTTTTTTTTAACATTCAGATGGTTTTATTAAATGTATTTTTTGTTACCTCTGTCCCTACTGCTTTACAGATGATCATCAACTTAGGATCTCTGGGGCAGGAACAGGGAGCATCTTAGTGGAAATAACTGCCTTCAAATTGCATGATAGTATTTTGCGACCCAGTTAATGGGCAGTAACAAATTGTCAAAGCACTCCAGGTGGTTACTATCAAAGAAGGTATTTTTTTAAAAGAGATTTAAAAAACACAAACCAAAAAAAAAAAAAAAGGAGCAAGAATCTAGGACACTTTTCAGAGGACAGCATATACAACTCAACAGCAACAATGACATTAACTGTGAGACGACAGCTCAGCACAAAATGTCTGGGCAGTGGAGCTCTGCCTGTGAAAGCCACTGCCTGTTACCATGCAGTCATTATCAAAGAGAGAAAATTCCCTCAAAAAACAAGCAAACAAAAAAACCCAACAAAAATCAAACAAACTAAAAACCAAAAAATCAAACAAACAAAAACCCCCAAACAAACAAACAAACAAAACCACCAAAAAACCAAGATCAAGATGATTAAAAGCTTACTTATACCCAAACACTTTTTTGGTCTGACTTCAACATTTTAAAAATTACCTCTCAGTTCCTGAACACTGAATTTACAGGTGACCAGATAACCACATCAGCCTTTGATAGCTTTTTCATTATCCAGCAACAATGCCAACCCCGGTTTTGACTTGGAGGTCGTATTATTTTTTGATTGTGTTGATTAAACTGAAAATATACTTAATGTACTCTAGCTTTAATTCTTCATATGATCTTAGGCAACACGACTGCTTTGTCAATACTGTATTTAAAATTAGCTCTAGAGTACATACATTCCTATTGGCCCATTGTTTTCCTCAAGGTGGGAAATGAGCAATCCAAGTACAGTAGCTAGGGATGTTATACAGCAAACTCAGTTAAATTCAGTTAAACTCTGCACTTCAGAAAATTGTTTTTCAAAATGCTCCTGGAATGAGAAAAGCAGTTTCAAAAAGCAGTTCCCAATAAAAACCGAAGGAGAGGAGTATATCGCCCTACATCTTTTAAAGCCTCTTGGAATTGTAGAGTAAACCACCCGTCAGTCTGTCAGATGCCAAACTTTCCAAGACAAACGAAACTATCACAGGTTTGCAGGACTTGTAAAGCAAGAAGGTATGTAACCTGCTTTTTCAAAACATACATGCTACAGATAGAGATATCATGTGTACTGACATTTCTCCATTACAGCTTAAAGACACATCCTGTGTGATGCCTATTTGCTGTGCTGTTAGCTCAGTTTTGGATTTTCTAAACACTGGGTTTGCTTTCAAAGAATAACACTCTTGTTCCCATACAATACATAAGAGTCTACTGGCTCTTTAGCTGGGAAACAAAGTTAAGAATGTGTGGGCTTTGGCTTCAAAATTAACCATGCTTTAGTAATCTAGTATACTAAACTGTTTCTTATTAATGTATCATGCAAATACTCTCCAGTCCTCCCGCAAGTCTGACACTTTCCCAACATATCAATAGCAAATGTTCTGTGAAATGCAACTTTTCTGATGTAGGCCACCCTGACTTTCAGTGTGATCTCAACCCACCATCCAAATCTTCATGGCAGATGCAGAATGGGGTGCTTCTTTAATAAGTGAAACAATATTGAAAAAGAAGTTTCTTGCTAGTTTGATTACTTCAGCAAAGGAATCAGAAAAATTTGTTTCAGCAAAGAGACTGCTGAGGGTTTTTTACCTTTTTTTTTTCTTAATTATGGCTGAATAGAATCAAGTTTGCTGTGTTTACAGAATCAGAATGTAAGGTAATGTAGGGGGATGGTGGGTATCAGCTAGGTTGGTAACAAGCTGATTTCAAATACAATTTTGAAGTGCGTCAGCTTAATCCCAGCTGTTTTCTGTCTTAAGGCAGATGAGATGGAGAATGTACCCAGGGAACTTTTGTTACATGACAAATAAGCTTTGCAGAGGCTCTGCAACAACTGTCCCCATCTCCCAGAGCAGATTTTTATTTAATCTTGCTGTTGCCAAGCCATCCAGCTTCACATGCCTTCTCTGGACGGTGGATGTGTCTGTGTGAACACATGGCACTGTCTCATTGAGTTACAAGAGTTATCTGTAAGCAGATTGGCTGGATGCTGGCTGCAGAAAGCAGGTCAACCTGCCCTGCTAGTCAAGAGGTTTTGTAGTTTTCCCTGAACTAAGAGCTGCCCCACCTTGATTGTTACCAGCATCAGCCTAAAGTTTATGCCAAAGCCACCTCTGCACACCGTGCTGCAGCCTGCAGTCCACGTGTGGCCACAGGTTCTGGCCCAAACACGAGGCCATTTACAATGGCATATGAAGGTTATTGGAGGAATATATAGCCATTGCTACTTAGTTTGCATATACTTTTGCTTTACATCTTTTTACGCTATAAATAAAGCCATAGCATTATCTACTCTCCTCTGCCTCAACCATATAATCTCTCAGAGGCTTTCTGTAGGCACTGTTGCAATACAGAACCTTGATTCTATTCTAATTTTTGGCTATTATATCTGGAAAATACAGCTTTTTATTTCACTTCTGGTTTTAACATTCTCTGTTTGGATGCACTAGTTTTTCCCCCATGAAACATCTAGTTATCATTTCACAAAGCCAATACTAACAGTGCAGGAGAGAAAAGCCATGTGAGTTGTGCAAAGGCAGATCCAGGGTGACTCAGTGGCTGAGCAGAGGAGTGAGCTCAGAGAAATAACAGTGCACACATCAGAGGTGGAAGGCAAATTAAAGAGTTTTGGAAGCTAAGGTGGGGTTGGATGGTAACCAGACACTGGTACCTGGAGCACACAAATGAAAAACAGAGAGCAATGCCATGATAGGTAACATAGGGCAGGGAGAAAAAATTAACAGATATGTTTCAACTGAACTGCACACCCAGAGGAGGTGACAGTTTCCAGCGGCCACTCATGGACCACCCAAACATTTCACCTCTTGTCTCTTTAAATATGGATGGGAGATGCAACAAATAACCTCAGCAAACAATAAAGTTATAGTCCCTCTGCAGTGCTCTTCACTGCCAAGTTTAAGAGAACTGCTGGACTTTTTTTTCTTTGTTTGCTCCTTTTTAGATCTAGCTCTTGGTGTTAGGAGATGATGAGGAACAATGCTTTGGAAAAACACAAGCTACTGCTCAATGAAGTTCTGTTTGTACCAGTAAGAGTTTGAACTATAACAAAACCTAAGTGAAGTAGTCTGTAATTTGACCCAGGACTCCCAAAACAATGTCCTCTGCCATATTTCATTCTGCATCCATTCTTAACTAATAGGTACTATACCTGTGTCCTCTTACTTCAGCAAATGTAAAGTTGCTACAGTTGTAAAGGACAAAGGGCTTTGCACTCAGGGGTAATACCAGACAGGACAGAAAAATGAGGAGGAAACTGCCTTTGCTAGACTTATTTGCATTATGCCTTTTTTACCCCCAAAATTGAAAGCAACTGGAAATACTTAGGAAATTCAGGAGATTTAGGGGTTGTTTTTACAGCAGATGAAAACAACTAACCCAAATGCCTCTATATTTTAAAGCTTCAAGGTAGGGGCATATTAAAAATAACCAGGTCCTCTAGGTTCTATTGCCTACAGAAAACTTAAACCTAAAATAATTGTTTTCTAAAATTTATTTCCTTGAACATGTGTACAAGATTAAGTGGTTACAAATAGAAATGTTAGATATTCTGAAATATTTATGGTGAATATCTGAGTTGCTTGTTCTGGCAGCTTGTATAAGAAGGGATCAATATGGTATCTACATTTTTTCCCAGAGAAACAGTAAGAAAAAAGAGTAAGAAAAAAGAATAGGATAAAATGAATTCAGAGTAAATTGCAGAGCATACCTCTGTTTCCGTTCCCTGGTAAAGAAAAGACACTATACGCATACTGCAAGACTAATCTAAACTTCTTTTCCAAACAATGTACTCGAATGAGCAACTGAAACAAGTGGGTGTAATTCTAACACTTGCAATGCCGCTATATCTGGTTCATTTCACCTTCCCCCCCTCTCCCCTACCCATTTAATAAGAATTTCTTGATCTTCTGGATTATAAAGTACAGTCACATGCCCTCTAGTGAGTTACACAACAACAGCATCTTGGTAGGTGGAGAATTGTCAGCTCATTGAAGAGATGCTTCTTTAACTACCATGTGCTATTTTCCTCTCAAAGGTATTCAGCATGTTTTAAACTCAAGCTTTCTGAATCATCTAGCTTTCTGAGAGTCCCTGTTTTGAGGCCAGGAAACAAAATGTACCGAATTAAGGAAGACAAATATTTAGTCCAGTGGGCAGCATTTAAAGCAAAGCTAGACTTGGAATCTACAAAAGTCCTGTTGCTCCAGCTAAGTATCAAAGGCACAGTGTATCAACACACACAGTACCATTGTGGCTTGGAACGTCTCCTAGGGTGAGGGCCTGGACAAGGATCTTCAGTATCATGTCCTTTTGGGTGGGATCATCTGTCCCCTTTTAGGAGTAGACGTTTGGAAATGGAGCCCTGCTGGTGCTGAAGAAATAGTGCTTGCAGCAAGCAGGTTTGTATAATGCTAACAGTTGACTGGAGGATACTCAGTCTTCCTCTCCAATGGGCTCTCATTAAATACGTGGAGATATTTCACAGGTTACATGTGCCTTCTGTGCCACAGACTGACAGCTCCTACTTTAAAGCAACACTCTCATTCTAGTTAGATAATTCAGGTCTCAATCAGCAGCTTCACCATTCTCATGAGTAAAATTTAACATGTACTTCAGAGTTTACAGTATTGAATTAAATCACAGGGTTACCTAAAGCTTACCACAGTTCCTTTTGGCTCATTTGTGCCCCTGCAATGCATTATTACCCCCATACTTAAAGAGTCTTACTCTGTCATAATCCATAATATTTGGCCTGATGCTAATAAAGTCTGAATCATATGAAAAGAATAAGAACTGATGTGACTATTGCCAATGGTAATAACAAAGTATGCCATTCACATGATACAAATTACAGATGCATGAAACATAGGATTCCTATTTTATGGTAATTATTATCATTCTCCATAATTAATAAAAATTGCGGTACAAATATTCCAAAAGCAGTAACAAATAAAGAAACAGAGGAAAATTTAGCATTAATCCTGTTTCTCTATATATGCTCAGAAAATGACATAATGCATCAGGAGAATTAACTTCTGACTTACAGATTATATATTACATTTGGAATGCCAGTCTCATCTGAAAAGTATAAAATGTCTTTTTGAAATGTTAATTGAATTCTTTGTGACAAATGAGGAACTATTGTATCCAGTTATGCAACACAAGTAACTGTCACTCCCTACTTTGCCATGTTACCAGCTTCATACCAAAAAGCAGCATAGCAAATTTATTTTCCAATTGTTAGACTCTGTCATATTTTCCAGCCATTAACTTGTGACCATACACTTCCACGAAGTCCTCCTTCAGCTACGTTAGGTTCAGCTGTGCACTTAGCTGGTGGCTTGAATGTATTTCAGCCTGAAACTATGGGCTCACCTACCTTAAGAGATGCATCAGTCCTAAAATCCCCTTTCCATAGAAAATAGCTGAAGAATATAAATATGATTTTAAATAAGATATAAGTCTATATCCTCTATGTAGGAGTTTACATAGAAGTTACTACTGCTGTCTGAAAATCTTGTCAACCCAACCAGAGTCAGAATTGGAATTTCTCCACGTTGGGCAATAATAAATATTATTCATGTGAAGATGGTTATCTGGATACAGCAAGGCAGTTATTCCGGGGGAAATTATGGCTGACAGCATAAAAAAGTCTGGTTAGTAATCCAAGTGACATCTTGGAATATGTAAAAGATTAAGTAACAATGTCTGGAATGGACTAGATCAAGGCAAATCCAATGGGAACTTAAGTGGCTAAAAGAGCACTAAATAATCTCAGGAATCCTTCTAAAGATTCGAGATGAAAACAACCCCATTCCTTTGCTTATATTCCATTGGTCTGGTTCACAGTTTTGTTGTTGATGGATGCCTATCTCTTTAGTCAATGTCTAGCCTGTCTCTTTAGCCAATACTTTATAGCAATAAAACACATTATTTATATGAATAAAAATTGCTAGCAACGAAGTCTGATCCTTACCAAATATGGTCTCCTTTCTTTGTGCAGCCCATCATGGTTCATAACCAAAGGGAAAAAAACCCACAAAGTTTTACTATTCACATTAGAAGGCTTCATAACAGATGAATGTTTATTTCCAAAGCTTTCGCACAGAAGTAGAGATCAGAACGTGTTCAAGGAAAAGTATAACTACGTTTATACTTAAGAGGAAAGAAGAATTTCTCTCCTGTATTGGAAATGGTCTGCTGAATTTTCCTACCTACCTTATATCCCTACCAAATTGGAAAGCTCATGATCCTGAGGTAACTCAGGGATTTGGAAATCTTCTCAAGACAGCCTTGACCTGGGGTATGCACACATCATTTTCTCAAATACCTACTGATTTTTAGTATTAGTCCTGCTGCCTCACCTTTCCACCTAAGCAAGAAGCAGAGTTTTGGAATTTGCCACTCCCTGCTTATTAATTCTGTGTGAAAATGTTATTTTCACACTCTTAAATGTTATTTTCACATTATTAAAATTTCACCTAAACCTACAGACAGGGAAAATATGCCAAAATAACTCATTTATAAACTGCTAAATAAAACAGCACAGCAATAACCATTCATCTCTTCTCATCTGGAACCTTGTATCCCAGCCCTTCTCATTAATTCAATGTTTAGTAATGGTCTAGAACCATCTCCCTACTGCTTTAAAACATTTACAGGGATGATAATTAACAAAACAACTTGAGCCCATTAAGTATAATCATCTTGGTAACTAAGATGATTCAACTTCTAAAAAACCCAAGCTAGGCAGTTTTCTCTGAATGACTGTGGTATTTTTTTAATTCTCTTTTTGTCCATGCCCCAACTTAAAGGTTGCTCTTAGGTTTCAGAGCTGCTGAGATCCTGTAGCTCACCCTGCCTTCACAAAAGTCTTTCCATAGCTCTGACATAAACACATTGGAGGAGAGCAATAATAGTAGTTAACCTGAGGTATGCAATAGGAGTCCCAGTAGAAAACATAACAGCTCACTCTCTCTCTCAAGGTGCTTATGTTACCCACTGTGTTCAAGTCTTTATATATTTTAACTGCTTGAAGATAAATAGGAGTTTGGGGGTCTTACAGAACCAGGTCTTACCTGGTCCATAAAGGAGACATTTTATGAAAAAGTTCTGAAAAAGTTTCTGAAAAAGGTTAGAGCATATGTCTCCTCCATAAACTCTTTCAGGAACTATTGAGCTGATTAGAGATGATGCTGGCACAGGCTCACACGCTGCCCTCTAGATAAGAGAGATCATAAGAGCAGATCCCATGCCATTTCTGTGTTAGGTCTCAATAGCATTCCTGCCTAAGTCTTGTGGTGTAGGACAGGAAAATCTCTGAAAACACCCTCACAGGCAATAAAGGATAATCAACTGTGCTTCAAAAGAAGTTAAGCAGAGCTCTGAAGACGGAACAAGAAAGCAGCTACATACACAAAATTTGTACTGTGTCATAAATCTAATCTATGTCTCTCATTCAGACTTAACTGCCAGGCTCTTGCTCTAATGAAGTACAAGGCCAACATATTCTACCCACCTTCACCAAAAACCAGTAATAAAGCTGTATGTGTCTCTGTGCAGCATCAAAACAGATTTCACATTATTGTTTTAAATAGCAAGAGGACTGCATGGAAAGATGTCTGCATTTTCTTAATAGCTGTAACCACACTACATAGCACATGTCAAAATTCTGAAAAGAGAACAGATTCCCAATGCTTTGTACAATGTATATGGTTTCTTTACTTTGATGTCTTTGCTTCTTCATTGTATTAAATTATCTGGATTTTAAAAAGACAAAAAAAAAAAAAAAAAGAAAAGGAAGCCAGTCTTTTGACTTATTACTGAACTGTCAAACATTATTTGAGCTGAGAGAACAGCAGGGCCTCCATAAAAATTTTGGGGAGTGGAGGAAAGACGAAGGAAAGTTGGTAAATATCCTGTCTATTTGCACAGTTAGGTATTTCAGTCACAAAGGTTGCAGTGGGACGACATTGTTCTAAGAGTCATTGTAAGTGACTTCTAAAATTCACACAAAAAGGGATCTACCCTACCACTCCTTAGGGAAGTCCTGCATCCCTCTCCCACTACCATTTTCTGCAGTTTTCCTACCTCTTCTACATTCCCTAAAGGGACAGGATGAAGTGGTGTTGGCAAGTGTCTCTGGTCACCGCTTTGGGGATAGGGGTGAGATTTCTTGCATGCTTTTTCTTCTAACAAACAAGTATGATAGAGAGAAAATATCCATTTCTCTGTTTTTAGTATCTTGGGGAAAATGCAAGGCAACAGGAATTATATTGTTCTGTTGATGTTTTCTCTTTATCTGGAGTATGCTTGAAGTCAGTACCAGCTGTTGCAGAGAAAGGTTTTGGTGCCCTAAACAGAGATTTATGACTTCAGCAGAAGAAATAAGTGAGAGGAGCACAGAAAACTCATAGAGAAAGGATTCTGCTGCCATGGCAGAGAGCTGTACATTAAATAGACCTGTCTCTGCAGAGGAGTTGAAAGAGTGCTCCTTGAATTCGCTCATACAAAAAGTGGGTAAAAAGTGGCCCTTTGAAGTCAAAGGCAAAACTCCATGTGACTTGTGCCTGGCCACAGTTTCACCTTTAAACTCAAATTTGAATGTAAATTTAACAAATCACCAGGTATAATATGGTTCAGGTTATTATAAAATAGTCATGGCACTGGAGCAGAGGTCTCCCTTGTCCTTCACTCTGGCTTATTCAGTGGGAGTTTCCATATGTTCTGCTTGCTATGCAGCTCAATAAAGGCACAAATTTCAGCTTCTAATCCTGAAAATAGAGTCAGCTTTCACTGAACTGAATGTTCCCTTTTGTAAAAATAGTCCCTAGAGTTCATACTGAAGAATCTGAAATCTGCCAGCCTGGCCTGAGATCACCTAGGCCCTGGACATGCATAAATCTCTGTCTATAACATCAGAAATGTCCAAATGCTAGGAGATTGGGATAAATTCCCATTTTGAAGCAACAAGAGGGAGAATTAAAAGTTTAAATGGAAAAATGTTAGTGGAAGTGACATGAACTTACATGTCTGTAATTGATCATACTTAATAAATGTTGATCACGTATTTCTTGATCTAGAGCCAATGGCTAATACAAGCAAGAAAAATGAAAGCTTCTTCAGCCTCCATGTGCTGCTTCTGAGCCTGACAAAGAGCAGGAATAGAGAAGATCGATATTTAGTCCTGTAGTACAAGCAAAGCACAGGTTGTAGGCAAAAGAGTGCAAATTTCTTGGGGCATTGCACGGTAAATAAGTTCCCAGAGGGCTCCACACAGCAATGGTTAGACCACTTCTTACAGCTCAGGTACAGTCTGCTGCTCTCCTTAGTGCAGAAAAAGCATACATTTGTTTTCTAATTTCCTATGTAAAAACTTTGATATGTAAAATAAATAGAGCTAGAAAGATTATTGCTAGACACGTAACATCAATGAAGCTCTAGTATTTTTCCCTCTGAGTTTCAATACTTAGAAGAATTTCCTTTAAGACAAAGAACTCACATATAAAAACTCATAATGCAGACCAATTTCATGTGTTTTATATGCTCTATTTTAAAGTCTACAAGCACAATAGCAAGGCCATTACTAACACTAGGAAATTAGCTCAGATTGCACGAGATAGGGCAAGTCACTGAATGCTGGTGGGGCAAAGCGGAACAAGGAAATTGGCTTTGCCAGCTAATCCAACGTGCTATAGACCTGTACACTGAAGGTCCAGTTCCAGCCTTTCAAATGTTAGCATCAGGGCCAGCTTAGACAAGTCCTTCCTCATACTCCCTCCTTCCCATGCCTTCTCTCAGCTGAGCTGGTTCAGCTGTCCATGTGGAAAACCAGAAGAAATTAGTCATACAGAAACACAAACAGTCACGGATGTTTACAAAAATAATCTTACACAAATGAAAGCAAAAAAGGGTTCTTTTGATGCAGAGCTGTCCAATGATCTCCTTTGCCAAGGTACATTAAAAGATGAAAATCCATAGCTCTGGTTTCGCACTGTGGTAGCACCTTGACTACACCTGACTACATACTTTGCTATATCAGCTCACAGTCATTGCTGCATGTACAGACCGATGCTACACTGAATATATTACAGGGTGGGGAAGAAAAGGGAAAAAAAAAAAAAGAGAGGCAGAAAAAAGGTTTAAATGCATTTCTTAAGGTGTGTTAGACTTGCACTAGAACTGCCAGAGCTGACTATACTTGAGTGCTATCATTTGACATTACAAACAATTTTGGAGCCTGATGTAGTGCAGGCTACTAAATTAGAATTGCTTGACTAGGTTTCCTTCTGATGAAACTAAGAATTACATGGATCAAGGGTTGGACTTGATGATCTCAGAGGTCCTTTCCAACCCATCAGATTCTATGATTCTATAATCTCTCTTAGTAAGAAACATACTTAAACAGAAGCTTGAAAAAAAAAAGGTGCAGGTTTCTTCTAATATCCTTTAAAATCCTTTTGCCTTCTGATTTGCAAGAATTTAACTTGTAGAGGCTTCAGTGTTAATGTAAAAAAGTCTGTTTCTATGAGAAGACTAGCACTTGAGAAGTCTTGACTTTATTCGTTGTTCGAATTCACAGGAAGAAGTCAGGTAAATACTGCCTTTTAACTCCATGTGTAACTTCATCCTAACAGAGACACTTGCAATTAAGGGGCATTTTATTTGCCATGAAAAATTGAAGGATAGTGTATTTCAGCTCACACAGAGTGTTTCAGTCTCCTGAAGATAAATGTGACACAAAAACCTCTCAGCAAAAGCCGACAAAGTGAGCAGTTATCATAGAACCATGGAATACCATAAATGGGAGGGGACCCACAAGGATCATAGAGTCCAGCTCCTAGCTTTGCACAGGACAACCCCAAAAATCACAATGTGTTTCTGAGAGCCTTGTCCAAATCCTTCTTGAACTCTGTCAGGCTTGGTGCTCAGCAGTCAAATCACAGTGTAGCATTTCAGTGTCATGAAGCTGAGTTCGCAGCAGCAGTGCTCACCATTTAAAATCAGCCCTTAACAAAAGCAGTTGCTGAGTTAAACACTTTTCTGCTGCTATATTTAGGAGATGGACACAACAGCCATGGGGAAATTCCAAGCTGCAAAATCACCCTTGGTGGTTTTGGCCTCAGCCACATCCTGCTCCAAGGTATAGGACATTAGCTGACTGCTCTTGTAGTGAGGGGAGGAGGAGGCAGCTGGGGAGCACACCATCTTTCCTAACAGGGAGGAAGAAAACCAGTTGACTCCATGTGGCATGTTCTAGCCTGCATGTAGGTAAACTGGTGGGGCTTTAATGTACAAACAGCAAAAAAGCACATCAACTGCCTCTGTGATTTAAAATATCAGAAAAGCAACCAAAACTGAATATTTGTGTCATGATTTATGAAATTGCAACACTTGCAATACCAGCAATTTTGCTCAGAGCGTATCTCAACCTTATGTAGGGATGCGGGAGCTCATCCCTTCAGGAATTAGAGATAAAATGTGTGAGCCATCTCTTTAACCAAACAAAGCAACACATGGCATGTTTTCTTCCTCCAATCCCTCCCCAAACTCAGTATTCTCAAAATTCCACACTCTAGCAAAATGGGGAGAGAAACAAGAAACACTGTTTTTTACTCTCTGAAGCATCCTAGGTTTAAGTCATTCCTTGTGTTTAATACCCGAGATGAGGAAAACCATCACTGAGGCAACATCATTTAAAGCAAACTTCTTACATCTCTTACTCAAAATGAGCCAATAGAATCCTGGAGTGCATCAGGAAGAGTGTGGCCAGCAGGTTAAGGGAGGTGATCCTGCCCCTCTACCTGGCCCTAGTAAGGCCACATCTGGCTCTGGGCTCCTCAGTACAAGAAAGACAAGGAGTTACTGGAGAAGGTCCAGAAGAGGTCACAAAGATGATTAGGGGTCTGGAGCATCTCTCTTATGAGGAGAGACTGAGGCAGCAGGGCCTGTTAAGTCTGGAGAAGGCAAAACTGAGAGGGGTCTCATTAACACATATAAATATCACAAAGGTGGGTGCCAAAAAATGGTGCCAGACTCTTTTCCGTGGTGCCCAAAGACAGGATGAGGAGCAATGGCCATAAACTGAAACACAAGAAGTTCTACGTCATCATGAGGAAGAAATTCTTTATGTTGAGGGTGGCAGAGCACTGGAACAGGCTGCCCAGGGACATCCTGGATTCTCCCTCTCTGAGACATTCAAACCCTATCTGGAGAGTTCTTATGTAACCTGTTCTAGGTGACCCTGCCTTGGCAGGTGGGTTGGACTAAGTGATCTCCAGAAGTCCCTTCCAACTCTAACAATTATGTCATTCTGTGAAATCTAATTTTTTTAGAGAAAGTACACAGCCTACTTGTAAGTAAGGATCTCTGTATAGTAAATGTCCTGTTATTGCTCAATCCTTTCCACTCCCATTGCTCAGGTTCTGCTACCCTCTTAAATAAATACCTCCATCACATATAGATAGAATGCATACATTCTTTTTTAAATGGAAGACAGAACAGAGATTATGGTATGAAGAGTGAACATTGAAGTCTTTCCTACCTATTAAGACATTCCCAGCGTTGCTTTATCTTTTCTTACCTATTTGATCCTTCCTGCAGTTGTAATCTTTGAAATAGTGTTAATGTCCTGACTTGTTTGTGTTCCTTCTATTCCATCACATCTCCACTGCAAAACACATCTCTCTGGGATAGCTTAACTCTCATTTGGGGAACTCACAGAGCTACCTTACCTCCATCATTTTCCTCTATCTTGCTCTGAGCTTCCATCTCTTAGTGTGACTGTGCTTAAATGCAGCACAATGGAGAAATATGACCTGAAACATGAATACCACTGTGAGAAATTTTCATTCAGAAAGAAAATACATTCTCCATTAAACCTTATAGATTAAAAAGTAATTTTTGGGACTGTGCACACATATAATATCAAGACCTTTACACAGGAGCTACAGAGGAGCCATGCTTCAAGAAGAGGTTATGTATTGCTAGCATCAACCCCTGGACTGTGTAGATTTCTCAGATTTGTGCAGCAGGTTTCATTTGATCAAAAAATTAAAATGTACACCTCAGGTTTACTTCAGCATACTTTCAGAACTGCCTGGGAATGTCACATTCTGAAACCAAGGTATTTCTATGAAGTTAGGACTCAACAGCTGAGTGTTTGTAGATATGTTTTCAATTATAGCATTAAGCCCAGCAGTTTAAAGCCAAGACTCCTAATTTACAACAGTACTTATTAATTTACAACACTGAGCTTGTATAACGTTTAAGTAAACACTGCACTTCTGGATGACAGAAAGCTAAACAATGAAATAAAACTTCAGAAACATATCTACTCCTGCAGTTTTCAAAGAGCTTCCAGTTCTCCAAAAACAAACAGCTCCCAGCTGCCCAGCATTTATGTTCATGCATCCTGTACCTCTAAATATGTAGAGAAAGGGACCAACAACCTAAATCCTTTTCATTCAGAAGATCCATCAAACCAGATTTTAAGGTAAAAATCTGCTTTCATCCACTGTATTTAATTTTGTTTTGTGAAGGGAGGGAAATGTGAAGAAGAAAATAAACACAAAGTATAAACATGAAATGTACTTCAATTTTACTACTGAAAAGTCAATTCTTTGTTTCAATTAAGCTAAATCCTCGTCTTTCTAAGAAGCTTTTGAGCTGAAGACAAGTCCCTCATGTTTCAGCCTTCTGTGGCTGAAACAAGTCAAATTGCACACTCTTCTTAACTGTCAATTGCTTCACCTCCTTTCCCACTACAATTTAAAAAACGTTTCACCTACCCAACCTTGTTTTCCTCTGTAAAATGCCACTTTCCTCTTCTGACTCTTGCCAAGATCTCAATACTAGGGCTGATCAAATAAGTAGAAGCTGTTCAGAATATCAATTTTTCAGAAAAAATACCTTCAATGTATTTTTCTAAAAGCCCAAAATAAGATGACAGTGGAAACAGACTATTTTTCAATGAGCTACTGGAATTGTTGCAAAAGGCATACATTTCATTTAAAACAACTGATTTAACTGAAAATCTATTTATTTACTAAACCATGCCAAAAGCCGGTTGTTTAAAAAAATCTGCAGAGGATGATGCCCTTAAGGTCCAACTTGGTTTTCTCCTCAAGCCTATAAAATCAGAGCTTTCAGAACTTTTGAGCTTTATACTCAAATAAAGCGGTTTGAGGAACATTTCAATATGGAAGCCCTCGAAGGGCTAAGAATGCAGAAAATGTGTTTCACAACAGTCTTCAATGGTACAGAGTATGAAGAAAGGACTCAGAGACTGGAAAAGCTGAGGCATGTTCAAAGAAGTTGTGAGCCTGAGGGCAGGTTTTGCAAAGCCTAAGTAATGACTTGAATAGCACTGGCGAGCCACGGAATAGGACCAAGAGCATCAAAGGCCTCTTAGGGAGAAATGGGATAGGACAGTGGCTTCACAACGGTTTTGTGAATATGCACTACTCAGGATCTATAATACCATAACTAATTAAAAAGGGTTTAATAGACATTATTCTTTGGGGTGGGTGGGAGGGTGTTTCATGTTACCAACAACATTTTGCCCTTTGGGAATAATCTGCATATTTGTAAGCAGAACATTGGGTAACAGCCTAGGAAAATGTCCTCCAGACTCACTGCCAGGTCTCTGGAGCAATCCAGCTAGAAACATATACAGCCGAGTCCAGAGAAAGGCCAAGATCGACAACTCCCTCTCAGACTGATGGGACTTTTGAGCATTCAATATCCCACAGTTGGCTAAGCCCTTTAAGTAGCAGTAATTGCAGACAGCTCCGACTTGGGCAGGGAGAGAAACTTGGGGTTGGCAACCTAAATAGCACACTGCCCAAATGCCCATTCAGCTACTGTCTGAAGACAGAAATCCTTACAGTAATTGTTTGTTCATTTTTGAGGGCAAAATTTCCAGGGACAGCAGTGGGATTCTGCCTATGTTAACAAGGACTTCAGGCTCTGAATTATTACTGATTATGACTGAGCAAGGCATTAAAAAAATTACAGGGATACTCTACAGCAAGATCAAATACCACATATACAGCTTTAAATTTTGAGAGTTTTATCTTTTTTAGGGTCTACAACAAAGATGAAGACATATCAGACTAAGGTCACCTCAGAAAGAGCTGACACTCATATTCAAGTACAACACTGCAAGTAATAAATGTTTCCAACACAATAACACACGACAAAGTCAATCCCTACCAAAAAAACCCAACCAAACCAAAAACCTCACAACCCAGAAATACAATGGGTTGAATATTACCAAATCACAACAGTTGAACAGGAATGAAAAGCAAGCACTGAGAGCTAAAATAACTACTGAGGGACAGGAAGCTTAAAGCAGAAGGCTCCACATGAACTCGAGAAAGGAGGGATGCAATGCTGCAAATGTAAATGTTAGTATTTTACCAAAATAGATTAAGTTAGACTAAAACATAAGTACCAGTCACATAAGCCAATCTGCTCTCTTGTCACAGGGCACATGCATAGAAGAGATGCAGTAGATGTCACCGTTTGAGCAGAGCAAGTTTTTTAACACTGTCTCCCTTGATATTTGCATAAGCCCCCAGGGCAGACAGACTAGAGGAAACACTGTGTTCAAGGAGTTCTTATTAATGGCTCACTAACTGGAAATATGCACACATATACATTTAAATATCCATATAACTAGATAGAAATACAGATATATATGTGTATATATAGGTGTAACTAAGGAGCCTGTCCTCAGTTAGATATTTCCAATATTTTAAATAACAGCTTGAATTATAACATTATTCAGAGAATTAAACAAATGCTATGAGGGGAAAAGGGCTACAAGGGCAATGAAGACAACAACTAGTTTTCATAACAATACTGGTAATGTTGAGAAATAATCCATGTTTAAAAAAAACCCCAACCAACAGCCACACAGGGTTGTGACTAAAGAGTGCAAAATGCATATTAATATGCTTTTTTTTTATTTACCAGAAATAGAAAGCACATGAAAGAGCATACAGCTGATAAAGTCTACCCACAGTTAGACCACACAAAGCAAGGAGCCTAAAAAGAATTGCCAGAAAAAATATATCATCTTCTTAATTAGTGAGAACTTGTAACAACCCATGGGGTTTCAAGCAATACCAGAGAAACACAAATGAGAAAGCATAAATGACAGCTAAAATTAAAGAAATAGAGAGGCACGAAACAAATATCTGTTCTCCTTGTTTTCAATCTAGTTATGTCTTGTAAGTTCAGGAAGAAACTGTGCAATCCAGTTCATTTTATTTCAACCAGGGTTGACACAAGGTCACATGGAAGAAGGTGGTGTTGGTGAAGGGCTGGAAACAGCTGATATAACATTGTGTAGGGATGCCACTAGCAAAATAGAGAAGAAGCTCAGTATGAAAGCGTAGCACAGCAAATTCCACCACTCCTACCTCCCGTAGGGAAGAGCATTTCCATCAGTCCAACCTCTCTCCTCAGTTGTCCTCCCTTGGGCTCCAAAAACCCCATCAGTATGCATATTCCACATTCCTCTGGCCTATAAAAGAGATATTAATACATTCCTAGCATGGCATTCAGGGGGAAAAGCATGCCCAAGAGATCAAATTATACTCCCAACTCTCTCAAAATGAACTATGGTTCATCGCTATCAGGAGATACAGGCAACACATTGGAAGAAACATATTCCCGGGAAATAAAGACGAGGTGTGGCTCATGAAACTACAATTGAGCACAGTTTGTTTGAATGGCTGTTTTTAATTTACACCTCCTGAAAGCACCAATAAGCTTTGGAGATATGCACCAGTGCTGAATCCCATGGATGTCACTAGGACTGCAAGCGAGCATGGGGCTTGCCTAGGCTGCAAGCTCAGAGATAAAATCAGGCCTTAGTGGCTGGCTGGATCAAGCACCTATGGGCCTTGAACTTATAATAATTGACAGAAGAATGTCCTCTTGCATTAAATCAAAATGGGTTTTGTATCACTTTCTGGATAACTTGGTTTTCAAGCATTGGACAAAAGTCAAGCTGTTGGAATGAGAGTGAAGTAGTGTAAGGATATGTCATCACAGTTTTCAGTAAAGCCATAAATCTACTTAATTGCTGCATGACTCCTGTAACACCAGACTGAAGTGAACTGCATAACCCAGCAAAATAAAACATTTAATATAGAATTACTTTTACAGTGTGTTGCCTCACTTTGCCATTTGCACAATAAATATAATATTTTGCTGTTTCATAAAATTGTACAAGAAAGTTTGAGGTCACACAGAAATGCATAAAAACTGGTTTGAGGGAGAAGATTCATTTTCATGGGCTACGAAATAAGGCTCTGATAAGGGCCCTTCAAAATCTGTTGGAGTTCTGCTATTGAACACAATACAAACAGGATCTGGACTCAAATGAGGGGATTTTCTACAACACCTGTGGATGTTTTTAATTCCTGCAATACACGTTAGGTCCCCAAGAGTGCATCTGGCAGTGGTCAGAAGGATTCTTCCATTCCTGTCTGTCTAGTTTCTTTGGTAGTAACTGCTGAATCTCACTGCCTTTTCATTCTTATTTCCAGATAACACAGTATGACAGAGATTCCTGCATTAGACACCTCAGGGATCTTTCCCTTTTCATCTAAAAGGGGTTTCTTCTAAATTGCAATGACAGCCTCTTCTAAATAGAATGTAATCTGTTTCTTAGAAAACATAGGAAACAGAAAATTACTTGAAAAGCATAGTATTAAAAAAAATTATAAGAATTAATAAAACTGATGTAACTACATGTTTCAACCATTCATTACTGATTGAAAAAGCCTGCTCATTAACAGCAGTTGTTCTAAAAACAACAGCATTTGTGAGTTACAAGCACCCGAATAAAGGAACTAGAGATTTTTACAAGCACGCTTTTGACTTTGTGGATTCCTGAGAGGTTTTCCAATGTAAAAAAAAAAAAAAAAAAAGGCAAACAAAACAATAAGATCTACTAGGTGCTTGTTAACTCTTTAAAGAAAAGTAATAGTATTCAAACCAAATAAGTGTATTTTTGTCTCATCTATCAAAACATACTCCAGATACATTCCATATCAAAATATACCCTAACATGTACACCACAATACACTGTATGAAGGCACATCTGCTTCTTGAAATAAGAATTTTGTTTAACTATTAAGAAGACAATGGAGACAGGGGTAAAAAGGGTACAGACAGCCAATGGACAAAGTAGGCACGTATGATATGACACTAGTTCACTCATTTCCCTAATGAGTCCCAGCCCATGTGAGAAAAGTCTTCCGAGGCTTCACAATCAAAACTCTGTGTGATTTCTCACTCAGAAAACCCTAGCGCAACAAAATGAGCCTTGCAATGTGACCCTCAGGACAACAAAGAAAGTTCTTGGCAGAACGATAGAAGACTCAATTTCCAGAGCTATGGCCCTCTAACAGCGTATGTCCCTTTTTGATTAAACCAACTATGAGATCATCTCCAACACAGAGCTAACAACTGCTATATTGTCATGCCAGGAGTATGTTGTTATTTGCACTAAGGCAGGAAGACTTTCTACTTAACACTTAATTTATTTTTACTTAAACATTACATAGCTGAAACATAAAACAAAAAAGTCTGATGTTGACGGGTGTGATCATCTCTGCACTTCTGCACTCCACATCCAAAATGACTTTTGGTCTTTTCATGCCATACCTAACAAACATAGTCACTACACTGAAGAAATGAGGTGATTTCTGAAGCAACATATTTCAAAAGTATTCGAAATTACCTGCTGATAAAATTGGCACTTAGTTCAAATAATCCTTTTTTTTTCCCATGCTTTTAGTTATCTGGATTTAAATTTCCCTTGGGAAAGATATTTTTTAATAAAAGTGTCTTATTATCTTTAAAAAGGGGTTTATATAGCATATTTTTATTGAAGTTTTCTTACTTGCTACTAAGAGACTGACATAGGAGGCAGTGTAACAGTCATTAGAGAAATTACCAAAAGACCAAAGCCAGTTTTATAGATGTAGAGAAGAATGTGCTTCACAATCAAAAATATGGCTAGGTGAGTAGGGAAAAGCTAAACAAAATCTTGAAGTCTTAAACCAAATAGAAGATATAGTATGAATGTACCCGGACTGAACTTATTCTCCAATAGTCTTCCAGTGACGTGTACAGATCAGCAAATCAGAGGTGGTATGATCTATGAAAAATAACTATCCTTTATCCCACTGTTTATTTCCAAGAAATAGTGCTACTGGTTCAGGAAATAAGGCAGCAATAATCCAAAGAGATAGTTTCACATTTAAAACCCTAACATTTTATAACTTAGTGTCTGATACTTGATAAAAATTTGGCAAAAGGGCTAGAGAATCTGTTTCATGCTAATATTTTTTCATCTGTGAGAGGTATTGCAAGAAAATATTTCCAGCAGATATTATCAGAGT
>JAWWLV010000144.1:25165067-25197037 GCA_035041135.1 Platyrinchus mystaceus
GAATCTGTTTCATGCTAATATTTTTTCATCTGTGAGAGGTATTGCAAGAAAATATTTCCAGCAGATATTATCAGAGTTGCTACACACTAACACTATCAAATTTGTGCAGATGGAAATGGATTTAGCAAAAAATGTGCACTAACAGATATCTGCACCCTTACTATGGATAAGGGAACATGAAAGGCATTTTTCTCCTTCCATAATGTTTTTTCTTACACTTTCTGTAATCATTAGCTATTTCTTTCCTGTGCAAGAAATGGAGCTCTGACTAAAAATGAACTGCAAGTGAGAACCTGAAAGAGTATCCAAATCACTGAACCTCTACTACCTCAGCTTCCACAAGATTTAAATTTGGAACCTTAAAGCCATGACACCCTTCACTTTGAAGAAGAACACACCAACATTAAGATTCTGTTCAGACACACGGTCTCCTACAGCTCTAAAAATTCAGTTCATGACCCAGTTATGGGAGGGGAATGAAAGATGTTGCAGTTTGCCCAATGCCACAGAGCAGGAATGCATCAGTATTGATAAAGGTTCCTCTGGCTGTGATCAGGCACCACATCATGAGCAGTTAATGTCAGGTACCGGTACCCTAAAGAAAGGTTTGATTCCCTAAGAATGACTGACAGGACTTTGGTGACTTGAAATATATCCTGCCTCATCAGCATTTAATACCATTTCCAAATGATCAAGCAAAGGAGACTCAAAGATGTCAGAGGAATTGAAAGGGGACTGGTGATGATGTCAGTGTTGCTAACTGCAGTATCTATATTGGTTTTATTTGATCTCTTTCCCATAAGTAATCTGGACTGGCATAGAACAGCTTTGTGGTATTTCAAGTTGTGATACTTCAAAGCCCTGTGCAGTAACAACCAAAGAGCATAAAAACCCATAAACTTGGCTCAGCATCTTCAGCTCAGGATGACAAAGCTAGTCAGTAGCAATATACATCAACAGGAACTGATCCTAATAACTGCCTTCACAGTTGCATGAAAAGCCACTTCCCAGTGTCCAGACTGCCTGCAGAAGATACCCTTTAGAAATCTCAACCAGGATGCAAATTGTTTCTAATTCTTATCTAACGGTGCTTTTCTCTGCAGGCTACCTGGTCTCCATGAAAAGACCAGGTGTATTCTACTCAACACCCTCCTGTGGACTGACAACAGCATTAATCACATATAAATGCTAATTACCATTGCTAAAGAAAAAAAAAAACAAACAAAGAACAAAAAAAAACCCAAAATGTGTAAGCCTTCAATCAAAGCCTCACAAATCAGCAAAAGAAATAAGAAAACAAAAAAGGTCAGTTGCAAATGTCCCTCTCCCAAGCGCAAGTTGTAACTAATTTAGAAGTGCGTGTTCGAAAGAAGCATATCATCTTGGTTACTAAGAGCTCAAAGACCAGTGCAAATAAATGGCTCCTGAGAGGGTGATATTCAGGGATAGCCACTAATTCCCAGTTTTAATCTGTCATAATCAACGACAAAAAAATGTATCAGAATAGTCTCCCTTTTACTCATTACTTTTCATTAAGAGGATTAAGAAGCTTAAAAAAATATATTGTGTTTGTTCATATTAGAAAACTCATAGCACATCTAAGGATGTTCTCTGTATAAGATTTTATAGCTAATTACAATTGATTCAATAACATATTTGGGAAGCACCTTTGGGGTTTGAAATTATGTCTATTTTGCTTTTAGAAAGACAGTAAGACAATATGCCCTTAGCTAGACCTGAATCACTGAATAGGAATAAATCACTGAATAGGAATCTTGAGCTGCTTTTGAAAGCTTGGCCCTGTGGACATTTGTTCTGAAGGACAGTGGGTGTCAGGAGATCACCTGTGTAAAATTCCTGCTTGGTAATGCTCCCACGTGGCTGCAGCTTCTGCTCCAAGCTGTGATTGCCATCCTATACCATTTCTACATGATCAACTTTGAACAACTACATCATGAAATAACACATAATATTTTATACCACCTTAGGTACTTATAGGAAAGAAGCTGAATAAAACTGGTTCTTCAACAAATGGCCAGCCTGCTTTCACAACCACTGGGTTATATCCTAATTTTTTAATCTATGTCACTTCAGCAACAACATTAGCCAAAAATACACTGGGGTGTTTTTTTTTTTTTGGGGGGGGGGGGATTTTCTTGTAGTTGTTTTGTGGTTATTGTTTATTTGTTGGTTTGTTTGGTTTTTTTATATAGTCCCGAGGCTTATTTGCAAAGAATCTGTACAATTTTGCATCTAACTTTGCATGGAACATGCTTCCCAAAAAGTAAGGAATGTATCAAGGGTTAAAACAAGGGATGTAAACCTTTGAGAAAAATGAGTGCCCACAGGTTACAATAATTCAAAGGCAAAGCCTATTTCTTCTCAACAGAAATAGATTTTTGCTACATCCCAATGAAAATAGATAGTAATGTATTTTTCTAAAACAAGTAGTAAGTTAACCACCTCCAGGTTAAGTTCTAGAGTTTATTCTTTCTTGATTAGAAGTACAAGTCATCATAAATTACATTTTATTAATAAAAAGATCGCAAGAACAAAGTTTTTGCAGAAACATTAAAAATTTTTGACCAGTGTATGCAAATAATTTTTCATAAAGGAAATGCGAAAGTCTAAACTTCACCTAACTCCGTATCATATGTTGGAAATACTGTGTTTGTATTCCCAAACTGACTTGAGTGAACAAAGCCATGCAAAGCCAGACACATAGCCTCATTGTGGAGTGTACAGACATAACACCTTTCAAGTGAACAGCCTACAAGTAACTAACACTTGCTACACTTCTACTTTTTTTCCCCATAAATACTTATTTGGACACTAAATTTACAATTTTACTTCATTCAAAGAAAGTAAACACCTCAATCTAATGATGAACAGGTCCCTAATTTCTCCAATAGTGTCTGCTTTCACAGAATCAAGAATACCTTCTGTTGGAAGGGACCCACAATAGTCATTGAATCCAACTCTTAGCCCTGCACAGGACCATCCTGAAGAGTCACACCATGTGCCTAAGAGCATTTTCCCGATGCTTCTTGAATGCTGTCAGCCTTGGTGCTGTAACCACTTCTCTGGGGAGCCTGTTCCAGTGCTCAACCACCCTCTGGGTGAAGAACCTTTTTCTAATCTCTAACTCAAACCTCTTCCAACAAAATTTCCCTCAGCTCCTGTCACTGCTCACCAGAGAGAAGATGTTACCTTGCTTTGGCCTGATCCATGAATAAGCATGCCAGACACCTTCCCTGATTCTCCCCTGACCTTCCTGCACTGCGGAAACAGCCAGGATCCTGACATTACCGATGGCTCTCATTGACTTCATTTGACAAGAATGTAGCCCTTCAGTTTTTCCACTCCGCAGAGGGATGCTGCCTGCTTTTAACGCATCAGAGGGACACTGTTTTTATTCCGTGTATTAGCAGATCTCATCTTGATCACCCGAGCAGGTCCAAATCCTCAGCCGAAACAAGAGGAAGCAACTCTTTAAGGCCGGGAGGGTCTTTTACCACCCCACACCCCCCCACCGCGGGCACCCGTGCTCGCTCACAGTAAACGCTGCCATCTGGTGGCAGCTGGGAGAATGGCAGCCCCGGCTGCAGCGGCACATCAGGGAACACTAATACAGTTGTTCCTTTGAAGATCGTAGCAAGCTGCGTGAATCGATACCCAGTGGAAAGCTAATCGCATCCCTGATTGTAGCCATAAGCTAGGTGTATCAATAGATGCATCAATACCCTTCCAAGACACTCGTGATAATACATTCATATTCCTGGCAGGAAACTTGAGTCAGTTCAACAAGTTTCTAGTGCGAATCTGATATGGATGGTTGACCTGAACTCAGGGGGACAAACTCTAAAGATAGAACAGGTGGACAGGGCTTCTGCATGTGGAAAACTGGATGCCAGAACTTCTGCAATTTCTCCTAGATTAGTCACAGACAAAGTCAAGTCATTTGACTGACTTCATACTGTCAGTATAAAGCTATTTTGTTGACACAGATTTAGGCTGTAAATGAGTGCTCAAAGATTAGTGCATGCCTTTCCAATGAATTCCTTGCTAGTGCTTAAAACTCTTTGTTTCTGTTTCAGCTTTCTGTCAGCATAGCACCCAGCCTTGCAAGACATGATGTGGTCTCAAACACTGCTAGTGAATCCAGGGGTCAAAAAAACTCAGGCCTTGCATAATAGGGCCCACTCTGCTTGTCAAATAGAAGCACAAAACTTGTGAGCGCGACTATTGTCATTCCCATATATTTTTGTTGCCCGTTTCCATATCTTCTACTGCATCTCTGCTGCAACGTCAGGGAGCTTTTCTCATGCAGAGTCTGGACAGATAGTACATATTTGAAATAGCATGAGGAGCTTGGAATACAGTTTGTTTACAAGTCTGGAGTTTTATGTCCTTATCTGAACCAAACTGCTCACGCTTCTCAGCGTCAACACACTGTTGCTTATCAGAAAGTTATCTCTCCAGACAAGGCACATTGCTCCCAATTTAGAAGAGTGAGCAAACACATTAGAAACATAACAAAGTTGGAATGGGCTAACAAAGCAAGTAAAAGAATTATTCAAGGTCTCACAATAGAGTTGATAGCTTTCTTCACAAGGAAGGTTAGAGAAGAGTAGGTTAATGTTCTTGCATGCCTATTTGAAAAGAAAAGGATAAAGGCCATTGGAACTAAGCAGATAAAATACAAGATCAGTGGCTGAATCTGTAAAAATTCAGATTAAAAATCAGAAATGTATCTTTTCCAAGTGAAGCTTAACCATTCAACCAGTCAATACACACCAGCATGGACCGTCCACCACTTGAAGCCTTCAAGCTTCTTGAAGTCTAGAAATCCTTTAAAAATACTTATTCTATGATTCCAGACAGCTCCTGAAGCACTGTAGAAAACGCACATTGGTCATTTACAGCCCAAATTGTGCAAAGAGCCTGACTAGATGATTTTAAAATTTTTTGTCCTCCAACATTTAAGAATACTTGGTATTAAACTGAGCATGTGAATAATTTCATCTCCATTCACTAATTCCAGTGAGTTTAACTTAACAAGTGAATCGCTTAAATTTGAGCATGGAATGATGTATAATACTGACACAAGACCACAATTAGCATCTGTAAGAGGTTACAGATGTCTCTCTAGGTAAAGTTGATCATAGAGCAACTAAAAATCCTATAGCATTCTCAATAAGAATAGGGAACATTGCCCGCTTCTCAATGAGGCTTTTTTCCTCTCAGGAAAACCTCTTTGAAGAGCTGAATCTGCCTAACACCTGAGAATCAATCACTCTGTATAGAATCTGTTACAGCAAGACATTTAAAATACTTAAAAAGTAAAAGAAACTTGGAAAATTAAATTATGTTTTCATTCTTCTGACTTCATTCCAAGTCTGTAATGCCTATTACACATCAGCTGGGTTATATTTTGGAATCATTTTAACTAGTTAGTGATGTTCTGGAGGTCAATATAATTTTTGACCTGATGAATTAGAAAGAGGAGATTTGTAAACAATATTGACTAGCTCATACCTAAGACATCACATCAAAACTATGCCATGCATTCTCAAATTCTTTCTTGCTTTCTTCAAGTCTTTAGAAGAGTACATCATTTTATGCTACATAAGTCTCTCATTAAGAGCCTTAGAGGCCTTTATAGGTTTTCTGTCTTCTCCACAAATTTCACCCATAAGTAGGAAATAATCTGTCCCAGGCTGGAGACCAAGTACCATGTTTTATACTCCACAACTTGCAGGTGGGTCCCACAGTTGCCATGACAACTTTCTGTGTATGATACCAAAATCTGAATTGCCTGTCCTTTTAGGGCATCTGCTACTGCAGGAGAACTAAACTGCAAAACTAAAAAGTCCGAGCACACACTTAGAAGTCACTTTATTAAGAAAACATGGTTTTCAAACCTATATTTCTGTTATTTTAAATACTACTCCTATGCAGTTTACAGCACCTTTCAGGAGGCACAGAAAAAGCAAGAAGGCAAGACAATCAATATCGTGGGTGAGTGCATGTAGTTCTATACATAAAAGCTCCACACCGAAAATCTCAGGAAGGCTGAGAAGGAAGGCCTTTCAGTCTTCCTTGTAAGAGAAGTGTGAAGGAAAGATTCCAGTCACTTTGCAGAAAGATCCTGCCTAGTAGTGCAGTATCTGAAGTGGATTTCACATTGAAAGCAAGAATTCAAATCCTTTGCCTTATCGATATACATATATGTATATGTATATAGAGGCATGTGGATGCATGTGCATGTATAACACACGCATCACATGCGTACTTTGTTTGCATTCACATGGTGTTCTGCATGGATTTTCTGCTCTCCTTGCCTGAAAGCTGACGAGACATCTGCGAACTTCTACACTGACCTCAGCAAACTACACAGGTTTCTCAAAAAGCACTACGGGACAATCTGAATTCCAGAATTACGTTGCTTTGAGTGGTTTCCAAGAAGGCAAACAAGAAACTTTTTTTTTTTTTCCCTGATCACAGAGAATTCAGAACCTTTTGGGAAAGCCTTTGAACTTCCATTAAATGTGATCTGTTTAATGTTTGGATCTGTCAAAGGAGAGGCAGTCAGATAAACTGGGCCAACGCTGAAACGGACTTTCTTCCAACACCTCTACAAGTGTAATCACATCTCCCTGAGCACCTCTGTAGATGATTATTGAACTAGACATTCAAAGAGGTGATAGAAAAACAGAAATCAAGCAAATAAAGATAATCTACCCTTTTTCTAGGCATACAAAAGGGATTCAGACCTACAACAAAGGAGCTTTGCATGTTCCACTACCTACCTAAAATATTAAATTCTCCATGGCTGATATGTCTTTGGAGCTGAAAACTGTTGGCAAAACATTTCTTGGTTTTGTCTCGGTCCAGGAAAACAAGATATTGTTTCTGTATTACAGTACTCTGAAATGAGTCACCTACAGCAGAATAACCTGCCATATCCATTTGGTAACAATAGAGTAGACATCAATTTTCAATCTTATCAGAAGTCACCAGTCCATAAGTATTAGTGGCGCCTACTGAATTTTATCCAGGGACCTAACAGAAAACATCTGTTCTTTTACTTCACAGCAAATCAATAGATTAAATCAATGCTCTCTTTTCTGCTTTATTCCATTCATTAAAGGCATAGGTTTTCTTTCATTTTTCTACTATTTCTTTTAATAACTCACTTCTCCTTGCAAGTCAAATCCTAGTATATTATAGAGATTTCCATGTCTCTTTCTGGGCTTACTTGGGGAGACATATATATACCCACTTGCAAAAGACAAGCAGAAGTAATTATTTTTGAGGGACATTTACAAAGAGCTTGATAAAATGATACATAGTATTTGGAACAAAGCCCAGCAATACTTAAAACAAAAAAAACCAACCAAACAAAAAAATCCAAATATTGCTTATTGCCTTTTCTGCCTTTTTTCATGTCTACAGTGTATGCTACAAAACGTGAAAAGTCCACCCCTGATCTCGTAAATTTCACCAATGTGCCAAAACATCACAACAGTCAAGTAAGATGTGCTTTGTGGAGCCACCCACACCATAACACTTACTGAGATAATTCATTACTAGATTCAAAACTGAACTATGTTTGTGCACACCAACCCCTCCGTTTGCATCATCCCACCAATACTGTATATTGGGTTTGCACCAAGACGTACTAGACAGTACAGCCCAACATCCAGCCTAATGTGCTTACAGATGAAAAGCACCCTTCACTTAAATAGTAGACAAAACTAAGGACTTCTGGACTAAGAAGGAGAGAGATTAAGGTAGAAGTGATCAAAAAAAACAGAGGTAGAATTTACTAATTCTGTAAACAGCAGAATTAGTATTAAAACTTATCACCAAGATAGCAGAAGTGAGATTTTTTTCCTACTTGCACTGATATGTCTAAATACAGCCAAAGTATTAAATTTTTCCTCTAAACAAACAGCTCCAGATAGGGATCTTTGATATTGAAACTGAGAAAAAAATGCTAAGTACACAGTTTTCCCCTTCTCTCTTTCCTGTGGAGATCTCACATTCTTTCTGCAGTCTAACATGAAGTCAAAATATGATCAAGTGTAAATGAACTTTGGGTCTGATAGGTAGATGCAAATAAAAAACAGGAGGAGCATGTTTGACTTCAGCTGGAATGATGTTATACTTTCGATATGCATTGCAAAAGTGTTATGAGAAGTGTATGAGAGTTTTATTTTTTGGTGTATGAGAAGCTGATAAACAGAGCTGGTCTATAAAAAAGCAATATATACAAGTATATGAAATGCTTTAAATCATCCAGCAGGGATAAAGCACTGCGTGATCTAGAAAACAAGAGTTCCACTAGAACATTTCATAGTACATTGTGTACGTGCTACAACCTGGCAGCAGCTCCTACAGAAAACCAGTAACATGGGAAAGGGCAGTATTGCATCCAGTGCCTTACAATGATTGGAATCAAGCCTTCTGCCCAGTGTCACAACTGAATGAGGTTACAATAAATCAAAAGTCTTTTCTGGGTCTGTAACTTTGTAAGACACCATATAGCAACCTCAGACCCACATAATTTCAGATTTTTCTGTCCATTTACTGCAGCACCATGAGAACCTTGTCACTGGGACTATTAGCTGTCAGTGAGCTGCAGCTTGAGGTAAGTTCTTCCCACAGCTTGAGGTGAGGATTAAGAAAATTTTCATTGGGAAAATGAGTTATTACTGGAAATTAATTTAATAAGGTGTCAAGGCAAAAAAGAGATGTAAATAAAGAAACACCTCTAAGCACAAAAGAAAAAGAAGAAAGAGGAAAAAAATTAGAGAAGTGGCAATTCACAGCCAAGCAAAAGTTAGTCTGGAATGGTGCAATGGCTGAGCATCCCAGATGTGGGATACCTTGTCAGTCAGGAACAGAACTGATTTAACTGTCATCTGATGAATGACAGAATAGTTAGTTAGTCAAAAAGTGGGATATTGTCACTTTATATCTCAATTCCTATGAACAAAGTAGATATTTTTTCTTTGAGATTTCTCTTTGTTAGCTATTAAAATAACAGTGCCTCACTTTCTACTGAATAAAAACCTTAAGAACAACTGAAGCAAAACTCCATAAAATAATTAAACCTCAGACCTACCCAAATGCTGACATCAAATGTGTAAAAGTCATTGATAGTTCTCTGTCTCACGGGAAACAGAGACTGATGAAACACAGCTGTGTTCACAGCCATTGATGGCATACATCATCATTTCCACAGCATTCACATTAAATTACTTAGCAGCTATAGTGCCAGGATAGATTATGGGATAACCCAGTCCTTTCTTTTAATGTCAGGCATCTGGAATTTCAGGGTCCAAGGAACCTTTCTTCCTTCCCTACTTTATTTTTTTTTTTTAAGATAGATAAAGTAGTAATACCAAAGGCATGAGAATATCAACTCTCCTCTAAGCAATACGTATTCACATTGCACTCAAAAATAACTTTTAAAGTAATACTAAATTTTAATATATATTAATATCTAACTGCAGGAGCACAGGAAAAGGGAGAGAAGCTTAGACTAACAAGTTCAAAAAAACATCCTGTAAAAGTATTGGCAATGCAGCATTCTTCTGTATGAACCACAGCTGTGTGACTTGCCTATTTTCATTACATTAGTAGAGCTGGGAGCTTCATACCCTCAGAAAACCAGCTGAAGTAACAGAAGGTCCAAATGATCCCTTCTAACCAGAACTAGATGGTACTTAAATGCAAGACCATTCTGGACCATATTAAGTTGATCCTAGAATCACAACTGAGATGCTTAAATACAGGAACTTTAAGCACCAAGAGATTTGACTGAAATCGAGCTGATGTGATTAAAATTGGGCAAGTGCTTTGCTTGCCAGTTCAAGGATTCAAAGGTAGCCTCTGCATATAAAGTAACTTTTATTATGAAAGCAGACTGCACAACTAATATGCACTGTGATTCTATTGTGTTCAAAAAAAAAAAAAAAAAGAGCAGCAACTGAATGTGCAGGAGGCTAGACTAACAAAAAGAAAACCCTGTACTTGCAAGTTATTTTTCTCAAAAATTGAACTTACCATGATACCTAATAGAGTAATAAAATTAGGAAGCAGCAAGACAGTAAAGAGAAGGTCTTCCAAAACTGGCAAGGGATTGTTTAGTCGAAACCACAACGTAAAGTGTGAAAAATAAAAATAAGAAACTTTGGATATTCAGTGGACTAATCCCTATAAAATACAATAGCCCCAGGAAGTCATAAGAGTAAAGCCACTTGACCATGTTATTAATTTTATGAAAATGTATTCCGGAAAACCCACAACTCAGATATGTACACACTTCCATGCCATAGAGATCCTTTATATTCTACAAAATTTTAGTTTCCCACCATTTTATTTTACTGAACTTTGAGGTTATTATTAAATTACAGCTTCTTTTCCTCATGTAAGTCGTTGGGGTTTTTTGCTTGCTATCAGCTCCACTGACAATCACATTTTTGTAAACTATCTAGGAAAGGTCATAAACCCCCTGATTTAACTACTAGCTGGCTCACTAATAGAGAACGTAGACAGTTTCTCCTAAAGTGAGTGAAAATTATGAGGATCATTGGAGCAGCTCATCACCCAAAGCAGATCCTGGTTTGTTGTTTGATCACTGTATCTGTGTAAAAGGAGTTTACATTTATAAGTTTCATCACAGTATCTTAAACTACAACTCAGCTGTCCTAAGCCTACCAGTTTTAAAACATTTCATACGAAATAAGTAAATAGTCTGAAGTCCCATTTGGCATCACAGGTTTAATGCCCTCAGACACTTGAACAATAAGAAATAAAAAGCCACCAGAATATATTTTATTTGTTGAAACTTTCCATTGTTGTTGATAACACTAAATGGCTGTGGCCTCACTGGTTACAGGCTGTGTTATATTTATTTCCAGAAAATAAAGTAAAAAAGTGCATACCACAGCTACAGTTTTAACCTGAGATCTGACAGGATACCACTTCAATTTTCATTCTGAACTGAGAGCCCTTTCATGCTCCTATACATCATTTAGGAAGCTGCAACAATTAATCCAACACAAGGGGATAATATTCCACCTCAAAGCATACCCCAGCCAAAGATGGTCAGATGGCACCTACCTTGCATAGCTCATCACCTACTGTAGTAAGTCTGCTTGCAACAAGACAGAACCAGGTAACAAGTTAAAAGAGAAGTAAGAGGAGCAAGAGTCCGCCATTGTTTTCTGGGATATATCAGAGATAAATTATTACAGCTATTGAGTATATGTCATTTATTCCTCTTAGTCAACATTATATAGCAAACTACTGTAAAAGGGCAGGACTACTGAGAGAGATACTGAGGGGGAAAAAAAAAATTATTCTTTTGGGCCAGCTGAGATATTCTCAAAGTAGGAAGACATTGCCTACCTGGAAAGTACTCAATGATTTTTTTTCCCCATTTTAAATACCTGAACACAATCATATGTTGCAACTAATAAATTCAAGGCAATGCCTAATCTCCCTTAGTTTACATCTCAGTTGTCCCAGCATATTCATAAACTCAAAGGATCCAGAGGGGGCAGAACACATTCCATCCCTCCTTGAGAACAAAATAGATTCATTGACCTATTGTATCTGTTTGTACATATCTGAAAATACAGCTGTGCACAGCTTCCCTCAGAGAGAGGGGAAGCAGCCTGGACTGTTTTCCAGGCTGGGTGGTAAGTTTTCACACTCCCCAGTTTTGCCAGGCTACAACATGTTACAATGATATTTCTGTTTTCTGTCAAGGCCAGATGTCTGATGTCTTTTTTTTTTCCCCCCCTATATTTTTTGTGTTTGGGGAAACAACTCTATTTCCTGGGATCTTTTTCTGCAAGTATTTCCCTACCTGAAATATTTGTCGTGTCTGAAAAGGCACTTTGCAAGTCCCTAAATCCCTGTTCCAATCAGGGGTTCCAAAGCTTGATTTATGCAAGCAGTAACTGAGCCTTATTGCACTGTGATAAAGCCATTCAGTAGTCATGTAACTCTGTAGCAGCCTAGTATATGACTGGTTTTAAGTGTGATTCCTTGTTCTGTTGGTCAGCTGCAATTGCAGAGCCTGGGGAACAGTGATGTATAGCAGTAGACTATATTTTTATTTTTAATTCATTTTTGATCCTCTGGTGAGCCCTAGCAGAATGCATATTCACTGTTTCAGCTAGGCTGGGCTGGTATCCAGCATTAGAGATATTGAATAGGTAGGGCAAATTCTGTCCTGTATCCATTTTTCCTGTGTTTCCATGTGTTGTTGGTAACAACAGCATAAAAATAAAACATAATTGGCCAAGGTTTATGCCTCAGAGTAATTTATCCATGCCTTGTATTTTCAGTGCTGTTATTCCAAGGACTGAAGTCACCACAACCAATTCAACCTATTTGACCGCACTGGCAGAAAATTCCTTTAAAGATTTTTGCAAAAGATGCTAGAAAAATGGCAAAGACCATTTGCCTTTCCTTGCTTGTAGCATCAATCACAGGATCAAGCACTTCCCTAAGAAGTTACTGTATTTCTTAAATAGCTATAGTTTTAGGTCCATCTGCCTACATTATATACCTACATGCCTCAGATGAGTACATGAGTCATAACACCTCCTCACCTCCTGCTGTCCACATCTCGTTAAATCACGGAACATAAAAAGGAATGCAAAAGTTGATCACCACTGCTATGGGTGACCACAAGCAGCCCATATTCTCTCCTCACCCTGTATCTTACATACCTTAAGCCACGTCTTTGAGAAAACGGTCATTCAGTCGTACAAATGATTTTATTCTTCCTTCTTTAAAAGGAAGTATGGAAGCAGGTGACACTCTACAAGAGTATTTTTGATATGCAAAAGTCTGCAGGGGCAGCTCACTTGGGTGGGCCATCTCCAAGATGGGAAAATCCCCAAGACCAGCTCTGGAGAGGCCAGCAGTGCTTACAGAGGGAGCAAGACAGCAGCAATGGATATTACAGTAACTGCTCTGGAAAATTCCCCCTCCTCCCCTGAGCATCTGTTCTACACGTGTTGAACAGACCTTCTTTGTCTCTTGTCCAGCAACATGCGAACGAACTCGAGTTCCCTCAGGGAATGAAGGGATACAAGAGAAGTCAGCCTAAAGATTTGTGCTGGAAGGATAAAAGATAACAGCCTGTCAAACTGCAGACCTTTAAAGCTTAACACTTTCTTTCAAATTTGCTCTCACACTGCTATCTACTGCCAAAATATTACAAGTCTGTGACCCCAACTTACATTTACTGCTTCTTATCAAGACATTTCAGATGAAAAAAAATGTAGAAAAAGTACAGTGTATAAACAGGAAAATTTAATTGATAAGTTTGTATCATAAAATTATCATGAGATCTGTTCAACTTTTAGCAATCACAACTGTGCAAGACAGCCTATGGACTCAGGCAAACATTTGCTTTGGTCATTTCTTTGCAGAAATTATTTTATTTCTTCTCACACATACAAACCTTACTCAGGACCTTTCAATTTGCAGTTTAAACCTGATAAACTCAAAATGCCAAGACATCAGATCTTGCATAGTTGAATGTTCAAGCCACTTAACCATGTAAACCTAATACAATTTCATGTACAGTCAAAGAGTTATCCAAGATCACTCAAAAAAGCATGAACTAAAATATTTGGGGTCTTTTTTAGTTTAGAGTGACCCCATAAAAGCACTGTGCAAATGTTCCCAAGCTCCCTGTTACAGAGTTGGCTTTAGAAAAGTACCTTTATGTCAGAGTAGGACAATAATTGAAAGAAAGAAGTTTTATTAACAACTAAAACATATCAGCACAGCATCATAACAAGACCAGGTTGGTTTAAGGTCCCAAATCCCCAGCAAGATATTTAGGTGGTAGCATTTGCCTATACTGATCCTCCTGGAGTCAGCCTCATGCTTCAAATTCACAGTGTAGACAAATTTACTTGTTTCAGACTGTAGTACATGGTAAAGCATCAGCACTTCAGACTTGGAGTCATTCACACAGTTTCTGTAAACAATTGTAATCAGAGAAAGAAAAAATGGCCTGAAAGCCATTCTTTTGTCACTCCCTGAAAAGAAAGCTGCAAATGCACATCATGAGGAACATAAACTATGTACTGAGGCGGAAATCTTCAGCTACTTCTCAAAAGAATTGGGAAAACTAACACAACATGTCTGATATGTAAAAATGGTTGCACACATTTTTACAATTACTAGCTAATTGAATTAATGAACATTTTGAATTTTACTCTATAATACAGCTGCATTTAAATGCTGGTCCACTCGCTTCTCAGCTGGTAGTTTAAACAACCCTTAGATAGGATAAACATTTCAGAACCCGAGAGACATCTCACTTGGATGAAGTGGTATTTACTTAAAGGCAAAACAAATGATCAGTTCGAGAAGCACTAATGAGAGGAAAAAAAAAAAAAAAGAAGGAGTAGTGGAGACAAAGGGGGAATTTGGGAGAAAGACAATTTTGAGAGCTCAGATGGCAGCTTGAGGAAGTGCTGCTTCCTCCATACCTCTATTTCTAGTGGCCTCCTGCATGTTCTGGCAACACACTCAGGATTTCCATGAGACAGCACTGGCATATAAGCCACACTGGAGTTGCTTGGAGTCATCCTCTACTTGCTTCGTCTGCACTTGGACACCAGCCCTGCACAAGCTGTATGGGAGAGGTTGGCTGCTTCCTCACACACCCGCTTCTGGCAAAGATGGGTGTAGTACAGTAGTACCAGTTCCTACAAAACCACCTGTGGTCCCCCTGGTCCATATACAGAAGAGTACACAGCATGTGCCTGAGATCACCTGGATCCTCCATCCTTCAACCTCCTTGTTTCCTTGTTGCAACTTTCTTCTCACAAAGACCACCCAGGAGCTGACTATTAGGAAAATGTATTAGCTGCTGTTCACCTGGTCTAAATTTTAAAAGGTGAACAAGAGGGTACATTTCCTATTATGAATCCCCCATTCTCTCCTTTTCCATGGACTATTTTGTTATTGCATTTCTTGTTGAGTATAGATCCACATTTTGATATCGTGCATGATGGAAACTCTCTTGGTTTTCTGGAATTCATTACAACCTTGATCCACTTCAATCATACTGGTAACCATGAAACAATAGAAAGAGCCTTCCAACTGTCACCTTGGATTTGTCATCAAATATGGAATATTATGGAAAAATCTTCAAGAGTTGAAATATATACCTTCCAAACTGGTAAAATAAGCAAAACAATACTTCATCGTATTTAAGTGACTCACAGGTGTCTCACTACACCATTTATACTGACTTGCAGTGAGCTACAGTCATCCTTGTCAGGTGGGTTTTAAGCTTTATCAAGGGTGAAAGCCATTAAAAAAAATCTAATAATTTTGGTATTATTAGAGTTGATAGATAATATATTTTATCACATCTGGATAAAATATGTATTGTAGCAGTGAGATTCTACTGTCTGTGTATATGCCATACACTTAGTCCACAGTGCATCTTTCAAAGCAGTGTGGACAGTTAAAATTAGAAAACTGCACCAGCTCATTTCTAAGATACAAATTCACTGCAAGCCTTCAATGGAAGTCTGTGCAATGAAAGTTCTCACATCTGTTATGCCACCTATGCAAAAACCTAATTTATTTCATCTGCAATACTATCAAAACTGCTCTCTGAATACTTGAAACACAACCATTGGCTTACAGTCCAAAGTAAAACACAGGTATTACTGTAATTTAAAATGTGTTAGTTATAATATGTTTGTGGGTTTAATATGTGTTAGTTATAATATTATTGTGTGTTTTAATGCACTGGAGTGCGCATTGTCTGAAACCCAACAGGGAATTTTTGAAAACTTCTGCACAGCTTGAATTACCAAAACAACTTCAAGTGATCTGTATGGTCAGTTGGATAAAATTTGTAATACAGTAACCATATAAAAATAGTGAATAATTGATTCAGCAACTATTCCTCATGTAGCCATTTTTGTTATTAAAAAAATAAAAGTAATGCTCCAAGCCTTCTGTTGTTGGCTGGTTTTCTGTGGTATAGAAGCACTAAAATCAACAGCCTCTGCCTCTCAGTAATAAAAGTATAGGCCTATGTATCCACATATTAATACTGCAGCATTTGAAGAGTCTGAGTCTTGGCTAAAATGAGTCCATCTGCTGTACTTCAAGTAAGATATTCCCATAAAATACAGATGCCATTAGAGATGTTCAGTTGCAGTCTCATGCTTTGGAGTTTAAGGAAAAAAGCTAAACCTTCTGCCTTGAAGAAAAAAATATCTAAGGCAAACCAACTAAGCACAAATGGCTTCATCTTTTGATGTTGCTGGATCAAGCACTCTTTGCTGGCATGTTCAGAATCAAAAGAAACATCCTGATAATGAGACATAGTGTTTTTGTGATCTTTCTTGATTTCCTGTATTAACATTAATGAAATAAAGAAGGCAATATCTGAAGTCTAAGGTCTTCATTCTTGCATAGCACACAAAAAATAAAAAACCCCATCCTTCATGGCCAAAAGAGAATTTAAAAAAGAAGTTACTTATACATCCCTCAGACAAAAACCTTTTAGACTTATTTTGTGATATGCAAACCTATTTCTCATTAAGTTTGATGTTGTCTACTTGCTTTCCTCATATGTTTGCTAATGCTCCATTTATGGGAAAATTCACATAAACGTTCAGGCCATTTGCATTGCTCATATCCCCATGTTACCTGAAGCTAACATGACACATAGGTACCTACTATACTATACCTATACAGAACAGGACTTTCACCTGTTGCTTGTATATTTATGGTCCTTCTATAGAAGGAATTCTTCGTAACAACTCTCTAACTCCTCAACTTCCCAGAAAAATTGTTAGGGGGAAAAATAAAATCTAATTAGTCATCTATAAACAGATGTGTTTTTCTTTTCCTGAGTATCAACAGTGAAAACCATCTTCCCCTCAAGTAAAATAGAGCTGGAATATGACTTTGGCAAGTCCCACTGCTCTGTATATCACCCCTGAACTAATTTCAGAGGAGTCTTTATTTCTGGTTTCTGTTCATTCCTACCATGATGAAAACACAACTGTTTCAATTTTAAGAACAGAAACTAAACACCAGCAATTTAAAAACTGTTCCAACTAAATGTCTTGAGAAACATTGAAAGTTTTCAGTTCACTGAAGCACTTAGATATGCATAACTTTTAAGATAACAGTTGATTGAATTGGTTTAAAACAAAATTATCCCTAAACTGGAGTTTTCCTCTGGTGTGAGTCAGAAAAACCCCTTCTTTGATTTAATAAGGTACAGGAAATATGGGCTTAAGGGTGGTACCTTCTCAGTTGGCCAAGGAAGGTAGCTAGTCGTGGCACAGCTACCTACACACACACATTCCTCATTGTTTAAGCTGTTTATCTACGCTGTAGAAAGAAATCACTTCTTTGCATGCAGCTTTGAGAAACAGTTCTGAGTGCTACTGTCTTCTGGAGGAAGTGTGTGAGCCTCTTGTCAGCCATCCAGGATGTCATAGAAAAAAAATGGGGCCATGGGCAGTTTTCAGTCTCAAGCTCTCTTTGAACACACAAGTCAGCAATAACAGACATGAATAACCTGTGATCTCTGTGATCTCACCTGTTCTGCCAGGAAATGAAACCCACGAGGGCAAAGATATCTTCTCCAAACACATTTCCACTAGCAAAATTATTCTGGGCCAACTTTGATCCATTATAATGTCTATCAATGATATACTTGAGCCTATACTGGGGACCCTAAAATTGGATTTCCCATCTTATTTAACCCCTCCTCATTTTCACTCCTCCTTGGTCTCCTATCTATATCAGATATATCTCTGAACAGAGAACAGCCTTTGTAATGCTCAAATTGGGGGGAAAAAAAGATCCCCTTGCATTTGTTTCACGATTATGTAAAAAATTACCTCCACACGGGTTTTTATATCAAAGCATAAGAGACATGAGGTATGAGAAGAGATGCTAGTTAAAACTACTTCACTGAATTTAAAATATAAGTCAAAACACTGTTGAAGAATTTACAATTTTCACATGTTAGGTTCTCTAAGAAAAGTATTTTTCACTTAGATATCAAAATAGTTACAGTAGTAATAAATACTATATGACCACTGACTGGACCATAACGTGCTAAAAAAAGAGCATCACTCTTTGTACTTTCAGTTTAGTTACTTCATCATTCCTATTAAAGTCTTATTTTGGGGTATCTAATTTCTCAAAGCTCATGCCTGCATAAACATTTAAGCTTCTTATTAATATAGCTGAGCTTATTTCTTTTTATCTTAATATATTCAGTACCTCAGAAGGCGCCACAGCTGGAATGCAGCTCTTGGATATGGATCTTAAGTGCTTCAAAGGGAATAGGAGAGGTCAGCATGCCTGAAAGAAAAGATATCACCACTGCCAAGGACCAAAGAGATTGTGACAAGATGGAAATACAGAAGTTAATATAGGAAAACAGGGGCAGAACCACTGAGGTTCTAGTGGTGGGAAAGTTAAATTCTTTGCTTTCTGAAAAGGAACCACAGAGCATATTCAACAAACAGAAAAAAACCTTCATAAGAGGTAAGTGAAGGCTGATAACTCATTGCAAGGCTACAACAAAGAGATTCCTTACAGAAACATGAATCAGCTTAGGTAAAATAAAAGCACTTTGTAAATCAATATTACTGCTGAGAAACAGCCCACTCTGTTCTTGTCAAGCTAAAACATCAGGTTCTGACATATTTGAATAGTTGATTGGGCTGCTTGTGCACGTGCATAGAGACACATACACATCCTTAATTTCTGGCTTTGAGCCATACTGGAAGTAGCAAAGTACCATAGGAAAACGCTTCTTGCAAAAGAAGCATAATATATCAGTTTTGTTTAAAGTAATATTAGTAAACCAGTGTAAATGAAATCAGCATTTGCCCCAGTTGGCTCAGAGGAAACAAAGTTCCAAAGTTATTAAGAAAGTTCAAAAGAAATATGGAAAGGAAAAGGTCTAATGAAAAGGAATGTTTATATGAAGTTTCAAGTAGTTTGTGTCCATATACAAATATTTGTTCAGGGATTATTGTTAATGAAAATTCTTCTTATTGAGTTCAGCCTTTGTAACGTCTTTCAATTTTCCTAAAGTTAGTCAAATCCAGCAAAGCAAGCATTCCAGATGTTGTTTTTATGATGCAGACAGCCATCTTACAGGTAAGGCCACCTCAATTGTGTATGCTGTGAGCCACGTTGTTCTTGCCCCGTTCGTTTCCCTACACACAGGAATTTGAGTTCCTGTCAGGTGAATAGTAAAAAACAATGAAGAAGAATAGAAATTTCACACATTAATACTTTACATGTTCCAAATATCCAAGCACTCACACATTAACTCACTGTCCCCAGCATGTGCAATGAAAATTCTTATACCTCTGTGAAAACTTCATGTAACAAATGCTGAATTTGACAGCCAAGTGTAATGAAAGGCTGACAAAAATTGGTAAAGGATAGGCAAGACTAGAGAGTCATTTTGTCCAGTGAGTGAAGCAACATCTCAGGATGGCTTAGCACATGCAGAAACCTCCAACTGGTACAATCAGTGACTCAGAATCAACAGGGTAGAGACTACAATTCCGGAAGACCAAGTATTCTACTTTCCCCGTTGCTACACTAGTGTAGTCCTTAAACAGATTTAGGGTATGTCATACTCCAGCTACAGGCTTCCTTGGCCCTTGTGCCCAAACCCACCCAAGTTCATTCATTATTGATGTGATGTGTATCTGTTGCACCTGGATACTAGATTGAGTTTGTCATTGTTCTGCTTGTCAGCATCCTTCAAACTACATATAAGTTTCATATTATAAAGAAAGACAGATTAATATTGAAAAATGGGCTTTCCAAAAAAACTGGGTAAATACAATCACTGTATTAATTTCAGACACTTGGAAATTTGACAAAACAGCATTAGAAAAGAAAATTATCAGAAAGGCCATTTCTAGTCAGAAATTGTGCTAGGAAGTAAAGTTATGCTAGCAAAGTTCAATAAATATATACAAGACCAACATACTAAACAAGTTGCTAAGCCTACATTATTAAGTATGAAAATAAAAATATGCAGCTTAAATCCACACACACACACACACAAACTTGTTTTAAAAAAGTTTCAGTGTTGTTTTACATGACATTTTCCATTAATTTAATCTAATTTAGCAATTGCAGCTCCAGATTCCCTGGGTTAGAGACCCTCAGTAGTAACACAAAAAATATACACTCAAAACATCTCTTTTACAATGAATCTCACTAGCTGTCAAATAGTGGTTTTTTTGGGGGGTGTCCTCCTCTTATAGTGATGCAACCAAAGAACACAACCAAAGTTTCTGTCAAGGTTCTTTGTCTCTTGACAAATCAATCAAATCAATACTTGCTTCTCATGCCTCATAACATATAAATATTTGCTTCTCACATGACAACTCAAAAGATCCTGAATGGACATACTTGTTTTACCCTTTATCCTGCTAAGAGAGAATAAATGAGGTCTGAGCAAATCACAGACAAGTGGTAAACGAGACTGCAAAGCATCCCATCACAGATAATATAGATATTACCAGCAATGGTTACTCATGCCTCATTGCAGCTTGTAGAGAATGGTGACTATTGGAACTGGCACTGAACCATCAGAACAGAGGAAGCCTGGAAACAGCTCCACAAGTAATCTCTGTGAGGCCGAGCAGATCCTCCTCCTGCAAACAATTTCTATGGGCAGAATGTTCCAAGGGCTGCAAATTCATGGGCCAGGTCCCATGAATTTGAAAGCTAAAGTGAATCTGATTTTTTCACTAAGGCACATTTAGTTCCTTTTATTCTTCTTACATTTTCAGCCTTAAGATAACTGGAAAATGCTAATGTCAATTTTTTCTTCAACATATCTTGAAATGTGCTTTTTAAAAACAGCTCTAAAGATTGAGAGTTAAAAAACAGTATCAATAAATGTCCCAGATTTTTGCATAAAATTGCAGGGGTTACTAATCCTTGTTTTGAATGTATTTGGACAAAGTCATTTAGGTTTGGTGTTACAGTGTTGACAGGTTTGGTGTTACAGACTTTTGGATGCTCTTAAACAAAAGATTCAAAAGCAACAGTTTTAGTTGATTTTATTTCAGTTAATTGCAGCCTAGAAGTCTGTATTAATTTGGGAGTAAATTTACAAACAGCAAAACCCCTCCAAGCCTCAATGCAGCTATGCTTTTTCCTGGTTTACATCAGAGCTCTCTGGCTATCACAGTACAGTTACCATCATAGTTTTGAAGGCACCATCAGTAAATAAGAGAGACTGCTGCAAACAAACTTGCATTCTCTAATTACAAGCATCACAGTTTCTTCGTGAAAAAGAGAGCAGAGTGCCTTCAAGCACAACAGTGGAACAAAGGTTGAGTAACTGATGGTCTAATGTTCTCTAGCAATTCATTAGAAACAATTTCTTTGCAGCGTTTCAGTTTTCCTTGCTGACTTTTCACTTGAGTACTGATCACAGTTGATTCCACTTAGTTCATAGGAGGTTGATCATATCATGCACTCAGGCTGTCCCCCTCTGCATTGTAACATACAGAACAATAATCTATTTGAATTGATGATTCCTTTGTAAGTGAAGCCAAACCACAAGATCAGAACACTGCGATTGCATAGAAGGGCAACGAGTGACACGGCTTATTTACTGATTGATACTTCCCTATAGTAATAACACAGCTTCTATTGGAAAACATCTGGAAACATTACAGTGCAATAGTTCTTTTAAAATAATGAGGTCTATCAATCATTTGTATGACCAATGAATGTGAAAGAGCTTCATGTTGTCCATAAAACAACCAGACTTGATGCTACTCACCCATGACTGCTGATTTCACTTTGGCCAGGACAAATAGGTATCTGCAGAGCAGCTGCTGTAGTCATAACAGAGTGTATCTTCTTCGAGAGGATGCATGTGCCAGGACTTAGGAGTGCACAGTGTGGAAAATAGCTCACCAAAGAAAAGAACAAAGCCACAACTACAAAGGTAAATAAGTCAAAGAGACTTAGCTCAATAAGATTTACAGGATCTTGAGCATGACTTCAACCATTGAATACTAACAGAAATCAGTCGCTGGTTGTTTAATTCTTTTTTTTTTTAATTATGTCACTTCAAAGACTACAGGTAAGTCATGGTATTATTAATTCTCTCTCAGTATAAACCAGATAAGACTAATGTGTAAGAAGGATATGTCACTATATAGGATAAGCAAAGACAGATCTGGAAAAATAGAGGTGGAATTCAGCTTTGTAAGAACTCACTGCTCATTAGTGGCAGCAAGAGTTCAGTAAAACAAGCCCAAATACTTGCACTATTCATTATAGTAACAGTTCTGCAAAGAGTACCAAACCAAACTGTCAAGCCTTCCCAGCTGTTTCTACTCTCCAGTGTTGTTTAACAGATCAATCTCACATCTCCTGCTCACTGCACATATTGCAATGGATTCTGGTGAGCATGAGCAGTGTGTGAATAAGAAGAGGGAGAAAGGGAAGAGAGAAGGAAACTGCAGATAACAAGGATAACAAGTTGCAGAGAGGGACAGAAAAATTAGAGTCTGATGTGGTTCTGCATTGCTTGGGGCAATCAAAATACACTTAGGTTTTTTAATTTGGGAATTTTTTAACATCTGCCAAAGAAATGGGATTTGATCTCAGGTTTCACAGATAAGGTCTCTTATCCAAACTACTCAGACTTGGGCAACATTGGACACCTCTATTCACATGAAGGCATCAAATCAAAGGTCTGAATTTCCTTTGAATCTCCTACCAAGTGCAATTATTTCAAATTGCTGGAATTAAACATATATGGGAAAGCAGTTACTTGGATCCAAAATATGACTGACCACCTCTTTCCATACATTTTTCCAGGAAAACGGAAATAAGACTAGTATTTCTCATTTACTATCCAAAATGTCATTTCAAGAGAACCTTTTGCCTAGAACCTTGAGTTTAGGCAACTTTCAAGTTTGGTGCAGAGCCCTTTACAATTTCATTAGTATTTCCTCTACTGTTCAGTCCCTACTTTTCTCACTAGCTTTTCCTTTCTTAGTCTAGATGTGGAGAAAACAATTGATTAGCCAGTCACATTCCCAAAAACGTAGGTAATAGAAGCAACTTCAGAGTAAAGAAATCAAAGCTACATGAGGAAAGCACTGACTTCTGCGGTCAAGCTCCAATCTACCATTTCATCAACGCTGCTGTGACACTACATTCCACACTATCCCAATCACTTAGTCCTTTCTGTTAAAAAGTTATTCTGAGGGTCATAAAAGAAAATGAAGGAGTTCTATAGGACACTGCAAAGTACAAATGCTCAGTAGAAATACAAAGAATACAGAATACTCTCAAGCATGCAGAAGACCAAAGGCAATAGAAGCAAATAAAGCCTAATTGTCAAAGTGTCTATTTTTTTCTCCAATTTTTAAGGAAAGAAAGATCTGCTATCAGCCATTTATACTAACAATATATGACGCTACCACATCACCTTAGGGAAACGCAGCCAGGACCATGGCATAATGTATCTTCTGACACATAACAGCACTTTGTGAGGCATAGCCTAGCTTGCACAGCTCTGGACAATGTTACAGAAATCACAGAGAAAAGAACAGGCCAGAAGGCAGGGTTTGAAGTCAGATCTTGAGTCACAGTATTTCCTGGCTACTGTCACACAAGACAAGGATTTATTGTCGTTATCCAAAGACAATGTCTTCTGAAGAGTTCAGCTCTGAGAGTCTCTTCATGGGAAACCTTGATGCAATATTAGCCCCCTTGTATTGGCTGGATCGTGCTCTCTCCCCCCTTTAACCAGAGCAGAAGTGGCACTGAAAGGACTCCCATTTAACATCAGCTGAAATTGCATTAAGGCCCTTGCTCATACCACCACATCAGATACCCTAATGTTAAGCATAACGAGCAAAGAAGGGCAACAACAAGAGTTTGCAAATGAAGTGCTGGTAATAAAATCTGTTTCTCAAGAAAGTACCTCCTATCCAAGTACATGCACTACAAAACAGTATTCTGAAAGTAGCTATTTATAAGCAGAGAGATGAATTATGTTAATTTTTCTCATTCAGTACAAGACAGTTTCTCAAGCCCAGGCTGATGAAAGGGGTAAATGCTGAGTCTGAGCCCAGATGGAATATTGCCCTTTCAGATCAATGTAGAAAAAGAGCCTTTTGCCAAATAAACAGAGTGGGGAAAAAAGAAAGCAAGCCTAATTATACCAACCTTTCTAAGAAACATTTCCAAAAATACTTATTGGCCTTATCCGGAGTGGAAAGTTTCAGAGGGAGCACCAGAGGTGTTTTATTTTAGCTTGGCATGAGTACGGAAATTATAGGAATGATTTCTAAGTGTGGCAAATGCAGCTGCTTCTCAAAGACATAGTTTAAGGGTTCTTCGGAAAGCCATAAACCCCTTGAGAGACTCATAAAGAGCTGGCATGGTTTCATATAAATTTAAGACCTTTTTTTTTTTTTAAAGGGCCAGTTGGATACTGTTGTAACAAAGCTTGAGGCAACACCATTAAGACAATAGTGATAATGTTGTGATCAATTGCTCGAAGTATCACCATGTTCAAGGCTAGGCCCTCTAAAACTCCTGTTAAAATTACACTAATCCAAAGATTTCAATTAACAAGAAGATAAACCTTCCCAAGGATGATAGCCTCCCTAAGTTTAAGCAAATCAGTTTTCTGTACAATGACTACAGAAACAGGCAGAGACAACTCAGAAGAAGAAAAAAGTTAAATGCCTCATTAAATCTTACCAGACCAGTGTTGTGACTACAAGAAACATTCCTGTTGTGTGTGAACTTTGGATGGGGATGGAGAGAGATACAAAGGCTGGTGGTCAGCCACAAAGAGTGCTTTGAACTAGACAGAGGTAACTTTTCCCTTTAAGGGTGTCACACTGGCCAGCACAGAGATTGAAGAAAAGACAAACTGAAAGTTTCTCAATTTTCAGCAGGAAATTCTCCATCAAATACAAGTGAGGAGAAATGAAAGACTGATACTCCATTGCTGCAAATATTTTGGTCATCTGTGATGCTGTCACAAGCAAAGACTGTTCCAGGGAGTATAGTAATGTGACAGTTTCCTATGAAAGCTGGGGTTTGACTGAATAAACCACAAACTCATGTCCTTTATGCAGAAAGCTGTACATATTTGTCCTCAGCAATTTTGAAAGGCAGAGGTTTTCTAGAAAAAAAGATTAATTGACCAAAACACTTCCACAAACAAGGCCTGGGTTGGAAGGCAGCAGTAGGGTTTATAGGGGTTGGTTTGGCTTTGGGGAAGGCGCTGGAGGTGTTACCTGACCAGGCTCCAAGCACACTGTAGACTCACACTCAGAAAGATGAAGCTTCTTTGGACTCTTTGGTTCACACCAAACATTCACACAACTTCTCATACTTTCTCCTCCCCACATTTTGTTTCCACTGCCGCACAGGAAAGCAGAAAGACTGTTATGAGTTTGTTCAGGTCTGTTCTACAGATCTATAAAGCACTTGCATCTAGGGTAATGGATTAGTATTTAACATTTGACAGACTACTTATGAAGATGGGACTTTATCAACATTCATTAATGTTCACCTCACATGCATCAAAAAATCCCAATTCCTCTGCTTTAAAATTTCCAGCATATATTTTAATTTTTTTTTCCAGTGCACCCCCACACACACACATTTATGGTTTATTAGGAGAATTCCAACATGGCATTCAGCAAAAATACCACTCTTTTTGTATTTATAATTATTTTAACACCTTGCTTGCTGTTTCCAAGAATGAAGGAACTATTGAATACAGTGCTAATCTAAAGTTACAAATACAATTTCTCAAGAAAACAAAAAAGGAGGCTCCATACATTTCAGATATTTATCCCAAGCCAACACTCCTGCATAATGCAGTAGACCCATTCATCCTTCTTTTTCCTAAAAAGATGAAAGATTGTGGTTTCCACAAATTGCAGATGTCAACAAATGTCATCTCTGGCAAGCAGGAAGGAAATCATAGCTCCTGGACATAAAATATTCCACTGAAAATACTCTCTCCTACATAAAGAAAGGAGATTTTAGTTCAAATATGTCAAACAAGAAGTAAAATTGTATCATTTATGCACAAGTGGTGTGAAATGACCAATAAAATCAAGCCACATTCATCCAGTAAAGATTAAAAGAAGCACTTCAAACAAGATCACACTCGGAAACAAAGAGAGCTTTTATCAATAGGAAACATCATCAAGATGAAATATAAATATTTTACAGCTATATTTTCAGGTGTATTTCAAGTGTGCCTCATTTTGCAGGTAATTAGGCAAAGAGCTTGCTCTTCTAAAACCAGGTTCACAACATTTCTCACCAGATGATTTTGCATATCAGCAGTTTAAATCTTCACATGTGATAATAGAAAAACATAAACGTCCTAGAGTATTATAACTCTGTCATCTCCCACTATTTGCAGCTCTTGCTTTGGTTTCAGCAAGTGATAGAGCTGGTTTGAAGTCATGGGGAGTCACCAATTATCCTTTATTTTGAGAAAGTCTAGAATTTCCTTACTCTGCAGAAACACAGCACTATATAATAATCAGAAGAATCATCTGCATACTACCTCATTTTTTCTTGAAAGCAGAGAGAACAAGAGAAATTAAACATTAATAAATTTAAGAGCATATATTACATGGAGTGTCCCTTTGGTGTTAAGGATGATGATTAACTAGGATTAGGCATATCAACTGCCAAATTTGTCCACTGTAACCCCAACACACATGCTGAGTCTCCTCCTTCTAATTACAAGTATGATTTTTTTCACTAAAATTATGTTTCTCTAGAAAAAGAGCAAGCAGTATAGCTATATTTTATGCTAGCACTCAATCCCCAAGTCACTGGTTTTATTTTCAGCCCATAGGTTAGATAATTAACCCTCCCCTATTTTTCTGCAGAACAGATAATAAGTAACTGTTCATTCAATGGTGGTAATAATAACCAATTTCTCAGGCTCTGCCAAAATGAAATATGTCTGTAATTTCCTATTTTCTGAGTCCTCTTTTTCTTCTCTCTACCCAAAGCATCAGCTTTCTTCACTGCTTTGTTTCACAGCTGAAACTGTGCCAAGATTCATCATTTCCTGCTTACACTGCAATCTAAACCAGACCTTTTAATCAGATTCTCTATTATGAATATCTTTCCTTTTCACTTTTACCTAAGACTCATGAGCCCTGAGAATTAGAGAAGTGATGGTTTGTTTCCATCTTCTCCTCTCATTTCCTTTCTTTTATCACATATTCAAACATGATTTAGAGGGGAATATTTACAAAAATACAGAGAGTGTATCTGAATTCATACCATTTAGGCTAGTTCAGGGCACTGACTTAAGTCAGTTTCTATCCACAAATTTCTAGGCAAGGAGCAATTGAAGCCATCAGCTTAATATAGAACCTATCAGCTACAGGCCCCAAAACAAAAGACAAGTATTTCACATGAACGTATTTTAAAAACTAGGCTGACACTTTTTAGAGAACATTTTGCCTAAATTATTGTTCCTTTGCAACCAGGAAAATACTTTCACCATAATTTCATTGATATAAGAATTATCAAGAAAGATAGGAAATTAAATTTAATTATTACAAGCCCCAAGCAGCAGATTTGCTTGTAATAATAATTCTTTGTCATGGAATAGAAGGAAAGAGATTTTCTGTATTCCACACACAGCAGTTTTAATATAACTAAAATAATTGTAAAAATCATTGACTTATATCCCTCTTGTGTAGGTCCATGCTATCCTCAGTAAAAGACGGTTAACAGTTTTACTGTCAGTTTAAGTCTTCTATAACTGGTAAATAAATATATATTAAAATAATATTGCTAACACAGCATATATCACAGTAGTGGATTCTTTAATAAGCACAGACTGGTATATCTGTCATTGGCCTACCAGGAATGGTGGATGTGATTTTTTACTGACAGGGTAGGAGCCCACAGGTTTACAAGCAGTCATTAGTTAACTGCAGGCAACATGGAGTTAACAGAAAAGTCCTCTAATAATCTTTGCCTTATACAATCCCATGCTAGCACCTCCATATCCTACTAACTTCCAAATGCTGGCAATAATTTCAAAGTTTTTTCATTAATGATATTAGTGATTGAAAAGCTTAGAAGGTTGGCTAGAGCTCAGTGTATAGCCCTTTCAATTCAGAACAACCCTACCTTGTCATTTAGAGTAATAGTTATCTGAAGGTGAACTTCCTTGTGGCACAGTTGGGTGACTCAAAGACCTCACACAGAATGGGCTGAGAGCAATTTCATACTCCATTCAAGATCAGACTACCTTCCATACACAAATCATCTAACTAATACACATTCTTACAGCTGCACAGTCAGGAGCAGGATGCATGCTCGTCCCAACCAACAAGCTGGGCAACAGTCTAGAGCTATGTCCCACACTGACACACTGATAAACACTGAGATCACAGGTTGTTGTTGTTGCCTTTATCCCTTGGCACAAAGAAAAACGATACAATTCCTTACTAATTCCTTGCTAAGCATTACAGTGAAAGACTCTAGGACTCTCTCACTGGCACCACAGTAATTTCTAAACTCAAAATCCTTGTGTAGCACAGACTCAATTCTCTATTTTCATAGTTTGCTCTCTAGCTCACCAGAGAAAGAAAACAAGATAATTACTGTATGTTTGCAAAAATAATTTTACTGCAGACTTTTATCATACATGTATGAATAAATACCAGTTTTGCATTGAAATATCTCAAGGTTACATTCTATGTCTGCTGAATGTCTTTTGAACTATATCCCTCTTGCTTGTAATCATTTTGGAAAAGCACTAAAATACTAAACCTTGGGGTTTCTCCTCACCCCTTTCTCCAGAGATTATTAGCAATTAGTACTTTAAACAGTTCACATTTTTATAGCATGCTGTAGAAACATTCTGAAAACGAACCCATAATACAATGCACAGTAGGCAGTCTGTTACCAGGAGCCTGGAAGGGACACAAGACCAAAAAAGTGAGAAGTTGATCACAGAAAGGCTGATAAATATAATAGCAAGCATGATAAAAATATACAAGCCATGTAGATTTAGAGCTCTTCTCAAGAGTGCATATTCCCTTGCTGTTTTAAAAACACCCCAACTCCCCAAGACTTGCTTAAAACAGAGAAGAAAACCAGTCCTTTCCTAAGAAATCTGGCTTTCCCAGCTGTTTGAATTGAATTGTCAGTTTCTGCTCTGCATTCGCCCTTTAAGGTACCTTGTATTCCATCAATACTCTTTCGTCATCAAAAACAGAAACACACTACTATTTAGTAAGTAATAAAGCAACAGGAAAGAAGTGATTAAGCTAGAGTTCTTATCTCATTAAAATATGACTTTTGTAAGAGAAAGACTTCAAAATGTTAATGCCAAACTGAATTATGTTTGCAATATTCTCCTAAGTGACAGAGAGCTTTTTTAAGTGGCTAGAGTATTAAATAGTTCAACATATAAGATTATAATAAACAATATATCCTGACACTAATGAAAAGTATCGCAGAGTAAATATACCCAATTACATAAAAAGATGAATGATTCCTTAAAATCTTTTTTTCTTTTTCATATCAAACTCCAAATAAATGTCTAAAAAAAACATTTGCATCTTCTGCAGGGTGCATGAGACAATCATTCATTTATTAAACCAATTCTCTCACATGTAAAAAGTAAACATTCACACAGTTCAATACATTAATTAATTCCAAACTAGTATCAGTAGGCAAAAACTCTTTTCATGTTACTCTCTGTATAAATACACAGAAGTTCCACAGATATTACAACTTTAACAGATTTAGCCTAGATTTATTTACTTGCTAAATATACTAGCAATTACATCTGAGAGACAGTAAAGTCATGCCATTTCATTGGTCTTTTTCTCTTCATTAAGCATTCTCACAGTTGTTATTCATTTGAAAACTTTTACTGGCTTAATCTCAGAAGTTTCTGAAGCTATCTTATTTTGGAAATTTCTAGAAAAACAAATTACTCAGTCAGAAGTTAATGATACAAGCAAATGTTATTCACATAATGAAAAGGTTTAGCCTATAGACATGAATTATTTTCATAGTATTAGTTTAATATGTCAAAGTAAAATGTCTTGCAAGATCCATGGCACCTATAGCAGATGTTATTGGCTTTCAGTTCCAAAACTGCTTTGTCTTCCCTAAAGAATTATCTAAAATTTATACTCTATTCAGTGATGAAATAGTCTAAATTGGGTTAAGCAGACAATAGCTTAAAAACAGTCTCTTCCACAGTTCTAGACCTGCTGTCAGCTTGGGCTAGAAGTGGAAGATCTAAGTCATACTGTGTGGATGCCTTGCTGTGTTTGAATGTAAACATTTTTGGATTAAAAGTAGTGAACTGACAATGTTACATCCTATGTGTTGTTAGGCAGATCACCAGGTTTCATACAACTCCCAAAACTCTAGTCCTTATGAAATTATAAACATTTCTGGGGCATGGATTCTCTTCTGAGATCTCACCTGAGGAAGGTCCTTGAAATAACTGTAATTTAAACTAGCATTTTTCTAGAACTCTGTGCCTGCTGGAGAATCTGGGCCACTTCCTTCTTTGGAGGACACTGCATGCTTAACCACTCAGACATCCCGGCTGTCTCCACACAGGACCCAAACACCATTTGTCTTTACTTACTATGCTGCAGTGAGTTTGAGAAAGTCCTTACAGGATGTGAAAACATCTCAAATACTTTGGGGTTTGTTCTCAGAGAGTTGTTTCAGTCCAGTTTAGCTCACTCTCTTTTCCCTTGGTCAACAAAATCACCTCCCATCACATAAGCATGCCTGTATCTTCTCTCCTTCTGTTGAAAGTATTTTTTGAATCTCCTCTAGTCCTCCTTACAACATCTGGCTTCTTTGTTCTGCCTTTATTAATTTTTCACTACTTCAAAACTCCTGCCTGCAGATAGGAAGCAAAAACCCCTGGCTTTCTGAGCCCACTGTCACAAGTTATTTCCGTCTCAACAACTAACTTCCACAAGGTATTCCTGCTCTGCAAGGAATGTGGTTAAGCCCTGGTCAGCAGCACCAGAAACACATTTGAATGAGATTTTTTAAAACCTGAGGTCTTATAACTCCATGAAGTCAACCAGAACACACTGGATACACATAGATTCTGCAAATCTATCAAAATTATCAAAATAATAAATACTCATATGTGGGAAAGTTCAGCCCAGAAATGCTTTCACACCCTTGAGAAATGCCATTTCCCTCCCAAAGTTTTTGAAAGCTTTATTCATCTAGGCATGAATTAACACCAATTCATAAATAATCAATAGTGAAAGACAATTTAAATAAATTACATGGAAATGACTTATGATCCTAAAGCTTTTGCTTGAAATGTTCTCTCAGTAATTTTAAACCAAGGAAAAAAAAATCCATGCCTCGCACTTCAATAGAGTGTCAACTGAAAAAGGACAACATTTGCATATTATTTGTTACAAATGGACCACCTTTCTCCTGATAAAACTATTGAAAGCCTTAATGCCTTTTCAGCTTCTTCCTTACAGAACAAGGGGACATTTGTATATGCTTGAAGCAAAAAAAACTAAAGACAAGATTCCAAAAGGAGCGCTGACAAATTAGGCTGTCTGCATAGAGACAAAATAAATATACGAAGCATGTTTTTAAGGTGAACTGCAAGATAGCCAGTTAAGCAGAAACTGATAGATACATGTAGGTACACAGTGTTAATGACAGTGTGACATCCAACTAGATATATATGCATCTCATAGTACAGCTATAGGAAACAGCCAAATCAGGCACATGTGCCTGGCTGGGACATTGGAATGTGGATAGTGATGAATCCTGATGTATAGAGTGCCCATTCAGCTCCTCAAGTATTTGTGTGGAAGAAATAT
>JAWWLV010000144.1:25197137-25239436 GCA_035041135.1 Platyrinchus mystaceus
GTAAATATAAAGAACCTGCCAGTTTTAAATAATACAAATAATATATGTACTGTGCTTGATGACACATATGCTTTCTATAGACAAAAGTACAATATAGTTGACAAACAGTCTTAAATATCTCCCTAATCTCTCGAGAAACCAGCCAAGTAATGACTGAAATTAGTGGAACAGGACTGGGCCAAAAATAGCAGTCTGTAGGTAATGGTAGGTAGGTATATGAAGGTGATACCATGAAAAAAACAGAGCAGCAAAACCACCCCTTTTTGCCAATTTAGATTTACACAGGTACTCGGCAATATTAATTTAATTGTCAAAATGTATGACTAAATACATATATTCTCACTCTCTCTAGAGTGCTTCAGCATTAACAGTGGATAAATTTTAGTAAAAGGAGACTGAAACAAAAATATCTGTGCTTTCAAAAAATTTCCCTAAAAATATGAAAGCATGGAAATGTGATATTCCTATTTTTCACTCTTAGGGGGGGAAAAAAAAGACTACACCAGTAAAAAAAAAAAAAAAAAAAAAAAAGCTTTTTTTCTTTTTGTTTTCTGGTACAGTGGGAAAACAATTTGAGGCAAAGTCTACTTTTATAAAGATTAATGAAAGAGTGGAGAATGAAGCGTAAAACAGACTAAATGTTTTATAAGGAACATAAGGCAGACAAAGTAATATGCTTTCAACAATAAAGACCATACAGTTCACCACCATACAGTTCTTTTGGTGTTCAGAGAATATTTGAAGAAGGAAAGACTGGGAACCATATAATTGGAGTGGTAAACTACCCCTCATAATCCTCATTATGAAGTATGATTAAAAATAAATGAGAAGAGCAAGAGTTGAGCACCAGTTAAGATGCACTATTTACACCTACAATTTTGTAAGCTCCAAGTTGTGATGTCTAGAAACCAGCTGCAACTGGTTCCTTTAAAAAAGTAAAACCAATAAAAATAAATTGCTGAGTAACTCTTCTGAAAAGAGATGACTTTCTGATTGTCAACATCATTTTTGTCTGCCAAGTTTTCTACCATTCTATATTAATGAAATTTCGGGTTTTGGTTTTGTTTTTGTTTTTTTTTTTTTGCTTTGCTACCTGCTTACTGATATTTGAAAGAAAACGAGAAAATAAAAAGTCAACCCCCCAAAAAAAACCCCAAAAACCACAAACAAAACAACAAACAAAGCCTCCAAAACTAACCAGACAAAAAACACTCACTAGGATACAGAAAAAAAAAAATAACCCCTGACTTGGTTGGGTTTTTTTGTTTTGGTGTTTTTGTTTGTGGTGTTTTTTTTTTTGTGGGGCAGAGGTGAAGAAGAATGAGGGCTGTTGGTCAGATGATTAAATTTAAAAAAAAAAAATATAACTCCTGCTCCACTTTTTCCATCTTGGAACATAACACTTTCTTCACCAATATTTAAATTTTAAAAACAAAGCCAAAATTAACTCGACAATAAGTTCACCATGAAGAAAACATTGCTTTCTGAATATTCTGTACCAAAGAGTAAAATTTTGGCATGGGCTTTTTTTTTCCCCACTTGATTTCCTGCTGAGCTGATGAGTGATTAGAAACTCTGAAATCTGACTACAAATCTTGGACACAAGCTCACCCACACTGCTCCTGATGAACCTTTACCAGACAGAGGCTCAAAACATAATGGGCAATCTTGGGTGATCACAGTTAGACACCCAAGTCTATATGAAAAAATTTAGTATATAATATGTAACAGGATCATTCCAATAAAATATCTTAAAATTTCTATTCCATTTTTTCACAGGAATATGGCCCTAACATTACATTATCATGCACAGTTATGTGACTCCTACAGTGCTGTAGCAATTACACCATGTCAATGATATTTTTCACATAAACAGTGTTGACAGAAATGTATACTGCAACCCTGAGGCTGCAGAAATGTGCAAACTCCCAAATGGAGCTTTTATTTTATTCACATTGCTGTTTGATTAGTTTGATATTTGGTTCCTTTTGTTCTCTGTCTCTAGTATTTGTATTTGTGCTTAATGTACAACCCTGGCCATTAAGGAACATTGTTATATGAGAAAACAATTAGCTCAGGGAAGAAGGTCATTACATAAAAGACATCACTGTTGTAAACTGAAGTGTTTGATTGAAGGCATTTTATATCTAGTAGTATAATTTTCAGAGCTTAAAGCTAACTTTAAAAAAAAATGTTCTAGGAAAATGAAATAAGATAAAAGTGAATTGAGATTCTATTCTTTTCACTGCTGCCTTGTCTGTGCTGCAGGAAGTTTAACAAGCAATTGTCTATTGAACTTGTTCAGATCTATAATCACTTTTGAGTTACTGTGAGATTTAAAAATGTTAAAATATGTGTTTGATTTTATTTTTATTTTGGAAAATATGAGTGTAATTTTCTCTTATTCCTGTTATTTCCTGTTATATCCTTAGGTCCTGCAAGTCTCTGAAATCAATGAAAGACTGCCAGTAAGTATGTTGAAAGTTGGATCAGATCCCATATCAAGGACTTCACCTTATTTTGATTTTGATTAAGATTAAACAACTGGTTTGTGACTGTTTCATTTGTGGGTTTACTTTCATAGTAAATGAACAACAAAATGTTAAAATTCAGTTTTATTGCAGTATATACTTGGCAGGTGACTTTAAAATGGAGGATTGGTCCCAAAATCCATCAGACTGGTATCCTAATACTTACAGTCACCAGCACCTGATAGAGCAGATTAGCCCAAAACCCTGAGAAAAGTATATATGGGATAACTGCCTATGAGATGGACCAGCTCAGATGACAGGTCTGGACACCCACAGGCAGTATACTGCAGCATCTGCTTCTTTGGCTCATCCCTAGGACAGAATCTAAACTTAGGAGCTGTTTACACTCTGAATTTTTTTCTTCCTCTCTTGCACTCAGTTACCTGAATCAAGAGTAGAGAGGTCTTTCATGCACAAAACCTGAAGTCCACTTCTATTGCAAAAGATATTGTTTCAGAGAATTTAAAAGATTTAATGTATTTTCTAGAGAAGAGGAGTGCTTTCTGCCCACTGTAAAAGAAAAAACCAAATGAGCAGGAAAATCTTTCTTAAATCCACTCGTTAGAATGAGAGGATTCAGACTTACACTTCCAACCTCCCAGCAAAGTGTCATTAAGGTCTAAGTTGGGAGCCAATGGGAGAAAAAGTGCCATCTAGTCACCCTTCTAACCTGGACATCTCTCTAGTAAAGAACACATCCAGAAGGTTAGCATACAAAACCAAACCAAAACAAAACCAAACAACTTCAATAAACACAATAGCTGGGTATATAGATAGCAGTGCTGTGTCCCAGCCCAGATTCATGCTTCCATGATTTTTTTGTCCATTTACTCCTTCATACAAAATTGCAAATTATCTCTTCAACAGAGAACAGAACTTTTACAGTTACTAAAATGAGTTCAGAAAATTCATTTTTTGTCTGTATAAAACATTCCATTCCTTTTTTGACTCTCACTCAATTCCTCCTTTCCTTGACATATTATGGTGGAGTTCCCAGTCTAACCACACATTCTGTCACTATTTCTTTTCATCAGTTTTGAATTTGCTTCCTTGAATTTTCATGAATGTGCCCTTGTTGCACTACTCTCTCTGAAACCTTTTTTACTGTTTTATGGCAATGTTTCTCCTCTTGTCTAAGGAAACAATTGTAGCCTTTCCATTTTAATTTCTTCTACTTGCATGAGTAATTTTTTCCACAAGATAACTAGCACAAAGAATTATTCTAAATGATAGAGCATAGTAGGTTTCTATAAAGGCCTTTAATATTTTCCATATGATACTTCACCCTTATACATTCTAGCAGATAGCTTACATTTTAAAACAGAGCTGCACACTAAACTGCCTATAGTGACATCTTGATGTCCTTAGACCAATGAGCACAAGCTATCAAAACATATATTGAATTCAGCTACACCATGTTATAATTCTCTGGAGAATAGGAAATAGTATTTGATCAGATTCATTAAATAATCCATTCATGCCTAAATTTCTTGCCCATTTTATTTTTGTTCATCTCTTCAGAAGATAATTTTTACCACTCTATAGGGTACCACTACACTCTGTCTGTCATCAAATTCAATTGGAAAAACATACTATCAGCTTATTATACTGAATATAAATCCATTAGGAAATGCAAATGGAAAGGAAAGGGCAGTCAATTAATCCTCTTCTATGTGTAGGCTACAAACATCTAATTAAAAGCATAAATTTTCTATGGAATAAAGCTGCTCCAGAAAACAGAATAGTTGAATCACAGAAGTAACAGAACTGTGTTCCTTGTGCACTGGAAACACACAAACTGGGAGAACTCGAGGGATGAAAGAATGGTTTGTGTCACTAGGGAGCTATTCAGTTGTCAAAGAAATTCCTCAGGAGCCATTACCATTGTGATTGCTGACCCTCTTCCACAGAGCAGCTAAACAAAGAATCAGACTAATAAATTATGTAAAACACATTCACCTGAATTTGCATGTTCAAAGATACAGGAAAAACACACACATGCAATGAAAAATGGTGAATTATGAGAAATCCAGTACAAACAGGGAAGACCACTTGTTCTTCAGCTGCTACTACCTGACAAAATTCCTTGGAAAAGAGGTTCAGAAGTGCAAAATATTGCTAGAGTTCACAAAAAATGAAACAGAACTAATTAGTGCCAAGTCTACCCTTCAGAGTTATGTAGCACCATGCAATAAATGCCTTTTACAAATATCAAAATGAGGCCTGCATTGCATTCCCTGTTATGCTCGTAGGTGGTGAACAATGAGAGTTCTGGGCTGAATTTGATAACTGTGAAATAACTGTGTGTGCATTACTGCAGCAGCTAGTTTTATAAATGTTTGAGGTAAAGCTGAGAAGAAAGTGAGGGATCTTTATATCTCACTTTGGCTGCTAACACCAGACCTCACAAAATCCCCATCGCCAGAACTTCATCAGAGGATGCACCAATTCTGGCTGGAACAAAAACTTTACAGAGCAGTTTTTAGGGAACACTCTTATAACCATGCATACTAATTTAATATGGTCTCAAAACCAGAGATAAACGTGGTTTTTGGCAACTTTACCACAGTCAAGACAGTGCCCCCTAATTCTGTATATTTAGAACAGCTCTCATACATGAGGATTTTCTAAACTCTTTGTGAAGGATGAAGTGCCTGATACATTCCTGACTTACCAGAAGAACTGTGAGCTCTCTGAAAATTTATGAGGATGATGTGTAAAAGAAAAATATATAGTCAACTAGTGGAATTTACAGATCCATAAATGCCACTGAGCTTAGTAAAATGAAATCCTCAAGCAGCTACCCTTCAGATCAGTACACGTGCTGGTATGGATTCTAAAGAAGTCAATGATACAGAATAAGACTAGCAGTGAAAACTTTTAGAAACACGTAACTTCGGTGGAATGTTAAAACCACATTCTACTTGGGTTATTTTCCATGTGAAGTTGTTGTCATCTGACATACAGATACGTAGAACACAAATTAATAAATGAAACTACTGAAAAATAAAAATGTAAGAAAAACAAGTGTAAGGTGCCCAAGAAGATAAGTTGAAGAGAATGCACTCAGTTAGACTAATGCCTAAACAGGGTGCAAGACCACATTCTATTTTACCTGAGCTGCTCAATTACAATTTAGACTAGTCTAAAACCATAATTAGGCAAGATAACAGGTTTAGGTTTTCTAGCTAGAATGCTGACACTTTGGTCCTATGTTCATTAATCTACCATAAATATTGAAATACCAGTAAAGTCTCAATTTTCTACTCTTTCCTAGAGCTCACCCAACCAGGCTTGCAATGTCCTGTGACTCCTACTTCTTGTGTCATGTCTTGTTTCTACTCCCCCACCCCAACTGGTTGCTTCCTTATTTCTCCCCCTGTTGTTTTTCATGAATGGAGACTAAGCAGCTCTATTTTCAAGGAAATGGTACTGGTATAGGACTGGAACTTTCCAAAATAAAGCCATTTATTTCAAAACATAAATCTGAACAAATCATAAAGTTTAGTTTTACAAGAATTTTTTCCAGTACATTTGACCAGAAGTGGGCCTAAGCAGCAGAAGCCAAATATCAGTTTATATTTTCCCTAACACTTAGGAATATGCACAAGATTTTCATTTTTAGATCCATCTCTAATAAATTATTTGTAGCAAAATGTGCAGACATCTTGAAATTAAATGACTGTCAAGACTTCTCTTGTAAAGAAGCTCAGGGTTTTTTACCCTTAGAAAACTTCTCTAAAATATGGATGCTTCAACAGAAATAAGCAATCCATAAAGCACATCATACTGTTACTATTTTTCCTAATATAAAACATAGGAATAGTAATTTCACACACCAGAAAAACAAGAAAGATGTCATGGAGCTTTATTAGAACATAAAAAAAATATTCCCTAAGAGACGTATCTTTTTAATGCAATACAAAGAATGTGACAGCACAACGTATCAAGGAGAAACTGAGGCTTGAAAATTTCCAAGTGCCATGTATATAAGTATGTAACTCTTTATTTTCTCCCTGAGGTAAAGTTCCCACTGACTTCAGGGCCAGGTTTGATTCAGGGCTCTGAATAAGAAGGAGAATCTCCTCTAAGAAAGATGCTGCAATACAGACCTTTGTGATCAAATTCTCTAGGAACCCGATGCTACAAAGAGAGCTTATCCAATTAATTTGCCTCTGGCGTTTTAGCTCCAAATAGATATTATACTTCTTTTAAGAAATAGCAGCTTTGTGATATTACTGAGCTACATTTTTTTTTTAAAAAACATTAGTTGGGATTCAAAACTATTCTATTTACATTGCTTGGCTAATGTAAACATAACCCTGTATTTTAGTGCAACAACAGAATCAGTCCATTAAAAATGCTATTTTAAAACGTAATTTTCAAAGATGACAAATTATTGAAAAGTGCTTACTCTGACATACTTAAAGCATGCACGAAAAATCAAGCAAGAAAAACAACATCAGAATATCCAGACACTTCACTCAAACTACCATCAAACCACAAGGATCTCCAAAAGTGAAGTAACAAACCAAATTTTTTCTGAAAGCTTTTAAGTGTTCTTTCTCCATCAGAATAAAAACAAAAATCTCAAGCATATCAGAATTGGTGTCAAACACCATCACTCAAGCACTTTCAGCAGGAGTGGTGACAGCACCTGACAGGAGGAGCAAAATCCATTGCTGCCTTGTGATATTTAATATGCACTTCACATAGTTGGGAAAGTTGCCCTGATCACTTTATACACATAAGACACATTCTTCCTTCTACAATTTTCAACCTGATCAAGTCCTTATGGACCTTTCAGCTGGTCACACATTTTATACTTAACACAGCATGGACTGCTCCTTAGCTGTGCAATTTACCAACACAGTGCGCTGCCCACTTGAAGACACCAGAGATCGTAAAACATATTCACGCTTCTTAAATATAATGAATGTCAATCTGGTAGAAGAGGCCTGAACTTGATAATTCTCTGTCACCCCCACATTGTGTTTTCCCCAAACACATCATACTTCAATACCTGCAAGACTACTAGAAGGAAATGGTACTACTATCAGCGGTCAAGCCTTCCTACCCAGTAAGGCTCTTCTATGAAGAGCCTGGCACCCAAGGAGCAATCCTGCTCCACTGAAGAGGTCTAGCTGGAGTCCTTGGGCATCTTGAGCCCATTCACAGGAGTACTCCCAGAGTTACAACAACAATAGAAAACCCACAATATTTTCATCAAGTCTCCCTGGAGTAATTATAAACAACCCAGCCATGCGCAAGACAAGCAATCCCCAGTTCAATTGCTGAACAATTACTGTAGCAATAACCAAAGAGAAGAACACAGACTTGAGAACAATAATATTCAGGTCCCAGGAGATAAAGAGAAAGAAAACATCAGATAAGGGTGTGAGACTCATTCCCTTCACTCAGGGAAGCATCCACATTTCTTCTCAGTTTTTCATAACTCATATCCTCTGATGTGGACTCAACCACACATATTTTTTTCTGAAGATTATATACCACTTAATAATGGAAAAGCACAGACATTCTTAATAAGTGAGGTGTCACTTTTTACTGACTCTTCAAGTGTCATATTTTCAGATACAATATTCTTTGGAAAAAAGGAAATAGAGTAAAACAACAGCTGCAAAAACAGTGAAAATTTTTGGAGTTAAGCCATTGCACTGTCTTTATTTTGCTAAAAAAATTTTTGATGAATCACTGCTAGTTTAATTTTTATCACTGTGACTGGCTATTGTGTAGTTTGAACAGAAAGTGGATCTATAATTGTTCATCAGGGACCAGACATTTTAAGATATACCCAAGGTGTATCCCTTGTGTAAGCTGTTTGCCATAAAGTAATAAAATATTCAAGGAATAAAGGTGATGCTAAGAGATTGTTTCCAAAAAAAACTGGAATGTTGCCATTTCCACACATTTGGGGTGTTATTCAATCAATCTGGAACATTAGTTAATCCAATATAACATGAATTAGCCAAAGGAATAAAAAAAATAATTAGAGGTAGTTGTGGATCTAATCACTTGAGTAATTTACGTCATTTAATACAAGGAGTCTTAGAACAAGAAAATTATGAACAGATTACTTTTTTTCAACTAAAAGGTTGAAACCTAATGACCTGTACTGCAGATTAAAATGGTTTCTTAAGAACACAAATTGATTCTTCTTGTTTCATGAAATAATGAAACACTATTTTATTTTTTTAAAGGAATGATAAGTGATTTAATCAAACCATAGGAGACAACATTCTGGTAAGATCTTATTATAAAATCTCACCCGGGCACTGTTCTGATTTCATTTTCCATATCATTTTATGTTGCACGGGGGTATTTAGATATAAATTTTTATCTACACAAATATTCTCAGTTACCTTTTCTACCCATAGGATTTGTTTGTAGGCATATAGAACTGCCCCAAGAATCACCTCCCTTGACCTGCTGGCCACACTTCTTTTGATGCAGCCCAGGATGTGGTTGGCTTTCTGGGCTGCAAGTACACATTTCCCAGGTCATGTTGAAGAAACAAGCCCATTATTCCACATGCTGCAGGTTCATTTTTCTAGTTAGTTGTGGATCACATGAATCTGTTGCTTTAGCTAAGCATAGGGTATCCAAGTTCCCATGTCACATGTGCCATCACTTTCTCCTACAGGGAAAAAGAGAAGGCAGCCAAGGAGTGACACTGACATATTTCGGAGCTACTCCGCTTGGAATTGCTTTGGTCCCACTCCCTGCTATCCAAGTCACTGGTGACCACCCTGCACTTCTTCACCCTCTTAATCGGGTTAAGTATCAAAAATAGCACCTTATTATCTCTAGACACACTCTAAAAGCTAACACACTAAAGGCAAGACACACACTAAAGGCAAGACACACACTAAAGGCAAGACACACACTAAAGGCAAGACACACACTAAACACTGTGTGTTAATTATCAAAGCATGGTGAGTCCAAAAGTTCCAGGCTGGCTGCTCTACATTTTGTAAGTGGGCTATATTTTGTAGGAATTATTTCTTAACCTAAACAGGTTGTTTCAAGTGACTATGCCCTAAACAGGCAGCAGAATGGATGTCTCTGTTTTTGTCCCTAATCACACTTGTGTGTTCTGCAGAAGAATGGTTGGGAAATGTTCTCTTAGTAATACTTTCCATTCGACCTGCCATTGTTAATTGAAGGACACGCTATTTCATTATGTCTCTCTTCCTGGCAGCCTGCAGAATAATTGCACACAGTAGCAAGAGACAAGTGGACAAAAAGCTCTGGAATCGAGAATAGGAAAGATCAACAATTTGTAAATTAATCTCTTCTTCTTGTGGTAACAAATAACTGAAGTGTTTATAAAAAACAAAACAAAACAAAGCAGTTTTACACCAGTTCTGTTTCTCTGCACACTGAATAATGTCAACCTATTATGAAAGGTTTTCTACTCTTCAAATAGTAAATGAGCTCCAGCTCCTTTCTGGAGTTCATTATTATATAAACTTGACTTTCATGGGGGTCCAAAGAAAAATAAAAGGATTTTTGAGGAAGAGATGCCAAATTCAGCTGGAGATTGGTGCGCTTTATTCCTCTGCTCCTGTTGTACATAACACTGAAGGAGAAACTCCTAGATCAATCCGCAAAAATGCGGTTTATTGGTGAGTATGTGGCATGCGAGTCATGACTGTGAGTGGAAAAAGAAAAATATAGCCCACAGAATGTGGACACAGAAACTGTTTTTTCCTTACTATAAAAGTCAATCATATTATTGCCATGACAGCTATTGTTTTTTCTTTTGTTTTCCTGAACCAAGTCTTCAGAAAGATTATACTACAGCTGTTTAACTGCAGACAGCTTCCATTTTTTTTAATGAAAATAAAGTTTTCTTGTTAAAAATGCAAGAACTACTACTCACTTCAGCATCTAGTTAAGTCATGTGAGGTGTAGAGCTCCCAGGATAAGGCAAGTCAGACAGTAAGAACAGAAGTCCTTTGTAGAGACTACATTGGAGTATTAGTGTATAACATGGGTTAGGTTCACCTTTCCCAATAACACCAAAGTAGGTAGTGAAAAACCGTTCCTAGAATTGGTGCTAATGTTGAGAAAATTAACATAGCCTGTTTTAACCATTGAACACATAAGATTAGTGAACTCTCATGAATTAGATTTACTAAGGTCTTACATATATAAATAACTGCATAGTCACTGTGAGAATGATGGCAAGCACATTGGACCAAGATTCTTTCCTTGACAAATAACATCTATACATCTAATAGAATGACAAAAAGAGAAGACTGATAGTATCCAACAAATACCAGGAAAACAAAACTGCTTCTTATTATTTTAAGCTCTCTATTTGAGATTCAAAATAATACATGTGGGTTTTTTCAGCTTTTAAACCTTGACAGACTAAAATAAAGGACCAAAAATTCCTGTAGGAATGTGAAACTACACCTTCAGGTACTTGAAAGAAAATGAGTATGTGGTCTAAGGAAAAGGATGTTAAAGTATTTCAGGTGGTCACTTTTCAGGAACAAATATCTTTTTATAGTTGGGTGGGGGGGGAATCTGATAGAACATCAGATCTTTTTTCCAGCTAATTCCATAATTAGAATGCATTCATAACTATCTTAGAAGGATATTTTCATAGATAGGAGATCATTGGTTATAAGAATCAACAAACAATATCAAACAAAGAAATTTATCCTTTTTGTTTGAAGCACTTAACCCTAACTACTTCAGGTGATTTCCATATGCAGAGGAAACTGATGACATATGTGCTGGCACTAAGGGACTGGGTGAGGGAGGGAGCTGAAGGAGAGGGATAGTACCACAGTAGTGAGAGCCTGTATCTCAAAGGTGGATCACATAGTAACAGATCTTCATGAGACAGAGAAAGAACAAACATCTGGAAGGCAGACAAAATTATTTGGGGACACACATACACAGAAAATGGGCTGACACATCTAAAACACTCAATCTCAAGGTTAGAGTCCAGTCTTCAGCGTTGTAAGGATTAATACGATATTAAGGGTTTATAACACAGAGACTTCAAAACAACATGTCAATACTGTGCTCTGACAGATGTGTTTTAGGTGTGACTGAAGCAGCCAGCTCTATCCTAGCCAACATGGCAAAGCCCAGTAGTACAGCAGGCTGACAAAGCCCCAACATACACTCAGTAGCTAAAGTCTGCTCTGCTGCAGACCTACTGCTCTGCATGTATAAACTGGACAGTTCAGGCTTGTCATGAGCTGTAATCATTTCTCTGCTGACACCAGGGCGCACATAGCTCTAGCTGAAGGTGTAGTTTGAGTTTTTTTCTCCAGTGGTGCTAAGTACTGCATGCACCTGTAGAGAATTTCATACACTCATATGAACTCAAACACACATGTGTTTATATATAGAGACATATTTATATATACACATACATATGGATTTAGGGTTTGAATTCATGCCTTTGATCTATTGAGTTTCAGATACAAATCTGGATCCAGATGCTTCGTATGGGGAAGTGGGTGCAGGACACAGGTGAATTCAGAGTCCTGGTGTGCAGCAACATGGAATTCTGAAATTACCATGAACTTGTGCAAACAAGCAAAGAAAATAGAGGTATATTTACATTAAAACTAAGCAAGGGTCATTTTGATTGTTTTTAAAAAAGAGAAAACTCAAGGGCAACATTCTACAGGTGCCATGTGTATTCTTATAATGACTCAGATCCAGCTCACCTGTGAAAAGCTGCTGTTTCAATCAACTCCCACTAAAAACACATGCTTTATGTGATGGGGACATAAGAAACATTCCCAAACCCCAGTCAATTTCCTCGAACGCAGGGATTTCTGCTTCCTACATCTGAATCGATCATCTCTTAGAAATGTTACGACTGTCACAGAGAAAATTGCACTTCATGTATTTTTTAGGCAGTAATACATTTGCCAACATGATATAGGACTGTTTTGCAAGAGGACAGAATTAGTCTCCAGATTAATGGGCCACATTACACTCCTAACCTAAGACGGAGCCAGTGCCTGCAGAACATGACATGTCAGCATGAAGTATAGAGCATGATGATTCTTATTCCTTTTCCCAACCTGAAACCTACATTAAAAGGAGTAACCAGAAGCAAGAGGACTGTACTTAGCAATATACAATACAATACATATTTTAAAAGCATGTGATTTTAAATACTTCCCATCTAATATGTCTCTCTCTTTCTCTGAGCATCAACCTCAGACACTCAGCACCATGTCAAGGATAACTTATGTTGAAGGAGAAGTCCATGAAGATAAGCCAACTTGAAATACTTTATAAATAATTTTTGAATTACAAAATCCTGAGTTCAATCCACTGATACACTAATACACTACAGATATGGTCTCAAACAGATTAAATGTAATTTATTTTTCACCTGGAATAAATTTTTAAAATTGGAACAGTATATTAATTGAGTACTTCAGTCAATTAAAGCAGGAACCAGTGTCACAAAATAAGGGGGAGAAATCATTTCAATAGATATGGTATATGATCGGCAGTACCACAAAATAGCAAAAAAATTTCTGCATTTCCAAAATTAGAGTTAAGAATACACTCTTACCCAGGAACTAATCAGATACACAAATAAAACAGGTGAGCCTTGTGAAGATCAGAACATAGACGAACAATATGCTTATTTACCAAGAACCACAAAAACACTTTAGAAGAAAATAAACTAATAAACACATGATCATGGGGATGCTCTGACTTATAATATTAAGCTGCTGTTCTCAAAAGAAGAGATGTAGTCCTGTAAATCCATCACAATACTTGAATGCAAGTACTGGTAGGAGGAAAGGGATTCAGAACATGACCTGGCCTTGTAAATCTACAGAACACTTTTATCACCTTTTTGCATATTGGAATTATATACTGGACTGTAGTGTTATGGACACATTTAAAACCCTTTTTAGTGTCACTCAGAGGCCCTTCTCACTGGCCCTGAGATCTTTTACCGCTTCTCTCTTGAAGAGTTGCACAGAAAACAACTTTGAAATCAACTTGCACCTCCCTTTCTACCATTGGAGTAACTTGCAAAATATCACAGCATCAAAAAACCCAAAGGTCACCCCAATTTTACAACTCTGCAACATCCCCCTTCTCCTCAAGTCCCCCTCAATGTTTGATGGCATATACAATTACAAGATCAGACAAGTCCCATGAAAGATTCATAAAATGAATGTAACATGTCTTGTGCAGCATTATGAAGCTATTCAGTAAAAGCAGATGTATCAACAACATAAATGCATCTGTTTGAAAAAATAAGACAGATTTTCCTAATTTCTGACCTATTAGCTTTACCTGCTAAAAGATCTGGCTTTGTAAAGCACCAAAAGAACTAATGGGTACTGCTGATCAAGAGGGTAACAAAAGGACAGGTAGAACCTTCCAGGTCATGAGCATAAACAAGACTGTAAGTGGGAAAACTAGAGAATCAGAAGTCTTTTCTCAAAACTGAGATGAAGCTGTGACTAGCACAGCATCACAGCTACATATTAAAGACTCCTAATACAATTTTTCTTTATTAATAAGATCCAGCCCAATCCCAGCAAAAGTTTTTTTGTTAATGCAACTTTGATTCAAAGCAATTGGAAAAAACACTGTGGTTTTTAGAGCTATTTAGTCTAACCAAATGTGGGCATATCCTGCTGATAAAAGAATGATTTAACTGAAATGAATTTCTATAATCAAAAATAAACTAGGCTAGAGAGCTCCAGACCAGCCTGAATGAAAGAAACCTTTAAAAACATAAATTATTGTTGCAGCACAGTTAAATATTAATGCATCCTCTTTAAACTCCTTCCAGTCAATCACTTTAAAAATGTCAAAAGACGAGGTGAGAAAGGAAATAAAGTGTAATGTCTGGCTAACTTCCCCTCTGTTATATCCAAACACTGAAAAGGCCAGAATAATTTATACAGATGTAAGAGGACAAAACCTGAACTTAGAAATACATAGCAAAATCCAAGTTTAAGCCAAACTTGAACCCTTTCTTGTGTTGTCCTACTGCAGCAAGTCTTAAGGACAGCTTCTTAATTCAATTCCACGGTACAAAAAGAAACAGTCACCTTTCCACCACCCCACAAAGCACAGGGGAAGTAAACAAAAGCAAAAGTAAAAACCAACAGACCTCTTCTGACGTACAAGTGAAGCCTCTCCTCACAGCTCAGCCTCCCACACTGTACTACTACACTGGCTGCAGTGGCTTGCAGCTGAAAGTCCTGAAAGAAGATGGGAAACACCCATCCCCAGATGAAACCTATCCAGCCTGACCCAAAAGGTGCCTCTCAGGTCATTGGTTGTTGTCCTGAAAACATTTTAGACATTCTTTGTATGTTCAGACTAGAGCATTTCCCCCTTTTCCCCATCTTCCTGACCCAAACCTACAAGCTCTGGGAGTTATTTGTTCCCAACAGAGGCAGAAGATTGTGCAGAAAGGTTGAGCAGGTTGGTGCAAGAGGGTAATCTCTCCAGTATTACCTGCTAGGAGATATCACACCACTTCTACTCTCTAGAAACCTTGACAGTTTCTCAGAGATGTTTTTTGGTAATCTAGTCAGACTCCTTCAGCTTGCTGGTTGCATCACAGTTTCAGGAGACAGTCTCTTCAAAGCATTCCTTACCCTGTGAGTTATTTGGCAAAAGGAGAATGATGACAACTCTTCTTCCTCTGGCTAGTGCGAGAAACCCTCTATTTCCTTTGCTTTTTAGATGTTCTGACCAAAATAATAATGAAAAAAAAGTATCTTTGAATTGCTCCAAAGCTCTTTTCTTTCACCTGCAATATCTGGGTAAAATCTAAAGTCTATGAAGATATTTACAAGGCATTTACAGATACATGTTTTGACATATATAACATAACATCTAAATACAAGTATTGCACAGATTAGCCTACACTTTCCTAGTTTTCATGTTCAGGATTGTGTGTTCCAGCAATGTTCCCAGTAACTGCCAATGCCCTTGAAATTTTTCCACATGTCCAGCAGCTAGCTTGTGCTTTCACAGTCAAGTCACGGGAAGGAAGGCAGCCGTGATATGAACTTTTTACTACCCCAGTCATCTCTTGCTGTCAGCATATTCACTGTATGTACTCCTGACAGGCATGTGTAGACAGCAGGTACCTCATGCCAATGCAGAGGCCATCCTTTTTTTTTACCCAAGAAAAAAGCTTCAGTTCTAGTCTTCTGATTTGTCTTGGCCACTGGGACAAGCTGAAATTTTTTTCTACAAAGCATTCAGAAATACGCCTGCAGCAAATAGTCAGGGATGCCTCTGGGCTGGATACTAAAGTACAACATAACAGGATTTTTATTGCACTTTGCCTCCATCTGCTGCCTTCAGCAGTATTGTCCTCACATAAACCTACTTCATTATTTGCTGCCTCACAAAATCAAAGGAGAAAGCCTCTCCCTGATGTATGCCTCTGACTACTTGTCACCGTAGGAACATCTTCAGACTCAACCAGATGTTCTAGAACAAAGGAAAAGATTATTAACAAGTTTGCATTATTAACAAGTGATGCAAAAAGAAAAGAAGAAATTAAAACTAAAGATGCTTGAAAGAGGTCAAGTTTTTCTCCCTGTGCAGTAATAATGCTTAGATTAGACCATTAAAACATCACCTGCAGTGCAGTGGAAAAATTACTCTCTCTTATCACAGACTAAAGTTTCTTGCGTCAGCCTATATATTCAGTTTTCTATGGCTATTTGCAAGCAATAAACATCCCTTTGCCCTGAAGGGCCTTCTGACATAAAAATTCCATTTGTTGTATCTCAGTTAACAGTGAGGGTGACTTTGCTTCCAGATCACACTGAAATTGTAAATTTATTCCGTTGAAACACTGTAGCAGTAAAACAGGGCATATTCTTCCATAAGTGTCGTTTCTGGAAAACAATATTTTTTTTTTCCAAACACACAAACACTTGAGCAATACTCTCATATTAAGCAGTGAGGATAAGTTAGATTCTCATAGATATGCAACTGCTCTCTAAGAAAGGAGTCATTATCTTCTTTCTATATTTCCAATGTCATCTGTCATCTTTAATGATTTCCCCAAAACCATTTTTGTGCAGACAGTACTATTAATTGTCCTTCTAGCCCAGTGTCCTTCTAGCCCAGTTTACCAAGATGCGAACTCATTTGACTACAGATTATTAATATTAATATACAACACCACATAGGTGCATAAAATTTGAGCTGAGCTGAGCTGAGCTGACTTTGGGCTTTTCATCTTTCCAGTGAGATTTTGCCTGAACCAGACAAATTGGTATTTTATATTAGCTCTACTATATCTTGATGAGGATAAATAAGTAGCATTCACATATTGTTATGACATCTCATAACAGATTTTTGACAGTGCATTTTGCAGGACATTTTATTCTTCTATAATTTGATGTTGCAGCCAGTTGTACATTTTTTGTCTGAAATCGTTATTGTGTTGATTGCAATGAAAAAAATTCCTTTTGTTTTACTTTTTTTGATTAATTTTATATAAATTGTTTAACACATTTATTTTACACTCTTTGCAAATAACACAGCAAATGTAAAACTTTCTCAGTTATAGAGGCTTATGCTTTTTCAATACAGAGACTCTGTCTTACAGTACAGTCCATGTAACATATAGACAACTTAATAATTTTTGCCTCATTCCTTCAGTGTCCAAGGTTTACACCTTATACAGGACAGCAGCTGTATTATTTGGTCTTTCCATTATCTGTATACATCTCTATAAATAAAAACACACATTCATATCGGATACAAAAACCCAAATATACACAACTCAATTTACTTTCTGTTTACCATATTTATTAGTCACAATTGACACATAGTCACCATAATCCTAAAATTTAGTAAGCACTTTGAAAAAGAAAAACTTACTTCTTGGTTTACCTGCTACAGGTCTTGAGATCAGTTTTTCTTTCTTGTAATTCTACTGTCATTTTCAACAGGGGTTTTTCCTCTTCTACTCTACAGAAGACCCTAACAAACAACAGTGAAAAGTGAGAATGGATTAAATATTTCCCTTTTATGATACCACTATTCATAAAACTATTCCATAATTTGTGAACCGTTCCGTCATACTTGTTTTTAATAAGATCTATCCCTGAACAATGTTGGAGTAAAAACAAGTAGAAATTTGCTAATTTCTGGAACAGCAGGAAAGGGTAGGTACAGTCTTAATTCTTCTCCCTGGAAAGCACAGGTATGAATCACTCCTCAACACAAAAAAGGGAGGCAACTTCTAGGCATTCTAGACATAAGACTCATTACAAAATAGATCTAATCACTAGGGGTTATCTGTAAAACCACAGGGGTAAAAAAACAGCAAGGTGATTTTCAGAGTGATAGTATGAGATAGATGAGATATTAAAACAAAATTCATAACTAAACAATTCTTGAGAGGTTTTGTTGCTTGGGAGGCTGGGGTGTTGTTATAGAATACCGGACAACAATTGTGGAATATGGTGATTTTTTGACATCTGGAACAGACCCAATTAGAAATAGGTAGCTGGGGACTTTGTATACAAAAATATGAAAGTACTGATGTCTACTTCAAATGTCATCAATGTAATTCAAAAAAGAAGATAACATTGTTGATAGTTACAGTAGGAAACGCACATAATTTTGCATTAAAGCTATTCCTTCGACAAATACGCTGGAAACATGTAAGATGCAACTTTGCAGTGATGTGACAAAAATCGTAAACATTATTACTTTTGTGCCTTCTTGTGAACAAGTTCATTTTCAAGGCCAGTGAGAAAAGATATTAAGACAAATTGATTATTATATTTAAATTACCTCAAACCCCTGAAAATTATTGTCAACTATGATTTTAGGTCAGTTTTCCTCCTTTTGCATGCACAAAACTATGTATTTTACCTGGCTTTTCCACCAAATACATTATTTCTATAGGAACTACTGGAGTGTTCAAAGGATCAAAGCTAGTTATAAAGTCCTGTGTTCCTGCAAATCTGATGTGCATACATTTTACTTTAGGTACATGAGTTTTGACATAAGACTCATAAAAGAAATTATATAGTCCGCATTAAATATACTGTTAGCAATGTATGTCCTTAAAGATTTCTACATAACAGTATTTAATGAACATAGACTGGGAGAAATGGATGAAAAAAATAGAAAATTATCATAAGTGACTTAAATACATTGATGTACTGTTTCTAGTGTAGCCTCTTCCTGTACAGCCTTTCCTTACATTTAATTAAGTTTGTGATACTGAACACAAGAAATGTGTATATATCTAAGTGCATTTATTACTAACAGTGCCTTTACTTATCTTTTTGATAAATAAAATAATCATGTTATTCCATTATTCTGAGCTAAAGTGTTTTACAGCAAGTTAGATACAGTAGAATTGGATCAAAAAGATAGCCTTCATATGAAATCCGCTGTTTTATTCCTCTTGTAATACTATCCGTTATTGTAAAAGCATCCAGAGCCACAAGACAACTGAAATCAGGCAGAATTTAAACAAGGAGTAAAATTTAGAATGAAATTGACTTTTTGTAGTTGTTTGAATCTCAAGCCTAAAACCTCTAACTCTGAAAGCCATAAGGGAGTTGACTGGTATTTTTGACCTTAGAATTAGAAAGCCTGTTCTCATCTGAAACACACAGGTTCAAGGTCCTGAAGTTGCAAAGAAAACTATTGGGAAGATAATACTTGAAAGGCTCCTATTAATGAGACTACCAATTATTTTACTTAATTTCCTTTAAAGTTCTATTAAACGATGAAAAGCACTGTCTCCCAGATGACAAAGATTGCAGTAGGCCAAACAGAACTTTACACTGAGAGGGATTAGACAAAGTCCTGTGTCTTTCTTTTAAGTTTGAGGCCTTTCAAAACCCGTATTTCTCCAGAAACCTCTATCTTACCTTCTGACTCTAAATTCCCTTCCTTGAGGAGCACTGCACAGCCTTCTCATGACCTTCAGTGAGCTTGTAACTTCCCTATCCTAAGCTACACAGTGATATAAACATACATATATTTGGCCAGATATTCCATAGCATAGAGGGGCTTTTTTTATCTTCTTCAAAAGCAGCAGATTTGGAATACTGCCAGAGACAAGACTGGATCAAGCAAACCTGGTTCCCTGAGGTGAACAGGGAATTCTCTCAGGTGCATCTCTAGTCTCACCTTCTGTTTCAGAAAAAATACTGGGCGCTGATCTTCCCAAAGCCTTCAACATCTAAGTGTCTGATTATAATATTGCATCTAGATGAAACCACTTCAAAGAAGCAAAAGGAAAATCATAGTAACAGAATGTTATGCAGGCCAGTCATGCATAGAAAGAGATGTAGAGCCTGTCAAAATGGCACTCACACCTGCAAAGAGTGGGACTGTGTTTAGCAGGAGGAATTCCAAAACTGCCTCCTGAATAATTTAGAGACAATTTCCTTGCTGAGAGAGAATAAAGAGGAGACTGCATGTACATGATGTGTCCAAATTACTCTGAGAAAAAATATTAGCTGTGAAAACTCAAATATTCCACCAGCAAGGGCTGCCTTCTGAGAAGCTCAACCTGAAATGTACAGAATCAAGGGATATTTGGATGAAGTGTATCTCCTTCTAAGTGTATTTCCTTCTAAGCTGGGACTTCATGAAATCCAAGGTACCCACTATGAATCTATGAGGCTACATTGAGCAGTAAGTCTCCTTATCTTCATCTTTCCAGGTTCCTGCAACATTGTGATCCTACTTCTATTCAGACATAGCACGTTCCCAGCATCCTTGTTGGATATTCTGAGGTGGCTGAGAGCCAGATAAATAGCTTGAGGTGTTACTGCAGCAGGTAGTAAGAAGAAAGAGTCATGGCCACCAATGGTTTAGAAATAAGAGTGGACTAATTTGGCAATGCAGCCTATGTGTCAGCACTAGCCATCTGTACACCCTCTCTGAATGTTCTAGGTCAGCTTACGTTGAAATAACATGCATAACACTGCACAGCTAAAAAAAGAACCTGTCTTGATGAAGTCCTGCTAATTAAAAAACCATGACAAACTAATGGACTTGCTTTCCCAGAATGTTTGACAATGGAACAATTTCTGTGGAACTGATTTCTTAGATAGGATGGATGCTTTCCATTTCCTCAAAAACCCTAATGGCTTAATGGTTTAAGCATTATTCATTCCTTTCTGGATTGGGCTGGTAACAGCTTAGTAATGTGAGATCTATTAAGATTGTAAAAAAAAAAATCCTGGAGTTTGCATTGTTTGAACTCTTAATTATGAATTCATTTGGGCTGAATAAAATCCATGATACACTTGGAGATTTTGATGTGGAAAACCCCATTAATAAAGAACAACATCTGAGACCTAGAAATATGCAAAGGGCTTTTTTTGCAATCCCCAGAGTACAGAAAGCCTTGAATGCTTACCAAAGAGAGAGATGCACGTCTATTCCGTCTCCTAAAACCACTTCCTCCCTCAGATTTACAGTCACTAAGAACACAGAGCAATTTTGATCAAAAGAAGCAGCAGCAGCAGCTGTAAGGGAAAAGTGTTCATTTCTGATTGCCTCATCTGGACTAGAAGGAGGTAATAGAATAATTTTATGACACCAGATGCAGTGAAGGGCTTATTTCATTTAATCTGGAGAACAGAGGAATTTGTCACATAGACAAAATGAAAACTGTTGTTCTCGCCATCACCCAGGCGTGATGGTTATTGGCTGAGTCCACAGAAGAAACTGGAGTTTATGATGACTATTTACTAACTTTCTCCTGCATGACTGTCCTGTATTTTTCTACACTCCAGAGACATCTTCTGTTGAAAAGTTATTTTTGTTTGGTATCTGCTGGAAAGCATTTGTTTTGGGAATGTGAGCTTCTGGGATTTGTGGTAAGCTCAAAGTTTCACCTGTGCACCATAGCATACTATTTTTTCTTTGGTACAGACTTGATGTTTAAGTTGGAATTTATTAACACTTATTCTTAGAACCTTCTGTATGCTGAAGCCATTCTTGACTGGCAGTGTCCACTGATAACAAACAACAGGCATGGATTTTTGGGGTTGGGTCATTTTTTTTACTCTGTATCCTTTCATTAATAGAACATAGAAACATAGAATTAACTAGGTTGGAAGAGATCTCTGAGATCATCAAGTCCAACCCTTGATCCAACCCCACTGTGATTACTAGATCATGGCACTCAGTGTCACATCCAGCCTCATCTTAAACACCTCCAGGGGCGGTGAATCCACCACCTCTCTGGGCAGCCCATTCCAATGCCTGATCACTCTCTCTGTAAAGAACTTTTTTCTAATATCCAACCTAAACCTCCCCTGGCAGAGCTTAAACCCGTGTCCTCTTGTCCTACTGCTGATTGCCTGGGACATGTACAGTGTCATTTATTTGTTTGAACTTAGTTTTGAGAGTTGTATATTTTGTAATTATATTTATACCATTAATTCAATATTATGGCTCTGGGCAAAGTCCTTTTTGAGCACAAGCTTTGAGGAAAGTTAATAGATAAGAAGAATTATCCTTTTTTTTTTTTGACAAATAGATTTTAAATACCGCTGTCTCTGACATGGTAATATAATCCAGCTTCTCAGGACAATGGGTATGATCTATAGAGGGAGGGGAGAAACAAGCATGGTATTTTACCAATGAAGGAAGGCCAGAAAAAGGTATGAAGCCTGTTCTCTAGAATACAGAAAAGGAAAAACGGAAGTTACTCATTCCTTTTCCTCTAAAAGGAGAATGATAAGCAACATTTTGTTTTCAATGGACTGGCAAGTTCATTAACATGTATTTGGTCAACACTGCAGCCAGAAAACTGGAAACCAGGAGATCATGTCCCTTCAAGTAAAGTGTCCTGTATCATAGTACCAGGCTGCCTCCATTTCAAGTCATGAGAGAATACACAGGCGGCAAGTACTGCAAAGTTAGATACAAAAATGTAGTTGTGTGTCTCCAGTGCAGGAGAAACAGACCAGAAGTACCAGACAAATCAAATCTTGTATACGTGTTTGTTTCTCCTGTTTAGTGGACTATCACTCCGCTTTTAAAGCACTTGTACTAGAAGACACTGATGTTAGCATCCCGGGCAGAGCCTGCGGAGTAAAACCGGTTAGCGCTGGGAAAAGACCAAATTCCAGGGACTCGGGCTCCACCTGCTGTGGCAGCGGAGCTACGCGCGCTCTGGAACCAAATGAGGGGCACTCGTCAGAGGTGAAACTTCCCTCTCTGCATGTAGGAATGTCTATATGGGCATGGAGGTGGAGAAGATAACCTTCTGCAGGCCTGTCCAACTTAAATTATTTTTTCATTCCAGGAACAGAGTGTCAAAGCAAAGGTATTCAAAGAATGACCACCAGTTCCATGAATGAACAGAGCACCTTCAAGAAAAATAAATATTTTCAGCTGAGACAATTGGAATTATTCCATGCTGCAGATGCATTTGGTTTCCACTTGCATTTCATCTGAGAACCTAAATGAATCCAATGAAGAAGATCCATTACAGAGTCAGAAAAACTGGTGCCCATGTGCCCCAATGAAAAATAGGGGAGTTACACAGAGCTTTGAAACAGAGAAGCATCAGGCAGAAGGCAAGTTCAAACTAGTGACAATAAGAGGATTAGTCCTTGCCTAGGGAGGACTCTGCTTGGAAGAAGCTATCCCAGGGTTGTAATGTGCAGGTTCCCATTTCTCTAATAAGCCATATCATCCAGGAAAATAGAAGTGAAACTGACTGACATTAGTTAGAATAAGAGGTAGACTGGGATGGGATTTCCAGAGAAGCAGAAGAAACAGTTGATGATAAACTGTTTTAAGCACCAAGATAAACCTGGAAGAGGCAACCATAGACTCATTTTGAATTTACCAACTGATATTCTCATAGTTCGTTAATCTGCACAAGCACAAGCGTTGACTCATGACTGCTTCCCTGTAGGCAAGAGTAATACAGTAAGAGATGACAACTGTAAAAACAATTCCTACTCAGAGAGTCAGCATTCTGTCCCCTCACTTCATATTTTCACCACAGATCCTCTTCTGAGAGTGGAAGAATCCCATGCATCTTGTTTCAGTACCCTGCCCATTGTCAAGCTTCATACTGCCCAGCAAGTTTGCGTGATATCCCACGTATGTAGAAGCTGCTTCCACAGTTGCCTAACAAAGAGTCGTTTGTCCTTCCCCTTAGGCTCTGAGGAAAACACCTATTTGTCTGACTAGCTTTTCTCAAGCCCCGAAAGATACACTAGCAATCCTCAGGGGGTGAGCAGAAGTGGCTCTGGCTAATGATGTCAGAGCCAAGGAACAGGCTGTCCTACCTTCTGGAGAGCTCATCCAGCAAACCACTCATGGCTACAGCAGATGATAAAGCTTTACAACCACGTTTGTTCTGCCCTCCCAGCACCAAGCTCACACAGCGTGGAATTCTGGAGAACAAGGGGAGACTGATACATCAAGAGAGCAAAGGATACAATAAAGGATGTCCAAATGATTGCTACTGTACTATTCCCGGGCATGCTCAGGACAGCCTTCTGCACCCTCAGCAGCTTCAAGGCTACACAGCAAGAAAATAAACAAACCAAAGAAACGCAGTTGTTGCTCCAGTTACATGCTTATTTTTGATTCATTTAATCAAGGAACTGAATTGCCATTACTCTTTTTCAGCTTTGATGGTATTTTATGTATCTGAAAAAGACTTTTAAATAATTATAAAGTGAGCTCCTGGTACTGATGAGTGCAGTTTATGCTATCTTATACAATTTCACATTTTAAAGCTTTACAAGAGAGATAGGTGGGAGGAGGTCTAAAAACACGGTCCCTGGTTTGCAGTTGCAGGAAAAGAAAGTTCACAATTTCTAACGATATTTGAGTAGTTTGTTTCAGGTGGATTTGTATCTTCTTTACAATTTACTTTCTATGGATACTTTAGCAAAAACTTTAATGACAGACAAAGCCACCAAAAGATTTCTAAAAAATGAATACAGAAAGTGTGCCTAATGTATTTTAAAGTGTCAGTCCCAAATGTCAGTACTGAAAAATTTATTTTAAAGTTTGGCCTGAATATTACTGAATTCTATGGAGATCATTATGAAGGGTCTAAAACCAAGCTAAAGGATTATCATTATTCATGCTATTATTAACTTGCATCACAGTAACACTTAGGAGCCTCATTTATGATCTATGGACCTTTTTGAGTGAGGGAGCATATACAGAAAACAAAACCTAACCCTCATATTAATGATAAATAATATTTGTTTGAAGTCTATGTTGAATACTTACTACAAATTGCTTCTGAACAAGCTACAAGACAAACTACTCTGCAGACACTGTTCAGTGAATAATGCTGAATAATGAATAAATTCTAGAAAATTGCAAGCAGAAAGGTACAGCACAAACCAGATAATCTTTTCCTCATGCTTTCTTCATCCATCTCTCCTCAGCAGGTACTTCTGGCGCAAGTTGCCATGGGTGGTGTTGATTTATTTGATTAATAAATGTCCGTTCACTTACTAAGCAACCACTGAAATAAAGTCTCCCCACAATAAAAGTATTTTACATATTATAGTAAATTAAATTGAGTCTTTTAATGCCTCAAGCAGTAATATATTTTTAGAAATCATGTTGCCATCACATAATTTTAGTGTAACTAGATCCATCTTCAAATAATTTCCAAAATAAAATGAGATAGAATTATAATGGGCTACAGCTGGTAAGAGAAAAATTCCTCTATTCCTCCCATACTAGGACAGTACTTTTAGGGCTTCAACCATGATAAAGGGCATACTCTATATCAGCTAAGCATGATACAGAAGTCAAGCCATAAATCCAGTGCAATAGGATGTTTTAGCATCAAAAGCAGTTCCAGGTTTATTGTCCACCACACAAGCTTTAGCAGGCACCTCAAAATCTTTCTCTTTAAAATGTTCTTTCAATAAAAATATAGTGGGATATCACAGACTAGAGATAAAACACACATCAACATTTTAAAACCAAAACATTTTAAAGAAAGAAAGTTGTATTGAAACTAATTTGCTACACATGTTTTATACATACAATACAAAATGAAGTTTCTACAACAACATATGGAAAGTATCTGAATCAGTAAGACAATGACCGCCATAAATCACTCCAGGTTCCAACTTCTTATTATGTCATGTTCCCTCTCTCATGGGATGTTCACTCCATCTCATACAATCTCGTGGTTATGTGTGCACAGTATTCCTAACATTATAGGGAATGATGTCATATCAACACATAGAGTGTATGTAAAATGAAAAATAAACACAGTTTTACATGACTCTGACTAGATGAAGCCACACAGTCCATTCTATCATTTCCCTTTGGCTTAAGGAATTGGGGGGTTTTGGTTTTTGGTTTTGGGGGGGATTTTTTGTTTTGTTTTGTTTTGTTTTACATGATTTATTAAATGGACTCACCAAAACTTTGGGGGATTCCTCTTTAGACTTTATTTTCGCAGGAGCATGATGTGGGTGGCAATGGCCAAGAAAAATGTGGGACAGAAATCCCATTTCCCTTAACTCAGGTATATTAAGGCCTCAGGTTCATAGAAGACAAAATACAATTGCACATGAATACAATTAAGATTTATGAGATTTTGATCAAAAGCCTGTTACAATTCAATTAAGACAGCTGCTTGTGGCTAGTCTTACCTTTTTGCTTCTGGTCACAGACATGTTTACTGGACAAACACAACTTTTAGTATCAGCCTTTTGCTTTTTCTTCAAAAGCTACCACTGGGCACATTCCTCTGCTAAATATAATGTAAAAAGAGAGTTATATAACAGTTATGGTTCAGACCTTCTCTGACTCTAGCGACCCCAAATTGTTTAAAGACCAAAGTACAGTAAGCTGCAGTTCCACATTACAGCTATGTGAAACACTAAACAAAAATTTTCAAAGTTAGCTACCAAATAGGAGCAATTAATTTTTTTTTAAAAAAAGGTCTTAAATTGTGGGTGGGTTATGTATAGCTATTACTATTTTACTAAAATGCTAGCTGTTTATTCCAGTGACCTGTATTTGAATAGAGGTTTAATTTGAAATTGTCACATAGTTGTCAGCACTTAAAGTGAAGAAATGAGCTGTCAGTCTGTACCTAGGGAGACCAGACACCAGAGATTCTCATAAACTAGCATTTGTCCTCCCTTTCAAATCCCAGGCAAAGTTAAGAACATCAAACTGCAGAAAAAAGAAAGCACAGTGTTCGGCTTTAAATTAAGATGTACTTTGGAGGTACAGTATACAGGCAAAGCAGAGCCTCACTGCATTAAAGGCAAATTAACCCCAGCTATATAGTGCAGGTAGTTGTGAAGAGAAAGAAAAAAAACCACCAGTGCTATTTCCTAAGCAAGATACGGTATCTTTTACTTTACTGGCAGTAATAAAATCATGTTCCTCCAAGGGTGTCAGGATGTGTCTCGTATTTTCAGAAATATAGATCAGCTTTCTGGAAGTAACCAACAGCTTCAGCAGTAATTTCATACCATCTCCCAACAGGAGTACACAGTTGAGTGGACAAACACTATGAACAGCCACTTGGAATGAAAATTCTTTTTCATTCAGGTGCATATGTTCTCAAGCATAACTTTGAAATTCATGTTACAAGTCTGCCTCTCTGATTTTTGTACGTAGAGCCAAATTCCTTCCTTGGATAACTTTCTTTGCCCTCATTAAACTGTGCCAGTTTACACTGTAAAGAATAAGGTGACAAAAAAAATTCACCTTTTTAATGTAACACAGATGATTTTTTCTATATGTAGTAACGTTCAGTTATAAACTGATTAAGTAGCTAAAATGTAGATGTTGGCTTTACATTGCTAGAGGGAACATATATGAGACATCATATTAATTTTTTGAATGCATTTAAATTAATGGAACAAGAAGATTCTTATTCAAGATTCATCATGACTAAACTAAATTTAGTTATTCTGGCTTTCTGATGTCTGTTTCCCTTCATTAAGACCTAGCCACATGAGTGCTGCCAAATTTATCACTTCTTCTTCTTGGAATGTCTCATTTGCATCCTTTACTGCTCACGCATGTGCCAGAAAAACTGCATCAGGACTTTCCCCACCAGCTTCTCCACTGTAGTCATCAAGTTTCCTGAGCAACCTCACTTCCTCCCCTAAGGTGGAGGGACCAGAAAAATCCCTGAATGTAACAACTGTAAAACCCCTGTCCAACACATTGTAATGAGGCCATGCCAATAGTTCCATAGCCAAAAGGTAACAGTTTCTTTGAAACCATAACATCAATACTGGATTTGTCTAAGAGAGAGAAGGAAAGGCATCTTTCCATTTAAAGTATCTCTGTCTAGACTGTATCCAGAGGATGACATTTACCACAAAATATTCAGACAAACAAATATTTAATTATGAGACACGGAAAAATGTGAAAGTTTGGAGTTAGGGGGTGCTGTTTGAAAATTATAACCTCTCTCTTTCTTCTTTCTTCCCCCCCGCCCCCAAAGGCTAAACAACTTAGGAGATAAAAAACTTTCTATGCAAATGAGCCCTCAATGGGCACAAAGAGCTATTTCCACCAAAAATTTGGATATATGTGAAATGATTGGCACAGGGTTCAAGAGTTTCCTTGACATAACTGACAAAAACTACAGTCTTTACCCTGCCTTATATAAATTTTTCATATTTGTGTTTTATCTTCAAGAACATGCTTGCTTACAAAAACAGTAGTGTGTTGTGTCAGTACAGCTGCAGGGCAACTCCTGCATCACTTAAATCAGGGGAAAAATCTGGATATGCAGTTTCTTTGAAAAAAATACTTTTGCTTTTATATTTAGAGGCCTAACTTCAGGCAGGTGATCTGTTAACTTTCCATTATGGAAGTAAATTATGGCATATAACGAGCAGCTCAACTTGTAAAACTGTCACTGATTTTTTTTCCCTCAAGAGTCACAGATGGTTCAAGTGACCAAAACCAAATTTACTGCATGAAGTCTAAGAAATTATGCCAAGTGCTATAGTTTTTTTTACAAACTTGCAGGACTGTTACCACATGTTTAGTATTCATTGATTCCCAGTGGGTGTGATCAGAAAGATCTGTACCCAAAGACACAAACCCTTCTTTCTCAGTGAGCATCAACCAACACTGCCAACAACTTCAATGCCTCTGCCAGCTAGGAAGGTCTGATAGGGAGAATATTTTCTTAAACTATAGAAGTAGTTTACTTACCCAGAAGTAAGACTACTGCCCTATGGACTGGTTTTCCTCCTCCAGTGTCACGGGGTCTGTAGTGCTGAAGAGGACTAATGACAACAATAACTCATTTAAAAAAAAAACAAACTACCAAGTAATTTTTCTTCTAAACACAACAACCCAAAACAATTAGGAGAAAAAGATGGGCATTTAAAATGCTCTCACACAGTCCATTGCCTTCCTTAAAATAAATGTGAAACACAAAATATCACATTGCACATTCAAAAAATAACCTCCTTGACCTTGCCTTTTTATGCTAACTCAGGCTATTAATAAGCATTCTCATAAACCACCACCACTACCAGCAGCATCTGGCAATTTTTAAAGTTCTGTAATAAAAACAAGAACGGGTTGATCAATTTACTTGACACTTAAAAATAAATCTAATTCACCCAGGGATTAACAGTAGAATTTTTAGGCCAAAGAATTTTGCCAGTGGAACTATTCAGGATAAATACTAAAAAATCAGATTAGGACCCCTGGTCCTAATTTTCATTACAGAAAAACTACCATATGTAAATAACACTGATTTCCTTGAGTGTCATAGAATCAAAAAGAATTTCTTCGATGTATGGTTGATTTAGGTATACCAGATGAGATCTATTTTAGTCTTTTTTTTTTAAGCCCAGGTTTTGCCAAGAATTTAAAAGGCTCACTAATTAGGCATGGAGCACGCTCGCTGAAGTTGCAGGCTCTTGACAGCTGCCTTAGAGGCTTGTCAGCCTCAGGTGAACTTCTGATGCAGCTGAGGTCTCACTACATCTAGAAGTCATTTTTTTCCATTTTAGTGCCTAAGTGACCTTTTAGTGAAAATGAAAGCATTTTGTAACAAAAATGCTTTGGTAAAACAGAATTAAGGCTAGGAATACATTGTTCTTTAAAATACACATCCCTTAAACATCAAAAAATCTGGATATTTGTAGTTAAGCTCCTTATCTGTCATCCTGTAACTTCAGTGTTTTTCTGTTTCAAACTTTATGCCAACTCTCTTTGCTATACAGACAACTCCCTAACCCAGTGTCTGAGTTCCCCACTCAACAGCAGATTACTCTCCTTTGGTGCCTTCAAATACTGAAGGGAGCATGATGCCTAGAGGCAACCTGCTCTGGTAGAACTTCTATGGATGGGAACAGACCAGAATTTGATATTGGACTCTGTCTGAAGACACAGGTTTTTGCTGAACTTTCTTAACTGTAGGCATAATGTATTTTCAAAGAGATGAAGAGTAAATCTCTGCTCAAACTGCTTGGATATCTTGATCTACATGCCAAGAGATTTCAGAGCCAATAAGAAAAAACATGCCAGAGTTAAATTGAAATGAAACTGGCTACATTACTTGTGTATCTTTTACATTTCTCTTTCACTGTATTTGCTGCTGATTGCTACCATTTGGTTTCAGCTGCCTTGGGCACTGCTCGACCCAGTTTAAAATTAATTCTCACAGTGGCCAAAATTCTTCTCTATGGGGTCCCCAGTCTGTTCTGAGAGATGCAATACGTTCAGATCATCATCTGTACTTTTTACTACTATCCAAACTAGAACAAACCTCTGGATATTTTGAGATATGCTCATCACCACTATGTTATTTCTTAGACACTCAGTGTTGCCAGTATAAATTAAAACTTGTTTCTTATAGTTATGGGTACCCACGAAAGACAATACAAAGTACAATTCAGAGCACACAGCTGGCACTTTAGTTCTAGGGGTCTACGCAGTTTTGTCAGAATGGATGAACTCTAATTACACTGAAATATGCTCTTTCTAGATCATGATCAGAAATCTTGCCATTATGTGCATTTGTCTCTCCAACACACTGCATTAGGGGATAGAAGGTGAATGACAGCCTTATCTTTAAAATGCCTGTCTGTCCCAAGAGCAGAACAATGCCTCATATCACATTGCAAACAGCAGTTTGATGTAAACGGGGTGACTTCCTAGCCTAGTAGTAACATAATATTTACCTCAGGTTTCTCAGCTATAAACATTAACTCCAGAATTCCAACAGCAATCTTTCCATTTTCCACTATATTCCCACACTGAAAACAACATTCTGGTTGACGTGTGGAACGATACTACACACGTTCAGCAAGGAATGTTACACACATAAACACAAAGAAAAATGTGATCGGTAAGTAGGACACACACCCCAGGAAGGCCTGATCTGGTATGGGGAAACTACAACTGAACTGTCAAGTTACTCTTTTCTCAAAACCCGAACAAGATTCTGGAGGGGAGTGTAGCTATTAACTAACTCACTGTGCCAATTATCTTGTCTTTCACCTACTAACAACAAACCTTTTACCTTCGCTTTGGAGAATAAGGCCAGGGGAAATAAAAAGGATTTCAGATGGTTAGGAAGTTAAAACATGGTAGGCTAGTCACCACCAAAAGCACTGAATTGTCCTCTCATCATCTGCTTTCTTGCAGGTGGGAGCAAGGTGCATCAGCAAGAACCAGCAGAGGTGGTTTTGTCCTGTTTGTCCTGATCCCTGCTGCTGATGGGGCAGCTTGTGGAGAGATGTGGGCAGCAAGGCTGGGAACCATGCACATATATTTAGATCAGAGAGAACCCATAAGCTTGTTCTCACAGTGCCAGCAGGTAGAGAGCAGTCAATATGTGACACTGGCCTGAAGAACATTTTAGAAGTAAATCAGCAATTTAAAGAGGGATGGGAGTGAGCTCTTTTGGGACGGGGTTTTTTTGTGTGTTTGGTGGGTTGATGTTAGTTTACTTTTTTAAAAATGACACTTCATATATAGAAGGCAATGATTTCATACTCCTGTATTAGGTTAAATAGTCTAGGTCTGTTGACTTCAAAGTAGTAGCATAAATTTACACTGACTAAGAATTACATAAATCTGTTTTTATTAAAACTGTAATAGCTTGAGCTACAAAGGTACTCATTTTTCCTGTGATCTTGTTCTAATTGCTCACTGCTGGCTCATTTAAAGTGTTACCAGTCTGGAGTTTGTTAGTCTCTTTCTATTTCCAACTAATATGATAAAATTAACCATAGCTGAAGAGATTATTTTTACAGTAAGTAAATGCAGAAGGCTGTGAAAGGATCTTTAAAAACCCTTATAAAAAGTGAGGTAGACACGCCTTTATAATTTTAATTTGACATATTTTTATATGTTAGCTTGTTGGACCAGACATGGAGGCTATTGTTATAGAAAGTGGAAACAGGTTGTGGGATAGAATGTCATAACTGCAGACATGAAAAGGCATTTAACTCTCACTGAAGTTTGTGGTAGTGATTGGTTTGACCTTGAGGTGTTGCATGTACAGTAGAAGTGGACTGAAAGCACCTGAGACTGGTTTAGACCTAAAAAAATTCACTGGACCATAAAGAATAAACAAGTAGATGACTGAACCTTATTGCAAACGGAATGTAATGCAATTATCGTTACCTCACATTAACTTTATGCAGATTTCACAAACACTTCCTTTCAAAATGCATTCATTTTTCAGCAATATTAAATATACAATAACTAAAACAGATATTTGAAGGTGCTTACATTATCTCATGGAGCTATCCATTAACAGCATTTAAAAAAAGACAACTTCTGGTTGCAATTCATCCCCTTGAAAGCAAAATTCAACAATTTATAGGCTTGGCATAGCTTTTTCTCAGCATCTCATAAGATCAATGGTAAACATAACAATAACAATAATAATAAAGCTTACTCTCATTTTCTCTTGCTCTTCCAAAATAAATCAAAGTATTACATTAGCCTCCTCCTGAACTCTGTAGCTGGTGGAAATAGCCAGGACACATCTCTAAAATTTCATTCCTTACAGCTGCTGCACCAATAGTACTTTCGTGGTTGTAATAAACTGTTTTGCCTGAGATAGTTTTAGTAAGAATAGATCTCCTTCCAATGTTATTGTGGATAGCATACAGAAAAATTTCTTCATTCTATACATATTAGGGTATTTTTATAATTAAGAAACTTAAGGCTCCATAACAAAATGAAGGCATGTTCCTTCACATATTCACAAGCCAAATGTTTTGGAAGAATATCCAAATAAAACTGGAAACACATCTAGTTTTCAAGGGTATTTATGGATACAAATTAATATGCACCATTTAAATTACTTATGTATTCTATATGGTTTGTGCCTAATTTAAAACATAAAATCACTAACACTGCAACTGAGCTCTTCTTTTCCATTCCATCGAATACAGTGCTCTGCTCAACTAGTCAGAAACTGAGCAGGAGCAAACAGTGACTTATTTGTGATTTCTAAGAGACACCTGGCAGAAAGCTTAAAAAAAAGAATAAAATTCACAAAGTCGTTGTCAGAGATAGATGCAGGAATTCATTCATGATTGTTTCAGAATGTTGTAGTTCATACTAAAACTTCACCCAAAGATTTCTCCCTATCCATCTTTTCTGGGAAAAACTCATTAGCACCAATAGTTTTTTCACAATATATAATTTTGTTTAAAAAAAGAAGAAAAACAAAACCCTAAGAAATACATTTTCCTTTCACAATATGCAGAAATGAAGTGAAAAACTCTTTTCAATTTTGATTTCTTCAGTGTGTTTGTAGTCTGTAAGAGAAATTATGTGGACTTGATTGTTTGAAAATTAGGAGAAAATTTATTTTCTTCTATGTGTCTCACATTGGAAACTTGCACACTCTTAGCAAGATATTCAAAATCACTAGTCACTTTGGGAAATCAAAAGCCTTTACATTCAGCCCTTCCAACGCAACTGCAACTAATCTGAGACATCATGATTTCTCTTTTTAAGGTGCAACCCTTCCATTCAAGTTCCTAAGTGGGAATTATTCGTGAGGTAGGATGCAATCAATTTTTCCATGACTGGATTGCAACAACCTGTCAAAGACTCCATGGTGGCTGCCTAATCAAGTATTTATCTCCAATATAATGATACAGAAACAATTAGTCTATCTCTCTGTGTTATAAGACACATAACAGACTTGCTCTCAAGAAGAAAACAATTCATGAAAATCATTTTTGATATTTGAATTTGGGGTTTATATTTAGTTAACAAGGATACTACTTTTTATTTATATTCATATGTCCAGAGCAAATATTTAAAAAACAGATGACCACAGAGAATGCTGCACTCTGTTTAACCAGTATATTCCAATAATAAACCTACAACATTTAGAGCAATTGCAATAAAGTCAGTGCCTCTTTAATAACTTCATGTGGGATTTGAACTAAGAAAAGTCACAGTTCCATACTATTTACTTATAGCAAATAGTAGTACCACAGTGCTACCACTATTAACATATCTACTACAAACAGACTAAATACCAAGCAACGAAAAAATGCCGGAACAGAAGCGCTTTTTGTCCTACCATTTATTGTAAGAATGCTGTTTCACAGTTCAGAGAATGGCTCATGGCACCTTTTTTGTCTGTGAATTAAATTAAGGACCTGCATTATGGAGTTCATCTCATCTTTTAGAGCCACATGTTTTTGGGGCAAATAAAAAACAAATATATAAAGTCAATGCTGTAGCCAAGAGTGCCAAGCACCTCTGGGAGGTCCAAACTATGTAAGGTATGGCACATGGCAAAGCCCATCATTCCACCATTGCAGAAGAAGGCTTATTTATCTCTTCTCTAGCAAGTCACTCTTTATATTTGTTATTTTATCCATGCTTCTGTCTTTTTCCCAATGCTGAATGACCACAGTTTCCAAAAGCCTCAAGTTTTATGCCAGACAGAATTCTAGCCAGACCTAATGAAGGCACACCTGGAGAAGGCTGCCCTGTCTTTCTCACCTTTCTTGTTCTCCCTCTCTCTCTCCCTTGCAGTTATATTTTTGCCATGTTAATCCCTTCTTCCTGGGCTGCACATTGTATCTGCTATGCCTCCCTTAATCCAGGAACATTCTATTTTCAGGAGCTTCCATCAGTCCAAACATTAGCAACTAAGAGGCTGACACAAACATAAAAGAGATTGGAAAGTGCACAACCAAGAATGTGAACAACCAAGAGGATAGTTTTCTGATAGTGTAAGGCCAGAAAATAAAGAGGTAGGAAGCAACATAATGACACAATAAGAAAAAGAGAAAGACCTGGCAAGGGAAAAAGAGAAAACAAAACAAATCTACTAATACCTGATCTTATTTCACTGGCATAACGGGCAAATTTGCCAAGGGTGATGCTTTTAGTGACTATTCAGACACTGCTGAACAGTTAAAAAATTATCGTCCTTTTGGATTAAATATAGGGATTTTTGAGTTCTCAGTTAAATCTCATTTTCATACTTTGGCATTTTAACCTAACAAAAAAAAATGGGATGTATTTATTTAGAAAAATATGAAACAAGCAATTTAACATGCAGAAAATAAAAATAATATGTTTTGGGAGTATCTTCCAATATTTCCCAACATTTTGCTCTACTTACAAAGTCATAAAATATCAAAACAGGAAACTAGAAGCAAGAAAGGGAAACAACCAACTTCAACTGAGACTCGAAAGCAAAGAGTATACAGAAAGAAGACAAATACAGTTGATAATATTCTATCAAAAGAGTATTGCATATGAAATTATTGAACAGGATCACAACTGGGGTTTTTTGGAAGCAGAGTTTAAACTGTAAAGGATATTTTATTGCCATAGACAAAGAACAAAATGAAAGAGTAAAGTGTTTAAAAGACAGATGGAATCAAATTATCAGCAGTTTAGACTGTTGCCTTTTTACCATCCAGTACTTCAGAAAGCAAGGATAATGTGAGGCAACATTTTAGAATTTAAAAGAAAAAAAGATTTCTAATGAGTCCTTCAGGAGATGCTAAAATTATATTTTTTTTTTTAATTAAGCTTGAAATCTTGATAAATGCGAAAAAAAAATCCCTGAAGGCTTCTTCATTCACTATGTAGTATACAGAAGACAAGCTACCAGTAGGCCAGATAGCTTGCCAGCACACCAGAACATTATAGAAAAACTTATATGGATGAACTTAATAGAGAATCCTCTGCCTTTTCTAATTTTCATATCCATAGGTATCTTACAACGAATCTCAGAATCCTTGGTAGTGATCCTAAGAGCTCTGAAAAAGTGCTTTTTTGTTCTTAGTCCCCTTTTGCAGATTGTCTTAATATACTTGTGTACAGCTGACATCTACTGAACTTGCCAAGGTAACAAATGCCAGTTGACAGCATTTTAGAAAGCAAGACTCTTGTCAAAGACCCAGAATTCCTTCTCAAGGGTTATTACAGAAAAAGTAACTGCACAGATGAAACAGATATAGTCTTCTATAAGATCTCTGACTTCATTGCACATCACATTCAGTTTAAATCTTGAATAAGGGAAATAAACCTTAGAAGGCTTAAAACCGAAGTGTTGTAGTCAGTATTAGTAAAAGCATCAAATTAAGTAACTCTTGCTGGGTTCCACAGTATTAAGTCTCACTCAAATAAGCATTGTCTATACACTTCAGCAGTCCTTAAGGATGAAGACAGTAGATATAGTAAAAGACAGCAGTAACAAGGATGACAGGTTTTCAAGATGGATCTGAATTTCCTAGTAACCTGTATCCTTTCAGTGGATATTAATTTCAGTTATGGGAAATATGAAATTATGCATTTGGGAAATGACAGGCAGGCCATACCTACAAAATGAGGACCAACAATCAGGAGCAAAGGGAATTAACGAAAAGCAGCTTCTCAGAGGTACACTGTGACTTAAGAGATTGTCATGCCTTTCAGATGTATAAAGAAGGAAATGAAAACGGGAGACAAGATAGGATCTCATCTCTGCATGGAGCAAAACACAAGGGAGTACCTAACCCACTTTTGGTATCCATGTTTTCTCTACATTTTTCAGAATTGTTCATAAAAGCTTAAGCTGAATACAGCTAAGACATGCATCAACACTTTTTGAGCATATCATACAGTATTTCTAGCCACTGTCCTCTGAGATCTCCATCCTTCTCTACACTTTTCTGTGTGAGTTTGAAAGTTGCTGACTATGTGAATGACCTTCAATCATCCCCATCCCTCCCACTGATGAGGGATTTTCATGTTCAGCTCTTGCAAAACTGTAAGGGATTATACCGGGGAAAGTTCATATACACTGATGTAGAGGCACACATTTATATATATTTGTGTAATAACACAGAATGGCAGAAGGCAAAGTTCAACAATGCCCATCAAAAACAGGAAAGAAAAGAGGCATTTGTTCTAATCCATGTTAAGGCACCTAATTAAAAGGTTCGGTTTTCAAATCCACTGAGTAAAATTAAATGAAGTTAAAACTAAGCCTCTTAATCAGATGCCTATATCTGAGCATAGAATCATTTAGTTTGGAAAAGACCTTTAAGGTCATCAAGTCCAACTGTAAACCTAACACTGCCAAGTCCACCACTAAAACATCTCCCTAAGCACCACACCTACATGTCTTTTAAAAAGCTCCAGAGATGGTGACTCTACCACTTCCCTAGGCAGCCTGTTCCAATGTTTGATCACCCTGTCAGTGAATAATTTATTCCTAGTAATCAATCTATACTTTCCCTGGTGAAACTTGGAGCCATTTCTGCTTGTCCTATTACTTTTTACCTGGGAGAACCGACCGACTCCTACCTGGCTGCAACCTCCTTTCAGGCAGTTGTAGAGAGCAATAAGGTCTCCCCTGAGCCTCCTTTTCTCCAGGCTAAACACCCCCAGCTCCCTCAGCCGCTCCTCATAAGACTCCAGATTCTTCATCAGTTTCTCATCCGTCTCTGGAAATGCTCCTGCCTCTCCAAGTCCTTCTTGTAGTGAGGGGCTCAAAACTGGACATCGTCCTCAAGGGGCAGCCTCACCAGTGCTGAGGACTCATGTATTGTGTGACACGACCGATTCAACCATATTTTGAACATCGCTTCTCTATCCACCATTTGCTTCCATTTTCACAGGGGGTCTAGAACATGAACCATGATAATTATAATTCACAATGATCATTTCCCATCCATCTTTCTGACAATAGCTGGCAGGAAGGGGACCAATCACATTACATCTGCCCTCAATGCAAACGACTAATAAAGAAAAAACTTACTACATTACTCTGCAAAAAATTATTTTTTAATTTTCTTCAGAGAAAAATATAAGAGAATAAATGCATATGCCAGTGATACAATGCATGATCTCATTTGCAGTGCATTAGGAAAAATACATCCAGCAGCATATTGTTTGGACATATGGGTCCCATTGACTTTTTGACTGCTTATCAACAAATGACAAACATGGGCATGCAGAATAGCATTTGCTTCTTTCATTCTTCAGCTAATGAAAAGCATTCCGTGCAAGTACGTAAAACATAAAAATCTTAAGGAACACAAATGTAGGATTTTCTTTTTAATTTTATTTAACAGCCTGATATCTGACATCAAGAGAGCAAAGAAAATAAGAAGTCTCATTACTGATTAAACATGTACCAACTCAAGAACATCCTAATTAAGGAATTGTAATTTATCTGGGGTTTAACAAAGACATTCTTCTTTTCTAGATTATTTTTTTAGTCTTCAGACTGGGCAGATTTACCAACATGACATAGAAAACATTAGTGGTTTGCAGCTCATCAGCATTGTTTGGCAACATTTTTTTTTCAGCCCATGGCCTGAGTTGCGTTAGGATGTCACTGCATTCAAACAGGATTAATGGGAATGCTTGGAATTTTTCAGCTTCTCTAATGTTCTGTTTTGAGCCTGTTACCTTTTAATTTCATACTCAGTTAACAGAAATACATTCATATAATTCTGGTGGTCTCCCAAAGAATACATTTGGTGCTTGCAGCATGCAGCAGATTACAAAGTTAATCAAATGAAAGGGAGATATGATGGTTGTTTTTTATTCCTGCCTGGACAAAGAGAAAGAAGAAGGAATTACTGGAATCCACCTCTTCATTTTGCGTATGTTTCTTTTTGTCAGCTCAGCTTCCAACATTTAGGGAGAATTATTCTTTAAATCATGCCAAGATTTACAGAATAGGCCATTTATGAGAGTTTTCTGCATTTTATACTGAACCCATGTTGATAAACATATTTATTGTAATAAATGAGTTAAGACTAAGACATTCATAATGAAACAGTAATAAGACTTTTTCCTTAAAGCACAAGCCTTTATTATTCCAGCTAATGGAGAATCCCAGGCAGTTTGTGACAGCTACACAGTTGTACCCAAACCCAGCCATAATTCCCTCCTTTTCAATAGAATTTCAGTCTCAAATATCAGTAATGTTGTGCCTTTATGAATATGATAAATTAGATTTCATTTCTCATATAAACTAGGAAAGTTTTTTCGTTTTCTTAATATTCCAAAAAAGTAATATTCCAAGCCTGTGTAAGGGCATTCGATAAGGATCTAAGAAATTAAGTTTGGACCTTTAGTGCAGGAAGATCCTGTATTTCATTTAGATTCATTTGTATTTTCTTTCCAACTGACCTTATTCAGTAATTATTTCTCAGACCCCTTTTGAGTTTTCTAAGAATCTGCGGAAGGGTAGAGTCTTACATTAATAGGACCTACCTGGCTGGACATAAAAGCAGGAGGGAGAAAAATGTCATCAAAAAACAGCATTGCAGATTTGCATTAAGAAATCTATATCTGCCTTCTTCATGTGGTTTTCATTCAGCAGTTTAAATATAACTCTGCATGGAAGAAAAGTTTTGTCAAAAAGTTTTGCTGTTATGAAATGAGGTCTAATTTGCATCTGCCAACAAAAGGTTTTATTTGCATAACACTAGAAAGCCAACGAAAGCAATAGCAGCAAATGGGCAAACTGTCCTGACAATTTTATTTTTGTTAATGACAAACAGAAAGAACTGCATGATTATTGTCAAACAAGCTCTGGAGCTGATTCAGCTCCATCTGATGACTACTTATTTTCAGCATTTGACTTCAGGAAGATCACTGCTAGGATCCAAGTGTGTTGCATTGGCACCTCTTATAATTTTTTTAAAAAACACTATAAGGTTGGTTGGCTGTGACCTACATTTGGTAAACCCATTTTGTACATAATTCCATACTCCACTTACCTTCAAATCATCCTTTCCTTTGAAATGCTGTATCGGGTTTGTATGGCAAGGTTTTGGTAATGGAGGGTATATGGAGGTACAGGAATAGAGGACTGGCTTCTGTGAGAAGCTGCCAGAAGCTTCCCAAGGTGTCTGACAAAGCCAATGCCAGCCGGCTCCAAGGCAGCCCCACCGCTGGCCAAGGCTGAGACAATCAGTGATGGTAGTAGCACCTCTGGGATAAGGTATTTAAGAAGATGGGGGGAAAAGTTATTTCACAGAAGTAATTGTGGCCAGAGAAGAGAGGAGTGAGAATAAATGAGGGCAACAGTCCTGCAGACAAGGTCAGTGCAGAAGAAGAGGGAGGTGGTGCTCCAGGTGCTGGAGCAGATTCCCCTGCAGACTGTGGTGCAGACCATGGTGAGGAAGCCATGCCCCAGCAGCTCATGGAGGTCCCATTTCATTATGGGTGCTTCTATATCCTTATTTCTAATTCTTTCTGACTTTTGCCCCTTTGTTTCTCATGAACATTTACGCAAACTAAGAAAAGTACACTTTTGGACAACTTGCCTATACTATCTCTTAATCTCCTTCTCTCCCTCCTTTACACAGATAGGCAGATGTGGGAGATTTATGACACTGGTATAATGTAGGGGCAGCCATAAGGGGTCACATCGACAGTCCATTAAGCTCCTGTCTCCTAAAGCGGTCAGACACATGACAAGGAAACAGTACAAGAACCCAGGAAGCAGCTGGGGACATTGTTCCACAGAAAACTTTCAGCTGCTAATATTCCTCAGCTTCAGAGACTTCACAGGCAGTATTTTCATGTTACGTTATGGTTTACAGCAAATAATGAAGACTCACTGACCCTGTTGACTAATGAAAGTAATATGGTTTGTGACTATGCCAAGAAAAAATTTGTCCTGTATTACTTACTTGGTACGGACTTCACAGGCCTGTATTTGATGTAGCTTCTTCCATTTTAAGATTGGGGTTACTTTCAGGAACATAACCACCAACCTAAACGACATTTTAAGAAAGTCCGTATAAGTGCAATCAGAAGTTTTCAAGGAAGGAGAAGAAAAATAAAAAACACAACCACATTAATTATCACAGTGGTTAAGACCTCAGTTTAGCATTTAGTAATCTATTTATCTTTTTATTTGCTAACAAAAAATACATAAAAATGGAATATTATATTGAACTGGGGCATATTCTGAACTTCATTAAGCACAGAGAAATCATTTACAAAAAATCTATCAGGGTTGTAAATGACAAAATTAATATGGAAGGGGGAGGAGGATGAAAGCTACCCCAGTACAGGTGGAGAAAAAACAATTGATAACACCAACAGTTAACTGGAAGCAGAATGTATTGTCAAAGAGAGTTAATGCTACTATGTGTCTATATTGCAACACTGCCTGGAAGAGCTGCTGAGAACATGGCCCTACTGTATTAGGAGTCATGTAAAAACAAAATAAAACAAAACAAAGCAAAATAAACAGCTTGAGTCCAGTCTCCAAAGACTTGTTTCTCTGACAGCGAGTCAAGAAAGCATGTCATAAATTTACATCATGTCATGGACCAAAGAGGTGGTCCTCTGCTGTTAATTATGTATGAAGTCACAGCTGTTAACAATGCAGTCTTATACAGTTACATTATGAGAAAGATATAATGAAATGGGAAAGAAATTCAAATACGATAAATACAAAAAATCAATAATAATTAAAGCATTAAAAGTAGAGTATGATTAAAAGGTTTTTTCAAATGTTGACAGTGAAAAACATGGACATTCAAACTGAAAGAAATATCAGGAGTATTTTTCAAAGCAGAGAGAAAACAATTATGTATTATTAACATGGATATAATGTCACCCTCAAGGGTAAATCTCTTCAGTTTAATAGGGGAGCAAGTGGATTTTTTTTCCTTGTATAACAAGATCAACTTCTTCATGTCCAAGAGTAGGAAATTACAACCACTTTACCAAATAGATAGTTCTTCCTCATATGACTTCATCCTTGGAAAAAAGAAAAATCATCAAAATGTTATAGAACCTGCCTCAATCCACATGACATCAAACGGAAATTATGTTAATAAAAATTTACAATCTTCAAAACCTACTAGAGATTCCTTTCACTATGTTTATGCGTATTAAAACAGGTATCAAAAAGCACTGTTGTTAGTTGTCTATTATGCAAATGGCATAGTACTGTTTAATGGTTAAGTAGCTTTGACTCACTTTCAAAAGGCGTATTTTGATCTGGGGATTTTGCTGATCATAAGTTTGGAAACTGGTTTAAAGAGCAAGGTTTCTTTTGAGTTTTACTGTCATGATATTTTTCACCCCTTTTAAGACAGGTCTTATTTTTTTCTGCCAAAACAGTCAGAAAAACTTAATAAACTGGCAGAGTCTGACTTAAACCTGTATCCTCAGTGCTGGCTTTCCAAGGGGCTAAAACAAATAAATACTGGAAGATAATTAAACTGGCAACACTGCAGAAAGTGGAAAGCTTGTTTATCTTGTTCTTGTCAGCATGTATACACCACAGCT
>JAWWLV010000144.1:25250550-25283088 GCA_035041135.1 Platyrinchus mystaceus
CAGAGAAACCAATAAACCAAAAGAGAGGGAAGTTAAGATTTGGCAAGTTCTTCTGAGAAGCAATGAAAACCCCTATCGAACTTTAGAAAGATGAATCCAGTCTAAATTATCCCCTCATGCTCTGATGAATAAGAAATCTCTAAGATGAAACACAACCCTTAAAAAATACATACTCTAAAACTAAACTGCAAATATTTTTGCTTAGGACTTTCAGTGGGAGAAAAATTAATAATTTAATTCACTATTTTATTTATGACAGAAGTAGCCTGATGTCATTACACTAAAAGTATGCTTCTGCCAGAAGGAAACAAAACAAAACACAACAAAACACACATTGGTGGCTAGATATTTCTTTCTTAAGAAGATAAAATGAAGAGCAGAAAGGACCATGTTTCAAAAGTTCTACACAGATAGATATACACTCCACAACTGTCTCCATAAAACAGAGCTTAAATAAGCCCATAATTAAACCCTATTCTGTTCCTGCTTTTTGTTTGGGCAAAAGATCAGAGCAAATGCAAATAAGCGTGTCACATATGAACAGCAGGTCTAGCTGGTATTTAATTTTGAGGGAAACCAATATAGTCCCACTAGTTCAGCAGAACTCTGCAAAGGGAAGACTTTTGTTCTTCTACACACATTTACAGAGAATGTTCAGTTTTACAAAATAAGACAGAAGGGCAACCACTAAGTTTTCAACAATATACTAATCTTCAAATTAAGTCATTTTAATGTACAAGACAGCAAGGCCTGTTCAGCAGCATCAGGAAAAGATCGTGTCCTGACTCCTGCAGTGAAACCTCAATGCCCTTTCTTTTCCCTCACAAAATGACTTTTCCAGGGACAAGATTCACCTCGGAACGTTAGAGGGCATCTGCCAGCGCTGACTGCCACAGAAAGAAAGTCCAAATGTCTTGAAAGTCTACCAAGGCAAGAACATGCTAAACCAGCTGTTTCCATAGTAGCCTGTTCTCACAGAAATCTATGTAGCACTTTGCACTTCACCCGTTAAATTAATCCCAGAGCATGAGCAGTAAGGGCAGATCTGCTGTTAGGCCACTGGGAATGACATCTTCTAATTATTGTGAGGTCAACAGGCCCACAGAGAGGCTCTGACAGAGCCAGAGACATGCTCATGTGTAATAATCATTGATGTGCAGTCTAAGCATTGTATTTTCAGGCTGGGTTGAAAACACTCATGGGTACCAGAGAAAGGAAAAGTCTGAGACATCAAGAAACCTATTGCTTTCCAAGTGCCCTTTTCTATCCTCCTACAATTTAAAAGTGCTATTAATTAAAACAAATTTAGCCACTCTTGGATAACTGAAAGTCAGTTTATAAACAAAAAAAGACGATACTCAGTTCTTTGAACAAGTTTAATCTTGCAGCTTTTATGCAATCAGCTGCTTAATATATAAATCTGCTTATGATCAATATCAATGAAAGCACTAAATTCCTTTAGTATTTTGTCTTGTGATGATTTGAAATTTTGATGTTCTCCCATCCCCTGCCCTTACTGCAGGATTGGCACATTTCTACTTGAGAACTGCCGGCTTCTCTTTTGCTCTTTTGTTTCCAATGAAACCTGTAAAAAATAAGTCTTTTTTGATTACTTCCCAGATTGTGCATCAGTGCCACGGATGGTGGTAGAACAATTCTGTGAACACTTCACAAATGAAGTGCTACCAGATGCAGCTTAATTACGTCATACTGCAAACAAAAAGTCTTTCCTCACTAGCATAATTATGTATCATTTACCTTGAAATACTGAGGAATCACAACCTTTATGTTAGATTAGTAGGAAACAAGGTTTAATCTCTTTGATCTATGTTGCTCATCAGGGAAGCATTGGAGAAAAAATACAGAACAATGGAGAGGTCAAAAGATGAAGTATGTGTTAATAAGAGACATTAAGAGAAAAAGGTAATTCAGAATTCTTCCTTTTCATCAGTTCAGAATTTCAGCTGCTTCCATATCGCTTAAGCTCGTATTGGTTTTCCTCATTTTTGAGAACAAACCATTCTGATTGTAGCATTAACACTGTGATATGTCATGGCAAGAATAAATAGCCTCCTACAAATAAATGCAGTGCTCTACTTGCAGATCTGGCACAAATTCCTTCAGCAGGCTTCACATGTACATTGCCACTTGGTGTTCCACAGGTGGAAGCATATAGAATTAGCAGTAAAAGCATATGGAAGCAGAGCAGTCACAAGCAGTTGCAATTGTTTTTACTATCTGGCTGCATCAGAGGAGAAGTTTCTGCCAAGTATGGAAATATCCCAGGAAATCTGGAGCTGCAGCTTTTCCAACCTTCACAGCTCTTGCAAAGAAACAAAGGTTTACTGGGTTTGTTTGGGATGGAAATAACTTTCTTCACAGTAGCCCACATGACACTGCATTTTGTATTTGTAACAATATTGGTGACACACCAATGTTTGGGCTATTGCTGGATATTGTGTGCTTGCACAATATAAAGGCATTCTCTGTTTCTCAGCAAGTAGGCTGTTGACTGGAAGCTGTGACATAAAAAGCAGCAGCAGAAGCATAAAGAGATGGTGAACTAGGACACTTTGGTTTATACTACTCTAACTGTTGTTTTCAGCTGCACATATATGAGGAGGCAGAAAGGGAAACCACATGCCCAAAACCACAGACCACGAAAACATGCTCCAGTGATAATAAAAATAGCAGAGCTCACTGAAAATCATGCTCAGGAAACCCAAAAATTCTGGCTGTGAAAGAGATTCGCATCTGCCACAGTTAGGAAGCAGCTGAGCCCGAAGAGAACCAACTCCTGGAGTCTCACAATGCTAGCTAGAGTCCAGGTGAACCCTAAATATGAAAGCCCAAGGCTGTCAGGTCCAAGACCAATAATCTCAAAGGAACCAAGGTTAAGGCACAACTACATGGCAGATAATGCTTGCTTTTCTAAAGAGAAAAGCAAATAGAAGGATATTAATACTCTATATGATTTCTTCTTACTCAGACAAGGTTCAATATATTGTGTACACAAGATTATTCCAGATGAACATTCTATCAGAGAAAGCAGTGATATCTGCCTTGGCTCTGACTTGTTATCTAATGTACAAAGGATCCAGTCCCGAAGTTCAGGGTCTCAGTTCCCCTTTACTCCACTTCTTTAACTGGAGGGCAAGAGTTGTCTTTCCTTCAGATGTTTGCCAAAGCTTGGTTGGTTCAGAGCTTACTGTCTTAGCTGCTGGGTTCTTACCTATGTTTTTCAAACCCAGAGAGCCAATATATACCAGCAACTTTCTTGTATGTGGCAGATGTAAAATGGAGTTTGGCCAAAAGGGGAATATGCTAACCCCTCAAATACTGCCTACTCCATTCATAATATTTTATTTTTTCTTTTATTTTTATTCTTGTTTCTTTGAATGTTCTATACATTGTAATTTTATATAGACAAAATTAATGAAAACTTGTCAACTGTTATTCTAGAGCAATGGTTTTGAACTTTCGAGCTGTGCTTCCCAGAAAGGCTCAGACTACCATTAAAATACCCTTAGAAGTTAAGTACACAATAACAAGATGTCAGTCTGACTAATGTGTACTAAAACAAAAAACCCAAACAAACAAAAAACCCCTACACATCTGTAGTAGTCTGCAAACAAAAAAAACAGACCGTATGCCCCCGTTATATTGACCCTGACCAAAATCAGAAAGCCTATTGTCACAGAACACTCTCCAGTCACAGAACTCTCTCACAGTTTACACAACTCACTGATGAAACTGTAAACTGCATGAGTTCCCTTTCAAACTGTGATGTTTCCCTCAGAACATACAAGCTGAGAAAATTTTCAGCCTGAAACAATAATAGTATTTTATGAGAAAAGGAAGAAGATGATACAAGAGGAGAATATATGATGCTACAGTATTGTATGAATGTACTATTTTTTATTAAAACTGCACGTGGACAGGGAGCAGACATTGAAAATTCCACAGGAACCATGAAATGCATAATAAATACATACTGCAAAAAAATCCTCTTCAGTGCTGGAATTCTTCATATTAATGGTAGCCTCCCTGGGGAGTATACACAGGCACAAAACTCTCAGTTTTACAAGGCAGACCTTCTTTAATTTGTACTGATCATTCTGTAAGCCACATTTTTGTCTTTATTTGGCTAGCTAAGTCTGTTTCTTCTGAAATCCCAATTGTGTCACATTTTAAAAAAACAGTGTCTTACCCTTTTTCTGTCAAAATAAAAGGCTCTGCGTAGTTTAACATTCTGTCACAGGCTGAAAGAGCAAAGAGTTAGCACACACTCTGGAGGCTCTCAGTATAATCAGATTAATTTCTCCACAGGCAGACTTTCTTCAAGTTCACATTGATGAACATCAAAGATGTCTTCTAGAGTTTAAGTTCTTTCATTAGTTACATAGTTATGCAGAAAAATCTCTAATGAAGAGTTATTGTAAGTTACAGGTGAAAAAAGTTAATTATGTATGTCTAAATGAAAAGATGAGTTGGCTTGTTCAAAACTGTCTAGTGCAGGATTGGTCTAGATTGACCAGGATTTTCAGTTCTTTGCCAATCCTCATTCAGCAAGTCCTCAAACTGAATACAAAGCAATTTGTTGAATAAGACAGAGAAAACACATCGGTCTCCTACCAAGACACATATTTAAGCATAGAAATTGAACGATCAGGACACTTCGGTTTAATTTTTCAAGCACACCAAAAATGTGAAAAGAAACCTGCCTTTTTTTTTTTTTCTCCTGAAAACTGACTGAAAAATATTCATTGATGTTGTGTTCAATAGCTCTATATTCCCATGGAGTCCAGTGACAAATAGTGTCCCTCAGGGCCCTGTCTTGAGACTGGTGCTTTATAATATCTTTATCAGTGGCACAGACAGCAAGATCAAGTGTACCTCAGTAAGTCTACAGATGACATGAAGCTGAGCAGTGCTGTTGACACAACAGACAGAATGCCATACAGGGTGACATGGACAGGCTTAAGAAGTGGGCTCAGACTTAAGAAGTTCTCACCTAATGAAGTTCAGTAAGTCCAAGAGGCTGCATCTGTGACAGGGCAATCCCAGACATGAGTCTAGACTGGAAGAAGAGTTCATTGAGAGCAGCCCTGTGAAGAAGGATTTGGGCATTCCAGTGGATTAAAAGCTGGATATGAGCTGGAAATGTGTGCTTGGAGCCCAGAAAGCCAACATTATCCTGGGCTGCAACAAAGGAAGCCAGCAAGTCGAGGGAGGTGATCCTTCCCCTCTACTCTTGTCCTCATGAGAATCCACCTGGAGTGCTGCATCCAATTCTGAGACCCCCAGCACAAGAAAGATGTGGACCTGTTGGAACAAGTCCAGAGGAGAGCCACCAAGATGATCAGAGGGCTGGAGCACCTCTCCTGTGCAGATGGGCTGAGAGAGTTGGGGTTGTCCAGCCTGGAGAAGAGAAGGCTCTAGGGATATCTTACTGTGGCCTTTCACTACCTGAAATGGACTTACAAAATATAAGAATAGTGACTTTTTACACGAGGACAGTTTTAAACTAAAAGAGAAGAGATATAGGTAAGATGTTAGGAAGAAATTCTTTACTGTGAAGGTGGTAAGGCACTGGCACAGATTGACCAAAAAAGTTGTAGATGCCTCATCCCTGGAAGTGTTCCAGGTCAGGCTGGGCGGGGCTTTAAGCAACCCAATGTGCCTGCCCACTGGAACTAGGTGATCCTTAAGGTCCCTTTCAACCAAAAACATTCTAGTTTTCCATTATTTCTTTCTGCGCATCTTTTAGGCAGAACATGCTGCTTTAGATTTGCATTTGCACCCTAATTATGGTTATAGAAAAGGCACAATATTCTTTTGAAGGTGTGCTGGTTTTGGCTGGCAGTTAATTTTCTTCACAGTGGCTACTATGGGGCTCTGTTTTAGATTTGCGCTGAAAACAATTCTGATAAGAGAGAGATGTTTTCCTTATTTTGCTGATCAGTGCTTACACAGTGTCAAGGCCTTTTCTGCCTCTCACACCACCCCACCAGTGTGGAGACTGGGGTTACACAACAAGCTGTGAGCAGACACAGCTGGGACAGGCAATCCCAGCTGACCCAAGGGTTATCCTGTAGCACATGTCAGCATGCTTAGCATAAAAAGCTGGGGGAAGAAAAAGGAAGTTTACATTTGGAGTGATGGTGTTTGTCTTCCAAGTACCCATTACATATGATGGAGCCCTGCTTTCCTGGAGATGGTTGAACACCTGCCTTATTCACCCATAAGAAGTGGTGGACAAATTCTCTGGTTTCTTTACTTGTGTGTGAGGCTTTTGCTTTAGCTATTAAACTGTCTTTATCTCAACCCACGAGTTTTCTCACTTTTACCCTTCTGATTCTCTCCCCCATCCCAACTCAGGGGGAGTGATTGAGCAGCTGTGTGGGGCTTAGTTGCCAGCTGGGGTTAAACCACATACTACAAGATGTGGTTTTTCATTGTCAGTGCTTGAATGAGGTTGTATTTGACAAGAAATCCTCACAACAGGAATGAAGCACATCCCTGGCTTGTACAAAAAAGAACCAAGCTAGAGTTGTTTTCATAGTTGATGAAAATTCTGTACCCAATCTCTACATAAGATTGATGTTTACAAGATGACTTCTTTGTACAGAGGGGAAAATGATCAAACTACAATAAGCAAAATAACCAAGAACATTTACAATGAAAAACTTTAAAACTTGAATGTTCTTTGTAAAGCCATTTCGTGGTAGAGCTCAGAAGTGTGCATCTATTTAAAAATACAGCACAGAAAAACTGTGAAGAATCACTGCTATTCTGAGTGTCTCTAACTACCAAGTAAGGCATACACATTTTCAGTTTTCAGAAAGCAGTATTTTTCCTTGAAGAAATAATGAACAAAGGAGTTATAAATAACTATCTCTAATGAAGAAGTGTCAATAATAAAGTGCATTTTGCACTGTACTTACAATGTTGACTCTGATGATATGTTTATTGCTCTGCTGTCAAATAGTATGATAGGAAATTTTTACTCATATAACACTGGATCTTTCAGACAGTTTATATTTAAACTAAGATACAGTAATAGCATCAAGCTTTTTCCTAGTGGAAAGTTATGCTTAAACACGATCTTGTCTCAATTGTCTTCATTGTCTGGAAACAATTGAATCAAATGATTAAAATATTGTTTTTCACAGGTCGTAGATGAACTATAAACCAGGCAGAACTCAATGTCACATGAGCAATCCTACAAATAACCTTCCAGAGACTATCCAACTGCAGTTTTCCACTGTACAGCAGGCAACCCATTTGAAACCATTGTTTAAGGGTCAAAGAATCTCTTCTGCTTCCATTTGTCTTTGAGAAAGCTGTTGATAAAATCAAATTAATAATACAAAAGCCTAAACATTTTCTCATTCTCTGAAGAGCACTCTTGACATCAGAAAAATGTTTCCATATTAGAGTGGGTATGTCCTCCGGAAGAAAATGTCTTGTTTTGTAATAAATAAAATGTATCAACAATATTCAGGAACTATTAATACATGGATGCTGGTGTCTCTCATCTGTCTCATCACAATTGTTGCAATGAACTTTGCTATCAATCATTACAGAAATACTTGATTTAGACCACAACAATTCAGACACAAGTCATCTTGGTGGAAAGCCTGGAGATCTGCAGGTGCTCAGCAAAAACCCAAAAACTTACAGCTTAGACTGCAATCATAACTGCTGTTATGAAATGAAAATAAGCAGATATGGCCAAAATGTTCGTATTCTTCTCATACAGTGCAATTTAGAGTAATGAAAGTAGGATGCCACTGACAAAACAGCTTTGCTTGCGGACAGTAAAAGCAAGATTTGGGCACTATTTCCAGCCCACTAAAGTGTAGCTGAAACTCCTCAAGCTGAAGACAGAGGCCATGACCTGTTGGCCCTTGTTGGTACAAAACCATGGGAGCAGTAGACAGAGACCTGACAGGAGGATGAGAAACTGCGATATGGAAGGACACAAGGAACTAAGTTGCCCATCTGTGTAAACATTGTGGCTTGTGAACATATATTAGTTGCCAGTGTACTAAAATAGTAACTATATATAGAAAAGTACCAAGAAAGGTATAAGAGGGGAGCTTGCTGTATCAATAAATGTCTTCTCTTGCTCACTGCATGAGGAGTCCATGCCTTGATTCGCCACACTAAAGTTCATAATGAAAGTGACTTTTTTTCCCTCTTTTTATACATAGACAGGTATCATTCTGACTACAATCATACTTCAAAGCATTGTGTAGATGGATTTTGACATGAGGGTCGGGTGATTACCCTTATACTGAATCCAAGGCTCCTTGAGTTTTATGGCATATAAAAATCTCTGTATTCTCTGTTTTAAGTTGGAGCCACTAACAGTCTAAGAATTCCAGATGTGGCTTTAAAGCTCTGTTTTCTAGTTTTTAGTGTAGTTGCCTTTCCCCCTCAACTTCAAAATTGTATCAAGATGAGGTTTCTAGGGCAAACAGCTCTGGAAATATTGAAGGCATGATTCTGGCTCATGCGCATATGTAACCTCCATAGAGAACAAAAAAGTGATTTTAATAAAGACTAAATAATGGAAAAAAAAAAAGCTAATACCACAAGAGCAGACACAGAGCTTGCAGGAGATACAAAGAAAACCCTTCAATGGACACCTCAAAAGCCCAGTAAAAATCCAGCTATATTCATAAGCAAAATGTTTTTTTGTGAATGAGAAAGAAAATTTAAAAGAGGCACTGGTATTCCAGCCCTCAGGCTTTCTTCAAGGTAAAACAACACAAATGAGCAAAAACCTCTGCACAGTCTTCCTTTAAATCACATTTACATCACACCTGTTTGGCTGCTGGCAAGGAAATCTCATATCCAATGAACTGGCCATTGAAGGCTTTAAATTTCCCCTTAGCAATCTAGCTTCTCAGCTCCATCTTTAAATAACTAAACATCAAAAAAAAAAAAAGAATGAAAACTGAACCAGTGTCACTCTTCTAATAGCATATAAATCATGAATTTTGGTAAGCAAGACCAATTCATAAAGAACAACAAAATATTCTTAGCTATAGTTGCTTTCATTCTAGCATTTAATTTGGCCAAATCACTCCAGGCTGAAGTCTCTGGTTTTTTTTATGGATGATGGTGAGATTTTGTGTCAGGTTTGAGGAGTAGAATACCACCCCTACACATTTCCTGCTAGTGTTCAAGCACCACAGTAAACCACATTCCTACAGATGGATAAACAGACATACATGCAAAGTCAAATGAAGATTCAGTTTCAATCTTATTTTTTCCCATCAATCCTCCTGTACTATAAAAAGGAATAGTTTTTCCTTTCCCTGTCTTTAGAGATGGTGCCATAGATGCAGTAAACTGATCTTCTGACTCAAAGGGAAGCAGAGATTAGAGCTTTCTTCTGTTCCTACAATGCATAGCACAAAAGATTAAAGGTTCATGAACAGAGATACAAGGAATGATGTGTATGTGAATACTGAAAGTCACACACACAAGCACACACACAGAGTTTTTTAAGGTGTCAGCATTTACAGGGAATGGGAACAATACACTGATTAGCACCTAAACTATTGGGAAGGGAAAAGAATCTGGACTTCACTGTATTTGTTTAGGATGCTCAAAGTAACTTCTGTTCATTTTCTAGCATGGAAAAACAGTAAGTTTAACCTCTATGACCCATTTGGTAAACTTTTGAAATTAAGGAAATATGAAATGCAAGGGAGGTCCAAATTCAGGCAAATTACAATATTGGCTACACAGGTCATGGTAGCCTTTTTCTATGTCCAGCATCATCATGCCAAAACAGCCCCTCATTTCCTCCCTCTCCTGACTTCTACTGAATTATTCCAGACATAGAAGTTTGATTAGCTAAAAAAAGAAAAGACTTGTGACCTAGTTTACATTCTCCATTTTGCATCTCTGATGCATTACTGAGTTTCTACTGCTCAGATTCTCCACTGAAAAAAAAAATCAGACAGAAGTCTTCATCCTCAGCATTTATCTTTAGATCACAAACTGAAGATCCTTACCTGAAAGTTACCCTGAATGTTCATGTTAGTGAAAAAAAGGCACACAGAAACTCACATAGGAAAAGCTGAATTCTCAACCATGAGGTTCTTCATAAAAAGTTTCCATTTTCTTAAGTTGCTCATGGGTACTACAGTAACCATTTCACCTAGGAAAAGCAGCAATTTTGTACCATTAATTTAACCTTAACAATTAGGGTTTGGTAATCTCTACCTACCTCATTAGTCTTGTAATTTGAAAAGCTGGGTCCAGATTGTATCAGCCGTGCAGATCGAGGGTGTTACTACCTCCATACATAACAGGTCCCCTCATCACAACTATCGGCGATGAAGAACTGGGACTGCACACACACACGATCTGGTCTTTGGGATTCTCCACAGATCTCTTTATGCGTTTCCCTTTTGTTCATAACCTTTTGTAAACAGCACCTGGTGTTATCTTTTAGTTAACCAGAATTCCCAGGATCTTGCTAAAGTGGTGTTTTGATTCCACACATTCACACTCATATCATGTTGTGACTGTTTTCAGCTGTGGTAAAAACCATGCAGAGCGCTGACCAGTTAAGGTCAACCCTCCTTTTTGGTTCTAATTAAATGAATGCAGGTGCAGGCTGACTCAGCTTGTTCCCACAACAACCTTCCAGCCACCCAAAAAGTCTAGATGAACACATGCTTCATCCAGTAGCTACATTCTAAAAGCAATTTTGAGCCGGTTCCTCCTATACACACTGTTTAACAATAAAAAAAGTAAGTTTCTGTGACAAGGATATGAGGCTAAGAGAGGTTACAACTGTTCCAATGATTACCTGCAAATGCTTGAAAATATACCAAAAGGTCAGTGTTACTTTACACTTTAAAAAGCAATTTATTTTTATTTTTTTATACTTTCCTTTAGCAGTTAATGTTTCACATACTGAATTAACCAACTTCAGGATTTCTGAAGAATCCTAGAACACCATATGCTTTGTCTTTCAAGCAAGCAAAGCTGACTCAAAAGAAGAAGATTATTCTTTGAGACCTTGAAATATAGCCAGAAAATTAATCTCTGAACTAAGCGTTTTTACCACAGGAAATGCCAAGATCTAAGGATTTATTTTTTTATTGCAATAATTAAACATGAATTTAAGTTTGGTCTGTCATGCTTTTTTTAAAGTTGTAGTAGGCTGAACAAGTATATCTAGAACCAAAAACTGACAGGTTATATCAAATGAAATAAAATATTCCCTGTTGACACCTATGGCAGCAAGCGTATACAAAAACAGTATATGAATTTTTTAACAATTCAAAGTGAAAACTAGATATTTTATTTTATTAATTAACTGGCCACCTTTACAGGTCCACAGCAGAAGAGAATCACCATACAACTCAATGAACTCCAAAATCAAACAAAGCAAAATTTTAATTATGCTATGTAAAAAAAAAACCAAACAAACCTTCTGCTTTTTGATTACATATAACGAGAAATAAATTTTAAGTGCTTCTGGAGATGATGATGAGATAAAGATGAGGACACTTTACAGATGTTTTGAAACTTACTTTACTTTTTTGATTTATAGATAATCTATCCATAGTTAAGGGACTAGCCATTACATTTTGTCCTACAAACTACTAAAACCAGACACTAGTCAGCAGTTTAAATAACATATGAAAGAGCTGCATCTATTTAACAGCTGCAGAACTCAGGACAGAGGCAGTAAAATATAAAAAAAAAATACAAGAGTTAAAAATCCTACTGCAAGAATATCAACTGTAATAAAAGAGAAGACATTAAAACCAGCAGCTAGTTAGGTGCCAGGACATAATAGAACCCATAAGGACAGGCAAAGAATGATGCTAAGTTAGGAAGAAAGAGTCTGTTTTCAGAGAACTTCCTGACAGACACCACAACAAAGCAACATGAATGGTGACTGTGTGGTCCCCTTCTCGTAAATAAATCAGGCGTCAAAGGTTGATCTGCAGTTAATAAGAGGCCTAAGCCTTCTCCAAGGATTTGTAGTATTCTGTCAGCACGGTCCAAGCCTTAGGAGCCATGAAGCCTTCCGGCGGGTTTTGTCCTTCCCGAGCCAGCTTGCGCATGCGAGTCCCCGATATAAATTCAAAGTCTTCATGGCTGAGAGAGTAGGAGTGGGGGCAAAAGGAGGGGGGGAAAAAAGAACATACTTTAAAAGCAGGCAAAGTTGTTCATATTCCTTCTGCTTTCTTGATACTTCATACATTTCTTCTTGGGAATATAATGCTGTATAGCAACCGTAATTTTCAAACATTTGCCCAGCACTACCAGTAAATCCCAAGAATATACACCCCCTACAATATTCAGTGTAGGTAACTCCTGAGATTTTAGCAGCATGGCCCAACTGAACTACTGTGGATTGAATTCAGTCTGTGCTTCCATTGAGCCTGGCTTGTTCTCTGTGAGGAAACAGAACTCTTGTTGAGGGAAAACCACTATCTACTGTCTCAGCCCCTCATCAAAGCAACAGCAGCCATCCTGCTTTGCACCTTGCCTTGCCATGGCAGGAGACCAGCCCTATGAGCTGGTTGAATGTTCCTGTGCCAATTGAAGAAAGTCATTTCAGTGCCACCAGAGAATGTGTAAAAAACAACATTGCACCAAGTCTTAGTGAGGGATCATTTGCAGAACAGAGAAAGCGAAAGACTCAGAATCTAGAGGCAAACTCCACAGCTGGGCCATTGCAAGACATTGAGCGTAGATATACATATATATACATATCAATAATATGGCACATACAGTTCAAAATAAAGAAAAAAACAGGGGAATAATAAAAATACCTTCCCCTAAAGATGTTTCTCCCTAAAAATCAGAATTCAGTTGGACAAATGCATAAATGAACACAGATCAGAATTGTTTACCATTGTTAACACAGGAATCATTAACTTCTCAGCTATGTGGTCATAAGCAGCAAAAGCTCCACAAGTTAAATTACTCCTCACAGGACTGAGACAGTAAAAGCAAAACAAGAATGCCAGAGTTCTATCAAATGCTCCAAAGGAAAAAATTATGCATTCTTAAATTAAATAGCAATTTTACTTACGCCATTCACTCAATTTGCAGCATGTATGCATTACTCATTCTTTACTTGTCTGTTTGAAATAAAAACCAAGTATTGATCTCAGATGCACATGCCTTAGACAGAAACAAGAGCCAAGTGTGCATATCAGAGGGCAGAACTTGGCTCTAAGTGTTGGTCTATGCTCAGTAGGGTATGGCAGTTAGCAAGATGCAGAAAGCATTCCACAGTTCCCTCTCAGAACACCACTAGCCCCAAAACTTTTTGATTTGGACTGTATGCCCTTCCATATATGTTCTTTTCTTGTTGCTTTCAATTTGGGACTGTGGGTTCCTGAAGTGTCACAACAAGGCAAAAAATCCCTACTGTACTTCAACTCTGCAAAATATAAATTATATAAAAATGAAAACTTAAGGTTGATGTAATTCCATGGGAGAACAAGTTGCCACTGCTATTTATAACATTGGAAAATTTTGTTCCCTAGCAGAGAGATGTCTGCCCTTCACTAACACTGCCTGAAGGTAACTTGTGTTCTCTGCAAAGAACTATTTCTATAAAATATATATGGGGAAGTGATAAGCCTGGCTAATTCTGTCAAAAAAATACCAAGTCTTCAAATGATCTGTAAAAAAAGAGTAAGGTAAGTGCTATAAAGTTTCTCCATGTGTGGTTTTCTCCTCAGTGTGGTAGCAATACCAAAGTTTGAGCGTTAAAAAACAAAAAGGTGCTTTACACCATCCTTGTCTGCTAAGTTTTCAGAAAACCACTTTGATTTCATATATAAAACAGAGTATTTGAATAACAACTCAATACTCATTGTCTTTACTAATGGTAAAAATCAAATTTCTTGAATATCAGAAACTGAGATTTCTGCTAAGCAGAAAAACCTTATCAGCACTGTCACCACTGTGGTGGGATGTGAACCACAAGCATGTTGAAATAAAACATATCAGTATGAGCAATTTGTTTTAGCAGAAAGAGAAGACAAAAAGAGTCATCAAGTAATTTTGTTCACAGTGAATTTTGAGGATATTAAGAGTAACTCTGTATAAGATGGATTTGAGTGGAACATGAGAGAGGGAAATATTTGACCATTTAAGACACTATGAAATATACATGCCAAAGCCATACAAATTCCTTTCTCAAGTCAGATTTGAAATTACTCTCAATGAAATTTAATCCAAGCCTTTTCTGAGGATGGGATTTAAGTGCTTTTGAAATTTTTATTCAGCAGCTGCTGGAATTAATTTTCTTTGAGCCACACTGTATGCTAGTAAATTCTTGTAACACTGATTTGACCTTTTAGTACCAATTGAGTTTGAATAGTACTGACATAAGACCTTGTGCCAATGTAATTAAAAGTATTCTCCAAAAGAAAGAGGTAAGGAAGTCAGAAAGAAATCCACAACAAAAATTTGTCAACAGAAAAACAATCCTGAAACCTATTACATTGAGGACTGGTATTTACTCCCTGCCATAGCATCCTAGAACTCTACTATACTCACAGTGTGGGAAAAGCCTTACCCTTACACTGAAATTTCCTCTCTTGTGGAGGACAGGCTGTCATGGGTAAAGTAGAAAATACATAAGTCTGCTGAGCTCTCATACATATAGCAAAAGGAGAAAAGGAATCTTTTCTTACACTTCAGATTGTGCTCTCCTTCCATACAGACAGTATGCATATAGACAGCCACAGGTGCACAAGATAATATATTTGGAAAGCAGTAAGGCATTTATTCAAAATAATATAGGAACAAACTTGTGTTGTTAAATAATCTTCAAACTGTTCACAGTAACTGAGCATCGGGTTCAAAGAACACTACAAACCATACACAGAAGATTAAGAATTCATAGACCAGTTCTTTCCTTTCTTTCATTTACAAAGACTAATGTTTTAATCTCTTAAATGTATTTCCCTTTTATTTTGTGCATTTGGTAGTTATCTTACTGTAACACCACAGGTGACCCCAGCAACCATCAGAGCTCTTAATGCTTTACAAGCTCAAACACTCTTAAGAGTAGTGTGTGAGGCTAAGATTTCAGAGACCTCATAGTTCTTGTAACAAAACGAAGATATCACCAAACTGCAAGAGGGAAACGACTGCATGAAGATGTCCACAGTCCTACAGGAAACCTCCTCTGCTGTATCTCTGAGGTGTGAATACAGTGATTGAAGGAAATATTTTTTCCACTTCAACATTATGACCTACAGGTTTAATCTAAATATAGAATATATTATGTAACAGGTTTTTCATTTGGGAGCACTAAAGATCAGTCATAATCTTGGGAACCCTGACCTTCTGCTAGAGTATCCAGCACTGTGCAAATGACCTTGGAATTCCTGTTTTCAATGGTGTCTAGTGCTCTCAAGGTCTTAAGAAATTACTCTTAAATACAAGATATACGATAAAAGTACAGAGCATTCATTCATAGTTTTGCCTATGAATTAATTTTTTTTAACAAACATATGGAAATAAAGCAATAATATGATTTATTCACCCTGGTCTGGCTTCAAAACAACTGTCATCTTCTACTCATCTGGTAAATTTAAGATCCGATTAATTCCTGGGACAATTCACAGCCTCCTTATCTGGGGTCCAATTCTAACCTTAAACCCTTTTTAGAATGATTTTCTCTGAATTTAAATTTGTCTTTGTAGCATCAAGTCATGACTTATGCCACAACTCCTACAGGAACAGAATCTTGTCCCTTAGTGTCAAGTCTTTGATATGTCAGTCTATACTATGCCTTGGGAATGAATGCCCCATGATGCTGAATGAACCTGCAAGAGTAAGAGAGGTTCAAATCCTAACTCATCATGAACAAACTCCTTATGGAATTTGAACACAATATTGTGATTAATATCAGTATTTGCAAACCAAATCCTTTACCTGCCATCAATGAAATTCCCTTCTGACAGGCAGGAGGGTTTAAGTCTTCTGAGTTGCTGCAGTGTTTCAGTGTATCCTAAATTAAATACTAATGGTAATTGAGGAACCCCATTTCACATAACTAAATTAAGGAGAACAGTCAAGTGTGCTTATTTCAGCTTCCCACTACCACTTTAAAAACCAAACAAATTTGAGAACAATATGTACTTAGTTGGAGCAGCTATCCTGTAAGTATGATTTGATAGTATTAAAGCACTCATGGCAACCATATTAAAGATCCTGAGAATAGACCATATGAAGTTAAAAACTCTCTTCTTCACAGATATCCATGCTTCATTCACATTTTACAGAAAAAATGAACAATCTGCTCCAGTCACCTTACTTATGGGTGTCTTTTAGCCAAAATGTTCTCATCAGTTTTCTTTCAGGGGAAAAAAAAAAAAAAAGTGAAAATTTATTTCCAGACACTTCTGTGGCTTTTTTAATTGCCAGACTAACTTCCTTTCTTAATTGAGTTTTTTCTCAGCAGCAGTCTGTGGCTGCATTTTATAGGACTGATCTTCCATAAAGAATTGGGAATTTCTGCTCACAAAACCAGCTACTATTATTAAACCACCAATCCCAAATTACACTTGTCTGTGGTAACTGTGAGGCCTTTCTGGCTGAGGAAACACACTAACTGTTTTTCTGAAGGGATTTCAGCATTGGGTAGGGATTTTTTGGGGAGCGGGGGTATTATCTGTTGGTTGCTTGGTTCTTTTATTGTTGTCTTTACACTTCACTCTATCAGTGGTTTACAGGTCAGACATTCTTTTGGAATTTCTCCATTATAACTTGAATTCTTCCTATAAACTTTTCCAAATCATGTTTGGACATATTCAATTATAGATCCAAAATTCTATGAAATATAAAACTGTAAAAACTTGAATAAGGACTGTAACAATATTCATACTAGTTTTTATATGCAATGCTTCTTCAGAATTCTATGCAAGTGGAAATGCTCAAGCTTTCCACAGAAACTTAGATTAGGCTTGCTAACTGATTTCAGCAACAGCAAAAAGGGCAATTATTTTTTTTTATTATCATCATTTAGACCAAGGGGAAATAAAATGAAATTATCTCTACCTGTGCTGCTATAAATCACTTCAAATGTATTCCTCAAATCCCTTTCCCAGATCTTAGTTTTAAATACATTTTTTTCAAAAATATGTTTTAAGATTTCAGTTTCATGAGGTGCTAAACCTAGTTCTAAGATGTCCAAGAAACAAATTAAAACCTGTGCTGGCTTCAGGAGGTAAAATACAAATATGATTTCAAGTTCCTGGTTGTTCACATGTCCTAACATTCTAAAGGGTAACTTTATTTAAACAATTTATACAAGTTAAGTTTTGTGCATCACTCTGCAAATACAATTGCTGTGCAGCTATTTACAAAAGCTTTTACATCAGTCTTTTCTTACCCCCTTTCCTCACACTCAGTGCTCCGTGATTATCCCTGAATGCAACCGGGATGTTTCTGCCTTTCCTTACTAACAGGGGCACATGTAGATACACCTCCTTCCAAGTGACTTCAGCTCAAACACAGCACCACAGCAGCGCAGCATGAGGTCCTGACACACAAACTCAACAGTCATGTTCTCCAGACCGTTCCCAAGCCGATACTGGGTCTACTGAAACTCCAAAGGCAGCTCACACTCTGGAGTATACTAATGGAATGAGAAACAAACTGAACTTTAAGATGAACTCCACAAAACTGCGCTTCTGTGGACACCTCTGGGAGCTGGAGGCCTTAAGCACAACACCCTCTTGAAATCAAGGCAGCACACCAGAGAAATTAAGGGCCTTTGTTACCAATTTGGAGGCAGGGCCAGTGTAGGCTTTTTGGTGCTTCCCAGTCTTGCCACCAAGGTCATGAGCAGCTCATCCACAGCAAGGTATCACACAGTTGCCCAGTATCTTCTGGTATGTAGCTGACCCATGCCTACCCAGCATCTGAGCACCTACCACCACAGGCACACAAGGAACGCTATCAGTAAGTGTTACATCTGTCTCGTAAAGGCTGAGCATGAATGTTTAGACGTGTTACAAGCAAAGCAACTCTCTGCCACTACTAATTCTGCAGCCCCCACTTTTCAGATATCCTTCTGGCAGTTGGATCAAGCACTTGCCAAAGACTCATCCTCCACCATCCCTACGGCTTGGGATTGTCTTCAGAAACAGAAAGGTAATTCACTAATATCAGCGAAGAGCCCAACTCCAATAACCTCTGCATGTGTTTGCTGCCAAGCCAGGTGTGGTGCAACTCTGCCAAATTACAGAGGCACTCAAGACAGCAGATGGTGTGTATTACGGTTTCTCAAATGCACCTTCCCAAATGGAGGAGTTTAGGGGACCTGAAAGAACAGATGACCACATGGGGAAAGGATAACTACATCCAGCAGCTAAAACACACAGCTCAGCTATAGCGCAGTCCAAGAGAAACCCACTTGCTATAACCTTTCATACATTCATTAGTGATGTAAATTCTGGAACTGCTTAGTTGGCTACCAAGTCTCCAAGCCTCAAAGACTGAGAAAGGTGCAATAAAAATCAAGTTACCCATTTCTAAAACAAGTTACAGCAATGCTTCTGTGCATACAACCTTCTCCCTCAAATTTTCAAGCTGCCTTTTTCATCAGTAAGTGGTGAGCTCAGGAAGTATTTCCACAAACTATTTCACATCTAAGGGTCTTCCACCAGTACTGATCCTTTCATATTTCCAGGCAATCCTCTCTTCCCTGCCATCCTCCTTACAGAGTCAAACATCACGTGGTCCAGGACTCTGCCACATTTTCAGCATTACACAGATTATCTTGAAACACAGCCAGCTGCACCCACCCAAGCTCTAACTGTCTGGACCCTACCACAGTGTTCTGTCTCTGGCAATCAGAAGCAGAAACAGCTCTCTTTCCAGAGAGCCTGCATGTGTCCACATTGCCATCTAGAGGATTGCTGCCACACTCCAGTTCATCTACCAACAGTGTGTAGGGTACAACAGAACAAGATAAACTCTGTCAGCCGAAGGGCAGAACTGCACACTAGTAGCAGCATGGTCTATTTTCCATGACAGTTACAGAAACAGGGAAAAAAATGCCCAAACCAAGGCCTCACAGATGCAGTGAAAGGATAAAAGGGTGCACGCGATGCTGACTGAAAACCCTGGGACACACAGTGGTCTTAAGGCATCATTTTGCATTATTATTTAACAGAGAAAATAGCTATTTGTCAGCCCCTCTTGTCCACTTTCTTCTCCATGATGCACACTCTCATTGTTTTTCTTCCCTGATATTTGATGCACACCTGACACGTGAGAAGCATATTTAGAAAGATAAAGCAGCAGAAAGCTAATCTTAACATTATAATAAATAGTAATATTTTTCTCTGGATTTAGCAATCTGTGCCACTGTGTTCCGGGATTAGAGAAACCCCAGTACCTAGGAGAGGTGAGCCTTGATGTATCAGCTAAAGTTAGATCAGGTAGTTGCACTGTGAAGCAAATCATGCTGCATTCGTGATCTAAAACCACATCTAAACACTGCCATGTTTGAGCAATATGAAATTAGTTATAAATTATGTGGGCAGGGGGTAAAAGGCAGCTGTTGCTCAAAATTTTCTTAAAATGAAAATACAACTTACTGATCAGAGTCATAATAATCCATGCATTTCTTTTTTTTATTATAAGCTGCAACCCTGAAGGGTACAATTTCCAGTGCTCGGAGGCCTGGAGCCATTGTCAACACTTTGGCACCATGGGTTGGTTCATACAGATCTTTCCCAGTGTCAGGGTGTGGCATCCCTGCTGGATCTCGCCCTACAATGTAGAAGTTAGCTCCTGCAACCATCCGTGCTCTGCAGTGCCACTGAACCTACAACAGAGACAAGGAAAAACAGTTAACAGAAGAAAATGCTCAAAATATGACACTGAAAATGTGCTGTATGTTTCAAAATGAGTGGTTTCATAACTAACAACTTGGTTTTTACCTCTTTTTCTTATAGTTCAGTTACTACTGAAGGTAAAATAAATATATACTTCAAAGGAAATTCTGCACATGGACTACTGAATCATTATCACCCTACAATCAAAGAAAAGCTTTTAAATTATTTAGAAATGCACCTCTTTTACTGACTATGGTGAGAGGATTTTTTTATCCTCAAGACTGTTTGAAGTATTACTAGATACAACTGTTAGAGATGTTATACTTACGACAGTTTTTAGACTTACCATGTCACAGGATGTTGTTGAATTTTCTTAATTATTTTTATATGTAATATTTTCAATACCAAATTTAACTGTACAGTACAGGAAAAGCAAAATAACTATTACATTATTTTAGGTAACAAAGACTCAACTTTGGAAGATGTCAATATGCTCTCATACTGGGAAGTATTCCCCTATAAGAAATGTCATACCATCTACATGACTCAGTATTTGCCAAAGAATACTCAGAGAAGAGTTTTAAAAACCAGCAAGTATATAACAGTGGTTTCTTATGTGTGCAGCCCTACCTTCACACACAACTGAAGGGCCTACCCACTAACTACGTAATGTAAAACAGCTTCAAAGTCGAACAATACTAAATATCTGTCAAAACATCTGGCAAGCACTAAAGCAGCTCTCTGGGCAGTCTGTTCCAGTGCTCGATCACCTGCACAGTAAAGAAGTTCATCCTCATGTTCATGTCCTGTGATTCAGTTTCTGCCTGTTGCCTCTTGTCCAATTGCTTGGAGCCTGGCTCCATCCTCTTGACACTCTCCCTTCAGACACTTGTAGGCACTGATGAGGTCCCTTCTCAGTCATCTCTTCTCGAGGCTGAACAAGCCCAGCTCCCTCAGCCTTTCCTCACAAGAGAGATGCTCCAGTCTCCTCATCATCTTTGCTGCCCTTCACTGGACCCGCCCCAGGAGCTCCATGTCTCTCTTGTACTAAGGAGCCCAGAACTGGACACAACACTCCAGATGGGAGTAGCATAGGGCTGAGTAGCAGAGCAGGATCACCTCCCTCAACCTGCCGGCAATGCTCTTCCTAATGCACCCTGGGATACCACTGGCCTTCTTGGCCACAAGGGCACTCTGCTCTTGTCTCATCTCTATATATCCATACTACTTCAGAATATATTTACTTTCCTAAGTAGGTGAGTTTATTGCATTTTAATAAAGAGTTTTCCCTTACGGAACTGTTTCTTTTCTTTCAAAGCACTTATCAGGAATGTTAAAAAAACCCAACAAAAATTGATGCTTCTGAAACATGTCCATTAAGATCTTAACAGACTGGAAAGCCACACCCACGCTGCAGATAAGCATATTAACAGCTGCTTGTTGTTGTGTAAAGCACTCGTGCTACAAAAACAAATCTAGTACCAATGTCTTTTAAATGACTTACGGAAAATTATTAAACGAATAATCTCTTTTACAACTTATAAACAAACATTACTGTGAGAATGTACTCTGAAGTCACTGGAAATACCATGTAAGTTAAGAAAAAACTTCTCTTCAGAATAAGGATTGTGGATTTTGTTCCTTCTCATGAATACAGAAATTAAGTAGAAAATCTCTGTTAATTTTCAGAAAAGGTCTGTGGAGAACTGCACAAGCTTCCCCACAGTTACTCGCTCACATGCCTCAACTAGAGCTGGGCTGCAGTTTTTTCTCCAAATGGAAAGGCAGTGCAAGCTCTGTTTGACCAGTCAACTGGCCAGCAGAAAATAAGTGACACCTGTCTAATTTAATTTCACTAAGGTCTCCTAACTATCAAAAAGCTACCACAGAGTTAACCTTTGAGCCTGGTCGAAACTTGAACTTCTGTGACTCAAGGTGGAGAGTAGGGCAGAGGAAAATTAAAAAAAAAAAGGAAAAAAAACATAACAAGATGGAGAATCAATATCCCCTAGAGGAACTGCTCTCAAATGATAACATTTATTCTTTCTGCTGTTTCCCACAAACCTCTAGGGATTCCAACCCAAGACTTGGCTCCTAAATAAAGTGTTGCCAAGGAATTATTTCATACAAAAGCCTTGAAACAATTCTCCCTGAATTAAGTTTGCCAAAAAATAAACAAAGAGTGGTTTTTGTTTAATTTGTGTATAGCCCTCCAACATACAAACTTTTTGCTTAAGTCATAAAACTTAAGTACCTTAACATTGAGGACAACCATTTGTTATGTTAACAGATCTTATAAATCCTTCTGAAAAAGACTGTAAAAAAGGAGGAAGGATTAATTTATTATCATACCCTTGTAACTGTAAACCAAATATTTTCTCCCACCATTTCCAGCAAAATCCTCCAATATAGAAGTTTTTTCATAAAAGAATGTTTTGGCTGATGACAATAAGAGACTTGACAATCTAATTTCCCAAGGAAAATGAGTCTCCTTCTCTCCAACAAAAAAACCCACAAGACACAAAAATCACGCATAGCACTAAATACTTAAGAGTGTACTATCAGAAGGGTTTGGTTTTGTTTTCAACTCTTGATGTATTTACCTCAGTGGGTCCAGCGTACATCATGGGGGACGGGAATATAGCTACCACTGTTGTTTCTGGATTCAGGATTCCCTCCTCCAGCACCGCAGCATGTTGCTTCATGCGCCACATCAGGGGAACATCATCCTCCTTTGTCCAGCCTCCAAGTGGATGCAAGAGCAAAACTGGGCGCCGGTAGCCACGTTCCAAAAGTTGCTTGTGAGTATCCTGCATTAAAAGAGCATGGCCATTGTGCACCGGGTTGCGTAACTGGAATGCAAAGACAGCATCTATGGAGGAAAAACAAGACAAAAGATATAAGAGAAGCAAGTTATTTTATCAGGAGTTGTACAACCACAGAAAAATCTTCAGTACAATCTTTCCTCAGAACTCTATTAAACAAATATAATAGCAGTAGTCACACGTCATTAAGAATTATGAATTATTACAAAATCATTGTAATTAATAAGCAAAACTAATAAAAAAACACACCAAAAAAAAAAAAAAAAAAGAGATAAATCAGCATCCTTAATTTCTGAAATTTCTGCAGAATTACTCTGGTTTCTCCAATAGCTACAATCTTCTAATTGGATGTTTTGCTTGCATAAGCATATTATATTCTAAGAGGAAATCAAACTATGCTACCTGTCTTAAAGGCTCAACATATCATCAAGACAACAAATAGATATGTTTGCAATAAAACAAATAAAAGAGGATTTAATGTTCCTTAATAAGTTTCCTTCACCTTAATAGCTTAGTAGATTTTACACACAGTAAGAACAAAGCAAGACTAACTGCTATTCCAGATTGTTACAAACCCTTCAATGAAAACCCCTGACACAGCCAGGATTTCTCTCTTCTGCAGATTACGACGAACTAAAGTACCCTGCAAACCAGTAAAATCACCATAACTGAGAAGTTTTCCAAGAAGAAACCAATTAAATCTAGAGAACAGTTTTTTTTCAGGCATCAAATATATATTTGTTGAGGGGTTAGCTAAAACAGAGACTGGTATCTCAGACCTATTGATCCTGGAAATACTGACCACATTGAACAAAGACAGGGGCTCACAACAGATACATTCAACCATACCTTTATAGTATTTGCCTAACACGATAATATTTAAATCATATTATACCACATATTAACATTATCTTTTCTTGCAACAGTGACATGTCTAGAGTGCATGGAAAGATAAAATTAAGAACCTTGGGCATTAGCAGCTTCTATTATGTATTTAGGCAATGCAGTGCCTGAGATCATAAAAAATATTACCAGTAAAAAGCAAAGAATGCCACCCAAGAGAGTATTCAAAATTTTCATCCTGGGAACAATGCTAGTCTCAGTGGTGGCAGCAGACACTTGGATAAGTTTTTGCAGGAAGAAACAACACAAAAAAAATTTACTCACCAGCATTCATTTCCTTGAATTTCTGCCTTAGTTCAGCTGGAGTGAGACGATATTGATCTAGTCCATCATTCCAATAAATACGATCAAGGACCTGTAGATCTCCACCTACGAGCCAGTTCCCTTGCTCCATAACCATCTAAGAAAAGAAAGGAAATTCCTTGTTAGGGTTAACTGTCATTTTCTCCTGAGCATCTACAACATTGCAATGGGAACACATCTTTACCAAAGAACTGTTCCAGCTTAATTTTACTTGACCGTTGTAAGTCAAACATCAACATTAAAAAATTTTTTAAAAAACCCCGGGAACATAGTACAGACATGTAGGAGAAATGCACAAATCTTCAGTAGGCACATGCCTTTCTTTCAAAATTAAGGATTTTTTTAATATATAGAAATGCAAGTAACCAGTATTCTTAACCAACATTTTTACATAACAAAGATAGTGTTTGCAAAGCCTTATATATTACATTAATATAATAGCAGTAGTCACAGGTCATTGAAGAATTATGAATTATTACAAAATCATTGTAATTAATAAGCAAAACTAATAAAAATCAACCATACAAAAAAAAGATGAATCAGCATCCTTAATTTCTGAAATTTCTGCAGAATTACTCTGGTTTCTCCAATAGCTATATATTACAATTTATTTAGTTACAATTTTTTCTTATTTAATTACAAGATATTAATACAATGAAGTTGGCACACTTTATGGTCAAAGCAAATAGAGGTGCACTATCACCTTGTAATTCACAAGACACTGGTCAGCAACTAAATAACAAGTAAACAGTTCTGATTAACTAATCACCCACCAACTCTGGAATAAAATCAGAATCTTGGAAGTAATATAGCTTTTGGATTTGTTTCATGATAGCACTTTATGTTGTACACTCACTATAAATCTTTTTATCTTTAAATATCACCTCACCCTCTATCAAAAACTAATTATGGCAAGCTGCTTAACGTACTCTAGCAATGGCCTCAGAAAATTTCTGAGGATGCATTTGCTTTTGAAGATGGAACCACAAAAAACATTCAAGTTTCATACACATTTCTGATTAATTTTTTAGCCTTATGTAATTTAAAGATGACAACAAATGTTGATATAGCAGAAGACACTACATACTACACCCAGAAAAAATTAAGAGTGGATTTCTTTTTATCTAATTTTAAGACATACTTGTAAACAAAAAGATACTACAGAGAAAAAATGGGGAAAGAAACATATGTTGGCTCTGCAAAGCTAAGATGCAACATTCACATCAGCTTGAATAACCAAACACAGCACTGTGATGAGTATGTTACAATTAGAACATTTCAGTATGGCATACACATAAGGCCAAGATAAAAAAACATAACAAACACAATGGAGGGGAAATTACTCCCCAGAGAGTTAAATGATGAACTCTCCAGGAACAAGGCCTGTTTCAAAAACATATAAACCAGGCAGGTCTCACGTGCTCCCCATGCAGGCAGAATAGAAGTTTTCTATCCTTCACAATGCATATATCTGCTGATTAAGGAGCTTTGATGATCCATCTGGCTGCACAAAGGGATGTGTTTCCTAGGCAAACTGGAGGGCAAAGTTCCATCTTCTGTAGCACAGATTCTAAATTCATTTCATCTGTACATATTGACATTAGATTTTCACAGTAAGTGCAGACTATTCAACAGCTGCATAGAAAAAAAACCCAAAACATTTGTTTCTGCTAAAATATTTTCATTAATTTTCAAAGTAGTTTTGTTGTCAAAGTACCTCAGTCACAGACACGAGCTCCGCTTAATTTGCAGCTCCACAACAGTACAGCTCACAGGAGCAGATTTTCAACTTTTAAACACACACCTTGATATAGGGATGTTCCTTGCATGTCGTTCCCCATTGCCTAGCACAGCGTTCCTCTTTCCTGTGCTCATAGAATTCAGGATTACGGAGAATGGCAACTCGGCAACCTTCATACACCAGCGCAATTGCTGTACACCCGTCGAGTCTTTCTTTGTCTTCTTGAGTAGCCGTTAGCACTATAGGCACTGACAGATTAATAACTCCCCCTGCAGAGAAAAAAAAAAAAAACCTTATCCTTAGTAATGGTCATCAATGATATTATGAAAATCTACCTAAAAACTAACAGGTTAATTTTAAGGCTGTAAGTGTATCACACAACAGGTAGTTCAAGCACTTATTTTAACATGGGTTAAAAGCAACAGATAGAATGAACTCTTGTATAAGATATGTGTGCTATAAAATCGAGCAAGCACTGAGGTTTGAGAAAGAGCAAACATAGTACTGAAAATAGCAAGTACTTATAGCTGCACACAAGTATTTAGACTGTAAGGATACTACTTGTTGGGAATCTCTAATATCTTGCTCAAGAATCTATATAGAAGGTAGAAATACATAACATTTTTAAATAGATCATCTAAATTATTAGGCAAGATTGCTACTGGAGTGGATAATTAGTAAAAAGGAAATAGTATACTGAGTAGTCATACTTTTGGTCCATAAGAAAAATTCAGTGCGATAGAAGCAGACAAAGGTACCCAAGTAGTTCGCATACATAATTCAAGTACTTCAAAAGGTGACTTTTGTTGCTTGCTTAAAACTGTATCCAGATTCAAGCACATACATCTCAGAAAAAAGCCTTTAGAGTCAGGGAAATATTTTGCACAGTTTGGTCAGCTGAAAGCTTACCAGCTCCCTTACTTCTAAAACTAAGCCAGCGTATCTGAATTTTAAGGTTATGTGTCATCCTCATTTTTAAGCACCTACTTCACTACCAAATGCTGGAAGTCTTGTTTTTCTTGACTACAAGAGTGAGATTTGAGAAACTCAGTGGAGTAAGTATTGTAAGTCTCGTACGAAGGTTTGAACTCTAATGAGCATAGACTTGTTGAGTGAGTGCAAAACTTTTGGGTGGCCTCCAGGAGAAAAGTCATGGACCCCTTTAAAGGTAATGGAGGTTTTGCTGTTTGCCAAGACTCTAAATAAGGCTAATTTCACTATTATTTAAGCAATGCATATTTGCTTAAATTAAATTAAATTAAAAGGGAAATTAAATTTGTTAGGAAATTAAATATTATGAAGCTGCATGAAAAGTTTAAGAGAAAAATAATCCCTCTTCCTTCATAATGCAAAATGCATAATGCATGCTCTGCTCCTCCTAAGTTAAGTCTTGTTGCTCAGAGTGACTTTCAAAGCAACTAGGTCATAAAATTGAGTTTGGCAGCAGTCACAGAGAAAGTGGTTTGACACCCCAAAATTGATAATTAAAAAACCCCTTTTGCTATGCAAATAAGTAAATAAATATTTCAAACTAGGAAGAGATCTCAAACCTGTCGATTATTAAATTTCTGTCCATGACCAGTAATAAATGCATAATTTGTCTTACATTTTGCTTCATCCAGTGTACAAATAAGAAACTGAGGCAAGGTAAAGAAGTGAGTTTAAGTCACAGATGAGCACAGGTTCAGGATGAGAATTTTCACGTAACTTAAGATTTAAAGGGTTGTTTCCCCTGGATGGACGTAGAGAAGGCAAACAGAATGAAAACAAAACTTGCAGTCCAAAATGATACTGCAAACTTTGGATCCAAAATAACAAGATGGCATTATGCTGCCTAGGAGAGCATCTGAGAGACTTACAGTAAAGGGCATTAATAAATATAGGAGGGACAACAGACATCTGTATCATAGAACTGAAAGACAAGTGACTTTTTTTCGGCTACTTGGTCTCTAGCAAAAGAAGACTAATGCAAAAGGAAGCATGGAGATCGGAAGAAGGCTGGAGTAAAACAGAGCCTTCAAAGAGGAATAAATGCAAATTGACAGAGGATCACAATCAAATTCCAAAACCTGAGAATGTTACCACTTATTCACTACCTTAACTAATGCTTGTTCTTAGTCAACTGGTAATGCAAAATAAAAAATATTCATTTAAATCATCACAAGATAATTACTAAGTCACAGTAAATCAATTATTTGTGACAATTGTTCATACTCAAGCCACATCCTCAAATTCTGATTTCATACTTGCAACAGCTCCAGCACTCTAGTCAGTTTGTTGTCCTCTCTGTCTTTACTAATACAGAACAAATCTTTTGGCACACACAGCTAAACAGCAATTAAATTGCAATTCTAAGTTCTAAAATCAATTTTTTCAAAACAAATTAGAAACGTGAATTTTAGAATTAAATGTTTTTCATAAATGAAAACATTTGAAAAAGTAGAATTTGTAAAGCCAAAAAGACAAAACGTTCAAATTCTAACATGAGGGTAGCTATAAAAAGAATAAAACCATCAAGTTTAAAACTGATTATTACAATATTCTATCCTCTTACTCCAGATCCCAGTTTATGCACAAGCCTGAAATTGTGTTACCACACCACCACTAAGAAGCAAAGCATGAACAATCTTTTAGAGGTAAGATTAGTTTGCTTGATTTTACAAATGGTGTGTTTTACCCTACCATCAAGGAGACAGTCAAAGTGAAGGCACTGTAGGTATTCTCTCTCTCTCATAAAGCCATTCAAGGGTGTCGCCCAACCTTCTGCTAGCACTTGCACCCACTGCATATCCACCTTGTAAAGAAATGGAGAAATAAATTTAGAGCAGGTAAAAGCTGTTCCTTAATTACTGACAGATAATAATCATAATCATATACAGATCATAATAGATCATTATTTAATCCTAAAATGAAGGACAGTATAAATCCAGGATTTCTCAGTATTTCAGTTTTTAATCACAAATAATTCAAAGTTTCTATAAGTAAGGAAAAAAGAACAACTTGCTCCTCACTGTTCACATTTTTGGCTATTTCCAGGCTTACACTGGATCAAATTTCCATCTGTTAAAAACAAACTAACTAACACACAACAACAAACTTTATTTGTAAATGTTTGATAAAGTTCATCTTCACAAAATCAGAGAGTCCCGCTTGCCTTTATTTTTTTAACAAAGATAACCAAAAGGTTAAAAAAAGAAACAAACAAAGAAAAAGAAAAACAACACATACGGTTACCACAAAAAAGCAGAATTATGGGTGTGAATATTAAGACATCTAATCTTAAAACAAATTAGAAAGAAATTTTTTTTGCATAAACTAGTGATACAATGCAGAAGTAAAATTATCTCTGGACAAGTACTTCATCTAGTTTAAGAGATATCAGCTTACAGAGAGTTTCCTTCCTTAGCATTTAAACAGTCACACTACAACTTAGTGTGTGGCCTCAATTATTTCTGCATGTGTGTTACTAAGACCTGGTCAGGTCCTTGACAAGGACAGACTTTGCTTGTGCAAATCTCTTTTGCAAAGAGCATGACTAATTTTATGACACTGTTTAATTTATGCTGAGGCAAGTACAAAACACAGTTTCTTCCCAAGCTTACATTATATACTTGCTTGATATTTAACAAGACACCGGTTGGGGGTGGAGGGAGAAATTATATGTTTCTCTAGATAGGGAGCAATTCAGAATGGGACACTACAGAAATTTAATAATGGTGACCTTAAGTATTTATTGCTCATCAAAGCAATGAATAGTTTTACAGACACATATATGAAAAGGATCTCATAAAATGCAGTGAAAGGAAGCATTAATATGTAGTAGTAGTAGAAGACTAGGCAAATTTTAAAACTATTTACTTCAGTGCTTAGTATGTCATCTCAATCCTTTAAAGTCTAATCACTGCAGATGTTCAGCTCTGAGCTTAGTCACCTCCTAGAACAAATGTTTAGCTTTAAGTTCTAGTAATACTGTCAAAAAGCCAATGTAAAAACTCATGCATTGTATCTGTGTTAAGGCTTAGTTCTTCAGAAAAAGGAACGAGGTAGAATAGAAACAGCCCGAAGCAGCTTCATCTAATTTATTCAAATTGAAAAATAATGCATTTAAGCAAAATAAGAACAGGCTTGATGATCAAGCTGATCCATGCTTTTCCACATTTTCTCTGCTGGAAACCAGAAAAGTAGCATGAACACGTTCTAATCAGAAAAAAAAGCAGTAAAATAGACATGATCATCTCTCTATAGATTTGAGTTTGCAGTTGTTTGAGCTCAGTATATATATAAAAGGTTACGGCTGTTCATCTGAAGATTACCAACAAGAAGCAGTAACTGATTTCCTTGATATTTCTAGGCAATTACAATTCAAAATAAAATTATTTCTGTAAGTAAACTGTAAAAAAAAAAAGTTAGCAATCCTTCTACTAGAAACAACTACTCATACAAGACATGCCAGGCATGCTTTGGTCCACAGATAAGGGGGGTGTGGAAGGAAGTCACTCTAAATTTAATCTCCAAGGCTGGGATAAACTAAGTAACATTATACTAGATATTATTCATGAAATTATGCTTTCTCTCAAGAAAAGAGGGAAAAGGTATATCAAGATATATTCTGTAAACAGCACAGGTATTTCAACTATATCTACTTACACTAAGCAGCAGATTAGGCTGTCTTTCAACTTTGGCAATAAGACAACTGAACACACAATACCTTATTTATTTCCAAGGTTAACAGAGACTCAGCATCTGTTTTGGCCAACTGTAGCTTGTTTTCTGGCACATAAAGCTCTTTCACCTCGTAAGAGGCATCCACTGGTACAATGTCCTGTACAAAATTAATAAACAAAACTTAATGTTTGCTCAGAATGTTTCTTGGACAATGAACACGTGATCAAGAAGTAAAATTCTAATTATGCACTATACAGCAGCAAGAGTTTATACATTATGCAATTTTTACTCATTTGAAAGTCATCACTGTTCCAAGATTATGATACATAACTAGTTACTCAAGCCAGCAGACTGGCTAAAGTGAAACATTCTGACAAGAGATTTTTTTTCTAAACCTTAAGTAACCAGTATAACATTTACCTAGTAAATATTTAACTACTGGATTGAGTGCCATTTTTATGACTTATTAATGCCTACATTATCTACAACAGAAAGGAAGACTATCCTTTTATACATGCTGAAGAAGTAAAAGAAGATTCAGAGACTGAGCGTTTAAAAATTTAAGTCATTCACTATACAAGATATGTTAGATATGGTAACTTGAAGGTGAAAAAAGTAAAGTCCCTTCTCAACAGAAAATTATTAATATAGAAATACAAATTAAATGTATTTCCTCCAGCTAATGATAACACCAGTATTCTCATCTATATACTAACACTTAGAATATTTAAGTGTGAGGCTATCTGTGTGTATATATGCAATGAACTGAAATCTAGCTTTATAACCAGAATATCAATTTATTAAAAGAACCCCAGTTTTCCTCCATGTGTATTAAGACATTCTTGCTCCACAGTGCTCAAAACTCAAGATCTTATGCTTTTCATAAGATATGAACATAAGGATAAAAATATAATTAAAAAAAGGAGGACATCATGATAAAACTGTAAAGAACCTCCTCCCAACAACAGATGCTGCAATATGTCAAAACTGAGTCAAATGTTCCAGTGATGTTCAGTAGCAAAAAATGAGTGAAAAGAGGCTGATGGTTCTTTTTAAAACACATTTTTCAGTGTTTTGGAAACCTTTGTAAAGTAATGTTTTACTTCTTGAGAAAAAAACCTCACCCTTACAGCAGAGTGTATACCAACTCCTAAAAACACACCGTTAGCTCAGGAATTTAATGTATTTATCAGACATCAGGCACTACCTCCATGGAAAGTAAAACAAAGGGAGTGGGATGATGAAAGCAAGTGGGAGATAAAACAACTGCAGGAGTAAAAAGATGTGGTGAGTCTCACTGGCTGTTAAATAATTCGTATCTTCAAAGACAAATAAAAGGAAAACAAATTAATACAGCATTTTAGAAAAAGTGTTTTATTAGGAAAAGCACAGTCCATCACATATCAGACATAATTCTGGAGACAGCCCTGAAGAGCTGCAGCAGACTCCTGCCTCAGCAATAAGCCCAGAATCAAATGAAGATGTTGCCTCCTATAAGGAACAGTATAATGAGCAAGTGCACATTATGCTGCTTCAAAGATTTCCCTCTGGAACCTAGTTCATTACCATGCTAGAATGTCCTAATTTTACAAACCATCAATAGCTTAAAATAAATGAGCCTATTAAAAAGATCTCTTCAGAGATTATCATGGGTTTAGTGCCCCACTAATGGGCAAAACAAAGGTTTCACAATGCAGTTTCTGTCAACAACCTACTTCATTATACATATGTAAACAGTTTGAAGACAGTTCTAGCGACACTGTGTCTGACATTTAGAAAACTTTTAGGATTAGTAAACCTAGACTCCCTTGCACAAATAAAAGTGGTATTTACAACAACGTAGATTTAAAAAAATCCAACAAAACCAGCAACAAGGTCTTCCACTGAAGGAATTTTAGGAAAATGCTAGGCTAGCAAGCCATCTAGTGACCATTTTAAGGCGGCAATTTTACTCAAAGCTTAATTCTACCAAAGGACAAGTTGTACAATATTTCTAAATTATTTCTCAATGCATTCAATATAAATGATGGCAAAATAATAAGAATCACAGAATACGCTGAGTTGGAAGGGACCCAGAAGAATCATCAAGCCCAACTCCTGGCCCTGCACAGGACCATCACCAAGAGTCACAACATGTGCCTGAGAATATCATCCAGATGCTTCTTGAACTCTGTCAGGCTTGGTGCTGTGACCACTTCCCTGGGGAGCCTGTTCCAGTGCCCAACCACCCTCT
>JAWWLV010000144.1:25283188-25305293 GCA_035041135.1 Platyrinchus mystaceus
GAAGAACCTCTTTCTAATATCCAACCTAAACCTCCCCTGACACAACTTCAGGCCATTCCCTCGGGTCCTGTCACTGGTCATCACAGAGAACAGAGCAGGTGATGCTATGCCTGATGCCCCCCAGGACACGGTTGGCTCTCCTGGCTGCCAGGGCACAATGACATATTCAACTTGCCGTCAACCAGGACCCCCCCGTCCCTTTCCGTAGCACTGCTTTCCAGCATCTCATTCCCGGTCCATACATACATACATCATGGTATCCAGGCAAGGTCTCACAAACGTCACATAAAATAGCAAAATTGCATCTCTTGAGCAATTGGCTATGCTCTTGCTATTACAGTAGAGTATGCAGGCAGTCTCCTTGGCAGCACGGGCACATGTTTTCACAATGGTGACAAATGGTTTTATAATGCCAAACAATTTCTTTCATAGAATCACAGAATCACAGAATGCTCTGGGTTGGAGAGGACCTTAAAGATCATCTTATTCCAATCCCCCTACCATGGGCAGGGACACCTCTTACTAGACCAAGTTGCTCAAAGCCCCATCCAACCTGGGCTTCACACTTCCAGGGATGAGGCATCAACAGCTGCTCTAGGAAATCTGTTCCTGTGTCTCACCACCCTTGCAATGAAAATTTCTTCCTAATATGTAATCTAAACTACCTTCTGTCAGTTTAAAGCCACTACCCCTTGTCCTATCCCTAAATGCCCTTATAAAAAGTCCAGGTCTCTTGCAGGCCCCTTTTAGGTTCTGGAAGCCTGCTGTAAAGTCTCCCTGGAGCCTTCTTTTCTCCAGGCTGAACAACCCCAATTCTGTCAGCCTGTGATCATAGGAGAGGTGCTTCACCACTCTAGTCATCTTGCTGTCCCCCTCCTCCGGAATCACTCCAGCATACCCACACCTTTCTTGTGTTGGGGGTTCCAGATCAGGACACAGTACTCCAGGTGCAGTCTCACAAGACAGGGAGAATCACTTCCTTCGACCTGTTGCTCATGTTTCTTTTGATGCAGCCCAGGATACAGTTGGCTTTCTGGGCTGCAAGCACACATTGCTGGGACATGTTGAGCTTCTCATCCACCAACACCCCTCCCCTAAGTCCTCCCCAGGGCCGCTCTCAACATTCCCAGGTGTCTTCCCCTTATTGCCATTGTTTGAACTAGTATACAAACAGTCCTTACCTATACTTTGAGCAGACTTCTTCCCAAATTTTTTCACTGTTATTGAAACAAAACAAACATCCCAAATTATTTTTAATGCTGCTGGCCTACAGTGTTTTGCCTTACTAATCACAACACAGACATGGCTTTTTCAAACTATAGGAAATCTAGAGGAATTACATTCTCAAGATGTCATGGCATTAATATGGTCTAAGAACACGACATGCCTGTTTAGCCTTGCCTCAATTTCATTGTCTCTCACTGAACTAAGCAACCACTAAGATATCTTGCCATTCATGACACTGTTGTCTTCAAAGAAAGAAGACAAAAAGTGCTAAAATGTGCCTTAAGAAAAGCTGACTGGGCTAGGAGCCAGCATTCAGCACTGTGTACCAATACAAGACTTGAGGGATCACTGTCTTGGCACATGTAACATTGGTTTCTACCACTATGAAACCTATTGAATTGTTCTTCAGAGCAGGAGACACAGGGCCCCCCAGAGTCAGGAATTGCCACCTCCCAGAGTTATGACTCCTACACAGTTCAAAATATTCATATGAGCAGTAGGATAAAAATCTAGAATTCGCCTGTGGTTTTTTGCCCTCTCTATCTCCTGAGTAATCTTGAGCAAGCAGTCATCTATGAAGAGTTTTCTTGAAAATTTCAATTCAAGAGACTAAATTTCTCCAGAGTTGTACTGGCACAGTGATGAGGTCTTTCTTTTGATGAGTGCTGGCTACATGATGAGGTCTTTTGATTGTATCAAGTTCAATACTTGGTGGATCTTTACTAAAATTACTGTCTATACCCTAATTTTCCAGAATATCCATCTCACAAAAAAAACCCAAAAAGCACAAATAATTGTCTGTAAGAATATCTTAATTAAAATAGTTGTCTGAAATTTCATCCCACTACCCCCTGACTATAGATAAAAATGTAAGGAGATATATTTCTTCTATATGAGGATTAGCAAATTCTGGGTGTGTGGTTTCAAGAGGATAAAGCCATCTCATGGTTGCCTTCACATTTTGGCACAGAGACTTCAAAAAGAATTGTGTAGATTGCAGGCATGAACAAGGAAGGAGACCAACTTTTTCAGAAGCTATGAAACATAAACTCAACTCAGCCATGTCAAGAAGATCAGCTTCCTGAACTGCTCATTACACAGTTGCAGGACCACTTTTACTAGTGCAAGAAAAACAGTGGAAACAAGGAAAAACAGACACAAGCACAGCAGCCCCTATTTAAGTCAGCTCAAATTACTCTGTAAGTGCATCCATGCCTCTTCATACCTACAGCACACTTTAATTTCTATGCTACAGAGACAAAGTAAAAAATTTCAGACTCTTTAAAATTGGCTTCTAGCATTTGTAAGTCAGTATTCATTGTTGGTTCCGTAACAACTGAGAGAGCCTTCTCTTCCTTCCATTTACTAGTTATGACATTAATATAAATTAATTTTCTATTTGTCCAAAACCTATTTCACTTAGAGATCAACGTTGTTGCAATGTTTATATTTAAAAAGGAAACAAGCAATAGGACAAGTTTAAAAGCTGGAATTGAAAGATGTACAAGCCTTCAACTCTCAAATACTGCCTTTGCTTATCCCAGCATGTACATTCAGATTCAAGGCACAAATACTTCAAAAAAAGTTACTAAAATATGCCTCCATTTCTGCTCACCCTCTCTTGAAGAAGTTCCACAACTTGTTGTATACAATCATTCACATCACAGGAATCAGTTTTCAGCACAAGCTCTGGGGCTTCTGGTTTTTCATACTCTGAGTCAATCCCAGTAAAACCTAGAGAACATAAAAAAAAGTCTTAGGTGACTTCTTACAGAAGATGACTCCATTTTAACATGGTTCACAGACATTTATTTAGAAACAAACCAACACAACAGGCAAAAGAGCACAGAGTTTTAGCTTCCTTAATATAGAATTTCTTAGGGAAATCAACAGGTTTTTTTCTTTATTAGACTATCTGCTAATCCTATTATCTGACTGCATCAAACTTTGTCATTCTGCAGCACATACAAAGCACATTTTTGTTGGTGAAGCTATTTGATTTATACTGTGAATAGAAAAGGAGCACTGGCAGAAGAACTGTGCATGTCAACCCAGAGTTAGTCATCCATCCACTGTCCTTCATCATTAGCTGTCATTGTGACTCTTTAAAAAAAAATAAAAAGTATTATGAACTTCCAGTATATATGTAAATTTACGCTCATACCACCAAGCAGTACTCGGAAGTAAGGAATTCTAACACCTATTACATTAGTTTAGCTAATACACTCATCTCAAGATAGCTGCTAATGTAAGATTGATGAGTGTGTTTATTATAGTTATAGCAACTGTCACAGACTGTACATGCCACCAGTGACACTTGTTCTGGCCTACTTAGCTAGCAATCTGCTTTGAAATAGTGGAGATTCTGACCACTCATGCATAAACAAGGAGGAAAAATCAAGGCCAAAGGCAAAGACTGTAAGCACTACAAGACAGATCTGCAGCAGGAATATCAGTTGGGCCACAGCAACTGAGCATCTGCATCCTCCACAAGTGCAAATACAAACATTAAAATTAGAGTTTTTCACTTCAGGTTTAAATACCCTCAAACTTAGTAGCTTAATTCCCCATCTAAGAAACATATCAATTGCTGCAGTACCCCATGTGACAAAGAAAGGCTGGTGTCTTCAAAAACTGTATACTATAGAAGGATCTGATTACTGGAGGAGTGGGAATAGGAGGCAAAGAAAGTATCCCATTACCATTGCCAGAGAAAAAGAAGATGACAGTTGCTGACATTCCTTGGGAACTGGCAAGTTCACTGAACTTTCATCCTTCGTGTATCAGAGAGGTCGTAAGATACAGCCACTGCTAGACCCACTAGTAGCTTACTCAGGCACTGCATACTTCACTACCACTTCTACAGTTAACACAGTTCCATTACAGGGCTTGTAAAATTAACAAAATACTAAGGACTTTCTACAGCACAAATAAGGATTCTGTACAGAGCTGTATCTTTGTATCGTGCCAGCTCAAGCCATCTTGCTTTGCTTCTGAACAAACCTTAGTTCAGCCTTATTTCTGGCCTTCACATATTCTGGAGTACTAGCAACCACTAGTTCTGAAAAATCAAGGAACCACTCACATAGAATGTTTCAGAGTTCTTGAAGTTTATATCACTTTTGATTAACAGTATCATCATTACAGCATCTGCAAAGTCCGCCCCAAAAGCGATTACTTTAAAAACTGCTTTGCTACTAAATACGGGTTAAAAGAGCTATCATCAACCTCTGCAAACTAAATGTAACACAGAGCAAAGAAGCACTTGAAATAATACTTGCAATGAATGGTTGCATAGCTAAGCTTCTTTTTATTGCAGGTTATACTTAAATCTTGACCCAAGCCTGGGGATATGAAATCATTTTCATGGGCACTAGAATGAAACCTTAATTTCAAAGTAAAAGTTTGACTCTTCAGAAGTGTTCATAATGGTCTTTACAGGGAGATAGAAATCATGCTTTACTTCCTAGAAGAAACTAGCAACTCTTTATAGACTTTAGAGAATCAGGCTTTTTTTTAATGGACACACAGAGGAGACAGATTAATCCTCAGTCATAAGAGGTTGCAATAGAAACTATGTAATCTGCCCAAGGTTCTTCAGTGTGAGGACAGACACTTTTGCCCTTTTACTGTCCTACATATTTAAATAGTCAGTTCCCTGAGTTAGAAATCGATCCCAATTTTCTTCTCAGTCCTGTCCTGAGTCCATGCTGTTTTTAAGAGAAGTACACTCACAGACTTGAGCACATCCACTTACATGGAGTCAAATTACACCAAAGTTTCACTTATGTAGAAAGGATGTGACTATATTTAGGTTCACCTTTAATTTCTCCAGCCCTGGCTTTCTTATAGAGTCCTTTAACATCTCTCTGCTCACAGACATGCAATGGAGCATCAACAAATACTTCAAAAAAAGGCAAACTTGCCCCTTCATGAATTCGTCTGGCATTATTACGATCCTGAAAGAAAACAGAAGAAAAATCCTAAAAGGTTGCACCCACATATTATTACTGTCCTTCTGCTTCTGAAGTTCATTTTAAAGAAGCAGAGAGCAAAATGTAAACAAGCTTTCAAAGTTTGAAAAAAGAAACATGATTTGATCAACTGATGCCCTGCAAGCTGCATCAGTTTGGCTACAGTACATCACATGGTAAAAGCTGATATGAAGATATGAGATATTTTATATTAACTTGATTTACAAAAAAAACCAAACCCAGGCATAGAGTGCAGGATTTTCTATACATATATATATGTATCTTAGGAGTTACGGCCACCTAGCTGAGTATAGTCAAGAGGAGGTGTTACCTGCTGCTCCTGATATAACCATGCTCCTCTCCAGAGACCCAGTTTTCTCTACATTCTTTAATCTGACAAGACTTGTGTAGTCAAACACTATAATATTTTTATGGCTTGCCAAGCATTGAAACAATTGGTGAGTTGCACTTAGAGAAAAAAAAAAGCTTTCAAAAATCCACTAAAACCATCTGTAACTAAATATGGTTATTTTCCTCATATCTAAAGACTTCTGTTTTACTGGAGGATCTTGAGTTCCCTGAATTATTATGGGAAGAACTGTTTGTACCACTATAACCAAAGAAATAACATGTTATTTTCATTAATAACACATGTTACAAACGTCTAAGCTTAAAGCCCCTGGGTCATTCTTCAAGATACTTGGGTGTTCACATATCCTTTTTGTCTTCCCCATCTGTGTTCTCATACACAGATGAAAACGGTCTTGACAAAACAATGTGAACATGGATTTAGGCTGATTTTCAGTATTGTATAATGTCATGTTGTATACACAATATGAAATAAAGTAAAAAGAACTACAGGCAATTAAAACATTTTTCCCTTAAGCCACTTGGTAAAAATAACGTTCACACTGTTCATTCACTAAAGGAAAAAAAATGCTTTTAAAAACAATTTAACTGAGAATTGAGGTTAAATGTATACCTAGTCTTCATATTTATTATAAAGTACTGGATCAAACAAGATACTGTCATTTTAGGAGTCTTACTTGGAGCATCATTTGGCCTTGTTCCTAATATTAGAGTAATGATTCTGCCTTAATAGACTGAAGGACAGTTCTAGTTATACAACTAATGTAAACTTTTTTCACATTTAAGACTAATGTTTCTGATTTGAGTAATCTCCATAAAGCACAACTGTCATCAAAAAAAACAAGCAAGTATTTGATTCTGGCTAAGTTCAGAGAGGTATTTCTGTAACTAAAATTCTGAGTGACATTTTGTGCTTTGTATTTTTCCTACTCTTAATCTAGATGTTTTTCACTTTGTTTTTCACATTTACCTGAGTATAAGGAGAGATGAAACTAGTAATGCACACCAAACCAGCATCTGCAAACAATTTAGCAACTTCAGCAATACGACGGACATTTTCTTCTCTATCTTCTGGTGTGAAACCCAGATTCTTATTAAGGCCTTGGCGAATGTTGTCACCATCCAAAGTGTAGCATGGAATACCATGGCACACTAAATACTCCTCCAGTGCCATGCTCACTGTAGTCTTCCCAGCACCAGAGAGACCTAACATAATCAATAACAATATAAATAGATGTTATAAGCACAGAAACAAGGTAAGGCAAGTTGTAATACACGTACTGCTGCTAGTAGGAAAATCCCAAAGTGAGAGGCATCAGCAGCAATGCCTTTTGGATATGCTTACCTGGAATATAAGCCAAGGCAGACAGTTGGTATAGGGAAAGTAAGGCACAAAGTTAAGTGTGTAATTTGAGGCAGGTCAAAGAGTCTGGCCTTGAGAGCTGCTGCTGCTGCTTATAGAAGTCATGCACTTTCCATAGTGCTGTTGCTGGCAATTATTACTACCTGAGCACACTAAATTCAGAAACCAAACACAGTTAAGGTGTTATGTTTACATGACAAAAGAAAGATCTCATACTGAAGTGAATTTAGTCAACAAAAGAAATGGAATCAGGCCAAAACCACATTTTGTTCTTACTCCCTGCAGAATAATAGCACTGAATTAGACAACACAGACAAAACCAAAGTCATTCAAAACTCTCCCACTCTCACACATGCTCCACTAACTGGCATGTGTTAGCAACAAGCAAAGAAAATTATAATATCAAACTCTGGTCCAATTCAGAATCTTTGGCAACAAACCTCTAAATATTTGAGAAGCCTTGCTGGCCCTAAAATGTCCACTCTTTGAAGTTGGAAATTTATTTAAATAATTTTTCAGACTAGATTTCAGTTTAGCTGGAGCACATGCTTCAGCTTATACCAAGAAGTCAATTCCTAAATGGAGCACAAACTCAGATCTTCATAAGATGACATTTATCCTTTAAGCAGGAAAAAAAAATGTAATGGTAGTATAAAAAAAACTAGCACTAATGAGTGAAGAAAAATGTTTTATCTTTATTAGTGGTGATTAAGATTTATTCTAATTATCAAAGAAAGAAGAAAAAAAATCACACAAACCAGCATTTTGGTATTACTTCCATGCTAACAAGCACATTCTAAGAAAACACAAAGTGCAAAGGAAACCTTGACAACTTAAGGTGTTTAGGGTAATTAAAAGGAGTCATTGCATTGTTTCCTCTGATGCCCATTACTACCAATAACCAAGTCAGTTTGCTAGTCTTCCCTCCTCCCCATCTTTTTTTTTTCCTTTTTTTTTTTAATTTTCTTTTTTCTTTTTTTTCCCTTTCATGTGTGTGTGGAAGTTCACTGATGATTTAGCAAGTTCAATCTGCTTACGGTTTGCTTGGGCAAGCACTACCACTTGTGCAAGATAAAAGAAGGAACACAAGGCAGAACATAGAACAATCTTTTGGCAGCAATTAAGTACGCCCCCATCACAGAAAATAGACGTGATAGTTCAAAATAGGATTACAGCAACTTCGTCATTTACTCCTCACTGACACAGTCTTTGACTTGTCATTTTTGTCCCCACATCTAGCTTGCTATTCACTCAAATGCTTTTCACACACCATTTGGTCTCTAACATGTAATGAATTGCAAAAGTTAAGGTTATACATTAATGAATTCTAAAAACAGTCTTGGAGCTGACAAGTCTTTAAAATAACTTACACTCTCAAAATTGCATATTATTTTGCACATGAAAATAGTAGTTTTCCATATTTTTGACACATTCCTCAGGGTTTTGTTTACTAGAACCCTGTTGAGTCAGCTCAACATTCATTAGAACTGAGCTCTCAAATAAAGGCTAACTTAAAAATGAAAATCAATCTTTGAAAGAACTTTCCATACCCTCCTACCTCATGGGTGCTGACAAGGTGAGAGAATCTTAGAGTATACCAACATTTCATCTGTTTTGAAGAATCATGTTTGCACAGTTCCAGAATGGTTAATATTGCTTTACCATGCCTACCGTCCTTTTCACTCCCTAATGTTACTGCTCAAACATTTTCAATAACCTTGCTTCCCACACACACTCTTAATACCTTACCACCACCCTTCTTCCTGAAGAAAAGGAAATTGAGCATTAAGATTACACTTGTTTAAAAAGAACGTTGACTGGAAAATGTTGCCATGTAGATGACTGAGAAAACATTTTTATCGTGACTTTTTTCAAAGGGGTATTAATGAATTACCAGGAGAAACAGGAAGGCAGCCCACGAGATCATTCGAGCATTGAGAGACAGGCTGGAGCTATGTGACTGAAACAGGGAGAGAAAGGGCTCCATTCTTTTACCAAAGAAATAGGTGACAGCAAGCTACTGTATCAAATCTGTTTGGAATGACTCTCAGCAATTTGTTATCAACTACTGCTTTACATTTCACTAACACTAGTGGAAACAAATTTTACTTAATGTAGTAAGTTTCTCTAATACTCTATCAAGATCTTTTGTGTCACAATACAACAGTGCTTTAAATGGTTTACAAACCAATTACATTACACATTTTGTTAGATTTATTTTTATTTTCAGTTTTAACTAAAAGTAACTTTAAAGGAAATATATTAAAGCTTCCAAGAACTTTGAAAGGCAGAACAAAAAAATTCCCTCACAGTTACGAAATAAAACTATCTTCCAGAATTATTTACCCACACAGAGCTGATTTCAGAAATAGCTCCCAGTATGCATTGCCTCAACATGCAATTACTTTCCAAAGGCACAGGTTTATACCAAAAAGTTATTTTAACCCTAGGAGACAAGAACATTCCAACAAGAAGAGGCCTTTAAAGAATTGATTCAGAAATACAGACTCTTATAAAAAAAAATTAGGTTTCATTTGTTAAAAATGGACAGGACAAAGAGCCAGAACTGGTTACAACAACGGGAAAAAAAAAAAAAAAGAAAAGAAACACACATACACAGAAAATAAAATCACCAACCCCCCCCATACATTCCAAAATTCAACCAGAATCAAGCAGCAGACAGTACCAAGAAAAACAACCCTCCCAGTGCACTGAACAAAATACATTCTCAAGTTACTATCTGTCCCAAAGCAATTTCCTGCTGGTCTACCTAAAAATAGTAATAAAATTGCATCAAGGTCTTAGATTTCACAAACATTCAACTTTGCATGCAAAAAGGAGCTATAGCTAAGTAGCTTTTCAGAAGAGTAACTAAAAAAAAGGATCCTCAGGAATCCATGACTGTACCTGTTAACCAGACTGTGCATCCACGAAAACCACTTCTTGTTCCTACCACTTGGCCTCTTTTATTCCTGCTGACATGATGAGCTTGGTAGGTAACATTGGTTGCCCTTTGCATTCCCTATAAAAGAAGAAGTTTATTAGGTCTTTAACTTCTAAAGGGTGAGTTGGCAAACCATACTGAAACTTACTGACAGACACAAATAAAGACTTGGAGACAGGCAAATGGAAGTAAAAACAATACCCATTCCATCAGCTGCTGAACTGGTCAAAGGAGACACATGAAATTAGAAAAATCACCCATAGCAAACCACATCCCTTGTGCTGTTTCTGTGAAGGATTGACAGATCAAATATAACTTGTTTAAGAAAAATCAACTATAAAAAAGACAGATGAAGCGCTAGAGCTGCCAGAAATGACTTCTACTCAAGTAATTTCAGGGAAGGTGCTTGATACAGCATCATGGGATAAAGCCCTGGATGGAAGAGGGGCCCAAGAAAACTTTGATATTCAAGGATCACCTCTTCCAAGCTCAGGAGTGACGCATCCCAAAAAAGAGGAAGTCAGGCAAAAAAAGCCAGGAGATGTGCATGGAGGAATAAGGAACTCCTGGGAGGGTGGAAACAGGGACAAGTAGCCTGGGAGAAATAGAGAGAAACTGCCTGATCAAGTTAGGAAAGGTAAAGCCCTGACAGAATTATATCTGGCGAGGGATGTCAAAAGCAACAAGAAAAGCTTCTACATAGATACCTTGGTGGTAAAAAGAAGACTAAGGAAAATGTGGGCCCTCTCGGGAAGGAAAAGGGAGACTTGGTTACCTGAGACATAGAGAAGGCTGAGGTACTCAATGACTTTTTTGCCTTGGTCTTCACTGACAAATGCTCCAGCCATGCTGCCCAAGTCACAGAAGGCAAAGGCAGGGACTGGGAGAATGAAGAACTGTTGCTCACTGTAGAAGAAGACCAGGTTAGAGACCCTCTCAGGAACCTGTAGGTGCACAAGACCATGGGACCTCATGAGATGCATCTGCTGCTCCTGAATGAACTAGTGAAGGAAGCCACAATCCATCATATTTGAGAAGTCACAGCAGTCTGGTGATGTTTGAAAAGGAGGAATACAACCTCATTTTTTAAAAAGGGAAATAAGGAAGACCTAGGGAACTACAAATCCATCAACCCCACTTCTCTGCCCACCAAGATCAAGGAGCAGAAGCTCCTGGAAACGATGCTAAGACACAAAAAAAAATGAGGTGATTTGTGACAGCCAACACGGCTTCATTAAGGGCAAATCATGCCTGACAAATTCAGTGGCTTTACAGTGTTAGCGGATAATGGAAGAGTAACTGATATAATTTACTTGGACTTGTGCAAAGCACACAACTCTGTCCCACATGACATCCTTGTCTCTAAACTGGAGAGACATGTATTTGAAGGGTGGAACACCTGGTGTATAAGGAATTAGCTGTACAGTCACACTCTTAAGAGCTGTGGTCAACAGCTCGATGTTCAAGTGGAGAGCGGTGACGAGTGCTGTTCCTCGGGGGCTGGTATTGGGACTGGCCCTGTTCAACAACTTTGTCGATGTCAGAGGATTTAGTGCTCCCTCAGCAAGATTGGCGACAACACCAAGCTGTGAGGTGCAGTTGACACGCTGGAGGGAAAGGATGTCATCCAGAGGGACCTTGACAGGCTTCAGAGGCTGCCTGTGTGAACCCCATGAAGTTCAAAAAGGCCAAGTGCAAGGTCCTGCACCTGGGTCATGGCAATCCCAAGCAGAAAAACAGTCTGGGCAGAGAATGGATTGAGAGCAGCTCTGGACAGAAAGACTTGGGGATGACAAGCAGCAAGACATGAGCCAGCAGTGTGCACTTGCAGCCCAGAAAGCCAATTGAACCCTGGGCTGCATCAAAAAGATCATGAGCAGCAGATCAAGGCAGGTGGTTCTTCCCTTCTATTCTGCTCTTGTGAGACCCAATCTCCGGTGCTGCATCCAGCTCTGCAGCCACCAACAAAAGAAGCACATAGACCTGTTGGAGCGAGTCCAGAGGAGGGAACAAAGATGCTCAGAGGACTGGAGCACCTCTTCTGTGAGGACAAACTGAGAGAGTTGGGGTTGTTCAGCCTGGAGAAGAGAAGGCTCCAGGAAGACTTTACAGCAGGCTTCCAGAACCTAAAGGGGACATACAAGAGACCTGGAGCATGACTTTTTACAAGAGCATGTAGGAATAGGATACAGGGGAATGGCTTTAAACTGACAGAAGGTAGTTTAGATTAGATATTAGGAAGAAATTCTTTACTGTGAGGGTGGTGAGGCACTGGAAAAGGTTTCCCAGAGAGGCTGTGGACGCCCCATCCCTGAAAGTGCTGAAGGCCAGGTTGGATGGGGCTTTGAGCAACCTGGTCTAGTAAGAGGTGTCCCTACCCAAGGCACGGGGATTGGGACTAGATGATCTTTAAGGTCCCTTCCTAACCAAATACATTCTAAGAGTCTCTCTTTTTTTGAATTTAAATCTAAGAACATCAAATGGATTCTCCCTTTCTTTGAGCTAAAGGTTTCTGTCATAAAACAGCCAAACACTGGCTTACTTTTAACTCTCAAAAGGCCTTTTCATTGCAAACTATGCATGTCTCTTCAAAGCTGCAGTTCAGCAACACTTCCAAACTACTCTGCCTTTATGTATGGTATCTTCAGTCTCCAGAAGAGAGATATTTATCATAGATTCTAAATATTTAAAGAAAGTACTATTTCTAAGGAACTTATTAAATACTTACTTTAAAAGGTGGGCTTTTTGTAACATAATTTTAATTAAAACAAAGCTGGTTACTGAGTTTCTTAAAATTGTTCATCATAATGACTTGCTCTACAAATATCTTCAGTAAGATGACACCACTGTCAAACACATTTCACAATCCAAAGTCAGGAAGCCCTCAGGAAGATCAGCCTTCACATTCCCTTAGGCTTTAAAGTTATCTAACTATATGAACTTTGTTTGTAAAAGATCAAGACCTTAGATAGACAGACAGAGCATGAACAATCAAACAAAATAGAAGGCTTAAAAAAAAGGGGGTGAATGTGTGTTTGAGGGGTGAGAGGGATTAGTGCTATGTATAATGCTGCTTTGACTTCTCTTGCTTACAAACATATTGCAAGGTATTTGCACTGTCTTCACTTTTATCATTGTATCAGTGCTAGTTGAAAATGAAAACACATAGTATATTAAATATAAAAAAAAGAAGGGAGTATATTCCTCTATGGAGAACTAAGAGCTGTTCATAGGTTTAGAGGGACACACCACAAAACAGAGCTAAAAGAAAAATGGTATCTACTTGTAGCTTCAAGGACTGCTGCTGCAATCATTCTTCTATCCAAAAGTTTATAACTTCATTGGAAGTTATGAATTTATGTGATTGTATGTCCCCAATTCTATACACAACTGGGCTCATAGTTAATACAAACAGAAACTCAACATAGGAACCAATGTTTAAGATTTAAACACAATAACTCTATAATTCAGTCGTGATACTCCAGCACCCATAAGAAACCACGACCTGCAAATAAGTTATAACCACAAAAAATGAAGTTATATTTGCTGATCATGTTATCTTCAATTAATTTATCTCCTCTAAAACAAAACTGTTTTATGCACAAAGTCATTGCAATACGGCTAACTAAAACCAAAAGTCAAAAAAATCGAAGTCTTTCTTCTTATAGTAGAAACAATTACACACTATATAAAACTGGAGATCTGAGTGAGCAAATGCATAAATTGTGGAATTAAAACCAACAAAAATAATTTAAGTACTTCAATTAAAAGATATACCATGCATAATGAATGTACACAGCCATTCAAACAAATACAGTAATAGCAACATTCTTTCTCATTAATTCCAGTTGTACTGAATTGTACCAGGCACTGGATAAACAGCAGACAGTCTCAAAGCACAGATCCCATGCCACTGTCTTAGTTAGCTCTCTTACATTAAGACATAAAAACACACATGCTTTGCTTTTGACTCCTGACAATGAGTCTATTATCAGATTCATACTTTGGAGGTCAAATGTCTCATCCAAGGAGACCTCTTCCAGTCCATATTCCATAAGTTACATCAGTTTTCTCTGTTTTCCAGAACTAAGAAAGCAGCTCTGAAACTGATCAGGGTACTACACTAGGTTTACAAAACACAGGAAAACCTGAGGAAGCAGGCCAGAGGGATTCTTAACATGATGAAAAAGACACAACTTACTTAGAAAAAAAAAAAAAAGGTATTAATAACAACTTAGCAGAGATGACAAATCACAGCAAGGAGAAGGCCAACAGATTGCTAGAAGACAAGGCACACAAATGCAACAGAGCAGTGGGACAATAATCCATCTGTACTTCAGAAGCATCTAAGGCTAAAGGTTAAAGTGCCCAAACAGTCTGCATGCATTCTAAAACACACCCACTGCTGCCAGCCACCCCACCTTCTGTATCTGTATATCTGCACACAAACAAAACAGCTCAGTGCTACTCTTGGACAAAGCAGTACCAAAATCCCCCTTATCTTCCAACAGAAAACCACTTTTTATAGAGGTGCTCTAAAAAGTTAATAATTTAGCAAGCCATTCTCTGTTTCTGAGGGGAAAAAAAAGCAGTTGCCTAATCATGTCCACTTTGCTACTAAATGACTTGCTACCAAACAATTTGCTACCACCACTGAGCAACTAAAGCTGAACTAGCTGAACACTGGATCTTCAACATTATAAGTTTTTAGTTACTATTCCTGACATATACACTTATTACCAATACTGATGTGGCACAAAAAAATATTCACTGGATCGTATTGGCTTTGCTCTTTAATTATTTAGTCAGTCTTCAAATTTTACTACATAAAATCTGATGACTATCAACTGATGAAATTAAAGAGCTATCCAAAATTATACCAGAAAAAACCAGTCATTTCCTTTTTACACACTATCAAAGCATCACTCACCTTGGTGATCTGTATTATCAATGTTAAATTAAACATAAGAAAATGTGTAATAGAAAAACTCAGTGTAATGCACAAGTACTCTTTGAAAAAGCTATTTTAAAATTCTTAGCCTAATTATATTCACTATAATAGTCACTACTGAAAGGACACACTACATTTTTGTAAAAGGGCTACTGAAAAAAGGGCATTCATTAATCACAAAGGTTTTCTGCTTTTTTTACAAGCATTGGATATTTCCTCTAACATGCCCATAAAAGTAAGTCTTCCACCCTTAGATACACATTAAGTGCATCTCCATTACTTAGAAAAAATACTGCATGTTAATATTTTCCCTCCTACTCACCATGTTAAACACAAATATTGCTTTACTCCACTGTGATTCATTACAGTTTATTTCACATGAAATCTGAATTGCTGAAACAGGTTAATATCTTTGTACTGAAGTAAAAAAGCAGCATTAAAGAAACAAGTGTTTCACAGATGTGCACTGGAGAGCTGCAATGATAAGAAAGCAAGGAAGGATGACTCTGCAGTTTACTTTTTCTGGCATAAAGGTAAAATTTTAGCTTTGCAGGTAGTTGTCCAGGGAAATGAACACAGACATCCAAAAACTACAGGAACAAAAGAAAGAAAGATGATGGGGGTCAAAAGGAAATACTAACTCCGTCAATTTCTCTACGTACAGATTTGCTTAGATGACCTATTTTTTTATCTTTCTTGATATTTTGCCACGTTGCATATATAATTTTTCTTTGCCAAAGTCAAATCAGACTATTAGCACCTAATACCTTTGATGTAAGAACTCAGACAGGCATCCAGATGAAGAAAAGCAAACCTAAGTTGCAATGCCAAGATCAAAAGACAGCCAAAAGAAGAGATTATTGATTTATTGTTTCATAGTTAACACACAGATGGTATATACACTGGCATAAACTGAAGTTACTCTTCATTACTTTAGAGCAACAGTGAACCATTGGGCTTCTACAGTCCCTTTACATAGAATTTTAAGTTTTCACAAAGCAAGACCTCTGGGGAAGAAAGTAAATTTTTCCATGGGAAGCAGAGACACCCCAAGTTACAGCACCAACTTGATACAGCTTTGAGGTTGGAAGTATCAGGAAAGAACTGTGTATACAAACTATATATACTGAAGAAGCTGTGACTAATTCCAATCCTCTAGGATGACAGTGTTGGTTCTCCAAGCTAAGAATTCCCATAAGCTCACAAAAGCACACATGCAGCCTCATCTCTGAATTGCAGTCTTACTTTTAATGCCCTTCTCATTTCTCAATCATCAGATTGTTTTTTTAAGCTATCTGCTAACTTGCTCACCATATGCCTCTTATAAGCCAGGGATACCCTGATAACAACACATTTTTATGACGTTTATTCTTCAGCTCTGATAACTCAACCAAAGCTTTCTTTTTTCCCTCCAAACTGAGGGAACTTCAGACTGGCTCAATAGCCAAACAGCAACTCAAGCAGATGGAACATTGCCCGTTTTCTCTGTCTATGCACAAACACAAGCAAGGAGAATAGACATAGTTCCAACACAAAAATTCAATCATCACTGAGGCTAAAACCGCATATTTACTTGAGGTTTCAGGACCTACTCACCAAAAGATCTGCCAGAAATACCTTCCAATACTTACTGTCTCAAATTCTGGTTTGAAAATTTGTGCTTTGACTTGGACAACTGTGCTTGGGAAAAGAAGGGGAAGTCAGAACTTATATCTGAGCAATAGGATTCTTTAGTCTTTTAAAAACCTAACAATTTCCCAAACCATTTTCTATAATAGCCTACAGCACTACATTTTCTCCCACTAACAACAAAAATTCTTACTTTGATCCTCACAAAGCCCACTGAAAAGCAGTTTGCCACAGTGATACAGTACAAGAAGTCTTCTAAACACGTTTGCATGTAGCACCACCCAATCTGCCAAATGCACGCTCTCCTGCCGCTTACACAGACTATATCACCCTCGCCAGATGCTCTAAAGCTCTAAAGTTTCAAAAATCACAGCAGCAGAAATCAGCCAGAATCTTCTACATTACTGTGTATACAAGCAACTCAGTGCTGACCACGCTATGAGGGGTGTATTTTCATGTGCCACCTGCTGCGCTAACAGCATGACCAAAGGCAGAGACAGCCTATTCACCAGTGGACTCACTGGTTGGCATCAGAGGAGATGGACAAGAAACAAAGCCAGAAATTACTCCACCGAATATGCTCTCAGAAACAAGAATTGGAGCAAGTTCTCTTTAGGAGTTAGCTGCAAAATGATGCAACACCTGTTGTGTTAGGAATTCAAGCCACTCTAAAGAAAGTGTTCCAAATGTCTTCCTACCAAGCTAGTGTAGTGGCAGTGTTTGCAGCTACGCCATGTGCTGCTCTGCAACTTGGGAGTTTGCTGTGCTCAGAGGGGAGCTTGGCAAGGGCACTTCCACAGACAGAGGTGTATTTTGAATGGCACTGGACGCACAGAGAAATTTTGGAAGACAAGACTCTGCCTGCTCTCCTAGGGACTGCCAATTCCATCGGGGTATAATAGGTTGCTTTGACTTTGCTCTCAGCTGAACAGAGTCAGAAGCGCCAGAACATTTGTCTGTGGAGCATGTGAATCAGCAGCATTTTTGTTCCTGGTGAAGCTTACTGGTTTATAAAGAGCATTTCAGTTGAGATCTTCTCAAGAAAAAAGGAGAAGCGGAAGACTTCCTCCGCTTGCCACGTAACATAGAGGGGGTTGCTAACCTCAGCTGAACTCAGCAAATACTTTATGTCTAGTAATGTATTTCCCTGGTTTGGACAAATCCATCTTGGCTTTGCTTATCCCAAATGAAATAATACAGAGTAACTTTTCTAATACACTTTGTTAACCCCCCCCCAGACATCGTCTATTTCATTATCTTCTACACATTGATTTTGCTTCTTCCTTATGGAAATTGAAAGAATGTAACTTACCAATTACTCTCTTATGTAAATAAGTTTGAACTTGTACACAGTGGAGGAGGCTTGGACAGGGACAACATCTCACAAACAGTTTTTAGCACGATACCAACTTCCCCATTTTTCAGGCAAGAGTTCCTTTTAATAGGAAAGGCCTGGTCTGTACTACTCACAGCAAGACTTCAAAGACTGATTTATTCTCTTATGTTCATATCAAATGTTTTCTGAATCTTGTGTCTTGCCTGTTTCAGCTCAGCATTGGTTGAAAGAAATCATACTTTCTTTTTTTATTTCACTTGTCTTGCATCATCGAAAGTATCAAATGTTCTCAAAAGCCTGCAATGTATCTTCTAAATAGCTGCATTTTGGTCTTTGCTGTAAACCGATCTTCCCCCATCTTTATGAGCAAGAATGAAGGCTTTGGTTAGGTTTTTTTTAAGCCCTGTCTCGACAGTTTTCCACATCACACCCGCCATACAAAGAACCTCAGTCTTTGGCCAACCCAGGTTTATGAATGGCCACATTGTACATCGCATTCTTAAGCCTTCCTTCTTCCAAGACGCTGGAAGCCCAGGGCTCACGGCGGAAGAGCCAGGGATGAAACCTCCAGACGCCCGGTCCCCTCCGGAGGGGCTTCCTGCCCTTCCCCAGAGGAGCCCCCACGGCGCCCCCGCCGCGCTCCACGGCCGGGCTGCCGCGGCGCTACCGGGCTCGGACCGCCGCGCCCTCCGCCCCGCATCCCTCCCCGCCCGGAGCAGGGAGTCCCCCGTCCCGGCTGCCGCTGCCGCCCACTGCCACATCACCACGGAGCCCGGCCGCTGCTTCCTTCCTTCCTTCCTTCCCTCCTTCCCTCTGCTCTCCCCCCGCACGCCCACCTGCCCGCAGGAACGCGCACGCCCGCTCACCCAGCTCGGCACCCTGTTGCTCAGTTTGACTTTCTTGCACTGGCTCTCGGGCAGCTCCATGGACGCGGGGGCAGCGAGAGGAGGAGGAGGAGGAGGAGGAAGGGAGGAAAACGCGCCTTCTCGACTGATGCTCGGCGAGGATGAAGCCGCTGCCGCCGAGGAGCTGAGCCGTCTGCGCACACCCGCGGCTCGGCCAAAGGTGGTGCAGGGAGGAGCCGCGGCCCGGCGGCAGGGAGGGAGGGAGGGAGGGAGGGAAGGAGAGAAGAAGGGAGGGAGGAAAAGAGAGAGGGAGGGGACGAGAGGAGGGAGAGACGGCAGCCGGAGCCCCACACGCGCGTGCGCCGCGCCGTGACGCGCCCGGGGGGGGCGGGGGCCGCGAGCGGCGCCACTTCCGCCGCCGCTGGCGCTACGGCTGTCATGGGATGTGTCCGTGTCCCTGTCCGTGTCCCTGTCCCTGTCCCTCTTCACGCCACTGCCCTTGGCCATGTCCCTGCCCGTGCCCCTGCCACTGCCCGCGACACGGCCCTGCGCCCACCAACGCGGCTTGCTTCATTCGAGAGGACATAGCCTTACAATGCATCAAGGGAGGTTTAGGCTGGATATTAGGAATTTTTTTCACAGAAGGGGTGATTGGACATTGGAATGTCTAATGGGAGGTGCTGGAGTCACCGTCCCTGTAGATGTTTAAGGAAAGGCTGGGCATGGCACTTGGTGTTGGGTCTTGATGATCTCAGAGGTCTTTTCCAGTCTAATTGATTCTGTGGTTCCCAGCCGCTCTCCATACGATATTAAGCTTGGGCGGCACAGCGGAGGTGTTCTCTCTTGCCTGTGGTGCTCCCCACCTTCTCCAGTATGGCACAGAGGAGAGGCTGTTCGGCCCCTCAGGAAAAGCTGTGGGCCAGGGGAAGGTGCGGAGTGGATGTCACATTATTCTGGCAAGCTAAAGTCACAGCCAGAGCAGAGCACTCTTTCCCCTGCCTTTGAAGAAAGATGGGGCTTTGCTGCAAAACCTTAGCTTGGAGGTGATGAAACTGAGAAGCAGTAGAGTGGGCATCAGTGGTGGTGCTGTCATGAGTGACTGGAAAGGCAAGGACTTTTTCAATTGAATCTCCCACCTTAGAAAGATCTCCCCAGCAAACAAAGCTAATCCTGTGCTGCGCTCTAGGAAATGTCTCTTATTGTGAATGTAGAACCAGAAGTTCTTATTTCCAGAACTGAACTGCTATAGCAGTCAGGTGCTAATCTTAAGGCAGAGATGATGCCATGCTAACAGGAGTGGCATTTGCTGTACAAATATTAGCCCATTTATGTTAGTTCAAGGAAGGAAATGCTTTAGCACTTAAAGGTGGAATGGTGCTGTAATCGCAGGAATTACATGCACTGTAAAAGCATTAGGCTGTACACAATCTCTCTGTAGCGTGTTTGTTCTCTGATGGTTTAAACAGAAAATAAAAAGGCCCTCTTTGTGCATCAATGTTTACTCCTGCTATATCAGAAGGACAGCCTTCCAGAGAAACTAAGGTGTTGGTTTAAAAGCATGTGTTGATAGTCTGATTCAAAGCTTAAAATCCTTATGCAAGGTAGATGATGTCTCTGAAATCAAGAAAAAATAGTTGGAAACGCTCTCAGGCAATTTGAAAGTCAGATGGCATGAATACAATGTAACTAAGAAATTTAAAAATTGCAGTTATTTATTTAGGCTTGACTAGAACATTATGCCACATGTTATCCTGCAAGTAACTGTTTAACAGATGGTCCTTGGCTGTATTCTGACCATGACGAACAATGACAGAGCCAGGGCCTGGATTTTAATCAGCAAAATCTCCCACACAATGCTGTCCCAAGTATGGAAAGAGAACCAGCACAGCGCTGTGGAAAAGTAAGTTAAGAGCTTCCCCCTGTTGACTATTCAGTTATGTGTAGGGTGTGATTTGCACAACATTGTTTTACATGGCTTGAGAGTAATTCTCAAAGTTATTTGCAGTCACATTCCTTTTAAAATTCTACTGTTATTATATTGATCTAGATAGGTACTGTTCATTCTGCAGTCTGAGAGACTATAGTGGAAAGACAGTGGTTTGCAAGAGTTGTAAATTAAATCCAAAATAAAGACAGCCCACCTAATTATGTAACTTCTTACAGGTCCATTTGGCTCCCCTGTAATACCCACTCATTGGCTAGGAGCAAACCAGCAGACTTTTTTAAATGGTCTGCATAGGCGTTTTGCTTTGGTCAACTGCTTGCCAGCAAGGAGTCCCATCCCATCATGGGATCTTTTTCACCACCTACTTACTGAAGAAATGTTGGATTCTGATTTGAAAGTTGAGAACACAAGGCTTTGAGCACAGGTGAAGTTTCAGGCAATGGTATTTGGAGTTTGAAAAATCAAAAAAGAAAATGCAGTTGTATTAATTAGCAGGTACCCAAAATACTGCCCAAACAGATTAAAGGCAGGGAGCTGCATGATTCCTTCCAGAAAATGTTGAAAAAAACCTGGTGGACGGACCATATACTAGTGAAATGTGAAGTTTGTCTGCAAATACAGACACTATTGGTCAGACAATGACATAATCTTAGAGGTGATAAAAAACTGTTTATGAACAGCAATTCCTAAAAGAGATCACCTTTTATGATTATACTAACATGCTAAAATAATGTATACATACATATGCATATATAGTATAGTAGAACTTTATAGGAAAGCCACACATGTAGATGAGGTACATCACAGAATGGAAGGAACCACCAGTGGGCTCATGTGGTCCAACCTCCCTGCTCAAGCAGGGTCATCCTAGAATACATTGCATGGGATTGTGTCCAGATGTTTTTTGAATATCTCCAGTGAGGGAAACTCCACAGCCTTCCTGGGCAATCTGTTCCAGTGCTTGCTCACCCACAAAGTAAAGAAATTCTTCCTCATAGAATCAGTCATAGAATCAAAGAATCATAAAATGGCTTGGTTTGGAAGGGACCTTAAAGATCACCTATTTCCAAGCCCCCTGTCATGGTGCACCTTTCACTAGACCAAGTTGCTCATATTCAAATGGAACATCCTATACATCAGTTTCTGCCTGTTGCTTCTTGTCCTATTGCTCGGCACCACCAAGAGCCTGGCTCCATCCTCCCTCCCTTCAGATACTTATGGACATTGATGAGGTCCCTTTTCAGTCGTCTCTTCTTGAGGCCAAACAGGCCCAACTCCCTCAGCCTTTCCTCACAAGAGAGATGCTCCAGTCTCCTCATCATCCTTATTGCCCTCCACTGGACCTGCTCCAGGAGCTCCATGTCTCTCTTGTACTGAGGAGCCCAGAACTGGACACAGCACTGCAGATATGGCCTCACTAGGGATGAGTAGAGGGGCAGAATCACCTCCCTCAACCTGCTGGCAATGCTTTTCCTAATGCAATATATCAGGCAATAACCAATAATTACATATTTTACAGAGG
>JAWWLV010000144.1:25319547-25335643 GCA_035041135.1 Platyrinchus mystaceus
TCAGGCACTTTAATTCCTACCTCCCATAATTTTTGATTTGCAACCCCCCCTTTTTTTTTTTTTTTTTTTTTTTTCAAAAATCTAAAGTAAGTAACTAATAGCCAATTTTTCGCCCTCGGCCTTGGGCTCTGCATGTTGTTGCCCTCGCTTGGCCGGGCGCTGGTTGTCGCCAGCTGCCACAGTTGCGCTGCCAGTTGCACTGGATTCATTCCCTTGCAACAGCCGTGCCCTCACGGGAGTGCCTTCCCCGCGGGCGGCCTTTTCTCCCGTCTCCCCAGCGCGGGGGATCCCAGGGTAGGCACAGCTCATTTGGATTTGGGTCGGTGCCCGTCTCGGGCAGCGGCTCGGAGGGGGGGGCAGCTCTGACCGAGCTCGGGGCTCGGCGGCCTCGCCTGGCCCCGCTGCCGCCCCCAGCCCGGGCGGCCCCGCGGCGGCTCCTGCGGCAGGGCCGGGAGCAGCGGCCGGGCAGAGGGGCCGGGGCACCGCCGGGGGCTGCAGCCTCTGCCCGAGGGGCTGCAGCCTCTGCCCAGCCCGGCCGGGACGGACCGCACCGCTGAAGTACAGTGAGTGGCGATCCCAGCACCTCTGCAATAACATACCTCTCCTGTGCTGTCCCCAGGCATGAAATCCTCACCCCTTCCCTCTTATCGCTAGTTAAACCCTTCCAACTCAAAACCAAGCAGCCCCTTCTTCCCTCAAAAGAAACCATCTAGTTTATCCATGACTCCTCTCCATGTGTTCTTATGCTTTTCCACAAAAATATTTCACTGTCAGGCCACGGCTTGTAAACCCTTCGGGTGGTCTCCTCAGGCAGCCAAATGTCCATGCTGTGCTTTTATTTTAAGGAGAAATGGGAAAAACATTTGATTACAAGGGGTTCTCAAACAGGCCTCTTTAATTTTGATTTCTTCCCACTTGAAGCTATAAATACAGCTGAAGATTACAAAGGGTTGTAAAGTAAATACCAAAAGACAACATTTACAGTTTTCCACACAGCTACACCCTAAACCCATAATATGAGGAAATCTGTCCAAAACTTTGAAGTGCTATTATAGTTTGTTATATGACAAAACACTGGGGTTTCTATGTATTTGTTTAGCCATCTGCCACTCCCTCAGCAAGTTTTTAAATCCATTTCTTTGCTATATAGGAAAACAGTATTAAGGGGAGTTGTATTTTAAGCTATTTGGATCACAAGAACATTAACTGAAAGCAAATTCATGATAACAATGTATCTTTGACTCATACTTGCATGATAAAATCAAAATCTTCTTTTAATCTGTTATTTTTGGGGGGGCAGGGAGGAAGCCTTTGATCTGATTCACCTATTTTCTCCTTAATTATTTTCCTCCAACTGAATGTTATTCCTATGATTCTAGCAAGAAACTTCTAAAAGTAATTTTGACCTCAGGTCCCATTAAATAATTCAAAACACAAAAACAAATTAGTAGTAGTATTTCTGCTCATTTGGGAGCACATTGAAGGCAGCAGTTGATACAGATGGTCTAATTTAACCAAATGATGTAATAAAGCAAAACAGAGGATTAGGAAAATTTGCTCTCCCTATTTAAATTCTCTGTGATCCAGACTATAGCGTGTCCTGTGTTCCAAAACCAGATTCTAATATTGCAGCCAATGGTCTTATATTTGAAGACCAGATTTCTGTTGTTGCTGTGTTAGGAGTTTGTCAGGTTGCCTACTTTGAACTTTAATCTGTTTTTTTTTTCATAGTGTATCACGTTTGCAGTTCTCTGTGATGTTACCAACCTAAGCAGAGTTGCACTCTTGGTTCAGATAGACATCCTATGCTGTGATTTCACTTTAGAGTATTATCAGCATATTTAACTCAGTATAAGTTAGATATCTACCAGCATAGTTTGATCTACTGAAGTTTATGGAAAAAACTTAATGAATCTGAGTTATCTCAGCAAGGTGCTGAAGGATCTGGATCCTAATTTCTCATACAAACGGTACACTTTTCCAGTAGGAGAGGACTTGATATTTACTGTGTAACACAGCTTTTCCTCTTGGTTACATTTGTAAGAAAGCTGTTTGGTTTATAACTGAAAGCTTGAATAGAATCCACTGAAGTCATGTGTAGCTTGGCTGCTAAGGATTTGAGGAAAGCTAAAAGAAAACATTTGGTTTAAACAGTGGATTGCAGTGGTGTGTTCTTGGAACAAGAACAAAAATATTTTGCTATTAAATGAAAATATTTTTAATTACAGAAGAAACCACACTGAGTTTGTGATGCCTGTTTGAAGTCTTGTGTCTACGGAAACACACTAACAGTAAATTTCAAGTGTTTCCATCAGAAGGCATTGGATGGAATTCTTAGAGCCAAAAATTCTATAGTATTATATAATCATTCTTCCTAATATTAGTAGAAGCTATGTTGCCACATTTTAAGCAATTCTGACAATTAGTCTACTGTCTATGCATGTAAAAATTTGTACTATGAATCTAAAAATTATTAAAATCCTAGTGAAATTAGCACAGGTGTGTAGCAGCATTGACAGGTATGTCCTCCAGGCATCCCTATATGCCATGAGATTTTTTTAAAAGGATGTATTTATAGGCAAGCTTCCCTGAAATTTAGTGTTTCTACAATGAAAAGTTGCAACTAGCAAAGAGCACACAAATTGTCTCTTCTGTAATTTTAGAAAAGAAGGTAGTAATACTGAAACAGTTTAAACTACTAAACCAACTGCAATTACTCAAATAATTTACTGAGATTACTCAGGAGTATAAGTGTGGGTACTTGTGAATGTGCCATAGGATTTATCATACCCATAAGGAGCTCTCAGCTCTCAGTTTCCAAGGAAGAAAGTAGAATTTTCTGAGAGTATGGCTTTCCCTATACCACGCATATATTAAGCTCAACACTGAATTAATTGAATGATGGCATACTACTAATCCTGCATATCAGCTCACTGCCTGAAATTGTTGAGGAATATTTGAACTTTAATAACTGTAGCAATGAAGATGAAACAAAGATGACCCTCTATGAAGCTGAAAGAAAGACTTCAGGAACAATGCTGTCCTTATGCCTTTCAATGTTCCTTATTAGACACCTGAAGAAGGTATTTTTTGGAAGATAATACTCCTCCAAATACTGATCCTGCCTAAAAACTTGTCAACTTGGTAATAGGTGCAGCCAAAACATTATGGGGTATGTACGTGCAGGCTGAACCATTTTAAAAACAGTCAAAAGGAATGTTTTGTGTTGGTTCTTTGAACACAAACAGCAGTTCAGATCATTAGAGTCTCTTCTCAATAACAAAAATTGAGTGGGTTCTACAGACTGTGAGGAAAAAATAAGACTAAATTCAAAATGAGAGATTGTTTGTTGACTAGTTTCACTGTCAGATTATTTTAATTTGAAGTTGTCCCTCATTGCCTCTTTCAGGACACGGAAAGTAAACTACATTTGACATGCTCTTCAGAAAACACAGATCTGTCCTACAGGGTAAGATTCATCTCATTTAACTTTAGTTGGGTATATGTCAGAACTAAGCTAGTTGCCTGCTCTTCTACAGCGACAGGAAACAGTAGAGAAATTATTTATCTAAGCTTCTTTTGAATGGCATGTGTTAATTTCTGTCTTTTTATGTTGGGTACAGAAATACAAGAAATACAGTAAATACCAAAACTTTTGAAAGTCAAACAAGACAAGATGAACTTCATAGTCTACAGCTTGACTGCATCTCTTTCATATGAAGATTAACAATTTTGGAGCACAGCTTTAATCCCTCAAGAGTTAGTTGAATGAGTTTGTGTATATATGTGTGTGTGTGTATGTATGCATATAAAATAACTAATATTTCATATATAAATATTTAGGATGTTTATAGTGAAGAATATGTGGAATCAGGCAATCCAAGGGAAGGTTGCAATAGGAAAATTAATTTAAATAATAAACCATAACTATTTGAATAAGGCTGATCTATTTTTATCTTTATAAATGTGATCTATCTAAAGGCAAGTTACATGAGAGTTTATGAGGCAACTGAAAAATAGGGCGCTTGGTATTGTAATTATTAATATAAATTTTATTGTTCTCCTCCCTCCTTACAGACATGCTTCACTAAAATGGAGGGTGAGTAAATACATCTGAGTCTGGTACAGAGTAGTAAACTGAAATCAAGTAGTCTAAGCTGAACTCCATTTTCCAGCATCTAATCGACCTACCAGTTCAGCAGTACAGCTTTAATTACAGTAACATGATTTGTAATATGTCAAAGCTGTAGGAAAGACTATTTATCTGGAGCAATACATAACAAGAAAGCAAAACAAAAAAAAAAGGAACTATGTAGATTTTACTTGCAGGCTTTAAATTCCAGAAGACTGCCCATAGCCCAAATTTAAATCCTGGAATGCCTTGAATGTTTCCTGAGAAGTTAATGGTACTAAGGCATTTTGAGAAACCTTTAAATTCATCTGGTTTTATGTGCTTTTAGCATGTAATCCCTTTACCATCATCACCGAGTAATTGTGCTTTATATGTAAGATTTTTTTCTCATTGATATATTTGACCTAATCCTCCAATGTCTTACATGCTATGGAAAGTGAATAGAAACATTTGCATATTGGTAAGTAAGATCATATACCTTGTAGAGATACAGGGTCATATCGGCAAAGTTTTAAAGAGAAACTAAAGCTAGATTCAAATGAACTAGTTCAGCTACTGGAAACAGCGTAGCCATGGCAGCAAGCAGTTCAGTGTCAGCTGTAAGAGCTGCCTGTAAAGGTAAGTAAATATTTGGACAACTTGCTGGCAAGGAGTTCTTGTGCTACAACAGTTACACTACTTCAGCTATTTTATGTGCCACTCAGGATGACCTCAGCCTAAGGAACAGCATAGTTGTACCCACTGGCTGTTTGATGCCTTGCTCAACAGGCTTGGAAGTACTCGTGAAAAGAAAAGCATATTTAAAACTCTACCAGTTCTTTATGAGTATCTGTATAGCAATTTCTTGGTCAAAAATGTGAGACTGTAACAGTTGTTTATTCCTAGTCTTGAGCTGTCACTACCTTTTCCCTCCTCAGTACTCAAGTATCCCCCCGTTATAGAGGAAGTGATAACAATTATAAGTATATCCAAATAGTATTACCAGTTCTTGTATGTATACATTATCTGTAAACAAAGTGTTTACATAATCATTTAATCATTCAGATGGTGACTTTACAAACTTATTTTTGTTTCTGCACTGCTAAACTAAGGACCCCAAGAAGACTAGTGACTTTGGTCAGTACTGTTTCAGAGTGCCCAATGAAGGCCTGATTCCATTCTTCTTAAATACTGCAACCCTGGATCATTTCACTAAGTTGCTTTACAGTGCAGCCGCTATTTAGTGTTATCTATTCAGGGAAACAGACATGTGGTAAGACACTGTTCAATGTGTTGAAGAGTGTTAGTCTCAAGGCTTTAAGCCTGATCATTTATTATTCACATGGGTTTGTTTTCTGCTCTGAAAGAACATAAGCAGGCTAGTACTTCTGAGGCAATGAGATATACCATTAAGGTGCCTTCTGACGCCTGTTATCTAAACTTACTTTGCACCACTGCTTTTATATTCAGTGTCTGAGGATGGTTTTTACATGGTGATTGAGGTATTACTAGCAACTGAATGATTGTTAGAAATCACTATAGCTAAGCCAGCTGACCTTAAAATTCTGCTGCCCTTAAAATGGATTTCAATAAAGGTATTTTTCTAGAATCTAATTTGGTTTAGACATGAATAATTTACAGACCTCTTTTACAAGATACCACAAAGGATCAATACAGATATAAAACATACCCACTGCTGTATATGCCAGCTACTGCAAAATGCCACAGTGTTCTTTTTGCAGAAAAATTGCAAACATTCAATACAGATTCAATACAACCAATTCAATACAGATTATTTTCTTTAAATCATACAAGCTACCTGTTAATTAAGTAGTTAATACTGATTTTTAGTTCTTTTATTTTTCTTATAATTAAAAAGTTACATAGAAGAAAAAAAGTTGCTTTTCAGTGCTCTTCTTATGGAACAATAATGGCTATTAGTTTCTCAGGGTTTATTTCTATTTTAAATCTGTGTATAAGTGCTAATAGTTAGAACCTTTGTTTCCATAATGATGATAGCAAGATGTTTTACACATATTTTGGCATATTTTTGTTTTTATGCACAACAGAAAATTGGACATAAGGAAATATTTAGATGGCCTACACTTATTTGGCTCTATGGCTACAAGCAGGCAGAAAAATGCAGAGAAAGGCCTTTCTCTGTGAATATTCAAGTTCTACAAAGTACACAGATTAGTCTTTATACTTATAATACAATTAATATTGATATGAATGATGATAGCTAGATCTGTCTAGAATTATTTGGATCTAATTTGAAGTTCTACATTTGCGACTTAAGTTTTGTAATCTAGCAGAATACAGGAGAATCTAGAATACAGTGATGCCCTAGTATATAATCTGAAAATTTAATTGACATTAATATCTGACTGGAATCTAGTTGATTAATCTCAAAAAATGGACAGAAACCAGTGTAAGTGGTTAGTTGCTGTAAACAGCAACATCTTAAAATAGATTACATTTACCACACATCCAGCATTTTTGGTTTTTGCAGTGAAACCTCAAAACTTTTTTCTAGAACATGTATATGCAGAGTTTACTACCCACCAATACGAACTAATGTCATAGACAAGATTTGTCTGATTACAAAACCAGCATAAATATATATTTTTAATATTTTTTAAGTTTGGAGAAAATAAATATTATGACGTTATGCTTAGTTTATAATAAAAATGTAAATTTTGATGAACTCCCAAGTCTGACAGGTTTTACTAGTTCATCTCTTCAAGTTTCAGTGATGAACAACACAGGATTTACCCTTATATAACCTTGAGGATGTGACTATGTGGAGTACAATACAAAGTTACTCTTTCTCAGGTCTGGCCATTATTGTTAAAATTTAAATAACAAAGTAATATATATCTACATTTTCATTTGATCTTGCTTGCTATCAGTGTTTTAAACCACATTTGTCTACTGCCTCTGCTCATGAGAGATTCTCTAGTGCATTTTGTTTTTGGGATTAAAACTAATGTTACTCAGCTGCCCTTATGGGGGATATTCTTCTGTATAGTATTGAAATGACTCCGCATTCCCTGTGCAGTGTCTTAAAACCTAGGCAGTTGCTGTTAGGATCTGGTAATGTGTCTAACTTCTACTTTTTTCTTTAAAACTTACACATATCTTTCAGAATCATTTGGTTTTTTGACCAAATGGGCTGCAGCATCCTAAACCATAATGGACAGACCTTTGTGGCAGTGATTCTGTCAGCACAAATGCACCTGACCACTACTTAAGAGGATCAGGTGGACAGAAGAGGTCAATATGTCATTTACTATATACTAACCAAAAGCAAGGGGTGGAAGGAGGGTTTTCACACTCTAGGACAAATTGGAATTGCTTTTGCATTAGAGACTGAAGAAGTTGGTAATTTAAGGAAAAAAGAAAAACACAGTTTTTCTCATTGCAAAAGAAGCATTAAATTGTACCCTTTAGGTGGGATTGGCATTTAGTACCAGGGAAGAAGGTAGCAAGAACTTCTTTAATTGACTTTGCCATTCAAGGAAACTGTAATGCCAAATTTAGTTAATGGTATGAAATACTAATAGAGTAAAAGCATTTTTACCCTTACCTTAGTTTTTAGAGATAAGAATATCTTTAGCAATTAACAAAACTTGAGAAAACTTGACAAAGCACAGCAAACCTCCTTATTGGTCATATTGTAAGATAATAATTACTATTAAAACTGTACTGTTTACTGCACTTGTGTTACGCAAAGTACATAAAGTACACACAGTTAGCTGTGCTTTCAGTTTCTTTTTTTTCCATTCATTAAGATTTTCTCCTGCTGTTTTGTGTACGCCTACTTCAGAAAAAACTTAAAGTCCAAACAAATATTTTCCATTTTAATAAGAAAGCATATCAGTTATTAAATGTCAAAATTGTCTGTCAGAGCTCTTTTCTCAGCTTTAACTACTGGACTTTTTGTATCACCTAACACAAATAAATTTATGATCAAAAGTGATTAATGTTTTGATCAGACGGTGACTAGAGATGTGACATAGGGTAGTGAGGTTGGAGAGGTTACTGCTTACTCAGCAAACACACATTCCTGGCTTGCTGCAATGTTTAGTAAGATGTGTTTGCATAAAATACTATGGAAGGTGGTGAAAAATAATTTTTCCTTCATACTGCAGTAGTCTCATCATGATTACAAATGGGGGTTTTTAGAAGTTCAAGAGGGAAGTGCCAAATACATAGAAAGAGAAAAAAGCCCCAGTGAAGAGGTTAAGCACTGGAATTTCCTGACAAAAACCCTATGAACTCTACATCCTTGGAGATACCCAAAATTTGACCAGACAGTACTAGCCCTGCTTTGATAACAGGTTGGATTGCGTGACCTCCAGAGACGCCTTCTAATCTAACTCTCCTACAATTTAAAGACAACTGTCTGTGCCCTAAATTAACTTAGGTTTCAATCACAGGGAAAGATGGAAAAACTGTAGGCCAGACAATTTATAAGAGAAAATGGATACTCAGTACAAATTTATGTTTTTGTTTCCATATGTACTATTTTAAAACATCGTTTCCAGACTGACTTTTTTTAAATATATTCTTTAATGTGTCCATAGGCTGTGCTGCTCTGTATTAATTTTAAAAAAAGTATTTATCATGGAAAGTATGACCCAGAGTTAATTTTAGAGGTGCTAGCAAATGCTGCTGTTATAAAGCATCTTTTCCTGTTTATGGTAAGAACAGATCTTCTCTTTTTTCATACTTATTACCTTGCCAAAACCAGAGGTCATTACCAAGGTGAATGTCTGTTTTTTCAGTGCTGCTGTCAATATAATTTTAGGAAATACACACAACTGCTGTACAATACAAGTTTTCAGATGCAAAGAAACAATATTTTCGTCCACGTTTTTCCCATTACTGTCATTGATGTTTGTATTTGGTATAAGGGATGTAATAATTTTTTTAATTATTATTTATTTATTTAGAAGCTGTACAGGATATAGTGCTGAAACAGATTGGCTTTATACAGCCAATTTCAGTAAACTAAGAAGGGGTTTTCTAAAAGCTGTAATGGTTGCAACTAATACAAATGCACATCCATTAGGACTCAGGGTATCTTAGCTGACCTAATATTAGCAGTATTTAAAGAATGCAAGCAACATACTTGCATAGAAGAAAAACAACCATCTTCTTTAGCATGTATTCATGCAAAAGCCTGGGAAGTCAATTAAATATATAATATAGAAAATTAACTTTTCCCCCATACTTGATAATAAAGTGGAGATGTACAGTCAGTTTTCCAGGTTTTCACTTTTAGGTGAGAATCTCTAAAGTATTTTAAAAATGGACAGATGAATGGGAAGAAAAATTAGGGTCCCAAAATATGTATGTAAACAGATTCAGAATAGAGTTCCAACCCATCAAAATCTTTGATAGAGGAGGCTGGTCACAGGTTCCATGTAACTGGTCTGTCAAAAAACAATGAAAATATGTATAAAATATAATTAGAAGCAACTCTGCAATGCAGAGATAGAAATAGAATTCCAATCTTTTATTTCAAAATCCTAAGATAAACAGTAGATTTACAGTGTTCCCTGTCTTCTATATGGTTTGGGATTTTATGGTTTTTGGCAGGCTAACAAAGTTTAGCATAACACTGTGGGCTTATGTGGCCTTCTTTCCCTCTGTAATATTCTGGAACAATCTTATAATATGGTGATGCTAAAAGGATTATTCCATCACTTTCTGATTCTGAAGTTTCTTCTCATACTCCATATACCAGGGGCCTGATCTGTCTCACATCTGTGCCACCATGCACACAACCACTCCCCCTATACCAACATGTTTTCATTTTGGGTTTATTTGAAATTTCCAAGATTTATTTATTCTAGACACACTAGATTTCGCACTGATAAAAAATAGTGTGATGTTTGCTTATAGTATATAGATCAGTGAGCTGACGTCATCCTGTTTCTGATGTACAGCTGAACCTTGGAGAAGCCACCACTGTACAGTGCTATTTTTATTTAATAACTGGGAAAAATCATAATACTTTCCTTTCTACAAAGCCTGGATGCATATGGATAAAAAATACTGAGTATTTTATTGCTAATAAAAAATTCTTAGAAAAATCAACTAAATATCCATTACATACATTTGAAGAAGGGTTGAAAATGTTAAAATTATGTAAAACTTAGGCTAACACTTAAAGAAGACACTATTACAGTATGCAAAAAAACACATATCTTTATTTTCTTACTAAGTGTGTAAGTTATTCAACAAAATCTTAACTTTTCATCACTTTAGAAGTCATGTAAAAGAAAGAAGGCACATCATACAAACTTCAAATAAAAGCGAGAACATACAGAAAGCACCTCAGCCATGAGAAAATTTGCACAGCACAGGGAAGGAGTAGGAGAGGAGAGTGATGAAAATACTAATGAACAGGGAAAGTTATAGTAAATTTAGGCAGAAGAGAAGTAGTCACTTTATATATCCCTCAAGAATTTGAGTTTGGCAATTCATGACTGGCTTGGATTTTACCATCAGTAAGAATTAAAGTATTTTATAACTGAATAGTCAGGATGAAAATGACATATTTATAACCATCATTCTCATACTACAGCTTCTATACTTGACTAAGAAAATTTAAGTAGTCATTTTAAATCCTGCAGAAAAGAAATTGTTGTTCTCAACCTTTTTCACATTATCCCAGCATACAGAAAAAGTGATATAGGGCTTTCTTCCATTTTATTTTGGAAACTCCTTTCTAGATCCAAAAATTGCTCATGATTATGACCCACCACCTACTTGGTTGCTAAGGACTGAAATAAAATGTGATTCTGCATTTCTCTTAAAAATGTTGGATTTTTCTTAAAAATGTTAAGTCCACAAACATTTTTCTCAATGCTTTATAATACAGTGAGTTAAAACTTGGTGTAAGTAATGCCAAGGTTACAGTTTCAATCCCCTGTATGGGCCATTCACTTAAGATTTGGACTCGATGCTTGTGGGTCCCTTTCAGTTCAGAAGATTCTGTGATAGAAATTTAGAATAATTTCAAGGATTTTATCAGTGACCTGCAGAACTTTGTGATTTTACATTAATACCAAAACTGTTAATCCAATACCTCCCTAAACACTTTACAGATTTAGCAGAAGGTGTGTTAAAGCAGATAATAAATTTGTCAGAATAGAAGCCCTAGTGAAGACCTAGCAGCAGCCTTCCAATGCTCAAGAGGAAGTTACTGACTAAAAATCTGATGCCAGGCTCTCTACAGAGGGACAAGAAAAGAGAATGAGAAACAGCAATCAGAAATTGGGAAAGAGAGTTTCAGCTAGATATAAAGAAAACATATTTCAGTATGATGATACTTAAGTATTGGTGCAGGTTTTCCAGAGAGACTGTGGGGTCTCAGAGGTTTTCAAGACCCAACTGGAGAAAGGTCTGGACAGTCTGGCCTGAACTGAGTGTTGACCCAGCTTCAAGGACTGGGTTCACAAGAGGTCTATTCCTGGCTGACAAAGTCTCTGATTCAATTTGCCGCTAACCCTGGCACTGAATGTGACAACTTTTTAACAGCCAGCATGAAGCACTGCTTAAGAGTTTAGGACAGAAAACGAGATGTGACTCTGATAGTCTCAAGGAAAATTCAGGTAAGTAGAGCAAATGTAGGCAAATTGCAGTCCCCTCTGCCGAAATGAAAATCAATGAGCATGGCACAGTTTTCCTTTAGGATTCTTTGGGCATTTGCAGTCAGCAGTATTTACATTCATCCCATTTGTGTCCTAGTCTGCCTGGCATTTTTTAAAGGACAGTGGCATAAAGCCTTTGCCATGCTAGAAAGTTGTTTCCACAAATGCATTATGAGAACTAAAATGTAATTCTACAAGTGACCATTAAGTATTGAGACTGTTTTAAGAGAAATATGCAGGAAGCAAAAATTATCCCAGGAGCTGATGTCTGCATAAAAGACAGCATGATCATAAACCTGCTATCATCAGCATGTGGACTGTAGTGATGTATAGGAAAAAAGGGGAATGGAAATGATTGACACTGGCCACTGAAGGGTTCCAGTTCTTCTTCTGTTCTTGGGATGCCCAGTGGAAGCTAGATCGTGATCTTTCAGGCAAAGGTTGTTAATCCCCACGATTCCAGAAATGTAAGGAATATAAGACACTTGTATTCCGCCTTACATTCCAGATCTTATATTTTTTTGCTGTAGGAGGTATCCCCTGCCTACTCTAAAAATCTGGTTTCCCCCCTCATTCTCTCTGTAACAGGAGTCAGAATCACAAATAATGACATATGTACTAGGGACAGTTTCCAGTTTGTCCTTCTCCTTTTCTCCATATGACAGCAAAATAACAACTCCTTAAGATGTAAAGAAAGGCATTTTGAATTCAGTAAAAACAGGTTTTAAAAAGAGATTAAAAAAATCTCAGTACCTCTAAATACAATGTTTAACTAACTTGCATAATCACTGCAGCATGAAATCTTAGAAATCATTACGTATACTCATTACATAGAATCATTACTTATGGCTCTTAGGTGATGTGAAAATACTTTTTCACTGTAGATTGTGCTATCCCCAGCTGTCATGTGTCCCAGGCCCTAGCAGAAAGCTAAAGAAGGTGGTGCTAATTAACTAACTCCCAGTGACTACAATATCTATTTTAGCCATGACTGCTTACTATGACATAGTTCTCTGTTGTTGCAGTATTTTTCTGTTATTCTCATTAGCCTTTCCCTCAACATTTTTGTGAAGAAATTAGCTAAGTTATAAAATAATATTTAGAAAATGCAAGTTATCAAGTAGAGTAGAAATAAGACATTTGAGTGAGAGTCCACAGTGGATATTTGCAGCAGGTTTTTTTGTTCTTTTTTTTTTTTTTTCTTTTGCCTTAGAAAAGACCACGGGTACTGCAAATTTTCCAAATGGACTAGAAAAATGCTTGCCTGGAATTATTTCTATGGGAGGATCAACAAAGTCTGCTTTTGGTTCAGAGAAATATGATAATTTTTTTTTTCATTAATTACATTTGGTCAGTAACTTACTTGCGGTATTATCATCATGGCTGTGGATGCCAACACTTTCTCATAGTAGTTACATGATCAGCAGTGTTTCCACAAGTCACTCAGTTACTCCTGAGTCAGAAGGGAGTACTACTCTCCAGTCAGAGTATATCTGCTTTGCTTTTCTTCATACTCTGAAAGGAAGACAAGGATCCTCATATTTCTGGTGTCAGTATAGTTCCTTCTTCGAAGCCTACCCCACTGTAAATTTTTAATACTTTCATACTTTTTATGCCTATCCCTGAACTAGCAGAATGCCCAATCAGCTCAGTGCATAATTAATGAGTATCAATTATATTCCTAGTACATAGAAGTTTCCTATCAACTTCAGATTGCAGAATACACTTCCATTTCCATCTTACTTTCCCTTGTTTTTCCTAGTGTGTGCAACCTTGGAGATATCTATATTTACAACTCCTTGTGGTTTATTTATAAGAGCAGAACAAGAATCTAGACGCCTAACAATGAAGACATCTCATTGCTCTGCCTACATATAAACTTGTAGTACCTAAAGTCAAGATTATGCTATTGTGTTTTCCATTGAGACATTCCATGGAAAACTGTCAGCCTCCTCATCTCTTCTGAGATCTGCCCCTCTTCTCAAGCTAGAGACTTGAGAACATTTCTTTCAGAGGATTATAGGAAGAGCCCTTTTCCCTGTATTATGACTCACCCTTTCTGCATACTCCTCCAAATCAATTTGAAAATATGAATCAAAGGAAAAGACACTCTAGAACACATTTTTATGATAGTAAATGTGCATTTGGCAGGACATAACAATATCTGGATCCCTTTACTTTGACTTCATGCCATTAGAAGCCATCTAATCATATCTGTGTGATGATACATAGAAATTGCAATAAAGACTTATGCTTCTCAGTCTAAAGAATCATTCACTAAACAACATTTTCTCAATTGTGGCCTTTGCACTAAATCTCTTGGTCATGACTTTAATAAGTAGCACAAAGACATTTTGCTCCCACATAAGAATAAGACCCGAACTACTCTGAATACATTTGAAATACAGTGGAACAAAAGTCAACATGCATCTTTTTACCAAACTTATTTATCTTCTGAGTCCTGTGAAAAAGAAGACATGTTAAAGTTCTGCTAATAAAGAGAATATCAAAAAAAGCATGCCATATTTGAAATTCAGAATTGATATATGAGTCAGCTCTGTTTTTTGCTTATCTCTGAGGTTCATGACTCATTCACTTACTTGAAGGATACCTGTCAGAATGTCTTTAGCCATTTCACAGACTTTATTCTACAGTCTTGCACAAAGTCATAGCAAAATTTCATTTGAGACTATTTTGTATATCTTTTGTAGTTTTCCTCAAACTTTTTTAAACTTTTGGAGAAATAGCAATGGGATTGTATTAAGATCTTACTTAACAGAGGATTATCAGAACATACAAACAAAGAAAAACACCAAAAGCAGCAATTTTTTGGTGTTCAGTGCATAACTTCACTGAAACTTGCTTGTTGGTTGCTGCTCTTTTTATTTAAAAGGAGAAAATGCACCTCCTGTTATGCTACACAGAAAGAAAACAGAAGGAAATGGCCTTGAGTTACACAAGAGGAGGTTTAGATCAGATATTATGAAAAAAAATTTCATGAAAAGGGTTGTAAAGCCTTGGAACAGATTGCCCAGGGAAGTGGTGGAGTCACTATCTCTGTAAGTGTTCAAAAATGTGTGGATGTGGCATTTGAGGACATGGTTTAATGGTGAACATAGTGGTAGTGCTACGTGAATGGTTGGACTTGATGGTCTTAAAGGTCTTTTCCAACTTTAACAATTCTGTGACTCTCCTTTGCAAGGGTATGTAGATAAGGAGGTAGGATAGAAGGATCCTTTACTCCTTTCTGTCCTTTACCCAGCTTTTACTGATATTACTATTGTGCTTCTTCTGAAGCTTCTTGCACTGCCTGCTACCAGAGCCAGGTCAGCAGATTAGATCGGAGGTTACCCCAGTATGATAGATCTGTCTGCATGTTTCATGCTGAATTTACACTGAGGTGGTAACAGCAGTCACTTTTTTTTTTTTTAAGTAGGCCACCTGTCCCTCAAGCAATTGTGTCAGCTGCTTAGGTTTAAAAATAATTTTTGCTAAAAAAAAGTCTTCATACTAATAGAATCCTAAAATGTAAGATAATGAGATAAAAATTATATTGCTCATAAACTTCAATAAGGAGGGGTAAATCTTAGCAGTTTTGTATTGCTCATTCACGTTCCAATCTTACTTCCTTTTCCCTCTAATTTTTTCTCCTCTCCCAGCTGAATAAGATAAAATTCTCCTTCATAGAAAAAGCAGAGACACACAGAGACAAATAGAGATCGTCTAGCAACTCCTGTTCAGCTACTGTTAGTTTTATTAAAATTTAGGGGTCTTTGTTTTGCTTTACTGGGGAAAAGCCATATAAACTTTTTGTCGAAGAGGATATTGTCTAGCAGTCACAGATTTAGCCCAACTATTCTGTTTCACAATATGGGCCTGCTGCAGGAAAGTCGAAAGGCCAAGAAATTAAAAGGAAGCTACATGGGAAAGATGGGATCAAAGAAGTGAGCAAGGAAAATTATTCTGGAGCATGAAGAGAAGATACAGTAGATAAGGCTGAGTAGCAAAGAAAATGGGCCAGTTCACCTGTCAGTTGACTTTGTGACAGTTGTTACAGTGCAGCAGTCTTCTCTTAATTTTCATGCATTTAATGTCATATCTAGAAATCCTTGTGATGTTACAGAAAGGCCTTAATAAGCCTTTTTAGCTATCTAGCATCATTCTTCTGATCTAGTTGTTTCCAAAAATGTTACTTAAAGAGGTTGAGAATATTTCCTATACTTGTGCTTGATGCAGTTTCCTAGAATCACCTTGCTTGCATATAGAGACAGTAAACTAGAATTTCATGGAACCATAGAATCATAGAATCATAGAATCA
>JAWWLV010000144.1:25341640-25392811 GCA_035041135.1 Platyrinchus mystaceus
GGGGCCGCGCCGGCAGCGCGGTCGGCGGGCGGGGGCTCCGCAGAGGTCCGGCCGGTTCGCCCGGCCCGGCCCGGCCCCTCGGCGGCGGCGGCGGCGGCAGCGCCGGGTGAGTCAGTGTTTGGAAATGGAGTGGGCGGGCGCGCGTGTAACAGAATGAATGATGTCAGGGAGCACCGCGGCGAGCATGAGGTTCGCGGTAAACACGGCGGCGGCCGCAGCAGCCCCGAGCCAGCGCTGCCCCCCGCGCCCCCCGGCCCGGAGCCGCCCTCCAGCGGGGGAGCGCGTCCAGCTGCGGCTCTGCTGAGGCTGGAAACCTTTCCGAGAAGTGTCGCCTCCGTTGACGCCCTTAAAGCCGGTCCCTTTCGCCAGGAGGGAGAAGAGGCTGAGGCTGGGAGAGGAGCGAATTGCAGGGGAAGGTAGAGATTGTGGCAAACTTTCTAGCTGCTTCTGCGTGCTGCTGCCTCAGTGGTGGGAGTGTCTGGCCATAAGGAACTGCAGAGCCCAAACCTGAGAGCCCTGAGGCTCCAAAAAGGACTTCCATCTGCCTTTGGAGGAGGAACTGCCAGCAGTGCAAGCTGAGTAGGTAAGTTGGGAGCGGCACAGGTGGATTAAAAGCGTGGCATACCACAAATACGCTTTTAGAGAGCTGTTTTCACAGAAGACCTCTACGTGTGAACTGGATAGCGACTGGGAATAGCAATCCTATACTGGTGGTCTCTTCTGTTTCTAGAGTATGTCTGTTTTACCAGTAAAATGGTCTTATTTTTAGTCCTGAGGAGGCCCCTCTCATTGGGAGGACACCTGCTCTTTTGATTTCTCTTACAACTATCTAATTTACAGAACATACTTAGTTTGCTATAAAATTGTATGTTCTTGATATGGGCGATACGTGCATACCATGTAGATACCTAGTTGGACAGGAGGGGACATTCAAAATGTGTGATTTCAGCTCAGGAAGATAAAGTATTATTATAAGAATCATAATTGTGTTATAAAGGTGTTTTGCTGTACGTTTGTTTGTTTTTTTTTCTTGTCGAATGTCTGCTCCGTTGAAGCCAGTCTTAAACTTCCTCAAGTGCAGCTAAACTAAAGTTCTTGACTTAAAGGCAGAGTACATTTCTATTAATACTGCATGGTTTCTGGCTTAAATTTAGCTTAAAATCCCTGTGAAAAGTAGTAAATACGTAATCTTCTAGCAAGATAATATAGGATACAATGTAGACTAGGTATTGTCCAGTTTAATCCTTTTCTATACATTTTATTTCATTTGAAGACCTTAGAAAATCAAACATTTGTCTATCCTCAAACCATTTGTCAGCTATTAATTTATACACATTTAATTATACAAGTGAATGGTTCCATAGATGTATTAGCGTGAACTGAGCAGGTGCATGATTGATTAGTTAAGAATGATTTTACCCCGAATTTTAAATATTGAGCCTTGGTTGGCATGTTAATGAGCATCTATTTTTCTGCATCATAGGTGTGTTGTGATTGTAATATTTTAAGACAAATTAATTCCAATTTTAATGTTTTAAGTAGACATCAGAAGTATTATATTAGGCATGCAGTATTGTGGAAAAACTTAGTATTTCCTTATCAAGTTAAAAAACCCCAACCTACACACATACCTGCCTGTATCTGGGAGAGCTGAATAAGAGACATAATCTCAAGTATTTCTTATTCTAAACACCAGAGTTCTTTATATACAATGTATTAGTATGCCAAATAAAAGTATGAAGACTGAAAAGTAGTGTATTGATTTCTTTAAATTATTTTTATATTTTTTGTTGTTAACAAATATCAGAACAAGTGATGGATTTAAAAAAGTCTTTCTTAAGGACCAGAAAATGTGAAAGAAGGTTTTTGAAGAAATGGCTCATTACAGTTAAGTTTTCTGGTATAGAAATGGACTTTGAAGATACAGATGTTTGTAATAAAATTACATACATCCTCTGTTTGTCTTTTTTCCCTAATTTTGATGGGCTGTTGGCCTACAATGTTATTTGATACTATTTGTGAGGAGTGGACAATACAGACGCTGTGACATATTATTTAGTATGGATATGGTATTGCAGGAGTCCGAACAGATGCTGGGAAGATTAATGTAACACTAGATCCACTGTCTTCAGAGATCTCTCTCTGCTGGGAGAATGGTTTGTACCATGGACACCACTGTCCCCAAAGATGCTGCGAACACTAAGAATGTCGGGCATCCAGGCACCACTGTCCCAGCAGATTGTGAAGAGCGTAAGAGCTGCTAATGGAAAAGTTTTATGTAACACAGATAGCTCTGTCTTGTCCAGAATAGACTTTGTTTGAAAGATATTTTTTAACTATTCTGAAAGCTGACTGTTCTAGTGAGTCTTCAGAACATTAATAACCACAGATCTTTGCTGTACAAGGGTGCTTGCTTAAGTTATCCCTTTCTCTTCTCCAGAATAGATCTTGCAGGGATATGGGTAATACAAAGAATAAAATACTTACCATTATAGTTTTGGAAGTCTACTTTATAGCTGTTGATAGGAATTTTAATAGGACTAAACTGTATACTAAAACTAAACCAGCTTTAGGAAAATCTGCTACTTACCCACTTAGCTAACATATATGCAGTATCTGTAATACTGCTGTGCCTTCAGGACATCCTTGTAGTTGCTGAGTAAAACTTCCTGCCTCACTGTGTGGTGAGTGGGTCCTCTGGTTTGTAATCTGATGGCATAAAAAAATATACTGAAGTCTACTCTGTTTTAGAGGTGAAGAAATAGAATGTCTGAGTATCTGAAACTGTTGAGTTAATCATTGCAAATACAATGATTCTTATTGAAATAGTGTTCAGGTCTAGATCCTCAAACAAATAATTCTGGAGCATGATTACTCAGGAAAACTTCATTCTGACAAGGGAATTTTATAGCAAAAAAGCACAAATTCAAAATTATATAATTTTGCAGATAAAATAGTTTCTCAGATGTGTAACCCTAGAATGGGAGATTATCCTGTGCATTTGAAGGTATCTGAACAAGAAAGCAGCTGTCTCACTGTCATTTACTCTCCCCAGTTGATGCAGGTTAACTTGCAACTGCTGTGTATAAATTCTTTATAAAGTTCCTAAACAAAATTCAAGTTGCTGCTGTCAGTGCACCTGTGAGGATTCCAGAGTCTGAGCTTTGCAGCCGCATGTTGCAATGTTTTCCTGTTCCTGGCTTTTAGAGTTCATCTGTTCCTGCTTCCTACTGTAGTCTTGTGTTTTCATTTTCTTTATATATTGGGATTTCCTCAGGCTGAATCTTACTGGAATCCTGTGCAATGCAGTAAGCTTCACACTAAGCTTTGCAATGTTTGTGTGTGTGGTTTCCAATGCAAAGTAGATCAGGGTTTTACCCCTGTTCTTCCTTGAGGAAATGCTGAGCCTCTTGGGTGCAGCACTGAATGTTTTGAAAAGTTGCAAGAGTGAAGTTTTAAGTACTAATACAGATTAGTAAAAAAAAAAAAATTAGTAAAAAAAATTCCAAAATTAGTATGTTTATTCAGTTTTTGTTTATGCAGGTTTTGATAGCAAAGTGTCACTGTGAGCTCTAGCAAAACATACTGGAGTTTGCCTTGGTAGAGTGTAACTTACAGAAGGGTGAGGTGTGTGGTGTGTGTGTTTTTTTTTTTTTTTTTTTCTTGTTCATAGGTCAGTAATATTCATGCCTCTAATACTAGAACTTAAATTTAGTAGTTTTTCTTTTAAAAAATTCATTTAACTATAAAATAAATGGGATTTTAACCCTATCAGAGTGCAGAAGTCTGTCTAGCCTCAGAGAACAAGCCTCTGGCAGAGCCTGTCTAGAACCTGAATCTTGTAAGACCTATCTTAGAGACCTAAGCGAAAGGTAATGGTTTTCCTTTATTGAAGTATTGAAGTATATACAAGTGGTTTGGCATAATGTTACTTCCCCAATATAGCTTTAGTAGAACACTTGCATCTGTAAAAGTCCTTTATTAAGAAGTCATTTCCTTTCAGTGCTAGTTTTTTCATGTTGAAATACATTTGCATTTCTTAATTTTTCTTTTTAGAGTTTGTGATCTGAATAGCCTCCTAAGATCTCAAACTGTTGTGTGATGAGTGCTGAATGACTTCTCTCAATTAGTTTCAGTCATGTGAAATGTACATAACAGTGACAAAATATTTACTTATGCACACACCCAAGTTCCTGCTTAGGTTCACTCTAGTGCTGGTTAGTGGGGCAGAACTAAATAAGGAGACAGTCTCCAAGCTTTTTTTCCAGTTCCAGTGATGATATGCTTATGTCTTATGACTGAATTCAACTCTATATGGTCCATTTAAGACTCTGAGTTACTGCTAAATCAGAAATAATGAGACAGTCTCCTTATTTAGGTGACATAATTTGCTAAAGAGAAGCTGCAGCAGTAGAGAAGGTTGTGCCTCATAGTCATTAATTCTGTCTTCCATCTGGAGGGCACAATATAATCCTATAGCTTGTTGATGGTTCTAGTACACTTCTACAGTAATTACTGCTCATTTTATTCTTTTGTGTGGTTTTTAGGTTGGTTTTTGTTTTGTTTTTTTTGTACTTCCCCCACATCAACCTTGTAAATGGAAACAGCACTTGCTGTCTGTGGATGCGTTATAAGGGTGCCAAATACCACTGCCCTGTCTTGATTTGAGACTGAACACAGATTATATTGAAGCAAACTGTTCCCATCAGTGCCATTGCCTCAAAATGACATTTTAAAAGCTGGAATGCTGTGTTTCTGTCTTAACAGTGCTAAAACAATACAATGTAGGATTCTGGTTCATCCTCTGCCAGCTATTCTGGTTCAAATTTATGTATTACAATTTCAGTAAAGAACCAAAAGCATTTCAACTGAAATTCTGAAAGCACTTTGTTTTGTTTTGTTCTGGGGGGTTTTGGTGTAATACTGAGAGAAATTAATTGTTATGATTCTACTTTAGTTCATATTGTTAGTTTTTCTTGTTACTTACCTATTTCAGGACTGTATATATGTGTAGTTTAAAAAGTTAACTCATTTTACTTTTAGCTCCTATGTTTTTGGAGCCTGCAAAAAAGCCTGTTTTATTTTCTGTCTTCATAATACTTTACTAATCTGTAAGGATGCAATGTAAGACTTGTTTACAGTGGCAGTCTCAGAACTATGATCTTGTCTTCACTTGATTTCACTCAGATTTTGTATGTTATTTTGAGTGTCACTCGACAAGAGTTCATTCCTTTCTTCTGGCATACCACCTTAGTCTTACAGAGACCAAAACTTGGCTCTACTTAATAAGTAACAAGGTCCACTTAATAAGCTTGCTTAAGCTGCAGCAACTGAAGTGCAGATGCTCAGTCTGCTATGCTTTTCACAGAATTGTTTGCAAATTGTTTTGAAAGCATATGTATACTTTGCACACAGATATGGGGAGTGATTTTGAAATTTTGGAAAAAAAAACCCCAGTCAACTCTACTAGATGTGGAATGTGCCAGAAAGCTATAGGTGGTCCTCCAAAGTGAAGCTGTGCTTATTTCCATCCTGTGAGAGGGAGCATTGACTGAAATGGTTTGAATCCTGTATTGACTATTAAAAGTGCTCATGCACTAAAATATAAAGAACAACTCTCTTCAGTGTTTTTGTTTTCCTAGAAATATGTTAACTTTCATGATGGTCTTCAGTCTTGAGAGGAAGGGCTGTGGCATCCTGTTTGGCTCTGAAGCAAGAAATATTAAAGGCATTGCTCCTTCCAAGGTGCCATAGTGAATTTGGAAGTCTAATATTAAGACAACTTACTGAAGAGTCGAGTGTTACAGGTTTACACTTCTGTCCACTGCAATGGCTGTATCCTGAATTTTCAGACTATTCAGAATTAATCATCTTTGCAATATTTACCACCCTGAAACTGAATATTACACATGCTATATAGCTGAATGGTGAGTGCTTTGTAATGAGGCTAGTTTATTTTGGTTGGCCTTTTTTGTGTGTTTTGTAGTAACCATGGTCATCAGCTTCCTCTATGCAGGCCTTAAAAAAAAAAAAAAAAGCTTAGCTATTTTCATATGTATAAGCAGAAATAAATATTATGATAAGTAGTCATTTTTTCTGTGTGGAACAAATAGACTGTGTCAAGTAGGGTGGAGTAACTTGTATCTCTATGGTAAAATTTGGGAACTTTTACGGACTTTTAAATTTAGTAAGATGAATGCTGACCAACCATGGAACAAGGCACAATACCTGTCAAATAGCAAAGCTTAAGTAGTTAGGTTAAATTTCAGCTTTAACAAAAATCTAAGTATTTACACTTGTTGCTCTAAAAGTATTTTTCTTTGTGTTAGGGATTTTTTTAAAGCATAATTCTATAGATTGTAGGCAATTTGCTTTCCTGTGTGTACAACTTTCTAGTCACTGGTCAGTCTGCACAAGGTAAGTAGCTGCTTGGCTTAGTTTTACTGTGCAGGATGAATGTTCCCATAAACAGCTTCTGGCTTGGTTTCTTTTTTTTTTTTCTTTTTTTTTTTTTTCTTTTTTTTTCTTTTTTTTTTTTCTTTTTCCTTAATTTGGACTAAGAGAAAGTGTAGTATAAATTCTTAAACATCATGCGGTTTGACTAAACTCATTATCTCTTTCACATTTGAGGAGCTCAGTGAAGTTAAAATGGGACACTGTTCCCCTTCAAAGGCCTGCAGGGCACAGGAGAGTGGCAGGAAAGCAGAAGCTCTCTGTTCTATGGTGCTGTATTAAGGGCAAACACTAGAACCATGTTCTTTTACCTTACCCACAGCTTTATTTGAGTGTGCAGGCATGTGTGCTTTCTTCCTATTCTCTGTCTGCATCCTGTTGTAGTGGAACCAGGCACAAAGCTTTTAGCACTGCAAGCCTTTCTAGAACATGTGTTGAGGGCAACACAGTTTAGTCAAAGTTTGACTGTGATGTGTGTAACATGCCAAAAAAGTTCTTTCTTACCAAACTCTGTATTGCAATTACAGGGATGGCTACAAAGAGTATTGTACTTAGGCCTCCATAACTTGCCCAAAGAACCACTATCTTGATTAGTCTTCCACGACACTTGTTATTATGAAAATGCTGCTTCTGATGTTAATGGTTTGTATTACTCAGCAGGTGTTGCTGATGCTACATAGCTTGTGACTTTGTCGTGCACTGCTGAGAATGTAACATGAAAAATGTACTGCCACATGCATTAATAGTGGTATTCTATAGTGTTTTCAGTTAGAATCAGGTAACAAGGCTTTCTCCTGTCATCAAAAAGCTTGTAAACTGCAGAACACAGTATTTTTGTTGCTGTCTGTTTGTAATAGTGTGATTCAATGGAGTAAAAGACAGTCTTAGCGGACAGAAAATGTATTGTTATGTAAGGTGACTTTTTTTATCTTGTCACTATTATGACTGTTTTAAAGCACTGTTTCCGCACCTCTCATCTCCTCGTTTCCTTAGTTCAATAGGTATAGGACCGTTCATAGATTGAATTAAAAAACAGGTGGGCTTTTTTTTTTTTTTTTGTTGGTCATTTCATAATTCCAGGCATGTGAATTGGAAGTCCATGCACATCTAGAAAGCCCTCTCCACTTTCTTAGTTTATAATTTCTTGGGCATTGTTTGAACTAAGAAGAGGCTGTTGCTTGTTTCTCTGTTAAATCTCACCATCTTTGATATAAACTCATTATGAGAAAAATGCTGGACTTAGCCTGAGGGAACATATGAAAATGTTTCACCCAAAGCAAATCTCTTTGGGTAATTGAAGGTGTGTAGACCAGATGGACCCATGAACTGACCAATAACTTAGCTCAACAGGACCTTTTTCCTGTGAATATCTAGGCATAAGTTAATTACCTGGCAACTAGTCAATTAATTTTGGCCTAGTATTTAACGTATAGCCTGATGTAACTTAAGTCTCACCTCATCTGAGAGGACCTTCATGTCTCTGTTTACCTCTTAGCCAGGCAGCACCTATAGAGTGATTGCCCATGAGGTATGTTTGCAGTTAACCAAGCTGTGTTTGAAGTAGATCTTCACACTGGTACATATCAAAGAACGTGTCGTCACTTACCTGACAGTATTCTAGAGAAAGTCTGTAGGTGTATGAGCACCCTCTTGTCTTATGTTATTCTGCCTCCTGTATCTGTGATGAAAATATATAGTTAAACTGAATAGTAAGCTGTTCCTGCTTTTTGGTTTGGTTTTGGTAGGGTTTTTGGTTTGGTGTTTGTTAGTTTTGTTTTTTTATAATTGCTTGCTATGAAGTCTGCACATTAGCTCAAATGTTGAGGATTAGTAGCAACTGAGATTTGTTCCTGGAAACTGTCTCAATATGTGTGCATGAATATTCAGTGTTCTGATGTTCATGCTTAAGAAACTTTACTGTGAATTTTTGCTCTGGACACTTCAGGTGACTGCCCTGACTGAGTCCTTGCAGAGTAAGAGATCACAGCTTGTGCTGTTGTTGCATAGAAACAGAGTTGAATGGGTGTCAATTCTGTCTAAACCTCTTTCATAAATCTTATTGTCAGGCATGAGGAAACTTTGGGAAGCAGAGTCCTTTTTAGGCTAGGGTAGCTACTCTGTTGGAATTGAGCTGTTAGAGTTGAATGCATAACTTTGAGTGTAAGCTCTAGTAAAGCTGTCCTAGGAATGTAGGAAGAAACATTTTTGGCTTTGGTAGATGCCTTTATTCAAAAGTTGTGGTACTGACTTTATTCTCTGAAACAGGTTTGTCAGCTGCAGTTCTGACTGGGGAACAGTTTATAGAATCTGTTTGTCACCTTGTAGTTAGTCTTTCAACATTTCAGCTAGTCTACATGACACCTCTTTATGTCCTCCCTTTGTCTTTCCAAATCAGTGTGTCTGTAGATATATGCTGGACATGAGACAAGAATGCTATGAAATGCTTTTTGAATAGTTTTTATCAAATGCTTTTTATTTTAAAATAAGCTTTAGAATAATTTTAAAATAAGTTCTAGGACCTCCCAAGAAAATGTGATGAATTATGAAATATGTTTGGAAATACCTTTTTCTGAATATCCTTTTTGAAACATCCTGTTTGATCACACATTCTTTTCTTCCTCTGCCCCCAAATTTTTCATGGGCAGTAAGACAAAGGTCAGAACTAGACTTGGGTTCTAGCTTGTTTTGTGGTTTTTTTACCATGGAAGTACTCTTGACTGAAAATTTAATGACAGTAGTGTTACTTTAAACAAAGAAATGGAAAATTAAGTGTTCAGCTGCAGCACACTGTGCAACTGACATAAATGCCATTTAGCAGGCAGTTTGATTGACTATAGCTTGTATTTCCACTTTACGTTCAGGCTTGATTGGTTTGAGTGAACACTTGCTTTTCTATACTTCTAAACGTAGCAGGTTCAGTGAGGACTAGAAGCCTCCCTTGAGCGTAAAAGGTAGCTTATGGCGTGGAAGTTGCTACCCTGAGGTATGTGATGCAGTGTAATATAAATCATTCTATGTAGATTGAGATCAACCTCAGAACTTTCACACCAAGTTTACTAGTTGGTAGGATAAGACCAGTGTAACTCCAGTGATTGGATTGTAATTTCATTTGAACCTTTTTAGTTATCCTGTGTGTGAATGGATAAGGTGTTACAAAGCAGTTGTCTGATGTTACAATGAGAGGATCTAATGATGGCTTTTTAGGAGTACTACTGAAGATACTACTCAGCTGTTTTCCTGCAGAAATAGTTTTAATCTTGCAGTTTAAGTAAGTGGGAATTTAAGCATCACTAACTTCCTTCTTTAAATCCTTTCTGACCAAGTTGGAACTTCATATCCTTCTTAAAAGCTTTAAAGAAAGCAATAAAATTTTCAAACGATTAGGTGAGAATAGGAAGGAAAATAAATTAAAGGATTGACATGAATGGTGAAAGACTCTATGTTGAGTCTCGTGAGTGGCTTGGCATAAAGGAATTTCGTTATTGCAGTGATATTCAATGCAGGGTTGTTCTTACCAAAGGCTGTAGTTTAGCAGGGAATAATGATGAGAGGCTTGAATTATTCTGGAGATGTTTAGTTAGGTTCTGAGGTAAATAATAGCTCTGTGAGAGACAGTAAAGAACCCATTAATAGTATTCTTGTCCTCTCTTTCTGATCTGTAGGGTGAGGCTGAAATGGAGATAGCAAAATGTCTGAGGTATTACAGAAAGATTTTGGATTGTAATTGTAATTATTTTCTACTGCTGTCGCACTGTTACCATCATCTTGGAAAATTTATTTAACAATGATACCCTGCGTTGTGGGGAGATAGCATGCCAGTCAGGAGGAGTGATTCTACTAAGGAAAGGAGTGTTCTGTTTGTCAGTCTGTGGCAGAAACAAAAATGAATAAGGAAGTGTTGAAGGGCATAGTACTTAAATGTTTAGTATTTAAAGTTAAACAGTGTCTTTCCTGACAAATTAAATAATATAAAAAGGAAATGTTTTTTTTCTTGTCAGCATAATGTGGAAAGTATTTTCTTCTATTAATAGAAAATTTTGAGCTAATGGAATACTTGAACAAGTTTAAGGAAGACCATGGAACTGCACTGGAAGCTTAGGTTCTGATGCCTTTTTTTTTTTTTAACTGTGTAGTGCTTAAAGTTGATGCATAGAACTTCAGTGGAAAACCCAGTTACATATAGGAAGCTTGATATAATTTTAGTTGGTGCAGACTGGAAGCTTGAAGAGTATATATTAAAGGTTTCTTTGCTTTATATTTACAATGTAAACATCTGTAGACTGATTATGGTAGTTGCCAAAACTTGCTCAGTAGTCTTAACTTCTTGTTGTTAAAATTAAATTAACCTGATTTTGGTTCTGAAAGTGTGGCAACAAAAACTGGGGGAGGGGGAAAAAGTAGGAGGGAGCCATCTAGTGTGTGAGCTGGATGTGGATTTGGGTGGCTGAGCCTGTAAACAAACAGCTTGAAAGAGGGATCTGTGTTTTCCCATCCCTGTTTGACTGGGTATGCTGACTGTGATACTAAAGCCTTACACTGTTGCTGCTTGGTGGTGGGTGTGCTTGCAAACTAGTGGTTGTGGCAAGAAGGTAGAGGGGAAGACTGAAATAGCAACCAGATCATGTTTCGTGATGAGTTTTAATTAATCTGTATGTTCATTGTCAATGATAAATGATGTGTTATGTCTACGTCATCCCTCTTAACTAATACTCATGAAGCTTTCCAGGCAACTACATCAGAGTTGAGCAAGCTGAAAACTATCTGAGTTTTTAGGGGGAAGAGAAATTATTCAGTGATTCTTTCCTGACCTGTTTTGACAGTTTATAATGTGCTGGACTTCAAAGTTTTATCCTCTATGCCAACACTAGATCAGGATACCCTGAGACAAGGGTGTGTGTAGGTATTAGTGTTTCTGAAAGGGGATGTTTTCATAGCTTGAGCCTCTGAACACAGCAAGCGTTGCTGCTATGTAGAGCCACAACTGGTAATGTGCCAGTTGAACTGAGGGATATGTGAAACTAGCTTATAGTATGATACTAATCAGTTTTAAATATGCCCTAAGAATTCCTGTGGGGTCTTTCTACTGTCACTAGATGAGGATTACAGTTAATGGTTGTCTCTTTAATGTCGTATGCTTTGCAAGGGCTACTGTCTGTTTCAGGCTTTCTTTAAACGTGAGTTATGAGGTATGAGCCTCTGTGTATACCTCAGAGCTAAAATAGTTTTTCTCTGGGTTGTGCAACTTGTGCATATATTTATTACTGCTAATATTGTAAAATGCTCTGCATATTTAAGCAATTACTCTCACCTTAAACTTTTAGGAAGAGGGGTTTTGCTGCAGGAAATTACTAGAATGTTCTCATAAATGTAACCCCTTATTTTTGGGTTGGCACTGCTGCTTTTGGGAGTAGCATAGGGAAAAAATTTTAACAGGCATTGTCATCTTAATAATTACCCAAATATTTTTAGGATGTATCACTGATAAATTTACAGAATGTGTAACTTCCTCTTCTAGCTGCCTGATGGCTGATAAGCTGTAGCACAGTCACTTTAAAGCACATATTAGTCACTGTGGTTCCTCACCACCCTGTACTAAAAGTGGTGACTAATCTCTGGGTCTGACTTTCCATTAAGAAGTGCAACCTTTACCTCGGTAACTAGGTGGAGGATTTCACAAAACAGTTTAAACATTCCTGCCTTCTGTGCCAGGCCCCCCCACCTCACAGCCAGTGTCTGCAACTTCTGGGTCAGTTAGAAGAGATGTGGGGCAGCTGATGTGCTGCCAGGCTCTCAACAAACATTGAGACCTTGCTCTCCATGAGAAGAATCTTGCTTTGGATGCTGGCTCTTCAACAGTGTCTGTAAAGCTATAGCAGAATTACAGCAATTAGCAGTGAGGTGCAAGCATGCTACATAAAAGCCTGATCCAGAGGTTTATTTTGGCACTCTTTGGCATTATTCTGCCTGATGAGACTGAGGAAGTACAGTAACTTCCACACTTTGTACAGTGTTTATAATAGTCTTTTCTAACACATATAAAAAGGTCAGAAGCCCAATGGTTTTTGCAATGTTACAAAATATGACAGTGATAGTGATGCTTTATTCTAAAGCAGCTGATTTGGAGTTTAATTATCATTTCAGGTTAGCAGGCTTTTCTGTGCATGTCTGAAATACTGAAACAGTCTCATTTTGGAGAGCATGGGTTAAGTAGGAAGAAGACTTATTCTCAATCTCATGTTTTGAGTGGGGAAGGGAGTCTTTAGGCTGTTGGAAAAAGGTCAATATTTCTTTTGGTTCTGTTGAAAAGAGATTTAACAATGTGCATTAACAGTGAAGGCAGCCAACACTATCCTGAGCTGTATTTAATAGGAACATAGCCATTATTTACGGGGAAGTGATTACTCCTCTCTGCTCAGTACTACATAGCGGTATCCAAAATATTGTATCTCATTTTGGGTCCTTGATCCAGGAAAAACATAAACTGGCAAGAAGCCCAGCACAGGGACTGTCAGGGTGGTCAGGAGGCTGGAGCCAGGCCCTGTGAGGAAAGGCTGGGGGAGCCTGGGTTGCTTCAGCCTGAAGAGCAGGCCCAGAGGGACCTGACAGCAGCCCCTTCTTACCTGCAAGGAGGCCAGCAGGAACATCGGGGCCAGGCTCTTCACAGGGGTGGGAAGAGGAGATACAAAGGCTGTAACTTGTAATAAGTAGTAGATACAAACCCAGTAGTTTTAATCATAAAAACAAACAAAAAAACCCCACAAAACAACAAAAATAACCCTCCAGCTTTCACTGTGAGAACAACCTTGCAGTGGAACAGGCTGTCCTGGGGAGGTTGTGAATCTTTGTAGGCATTAAAAGTACAGCTGGATTGAAGCCCTGAGGAATCTAATGTGAGTCATTGCTGATCCTGGCCAGAGGCCCAGAGACCTCCTGAGATTTCTTCTAACCTGAATTATTCTGTTCATTCCTCTGGTTCTACAGATGACTGACCATTCTCAAAGCCTTTGTTTTAGAAAAGACTCTTAATCTGCAAATAAAACTGACTTTGTTTATGCCATATATATGTGGATTATTTCCAGAATGAGAAATCATAGCACTAAAAGATACCAAATATTTGCCATTTGACAGCTATTGTGACCTTGGTTCTTAAAAGATAAGGTGATAACCACAAGGAAAATCTCAGTCTGTCATAGTGTCAAGATTTGAAGTACCTTTTGAAGGGCATCAGACTCTTAGTTACCAAATACAATCCTTTGGAATCTGAGGACCAAACAGTTGGAGAGTTTGGAGATGTCTTCATGCAATTAAAGCAAACCTACTCAGCAGTGTTCAAAATGACAAAAGAGCTCACAGATAACTTTTTTCTGTGCTTGCTGAGATAGTTACTGGGGCCAGGTTGGATGGAGGTTTGAGTGCTCAGAAGGAGGGTTGGTACTAGATGATCTTTAAGGTCCCTTTCAGCCCAAACTAAGAATATGAATATGGTTCTGTGAGAGGATTTTTGTGCTTTTTGGGACATACTGTTTCAGAAACCTGGCATTGCTCTGCAACTCACTGAATACTGAATTGCTAGGAAAATGGAAGTTAATATGCTTTTTACTATTAAGAAGTATGAAGAAACAGAATTCCACAGGACTGGTAAAGCTTGGTTTGCACAAATAGATAAACTATAGCCTTGAAGCTTTTTTCCTCTGTCTAGGCAAGTGTAGGAATTTAGTCCTTAAAAGACATCTGTTGGTACATTAGTAATCCTAAATGAGAGAATTACAAAATCCCTCTATTGAGGTAGAGGGAGTAACTGCTCTATTTCTACTTCTGAAAAGAATTTTGTACAAGGTATGTAGTTAATGCTCTTTATAAAAGTTAACACTTATTGCAAGTGATAATGTGATGATAATCTCAGTTCTGAGGGCATTTGAATGAATGGTACTTCTATAATACAGCTTTATCTTACTTGCAATTCTTTAGCATCACATGAGCAAAAAATGTGTTGGCAACTTATTACAGAATATAGATAAACTTGTAACTTTTAGATAAAGTCCAAGTATTTATATATTGTAAGCATAAATAATTGTACAGCTCAAAGATGAACATAGCTCTGAAAATATTTTTACTGTAGGGAAATAGAAATTATAAGGAAACCTATTAAACTCAGTTCTGTTTCTGCATACCTGAATATACTTTACTCAGATCTGGTTTAACAGTTGCCTTTTGAGGGTTTTGAGTGGTGATGTGTATTTGGGGTTTTTTGTTTTGGTTGGTTGGTTTTTTGTTTGTTTTGTGGGGGTTTTGGTTTTGTTTTGGGTTTCTCTTTTTCTCCCAGTGATCTCTATGCTGTGAGGTCTACATATGGCATGGAAGAAGGGATACAATAGAAATTAACTGAGACCTGGAATGCTTTCAAAAATAGAAGATAAAGAGAAACCCCTAAAAGCAAGTTTTTATTCACTGCTGTCTAGGTAAGAGAGGTGTCCTGACTTCTTTCTTAGTTCTGGTCCCATAGGTAGTCCTAAAAACTTGACTGAAGAAAATACAAGCTAGCTAACAGTTGTTGCCCAACAATTGTGATACAAATAAAAAAATACTGAAATATTCTCTCATGTAACCTCAAATTGAACTTTATTTACCGACCCTTTTTCTGCAGTTACCAAATACAAGAATATATTACAGCTGTATCAAATGTTAACAAACAAAACCTTAACAAAAGTGAATGAGACTTAAAAGTAGTGCTGCTTAGAAGTCTTTTGCATCTTGTATATGAAAGTGTAGCTTTCCTTAATGTCAGAATAGATCAGTCTTACTGTTTTGGATACACTTGTTCCAATAATATTGGAATAGCAGGTTAAGAACTGTTTATTTGGAAAGTCTGTGCAGATTGTGACTATTCAGTCCTTCATAAATTTTAGAAATTAAAATATTTTGAGAAATGTTAATGTTCCAAATCTTGTTTATGAAAAACCAGTATTGTGAGCTAACTGTATCTGAAAATAACCTTTATGTGAAAATCTGATGACTAACAAGCTAAATAAAACTCCTTGTTTTTCTTAAGTTCTAGCATAAAGAGCCAAATGTAGACGTGCTTTCTTATGCTTGTCTTAAGGCTGTGCCCCCTGTCAACTATTTTCCTTTGAATGAGTCAAATGGGGATGCAGAAAACTAAGGGAGCTATTTACATGGGAGCAAGTAGGAGCCCAGGATAAAAAGTTAGGACCCTTGCTCTTTTAGCATAGGCAATTACAGCTTCTGCTGTAAAGCTGCTTGTTAAGAAGCTCTGCTTCTTGATGAGGTACCATCTATTTTTAGAAGGTATCGAAGTGGTTCCGAAAAGCAAATTTGTTCCTAATACCTGCGTGTATCCTTTATACGAATTTTTTTTATCCTGCTGGGTTACTTGGCCAGTTTTATGCGAGTTTGAGACTTCCCCAGTAGCTCTTCCATATTTTAGAGCAATTTGGTTTGATTTTCAGACCATAGACACTGGCAAGATAGCCAGATCTAAGCTGCCTGGTAACTGAAAAATTCTAGGGACATCTCTTCTACTAGGCAGTTTATGGGCATCTTCTGGTTTTGATATGGGAATGTTTCAGGTTTGACAAAAGAATCAAATGGATATTTAACCTAAAGTAACATAAGGGCAACATGAAGCTAAAAGGAGCACACCCCTTGTTGGTGTGTGAATGGATATGTGAATTGGGGATGGGAACTTGGCAGAAAAACCTGTATACTCTGGGGAGTTCCTCTCACAGCCGGTAGCAGAGGATGATTAGGTTGTCGGGGCTCTTGTATCTGTCACTTCTTCTCTGGCCAGTCAGATTGGTGGCAAGGGACTGAAAGCTTCAAGCAGAGTGGCTTTTGTCTTTTTCATCGATAGAGTTGGTGATTTCTTTTAGAATATAGGAAAAACAGGTTGAAAAGGTACTATAAAGGGAAGCACTTATGTTCTTACAGATCACTGATCAGATGATATGTAGCACCCTGAACTACCCACGTAAACAAACTTGACCACAGTATGCACTCTGCTTGAAATAATCTTGATGAGTCATCAGAAGTGGTAGATCAATATGCCTTACAATCCATCTAAAAGTACCAGGAAGGAACACGATTTTTTCCTGCAAGCTGTAGCTATAATTGCTTTGCTTAATAAGTTATTGAGTTTTTATCAAAACTTGAGTGCCACCCTGCTTTTTAGGTTCTTAGGTTATTGTTCATCTGTACTTCAGATGCTTTTTGATCTTTAGGACTTATGTGGATGCCATTAAATATCTGAAAATAAAATCTTTTTACTTATGTCACTAGTGGTGTTAAGTATTTGTTGGGAAGAGATGGAAATAACTAAGGTTACTACTTATTGTGATGTTCTCGGTAAATGCATAATTCTAATGTTTCAACTGCACAGGATATAAAACTTAGCAAGTTTTGCTGATCTCTGCTAAACATAATATAATGTTGAGAAGTAGAGTCTTGACTTACTGGTGAATGCTAGGCAGACACATTACAAAATGTAAGCAATTAGGTTGGGGGTTTTTTTATATATACTGTTGCTTAAGTGTTCTGTCATGCTTAACTTTAGTAGACAGGGGGAATAGAAGACTGTGTTAAGAAAAGAACTTGAGAAAGCTAACATGTTTTTCTACCACAGCTTTAAATAAGGCTGTTTCTTTTGCAGATGCTGTAAAAGAATATTTTTAGTTCTAGGAAACTTCAGAGAGGTCATTGCCTGGCTGCCCCTTTTCTTAGACATGCGGAGCTCACAGCATGGTTGCTAAGAGGGGGGAAAAAAAGCATCCAAAATCACCACTTGTTTTCCAGGTTGTTTGTTTGGGTGTGTTGTGTGTCTATAGTTTTCGTACACTTGTTGACTAGGAATTGTGAAAAGGTCAACTAATGACAGTGCACTTCAGAAACACTGCTGAGGGGTAAATTTAGAAATCGTTCTTGGCTATTTTAGTATTATTTGTATGAATCTCACATATTTGGGATCTGAACTTCTACCCCTTCTCTACCAGTGGTAAGAGCAGCAGCTAGGAAATCAGTGGTATTTGCATGCTGACCATGATAAATGTCTTCTCTATTTGGAGGGATGAAATGGGAGGGACCAAAACACAATCACTTAACTTTCCAGGCTGTTCTGGTTTTAGATTGTCCTTGCTATCAGGAGATCAGTTACTGGGCTGGTTTTTCCTAAACAGGTTGTTTTTTCTTAAGCCAAGTCCTGTGACGTATGGTTAGGGAGACTGGCAGCTCTAGCTGTCCTCATGATGACTTAATTGTACTTAAAGCATGGCAAACTGGCAGCCTCTTTTGGCATGCAGAGACCTGAGGAGCTAGCAGTGCTGAACTTGTCTTAGAGGAACCACTAAAAAGAGAGAACTACAATTTACTGGTAGATAGGGAACACTTTGTACATGGTAATAGTACTTTTGTCATAGGAGCTAAAAAGAGTAAGAAAAATTACATCACAGCTATGGTAAGTGGTTTTACATAACTTTAAAGATGGGGAGAGTGGCCTTTATTTTGACTAGAGCAGTGTCAGTTCTGTAGAGCTTATCTGCATTCTTTTAAAACATATGCATTTTTTTAATCTAATGAGATTTTACTAAATTGACAAATGTAGCCTTAAATAAATCCTGTGCAATAATAAATCCTGCTATTTGTTCCTGTTTTAAAAAATTGTCTAAATAGATTTAATTGTTTTTAAATTAGCTAAAGAACAAACAGAGATTCATTTGTGGCCTATTCTACCTATAGGGTATCATAACTAAGAATCTAATCCAGAGGTATATTTCTCAGTTCTCTGAAGTTTCAGACATTATTTAGTGGGTGTCACAGTAGCTATATAAACATGGTTTTTACATGGTTGAAATACTCATTTAGATCCATTAAAATTTAATGGAGCTGTCAATTTGGGTAGATTTTCTACATGAATCTAAATTACTTTATGCCTTACAAAATCAAAATCTGTGATGCCCTTCCATTTTTTGTCCTATCACCTGAACTTACAAGATTGTCTCATCTGTATGGACATATAATATTAATATTAATATTATATATTAATAAATGTAGCAATGCTGTTGTCAAAACCGGGATATTTTGCATGGAATACCCTTACTCAGTAAACTTCAATGTTGCTGCAAACATGGATTAGCCTTAGTTCTGACAACTAATAAAGCAAGTGCTGTCATGGTCATTCAAGTCTCCAGATCTTGTCCTTTAGAAAAAAAAAAGCCTAAACTGGTTCTAGTTCTTAAACTGATGGGAGACCTATCAAGTTACTTGGTAGGAATGGGCTTGAATTATTTCACAGTGACCATCTACCTTTACTTTGCCTTTTGACTGTATATGTAAGTAGACTTGGATGGTACTTAAATATTTTTAAATGCTTTTTCTAAGGATAAGATTTTGTTCACTGTCACATTACTACCTCTGAAGGTCCATCTGGTTTGTTTTGCTTTTCAGATGATTCAGCTCTAGAGGAAAGATTTGTCTTCACGATTTCCTTTGAAAGCACAATGGACACATTTTAGAGTTTTACAGAAATCAGAAATCATCTAAGAACAAGAACATTGGACTTCGAGGAATAACAGAGTTCAGAGAGCCCAGAAATTGGTCACTGATAAACCTGACTTCGCCATACAGCTTGGAAATGAATACCATTGAGACAGCAAAGCTTGAAGAGCATATGGAGGGTCAAACGAATGACACTTCTAATGGCTACTCACGACCTACTCTCTCAGCCAGTGAAGAGAACAAAAATGGCACCAACAAACCAAAGGGCTTGTCTAATGGCTTGCGGAAAACAGCAAAGAAATATCCTGATTACATCCAGATTTCCATGCCTGCTGAGGCTAGGAACAAATTTCCTCTGGAGTGGTGGAAAACAGGCATTGCCTTTGTCTACGCTCTCTTCAACTTGATTCTAACAACTGTCATGATCACTGTGGTCCATGAGAGAGTACCTCCAAAGGAGCTAAGCCCTCCCTTGCCTGACAAATTTTTCGATTACATTGATCGTGTGAAATGGGCTTTTTCTGTATCAGAAATAAATGGAATGATACTACTTGGATTATGGATATGCCAGTGGTTGTTTCTTAGATACAAGTAAGTTAGCTATGTTTCTTTTCTCTGCTTTTTGTTTTCAGAATGTTGGTTTTCATTGTTTGTTCTGGGTAGAAGGAATCTTATGTTAAAATCCATAACAATATAGAAGAGGGCTGACAGGAAAGTGACAAAGGGGTGACTTGTTTACAAAATGTTCCAGTATCCATGCTGGATATTGAAACACAGGTTTCCTGATTATTGAATAATTTTTAATTCTGAATTTCTGACACCTATGTTGTACTAGTCAAACTTATTTGAGATTAGGCTTTTCAAAGTTTAAACATCCCCATGTCAGTAAACAGAGGAAATTATGATGATGTAAAAAAATCTCATCCAAATATGAGGAAGAACCCAGTGTCCTCTACAGCTAACCTAGAATCTTCTTCCTGTGTCTGCATTTCCTAAAACTATACGTATGTAAGTCAAGAACATGGTTATAATATGGGACTATGAAGAGAAGATCACTGAGTTGAGGAAAACTGATCCTGACTGCACATGTAAGTTAGAGTGAGGCCACATTAAATAGGTGGGAGGTCTATGCTATCAAGAGCTAGCAAGACTAAAACCTGAAGGACTTCTTAGTATTTGGAGAAGTAGGTGGTGAAGAGCTGGGGATGGAGCTGCTCTTTCATTCTAGGGATTTAGCTGTCTAATGAAGCTAGAGCTACATAACTGTTATATGTGTATTCTGCATGTAAACTTTGCATTCAATCTTTTCCCCCCCTTTCCTTACTTTCAGATCAATAGTGGGACGCAGGTTCTTTTTTATAATAGGAACTTTGTATCTGTACCGCTGTATTACTATGTATGTTACCACCTTACCTGTGCCTGGGATGCATTTTCAGTGTGCACCAAAGGTAAGAGCCTTTGCTCCCTAATTCTTGCCTTAGTCTCTGCCTGAGTCTTTATGGTTCCTTAGAGCAAATGGAAAGTAATGTTTCAGGTATTATTAAATAACACAAATTACTTTTAGCTGAAGTCTTCAGAAACGTAAGTAATGATAAATCAAAAGTTGTGTGATACAGAAAGAGCCTCAAGTTGTTGTAGTTAAGATGCTTTAATGAGAGTACCTATGTTGAAATAGCACTGCTAGTCTGAGGCTCAAGCTAATCACTCTTGATAATACAGCAATATTCTTTCCTTATGTAGTAGGATACCTAAGGTCAATATTTACTCAGGCTGTGGTGTATCTTAATCTTTACTTTGTGCTTTTGTTTCTGGTGTTCTAGTTGAATGGAGATTCTCAGGCAAAGGTTCAGAGAATCCTGCGACTGATTTCTGGTGGTGGTCTATCCATAACTGGATCACACATCCTGTGTGGAGACTTCCTGTTTAGTGGACACACTGTAGTATTAACGCTGGTCTACCTGTTCATCAAAGAGTGTAAGTGTGTTTCAGTGCTTTTGTTCGAGTTCTTCTGGGAAAACACATGATAGCATAAATGTAAAACTACTGCCCTCCAAAAGTTACTTGTCAGTTATGCACAGACTCTTTGTGTAGGTGTTTGAAATACAAACCATGATTTTGACTGGAAATGGAACATGGGTGTAGTAAAATCATGGGTTAAGGCTGAAAGGTCCTCTAGCCCAACCTCTTTGCTCAAGCAGGGTCATCTAGACTAAATTGCAGAGGATTGCATCCAGACAGTTGTTGAGTATCTTGAATATGGAGGGAGACTCCCCAACCCCTCTGGGCAGCCTGTTTCAGTGCACAGTCACCTGTGTACTGGTGAAGTAGAGAAGTTCTTCCCTGCATTCAGGGGGAACTTCCTGAGCATCAGTTTCTGCCTGTTGCCTCTTGTCCTGTTGCTTGGCACCACTGAGAACAGCCTGGCTCCATCTTCTTGACACCCTCCCTTCAGATACTTACATCATCAGGCCCCCTCTCAAACTTCTAGTCTTCAGTCTAAACAGGCCCATCTTCCCCAGTTTTCCCTTGTAAGAGAGTTGCTCAGTATCCCAGTCACTCTCATAGCCCTCCACTGGACTTGTTCCACATCTGTCTTGTACTGGGGAGCCCAGAACTCCAGATGCAGCCTCACTAGGGTGAGTAAAGGGGCAGGATCACATCCCTTGACCTGCTGGCAATGCTTTTCCTAATGCACCTCAAGGTACCCCCTACGCTTCTTGCCATAAGGCCACACTACTGGCTCATAGATAGCTTGTCCACCTGGACTCCCAGGTACTTTTCTGCAGAGCTTTCCAGCAGGTTGGCCCCAAACCTGTACTGGTGCACCAGGTTCTTCCTTCCCAGTTGCAGGACCCTGCACTAGTCTTTGCTGAATTTCAAAAGGTTCTGCACTTCCCATTCCCCATTGATGACATCCTTCTGAAAGGCTGTGCAGCACTCTGGGGTATTGGCCACTCCTCCCAGCTTTGTATCCTCATCAGACTTGCTGAGGATGCACTCTATCCCTTCATCCAAGTTACTGATGAGCAAGTTGAATAATTCCAGGCCCAGTATCAACCCTTGGGTTGAACTAGACTCTGCCACTGGTAAAAACCCTCTGAGCCCTGCCCTGCAGCCAGTTCTCAATACATTTCACTGTCTACTTTTCCAGCCTTGTCTGTGAGAACATCTTGGGAGACAGTGTCAAAATGCTTGCTGAAGTCCATGTAGACAACATCCAATGTTCTCCCCTTATCTGTCCAGACTGTTGTCCCACTGTGAAAGGCAATCATGGTTAAGCATGATTTCTCTGTGGTGAGTTCATGCTGACTACTCCTTATCACCTTCTTGTCTTCCACATGTGTAATAATGGCCTCAAGGAGGAGCTGTTCCATCACCTTTCCAGGGGTTGAGATGAGGCTGACTAAACGTTGTATGGGCTTTAATTAAGGGCTTGATGTGGCTAAACCTATTGCCTCTATCTTTATATAAGTATTTACTGGTTGATTAAAACAAGAGATTTTCATCATTGATGGACAGGTTATTCAAATTTTGAATAAAACATACTGTATTTAATTATGCACACTGTGCAGGTTAGCTGATCTGTGTTAGACTTTAAGGAGTTTTGTGGCTTGAATGCAGTACTGTTGGACGCTTTTACTACCTCTGGAAGCAAAGTTACTTTTCTCAACTGTGCTGTACATTAATTAATGCAAACAGTGAAAAGTTGGTTCATGCTCCTTGGATGTCTTCTGCTAGTCTCCTGTGTAATGCTTCTTGTAGTTAAGAATTTGGCAAGCTAACAGAATATAGTTATGGTTTCCCCCTTTGCTTTACATTGCTATGGGACATGGGAGGAAAATCTCTATTGGTGCTGCACACACGGCAGCCACTGAAGTGTTGGAGAACTGAGCACCAACTTCTAAATCTGACATGTGGTAAGCAGTGCTTCTGTCCTGAGAACTTGGCTGCTCCTGAGTGTGTAGTGGGGAGTTCCCTTTTCAGTTCACATGTTTGGAATTGGATTCTTCTCTCCTACTGTTGTATTCCAAACTATGCAAATGCTATCTTGGCTCGTGGGAATACAGTTCTCACTGAAACAAAAATGAGACTAGCCAGCATTAGTTGGATGCCTTCCTTTTATTAAAATGATTAGGGAATGAGGTGTTGTAGTGCTACATTCTGCCTTAACCATAACCTCAATATAAAAAGGCCTGTTTAATATGATAAACTCTGAATCTGCAGATGTGAGGCATTCTTCTTCGAACACTGATTTAAGATGCTGATTACAGTCTGATTTTTAGGCCTAGGTCTTTCTTGTGAAGTGAACGTTACTGGGGGAATGGCATACATAACTCATCAACGTTGCCAGAACAGTATTAGGAAAATAGCTTAATAATAGATTTTTTGTTTACCTTGTTTTGTGTATGTTATATTGCATCTTAACACTGTTTGCATACTTATTTTTAGTACCGGGAAAGATGCAGACAACTCAATAGTTCCTGGACTAGTTTTATTCCTGTACTTGTATTGTAAGGGGTTGGAGAAATTGTATCATAAAAATTCTTTTAATAAGCTCTTTGACTGCTGCCTAATTGTCAGGCATTTCAGGGGAGTTGTGCTCTATAAATGAGAAATGCATAGATTTCCTTTTTCTGCCTCCCATGCAATTAGCAAAATGCTATCTGAACGGGGGCATAAGCCCTATAATTGTTCTGAATTAGAGGCTGCTTATGGTATTCTTTTCTGCTCTTTTGATAACATGTCTTCAGTGTAAGATGCATTCTGAGGATTTTATTATTTCTCACTTAGTGGAGTTTTTGCTCTGTTCTTCCTTTCATACTCTGCCACTTTTTCCTTTGCAGTCCACCTTTTTTACCAGAATAGCTATATTTTTAGCTGTGGTATGTCTTGCTCTGTGGTATTTCCATCAACTTCTTGAGGTTACTTGGCTTCTTATCTTCCTTTTTTTTTATTGTTATTATCTTGCACAGGCCTTTCAAACTACTACTGGGTAAGCTTGTTGAGATCAGTAACTTTTCTGCTGGTATTGTGTGAAAGTCAAGGCTGACCATTGCCCCATAAGGCAAGGGGTGCCAGAACCTCCCACTGTGAATGAAATGAAGCCAGTTAGTCTGCCAGAAGTTATGAATGGTCATTGAGACACCCGAGGCATTTTTCAATGGGGAAAGAAGGGCAGGGGAGCTTTTCTGCTCAAGTGACTTAAATGTGTTTTGAGGAACAGCTTCACTCCCATTTGTTAAATCTTTCATTAAAGGGTATAAATTCACATACTGTCCTTCCCTGTACAGAGTATTCTGTTTCACAGAACTGAGGCTTCGTGCAAAGTATTTAAAACCTAAGAATTAAAATAAGATTGTCTTTTCCTGTTTAACCTGTGATCTCTGCTCAGGTTGTATCAATCCTAGGCACTTGAGTTTACTTGAGCATGGACTGTAAGAAGAGCAAAGATTCAAGTAAAATAACCAAAGTGTATGTTTTGCCTCAATTCTGTCTATTCCTCTGCAATCCATATCCTAGAAGTGACTTATCTGAAAAACTTAATATGACTAGAAAATGGGTGGTTGCTGTATAACTGCAGGCTCATCTTGGGATCCTTTTACAAAGTAAGAGCACACCTCAGTAAGCTTGTATAATTCTGTAGCCTTTGTTTTCTGTGTCAAAGCAGGGGTTTTGTACCAGTGTCACATTTAATAACCTTAAATGATTTTTCTTTTTCCCTTCCTTTTGTGGCTTGCTGTAATAATGAATGTCTCTTTTGGTGTCTTCTTTTTTACCATCACCTCACCTCTCTGTTTCACAGATTCACCACGTCATTTCTGGTGGTATCACTTAATCTGCTGGCTAATGAGTGCTGCTGGTATCATTTGTATCCTTGTTGCTCATGAACACTATACTGTAGACGTCATCATTGCTTACTATATCACCACACGGCTCTTTTGGTGGTACCACTCAATGGCTAATGAAAAGGTCAGTGGCAAATATCTTTTAGAATCAATGTATAACCTGCCCTTATTAAGATTGCCCAAAGGTCTAAGTTTTTAATTTCTAAATAAAAACAGAGGTTCCACACTGAAGTTTAAACAGAATGGGCAAGGAATTTCACTTTACTGTTTAAATAATTTGTCTTTAAAACGTTTTTTTGAACTTTGAGGTTTTATTGCTATAGTTGTTGTACAGAATAGCCCTTGTTTGTCTCAGCTTATGAATAAACAGTAGTTCAGTAATAAAATTTGTGGCCAACTAAAATTACCTAGACCATCCTAAAATTCTAGTGACAGTTCTTCTGTAAACGTCATTAAAAGTATATTGTTCAGAAGGTACCTGCTGCAGTTGTTTAAACAACATTTTCAAGTAGAAGCATAGCTCTCAAGCCAATTTAATCCAGTTTTCAACTATTAGTCATCAGTGGAAACATGACATGCCTGGAAGCACTCACATTCAAAAAGACTTGGGTGCTTCGTATCCCCAGATTTTGTGCAGCAACAAAGCATCCCTTTGTGTTAAAGATGCTCACTTTGTCATATGCATTTGGACTATGATCTATATATTATCTTAATTCTGTGTATTCTAGGCTAAATGCCCACTGTCTTTGCAGAAATGCATTTCTGTAGTTGTCTTGACTCAATAGAATTGATTATAATGCTTTAAACTGACTGTCTGTTTCCTTTTCCTCTTTATCTACTTGTGCCAATACAGACTTTAAAGGTTTCTTCGCAGACGAATTTTCTCTCTCGAGCATGGTGGTATCCAATATTTTATTTCTTTGAGAAGAATGTGCAAGGCTCTGTTCCTTGCAGCTTTTCCTGGCCGATATCTTGGCCTCCCAGCTGCTTCAAATCTTCATGCAAAAAGTATTCACGGGTTCAGAAGACAGGAGAGGACAATGAAAAATCTACCTGAAGAAACGAGGCAAAGCATCTGCTCTGTGGGGTTTTTTTTGTTTTCTTTTGTTTTGTTTTTTACCAAAACATTAATGCTGTAACCAAAGTTCTTAAGAGGACTGTACTGTAACTGAAGAAGTGGACCAAGCTCCTGTGCAATTGATTGAAGAGACAATTATAGACACATATTGCCATTTCAGATGTTTTCCTATCATCAGGCTGTACAGACCTACTCTACTCCTCAGTGCTAACGAAATGCACCACTGATGGGATTTTTTTATTAAAGAAAAAAAATGCAGCAGGACTTTGCTTTACTAACGAGATAGAGGTGCCAAAGACTACAGTAACACTTTCATTACTAACTACCACTCATCCACAGAAGCACCCAAAAGTCTCATCTTCAGAGTTCTGGAGTGCATAAGGGCAAAAACATGCTCAATTGTAAAGGCACGATATTGGCGTATCGAGGTATATAAAAAAATAACACAATTTTGGGAAGTGGTTTGTTGCATTATTCTTGCTAATGAAGGTAAGGCCTTTGCATGACTGGTACAGCTGGAAGCAAGTCTGATTTTTTTTTTATTTTTTTTTTAGTACACTGTGGGTATGAATATCTTATGACCCTAAAATATTGCTTACCGCTATTAACTCCCATATATTCTACTATATACCAATTTTTATGATTTTATTAGTAATTTTATATTTAAACTGTTGTGCTACCTGATGACTTTGCTAATTAGAAATAGCTGCTAACATCAGAGTTCAAGGAGCCTAAAATTTTATTTTTAATTAAGGGACACAGTTTCAAAGTCTAAATCTTTAATTACAATTGGCCTTGTGTATATAGCTATACAGTGCCTGTCAGTGTACGTACATGCATATACACACAAAAGCACACACTAAACAAAGTTATTTACTGGGAAGAGTGATCATAGAGTTCTTGATGCAGGTGAAAGTCCCACAGCTGTCACCTCCTTGAGCAATGCAAGGCCAGGTCTAAAATGAGGCTACATTTAAAATTTAATTTTTAATTTTAGTAGCTATCTCTTGCTGAAGCTACATAGCAAGTTTGCTTGGGAGCCATAGTTCTGCATTGAATTTATTTTTTTTTTTTTACCTGTTGGCATGTGTTTCTGTGACTTGACTTTAAAAGAAACACCCACCGTACAAAAAAGTGCTGAGGTAAATACCTACGACAGCAGCATTTCTTCAATTATAACCAAAATCCATTTCAAATTAAAATTTCATATTAAATGAGTTGTAGGACTCACATGTAGCTTCCTTTTTTTTTCCCAGGGTTTCAGTCCAGTTAAAATGTCTACTTAAACAAGTTGGCTGAGAAAGTGGGAAATTACCATGGGGTAAACATGTAATAAAACCACAGCTACCACGTTCTTGTTGGTTTATGTTTTGTATTGTTGGGAAAGCAAAGTAGAAAATTAGCATACCATGTTTAACCATTTTTATTCTGGATTAATTTCTGCAGTTAACTCAATATTGTTTTCCAATCTTCAGTGAAACCTGATGCAAAAATAAAACTGCACCAAGTGTTGAGGTGATACTAATACGAAGGAAATGCTGCTTAATTTTAAGAATGTCTTGAATTGACTGACAAGTGTGAACACAATTTAAATTATGACAACTGCCTTTTAAAAAGTCCAGTTAAAGTTATAAAATGAAATAGTATTAAAATAAGATTTTTTTTTTCAGCTAAGGGGATCATTGCTCTTGTTGTACATGAGTGTTTTTGTGCATTATCAAAATAATTCAATAAACAATGTTCCTTACATCCTTGGTAAAATTTAGCTAAGAAAGAAGTTCTGCTTATGTTTGGTTTTGTTATTTTAAATGAGCTTTGACTCTGATAACATGCCTCTGAAGTTGTGTGTATATGGGCATAACTATGTTTCCATTTGCTTGCTCCTAGCAGACTTTGAAGAGCTAAAAAGCCAGTGTCAAAACACTCATGAGTCCTTTTTCTCTATCATATAAATGAGTCTGTTCAATGTCAGTCAGTAGACCTCCCAAGATACTTGTTATATTAGTACTACTTCATAGAGCATAATTTTTTGAAGATGAAATCTAAGCTTTGTGATATCATAAATATGGTTGTGTTAAGCTACTTGTAGTAATACTGTCTTTTAGGATTTATGAATGGATTTCATTATCGGTAACCATGCCTTGAAAATTAACATGATGAGAAGCCTTACAGGAGGAGCTTAAACAGTGGCTTTCGTCTGGGCTGAAAAATAAATACTTAGATAGACTAGATAGCTAATTGCATAACCACCACCGTGTCTCAGTGGGACTTCTGTAATATGTCTTCGAAGTAAACTTCATGCAAGATGAGGTGTTTGGGGTTTTTTATACTTATTCCTATTTCTAGAAGGAAAAAAATGTGAAAGTGATGCAATAGAACCAAGTAAAGACTCTGCTTTTGCGGGGCCTTGTGAGCTTTCATTATACTACTGAATTTGGTAGAGACATCTATTGTAATACAAAAGGAAAGTTTAAGTAGCAGCTCTAGCTTAAAATACTTGATTCTTGTTCTGGCTCAGCCCGCCCGTAAGTGCTTAATATTTCTCCATTGTATCTAAGCCCTCAGAAGGGGTGGGTGGGTGTTTAATTAGCAGAAAGCACCAGTTCTCTACTCCCTCAATAGCTTTTAGTTGCTTTTGCAAACTTGGATGATATAGTTGTATTTGAAGATTCTTTAGGCCTATATGTAAGGTGATGAAATGGAGTAAGTAATTGTATATGCTGATTCTTACTGGTATAGTAGTTTATCCAATACAAACCACAACTGCTATGTGAAAATTACTAATTTTAAGATCTCGGTGATCATTGTATATTAATGCCATGAAGCTGAAAATATAGTTTCATCCGAAGAGGAAAAAGAATTGTAGTAGGCAAAAAGAACAGGAGAAACTTGAACTTCACTTAAGCCTACAATCAAATTATTAGTGCATTATTTGGACTGTATATGGCCAATATTTTGCAGTATGTCACTACTTATTTTTTCCTAGTTACAATATTTCTTACAAGTGTCACATGAGCTGCACCTGTGCTGTGACTTAACATTTTCCTTCTCTCTACTAAAGAGCATTTACATGTTGAACTTTCCAGACACTTCAAAAAAAACCCCAAACCAACAACTAAACTCTACACTTGTACACCTGGCATATCAGTATGACTTCAGTTGCTGACGGTGCTTTGTGTTTATGAAACAAGCTTTATTAAATCCCTAATCTAAATTTAAACCTGGATGTAACAGGTTAACTTGAGGATTTAAAGAAATGTGCTGCTAAGTGGTCATGCTAGAGATGCTTCATTTTAATGCCAGAAATGATTAACATATACTTGAAACCACTGTAAGTGGGCACTTTTTTTCTGGTACGTGCTTAGCACTCCCGTGTGGTCGTAAGTGGTACTGTGTATTAGTCATCCTTCATTGCAGTTTTCTTGGAAAGATCGCTACAGGTGGGGTAGTAGCAAAAATAGCTGTGCTAAACGTTGCTATGAACTCAAACACTGCATTTGCTTCCCTCCTTAAAAAAAGATGAGAGAGAAGGAAACTAAAAAAAATCAAGACTGGATATGCTAAGATGCGCTACCTTCACTTAATAGAGAAATAAAGCTCAGTGACAGAGACAGAGCTGGGAAGTCTTGTAAGATATGAGAGAGCAATCTCTTAATTGGATTATTGCAGATCCACTTAGCAGTGTCTTAAATCAGAACCTATTCAAGGAGTGGCTTTTTCCCATCGTTAGTATCTGGCTAGACAGTTTATTGTAAGTTGTTTGGTACTGACCTGAATTCTTTCTCATTTCAGTAGGTATGAAGTATGATTTACAGTTCTAGAAACAGATCCATAAACAGCAGTGCAAAGTGAAGCCTTTCCATTTACTTTAAATGAACTTTTCCATAGCTCTTTGTTTTGTTTGTTGGTTGGTTGGTTTGTGTTTGTTGGTTTGTTTGGTTGGTTTTTTTGGTTTGGGTTGGGTTTTGTGTGTGTGTGTGTTTTTTTTTTTTTTAATTTATAAACCTTGAATCTTAAAGATTCATGGGGTAATTTTGAAAACATGTCCAGTCTATCAGATGCACTGAAACCATTTTTCCTTACTAGCAGACTTAGCAGCTGTAAAGCTCCATTGTCATCTTGATATTTTTACAACACTCATGTTTTGGACTTTACCCAGAACTTTTCTATGAACACACAAAATTAGAGTGATCATGGAAGGTTGAACACTTCAGAATTGAAGCGCTCTATATAAGGCTTTGTAAAGTCAACATCTTAAATTCAGTTATTGAGGAAAGGGATCTTAAATACTTCTGTTGTGCTCCACTCAAATGAGTGTTGCTGCTAAAGTGCACATGAGAAAAATACCCTAGCATGCCACTGAAGTAACTTTGCTTATAAGTAAGCCTTCATATACTACTTTATTATGCTTCCCAGTGTCCAAAAATAAGTGTTGTGAAACAGGACAAAGGCTTTTGCTCTAGTATTTACAAGAAAAAGCAAGACAGATGAAAACACAGAAGTAGATGGTAATCATATAATGCTTTTTACACAAAATTGAGCTAAAACTACACCTGACTCCTAAGTAATGTAGAAATAAATTGTTTTTTGTGTAACAGTGCTGAAAAAAAAAAAGCCTTTAAGGAAACAGGCAACATTAAGCACTTCATTCTACAGTACAGCAGTGTGTCTGTGCTGGTTCTCATCCATAACTTAGAGTATAGCAGTAAGACCCAACTCTGAGAGATGCTTGGAGACTTTAAAATACTTAAATATGATTAGCAATTTGCTTTGAATTGTTCCTTCAGGCTCCTATCACTAATAGCTTCTAAAACAAGAATAAAGTCCTGCAATGCTTTAAACATACTGAAGCTTTTTCTAGTTGGCTTAAGTTTCCATGGATTTAACCATGTGATTTAAATCTTATTAACCTAGAAAGTAGCACACGAGAATGCCAGGCTAGATACAGATAGCTTGTGTATTGTAGGGAAACGTTCTAGTTCTGAATTCATCTTTCCTAACAAAACATTCAGAATGCCTGAATGATGTTTTAAGATGAAGTAACAATACTGGGCAGTCTGTAATCTGTATCTAAAATACTACTGTTGAAGACTCCTTCTCTCCTAATGTTAATTGGTGATTAAAAATTCTGGAAGGATTGAATTGTTTTCAGTGAAAATGTTTTAATTACAAAGGACTTGGAGTTTAGCAAATAGTTAGCAGTTTGCTTTCTATGGCTCTTCGCTGTGAACTAACCTTTGAGATTCAAACTAGTTAGGAGGAAGGAGCAAAGCAGCTTTTGCTGGAAGGAGCAGTGTGTGACTTTTGAACTAAAATTATATTGACTGTATGCTACATGCAGTCTTATCTGTACTATAGTTGAAAAAAGATGCTGGATTATACTATTATATTTAGTGTTCACATTTTTTCAAATTATTCTGTAGCGGTTGGCCCAGTCCTTCCCCTGGATGAGGAGTGTTTTTGTCCTTTGCTTGCTGTATGGTTAAACATAACTGGTTTTAGTTCTGGTAAATGTCAATGGAAAAAAATGTAGATCCGTTGTATACAGTGCCTAAGATGTTTTTAAGGAGTCTATGCATGGGTTTCTTCCAGGAGAAATACTCTTCTTTCAAGCTGTGGCTATATAATAATGTCAGCTCTTGTATTTGCCCTCAGCATAGCAAGGTTTGTAGGAGGTTAGCATTTGTGACACTGCAACGAATCACTACAGAAGAATCTCATTTGTGCCAATTGAGATGAGTTTTCACAAAGTAACTTTGCTGAAATATATTTGACTTTTGGTTTTGTTGGGGGGGTTTTGTTTGCTTTGGGGTTTTTTGTTTGTTTTTGTTTTGTTTTTAATTAAAAGAAGAAGCAGTCAGAAACTAGTCTGAAGTAAAAGCATCTTGAGCTGTTGGGCACCGAGGCACCGTGCAGGCACATGTGTGCGGAGAGGGGCCCCTGTGGCATGTGTGGTGTTGGATTCAGTACACAGAGGCTTCTCTGGGAAGGTGAACTAGGTCGTACTTACATAGTAGGCTGTGAGCCATCTTTGCTTGTCATTTTGAGCTCCTTTAAGACTGAGAGCACAGTGCCAAAGGTGGCAATAGCTAAAAAGTGTAATGAAGGTCACTTAGAAATCAGAAAAGTATGAAGGGGCCTGAAAAGGCAGATCTCCATAAAACCAGTCATTGGAGAGCTGTGTTCTAATTCAAGGGAACATAAAATTTGGGGTTACTTCAAGCATGTGAGTTGCATTTAAAATGAGTGGTTCTGTTTGCTTTTTAAATTACTGGGGTTTTTTCATTAGAGATGACGGGAGTGCTGAGAATATCAAGAGGAAATTCATCTTCCTGCTCACTTTTACCTCTTCCATTTAAGTGTTTGTGGATGGACAATATTACTAAACTCCAACTCCTCTTACATTTTAAGTAACTTGTTATCAGTGCTTTATTTCTGTAAAAACTGGGTTTGCATTCCACTTTTTTCATAATTTGTTGCCCCTCAAAATGCTGCTTACATTTAAGCCTGTGCTGATTTGGGCTCCTGTCTCGCTATGTCTGCCTCTTCTAAATGGCTCAATACGGAAGAGCAGGATTTACATTTGAGAAGACTCCATAATTAACCCTAAAGCCAAAAGGCATTCTTGTCAGACACATCTTTGCACCATTTGAGACTTGAAACTGTTTTTAAGTACAAAGCCTAACATGCTAGGCCATATTTTTTTTTCCCTGTCAGGAATCAGTTCTTGCTCTTTAAATGTTTGTTTGTGTTTAAATCTGTTTGTGGTTTTTTTTGTGATTCAGGAGAGAATGTGTGATATGTGAAAAAGATGAGTTCTGGCAGCTTCGTGAGGTCAGGGTAATATCAAGGAACCTGAAAGTAAAAGCAGAAATAAGTCTGATGGCTGATGTTCTCGTGCTTTCCTTGTGACTTTGAGAACTGTAAAGAATTCTGTAAAAACACTGCAGGACCTCGCTTTTAACTGCAACATGTTTTCATACTTGTTGGCTGACAGCTTTTCTTGCATGATTTCTCCTAGGTTGAATCTGTAGATCTGCACGTAGGTTGGAGCTATATATCCAGCCTTGGAAAAAATTAGGCAAAAAAAGCTGTTGGCTGCTGAGGAACCCTACTTGATAATACCGGAATGCTGTAATGCATGCGTGATAAGGAGCTAATAAATGGCAGTTTTTTATGGCTTTAGGGTCCAGTTCTGCAAACGCCGCACAGCATAATGCTACAGTAACAAATGATAATACTTAAAGACCTTTTTTGCTGTAGTTTTCACTAATATTTTCAAACTGGGCCTCATTTTTTACATAAATTGTTCACAATTAGCAAGAGTTGACTTTTATCTTTCAAAACTTTCAGGATGACACGTTATAGCTGATGTCAGCTATTCTGGTTAGGTAACTGAGTGTTGTGGTTTGCTTTATATGTGCAAGAGAGAGCTAGAGTTGTGATTTGTTAAAATGTTGCAATCTGTTCACTGTATTAAAAAAAACCAACAAACACACAAAAAAACCCCTATTGCACTAGTAGCTGTACTTCAAAAAAGCAATAACATAAGCATCTTTTAGCTTTTCTCTCCAAAGGTGCTATCTGTCATGATCAGTTGCATTGTTTGCCATGGATTTGGTAAAAACATGTTAAAGAAGTTGTCTTATGTGGTTTAGTTGGCACATACAAGTAGAAATTTTTTATGGTCAGCCTGAGTACTAACAAATGCAGTATGTTGTTGAACTACTTATATGACCACCCGTATCTTTAAAAATCAGAAACTTATATCCATTTACGGTGCTAATGATCTCAAATATTAAGAGCTGGTATTCTCTTCTTACCCATGAACACTAAGGAAAGCTGTTTTGACACCTTGTCAATAAAGCAAAATTTCTCTACATTTTGAGCCTGTTCCAAATGCTTTTAATATAAATGACCCTTTTCTATTTCTATTTTATATAAAAACTGCAAAAAAGTATTTTAATGCAGGAAAACATTAGAAGTGTATATACTGGTCTAAACTACATGTCGAAGTCTAAATTTTCATACATTCTTAAGATAGCTAATCTTCTGAAACTCAGTCTAAAATACAGGAGTTGTGTTGGCAGGATTAAGGCACAAGCTAGTAGTTTAAAGAAAATCATTGTTGAAGCCTCAGAGACAGGATGTGAAATGCACAAAGCTGTAGCAGGAGAACACCAGTTATGCAGTGTAGATCCACCTTTTGCTGAAACTTCTAAAAAACAAACTTGTGAAGGAACATGACCACATAACCGTATCTAAAGAACAGAATTGAAATTTGACATAATTATCAAGGCTGTTCATAGTAGAACATGATAAAAACCCATGAAAGGACCTTAAACTAGATTTAGACTGTGGAGCAGCAATGTAATTTTCTAGCTTTGTTTGAAAGCTTCACAAGCAGCATTCTCTTAAGATAAAAAACTCTTGTGCCTTCTGTTGCAGAAGTTATTGTTCTCTTCCCTCCCTGCCTTTGGCTTTGATTTTTTTTTGGTATATAATGAAGGACAGTATACTTCCAGATCTTTTCAAGAGGCATTTTTGGGCAGCAGTACCTACACTTATCTATCCATGGAGAATACCAAGACTCTAGTTCTTTTTAAAGGCCCCTTACATGTCAACTTGCAGTTGTAAAAGTATCTGCCTGTGACACATACGGCAATCCTACTGTAGTCAGCTCTGAAATAAATATGCACTTATTTGATATGGACGCATGAACATGCAGAGTGGGTGCCATGTCCAGATATACCCTGGTAAGTGAGCAGTGCGGCCTGGAACACTGTAGCACATTCCTCTGCTCTACAGTTCTCTTTTATATACTGGAATAAGTTCTCTTGAATCACTTGCACCTTGTGTTTCAAGGAATATGGGCTTATCTAAAATCTATTTTAGTGAACTTCTGTGTCAATGCAAAGAATATTCCATGGCTAAAGTTACTTAAAGCAGAAACCCACCATCTAGGAGAAAATCAGGGCAGGATAGGGGTTTTTGAGTGAAGAGGGATAATCTAGTAACAATACTCTGGATTGTGTCTCGCCACTTACCTCAGTGCTGCTTTAATAGTAGGACAATTGGAAGAGCTAAAGATAGAACAAAGTCATCCGTAACAGTCCTAAGCCACATTGAAATCAAACTTTCCTATCTCTTAATTACTAGATACTTAAGAGAAAAAGGGCTTTTGTTTTTTAATTTACAAAAAAAAGTGCAATATTTACAGAAATATAAAGAGATAAATGGCTGCAAATTTGAATGCCCTGCAAAAAACAAAGCCTTTGTGAACATATGACATGCACTTGACTGAGAGTGTTTTTTTTAGCCTTAGCATCTGCTGTGTTACAGAAACATGTTTCAGTGCACTAGTCTAACTCAGAGATGTCAAATATTTTCAATATTCTTTTGAGAAGGAGAGTGTTTTTTATGAATAAAGTGCCTGTGGAAATAAAAATCCAAAAGTTGCCTGCAAATGTAAATAAAGCATATAAAACCACAGCCCATACTTGAAGAGAATGGGTGCTAACTCAGTAACTGTGGAGAATAGCTGCTCAACAGTTGTGTTGGTAGGATTCAAAGTTTGAGAAAAGAATATTATGTTTGAGAGTTTACTGTGTTAATTAAACTTCTACTGTTTTTGCTTGGGCCTTAACTCTGTAACTTAGTTACCTTTAAAGAAAAACAAGTTCCTTTGAACTATTCTATTTCAAATGCTTGTTTTAATGACAGTCTTTACTCTGGTGGGGATTTTTGTTTGTTTGTTACATGGAGGGTTTTTTTACTTGCTAAAAGTAAAGTCACCAAATGCTTTGATTACTCAATTTGAGGTAAAAGAGTTTGAAGAGTGTTTTTTTCTTAAGTGCAGAATTCAAGGGGGGTTGGGTTTTATTACACTGATACTAGAACTGAGGAGGAATGATTTCCATGGGAAGCATGATAGTGCTAAAACTTGTATATGTAGTTATTTGGGGTATGCAGAATATTAGTACTCATGTATTGTTTTGCTGTTAATTTTATGCTCTGTAAAGGGGCTATTTGGTACTAATTTAAATTGAAAAAATGGATTTTAATGTTGTTAATAGCTATTATTTTAACTTGAGACATCCATTTATGTACTGATATGTTGGAGCAAAATTGACATTTGATCAGTAACTTCATTTAAAAATATGAAAGTAATCTCATTTTTATCAAATTAATGTGGAATTTAATCTTTGGGCAAGCTTGAATTGGTCATATGCCACTGAAACCAATCTTTCAATTGCATAGAGAAGGAAGGCAGGCTTTTTTTTTATCTAGTGTAACTTCTTGACCAGACTAAGAGGGAAGTGAGACTAGATTACTCTTCTAAAAAAAAAAAAAAAAAAAAAAAAAAAAGGGAAAACCAGTAATGTGTTTCAGCTGTGCTGATGTGCTAAATAGCTTAACTTCTTATTTTCACACGGTAGAATTTAAACTTGTCTTGAGACTCAGATTTAAGATATCTTTAGTTCAGTTAAATTTTCACCTGTTCTTTTTATATTTTTTTCTAATAGTTGCATTTTTTGGTGTACGTTGTAATTAACCACTTAATTTCTGCCAATTATAAACAAAAAAAAAGCTGCATTCTGTTCTGCTAAATTAAATCTGTGTTCTTAGTTTTTCAATTTTGTTTACTCCGTGGATAGTAAAATGTCCATTTGCTGTTTAAAGAGACAGTTGCCTTAATTGCTTGGAGGAAAGCTGACCTTGACCATTTGAAGCTTTATGTATTTCTAAAATTCCTGTAACTTCTGTAAAATTGCAATAAAACCTTTTTAATACAGTTCAGCCACTGTTTTATGAGCCACTTGTCACTATCTTAATGGAATGCTCAACTATTTAAAAAGAAGTTTTTTAACAACATCGTTTTTAGTGGATAAGCACCTCTTGTTCTGTGTAGTTTTTTATTTTTGGGGTATCACTTTAAAGATGGTGTACTTGTGTTTTGCCCGCAGTGCTTTTCTCTTTTAGTGAGGGGATATGAAGAGCACTTACTAAAATCACTGATGCTGCAGCAAATGGCTTGGAACACCACACAGTAGCATTTTCAACATCTGATTACCTTTGTAGGGATTACATTTTGTTGTTGATCAGCAGGAAAAAGTGCACCAAGTTGGGGGTAGGTTTGGGTTTTGGGGGGGGGGGGGGTTGGGGTGTTTGGGTGGGGGGTGTGGATGGGGTTCTGTGTTGGGTTTTTTTGTAGGTTTTGTTTTGGGGTTTTTGTTTGTTTATCTATTTGTGGGAAAGAACTAAACCCATCTTTCCTCTAGAATTAAAGTCCAGCTCTGATAAGCCTCTCCGTGCTGCTCTGCGTGTGCCCTGCAGTTGCTTTAACCTAGAGCTGAGACATGTTTCTAGGTTAGTCCTTGGTTATGAAAACAGAACATTTTAATCTATTACTTACAACTCCCAGCTTTTCTATTTGGGAAGGGGGAAGAAAGAACATCTGTATTTCGTTTCCTTCTAAACACCACTAAAAATGGATGTTTACAGAAGGAGCTTTTGCAATCAAGTCCTACGAGGTTGTGGGGAGCGCTCCCTTTTTTTTTTTTTTTTTTTTTCCCCATTAGCTGAACACGTGTGCTTATGTTTAATGATATCTTTTAAACTTGGACTGTGTCCAAGCACCGCGCCAGCTTCTTGACCGCTGAGGGCGGCGGCGGTAGCGGAGCCCGGCCCCGCTCCCCGCCCCCAGGCCCGGCGGGACGGGGTCAGTGCGCCGCGGGCCTCGCCTCCCGCCCGCCCCCGCCATCTTAAACCGCTACTCGCCGGCGGCGGGGCCAGCGCGCCGCTCCCACCGCCCGGAGAGATGGCGGCGCCGGGCACGGAGGCCTGGACGTGGCTGCTGCGGCCGCCCACCGCCACCGAGCTGCTGCTGGCGGCCCTGTGCTGGCTCGGCTGCTACTGGCTGCTGCGGCGGCGGCCGCGGGCGCTGTCCGGGCTGCCGCCGGGCCCCGCGCCCTGGCCGCTCGTGGGCAACTTCGCCTTCGCCCTGCTGCCGCCGCCGCTGCTGCGCCGGTGGGCGGTGGAGGCTCGGGACGGCGGCCGCGTCTCCCCCGCCTTCTCCCCGCACGTCTTCCTCACCGGCCTCACCAAGATGTACGGCAGCGTCTTCCGGCTCTTCGTGGGCAGCCGCCCCTTCATCGTGCTCAACACCTTCGAGGCGGTGCGGGAGGCGCTGGTGCAGAAGGCGGAGGTGTTCAGCGACCGGCCCTCCGTGCCCATCGTCCTCATGATCACCCACAACAAGGGTAAGCGCCCGGGGGCGCCCCGGCCCGTGTCGCTCGGGGAGCTGTCGCACCCTGATGGATGGCCAGGGCGATGATACCGAGCGGGGCTCGTGGCTGCTCTGCCGAAATTTATGAATAACTGTTGTGAATTGCAGAGTGAACCGTTTACTTGCTTTTTGCTCCTCGCGTGTATCCTTCACCCTGCTGCTGACTGAAAGCACGCAGAGAGAAACTCGCCCTCCCTTGAGGTGGACATGCAGCATCCCCGTGAACTGGGCAATGCTGTGCTGTGCACCGCAGACCTCCTCTGGATGACTGAAATGCCTGATCCCTTTAGCTCTGTTCACAGTAAAGGGACCGAGGAGCAGCTGAGGGAGCTGGGGCTGTTTAGCCTGGAGAAGAGGCTCGGGGGGACCTGACCTTATCGCTCTCCCAACTACCTGAAGGGAGGCTGTAGCCAGGTGGGGGTTGGCCTCTTCTCCCAGGCAACCAGGACAAGAGGACATAGTCTCAAGCTGCACCAAGGGAGGTTTAGGTTGGACCTTAGCAAGAATTTCTTCACAGAAAGGGTGATTAGGCATCGAAATGGGCTGCCCAGGGAGGTGATGGAGTCACTGTCTCTGGAGGTGTTTAAGACTGGATGTGGCACTTAGTGCCGTGGTCTAGTCGGCATGGTGGTATTCAGTCATAAATTGGACTCAATCTCAGAGATCTTTTCCAACCTAATTGATTCTGTGACTGGTGTTTGTGCAAGGGTTTAAGGAACCATTGGTCTGTCATCTAGGGGTTTTCTGATTTTGACTGTGTCAGGAGAAAAAATTTGAGAACTTTGGTAGTGGTACAAAACTGAGCACTTCCCCAGTTCTTACCAAGGTACCAATTGCAAAGAGCAGGTTTCTGTGGAGTCCTATAGCTGTGCAGTCTCTGTGCTGCCTGTGTACAAGCTACTGTTGCTGAGATGTTTGTAGGTGTGTTATTCTGCTTGTCAGAACTTATTGAGGCTATTTGGGTTTGGTTTGATGGTTATTTTTTGTTGGGTTTTTTTTTTGGTTGGTTGGTTGGGGGTTTTTTATTGGATTTTTTTTACAGGTCAAAGGAGAGTTTACAAGCTTTTGCAAGAAGAGGGCATGGAGAGTGTAAACACATGTTGGCAATGCTGCAGTTAGAATTTCTTCATGGTTAGTTTTTAGGTCATTACGGATGTCAGTGTTTGTGGAAAACTTATTTTCCATTTCCAATTAGGAAGTGTAGCCCAGAAGTCTTGTGTGCTAGCTTGTTGTGAAACTTACCTTTTTTTATTTTTTCAAATTCATCTTTGATTTGTTGTTGGGTTTTGTGTTTGTTTTTTTTAGTGTACCAGAATTACCCTTGTAAGGATAAGAGGAAAGCAAGTGACCTAGATCACGTTTATTAAAATGTGATCAGGTACCATTGCTGAAATTGGTTTAAAGAACAAAAAAAATAAATTATGAATTATATTGGTTTAATGATATTGGTCCAAGACAGATATTACTGGCACATTATCATAAGTGAGTATTTGTAGATACTGTACTTTTAGCAAGAACTGGGGGAGGAAAGGGGAAGAGGAGTTAGATAATTTTAACGTTGCTGTAAAACTGCATGTTTAGGCTCATGGTGGATTTCTTTTTCCTTAAATGCTGTGAATTTCATGTTTCATGTTCTCTGACAGACTTTTTTGAACATGGTGTCACAAGATTAGCCAGGGCAATTAACCACTTTCATTAGTGGATTTTCCAGGGGAGCTGAGAGTGTGAGGAGCCTGTTGTCCAGAGCCGGAGCGTGCTGCAGCCAAGTGCAGGGGCTGTGCCTGCCTGTGTTGCGCTGCAGCAGGGATGTTACATTGCTTTACGTTTAGTTTTATCTGGAAAGTCACCATAACTGCGCTCAGGCACAAGGAGTGTTACATGAGGGCTGTCCGGTGGTCCATAAAACATACTGATCTGGTATGTAGCGTGCACGTTCGCTCGTGCAACATGTTGAATTGCCACAGGTGTGGGAGTGTTGTAGAATGAACCTCAGGGTGGTGTATTTTGAGTACACACAGGGAAAAGTCAGTAAATGCAGGCAGTGCAGGCTGCTGGTTCTGCAAAAGCTAGTGGAAGTTACAGGTGCTCTCACTGGGCTTGCTTGGGTTTAGTGGTGGCATGAAGGAGATGATTGAACATCTGTGGTGCTGCATTTGTGCTAACTAGTGTTTCTTTTTTGTCTGTGGTTCATGGAGGAGGTCAGTGGATTACAACACTCAAACTGGAGGCCTGTGAAGATTGGTCTGAGAGCCTCCTGATCATGGTTTCAGGAGTTCATGGGTGAGACTTTGCTGCAGGTCAGGACGGAGGCAGTTGTGTTAGTTTGTACTAGGAAAGGAAATGATAAAAGCAGGATGATGGGTAACTTCAGATCTGCTGGTCAGAATTCAGGTACTACAGCACTGGGGTGCTTTGAGTCCGTAAGTATTCGTTTTGGGTTCCTATATCTTTGTTCTATAAGCAAGCTACAGGGTATGAACTTACAGGGCTATTTTCTTGTAAGCTACATTTTCTGTGGTAGTTTTGTCTTCACCCTGAGCTGACCTACTGGGTATAGTATGGAAGAAGGCAGGGCTTATCTCAGCTTTGTGGCTTGATTGTGTGTCAGATGCAAATAGAATATTGTGCCTGGGGAAGAGCAAGTAGAAGTACCAGAAACGGCAAATACTGTATTTCAACAACTTGATTAGTAAAGAAGGGAGACTGCCTTGGCTGGATGGGAAGTGCCATGAGAACTTAAAGGAGAAGGTAGAAGTTAAGTCTTAATTGAAGGCTTCTGTGCATACATCTGTGGGAAGAGAAATACTAGACTGGGGGAAAACGTAGATTTTGGTCGTTTTGTTTTAGTAAAGCATTTCTGTATTTTATATCTATGAGAGGTAGCAGTGACTCAGACTCTAGAGTGGATGGAGCCTGAGTGGTTGTCTGCTGCTTTAGCCCTGCCCTGTGCACGTCCAGATGTGGACATCTGACAACACAGAAGTGAAATGTTATTAAAGGTCATGAATTCTGTGTTGGTCAACGTTCCTAGTATTGCAGCAACACTAAAGCTAGCAGAAAGAAATGGGGGGGAGGGAGGGTAGATTAGCCTTTGCCAGAACTTACTTCTTGTAAGGATTTGACTTTTTTCATGTAAAAAAGGAGAATAAAATGAACTCTGGTTCTATGAGTTTGTTGGTTTTATTGAAAGGTTTTCATTATAAGTTAATAGAATTAGGCCTCTGGAATGAGCATTAAGCCCTGGTTATTCTTATTGCTTCAGAATTCATTATTGTATTTTCTTCCAGTTTTTGTTTGTTTGTTTTATTTTGCTTTAGCTTGTTTGTGGGAGTTTTTGGGTTTTTGGTTAGGGTTGTTTTGTTTTTTTTTAAGAGTAGAGTTGTCTATGCTGGGTACCTTGACTTTTCAGGGCAGGCAGAGATTTTCTTTGAAAATAGCAAAGGACTATTCCATTACTGTAGCTTAGTAGTGATCCAGCTGAGAGTTTCGTTTCTTCTCTGATCTCCGTTATTCTAACTTCATGCTCTTCTTGCTCCTCAGTCTGTCTCCTGTGTTATTCTTTCCCAATTTGCAAATCAGTTATTAGTATTCTGCAGCAGTTTGGGAGTTCAAGGTGTGAGAAAACACCATGCTGTGCAGCCACACTCTGTGCAGGACTGCTGGAGAGACTCTGGGTGTGGGAAGGTGTGTTGTTGGTGTTAGCTTTTCTGGGGGACTACAAGAGTCTTTTTTACATTCAAGACAATAGTTGGTTTTCTTTTATGTAAGTATTTGAATCCTAAAACTTACTTCCTAATGATAGAAAGGGGAACAGATTGTGGATGTATAGTCTGGTTTTGAGATATTTGTTGTGGGATAGAAATAGTGATAACTTTGTTTTATTCCAAGAAATCCATGTTTCTTTTCCACTCCAGCCACAAACCTTGGAAATGTTGGTTCTTGGCCAAATTCAGCCCTGAATATGCCTGTTTTTTCACTTACCCTACTTGAGGACACCAGCTTAACCATGGAGTATGTTAGATATAGCAGGTTGTGTGTTTGTTACCCTGCGATGTCTTTGGTGTGGTCTTTTAATTCAACAGAAGAGATATTTCTGTTTGTAAGTGAGCAATAGTTATACTTGAAGCTAAGGGATTTAATTTAAATGGTGTTTCATGATGACACAATCATTCAGAACAAGTGCCTGGAGGCATCAAAACTGTTGAGATGCAAATCAAGCCAAGCTTTTGCCAAGTGGTTCTGAACCTGTCTTTACCTTCCCGTTTTTTTCAGAGCATGTGTATCCTTTATTTTATTACAACTTAAAGAAAAACTTTGCTTGTAATAGAAACACATGCAAAAAGTATTGAGAAGTTTATATAACGTGAAGGGGAAAAGAAATACAAGCCAGTTTGTGTTTTAATGTCTTCTATTCTGCTTCGCTGAAGGAATTCCTATCTCAGGACACAGAGGAGAAAAGGCAGTAGCTAACCTATGTCCCAGAATAACAGTTTCTACAAAATTATCATTAGTAATGAAGCATCTACACTACCTCTTTTCCATTTAAACTAATAAAACTACTGATCTAACTTTAATATTACTTTCTCAGATTGGAAAAAGGAGGGACAGGATTTCCCAAAGCTATTATAAAGAACCTTGTGTTCTTCCTCTAGCTCCTAGCCCAGTGCTTGGGATAGATTTATTATGTATCATTTCCCTCTCTTCTGGTTCTTGGGTTACAGGTCCATATAATTATTTCTTATTGAAAATAGGACATTTTGGTTTCAAACTCTTCCTTTCTCTTCCAGGTGTTATTTTTGCACCATACGGTCCTGTCTGGAAGCAACAGAGGAAATTCTCTCTCTCAACACTGCGTCATTTTGGGGTAGGGAGGCACAGCTTAGAGCCTAAAATCATTGAGGAGCTGAACTTCATAAAGGAAGAAATGCTGAAGCATGGGAAGGACTCATTTAATCCCTTTCCAATCATTCGCAATGCAGTGTCCAATGTTATCTGTTCCATGGCCTTTGGCAAACGTTTTAACTACGAAGATGTTGAGTTCAAGACGATGCTGAAGAACATGGCCCGGGCACTGGAGCTGAGTGTGAACAGCTACATGATCCTGGTCAACATCTGCCCTTGGCTTTACTACCTTCCCTTTGGGCCCTTCCGTGAGCTTCGGCAAACAGAATTAGATATTACTGCTTTTCTAAAGGAAATTATTGCACAGCACAGGGACACACTGGATGCAGCAAATCCCAGGGACTTCATTGATATGTACTTCATCCATGCGGAAGAGGAAAAGAACAACAAGGAGAGCAGTTTTAATGATGACTACCTATTTTTTATCATTGGTGACCTCTTCATTGCAGGCACAGATACTACTTCCAACACATTACTGTGGTGCCTCCTCTACATGTCTCTTTACCCAGAAGTACAAGGTAAGACTATTTTTATTCTAGGTGATTTATTCCAGACTGTAAAGCTCTAGATGGATGCTCAGAAACAGAAGCAAACAGCAACAGTGCAGAAATCATTTCAAGTGCAAACAATACATGTGTATCTGCAATTTGAAAGGCTGATATGTAATCAGACATCTTCTATCTTGCCGTGCTTTGAAGATCTCTAGGTTAGTGTTATATATTAAGTACTAAATGGCCTTTTAATCTGTGCATTTCTTCTGTTTTGGGACAACTTTATCTTTTCTAAGTAATTCCAGGGAACTTTAGCATGCTTGAAAAACTTTGGCAATTGTGGTGTTCCAGGCATATAGCAGTGATACAAGCTGTGTGAGATCCACAGTGGTAAGGTCTGCTTTTATGCCTTCCTGAGCAGGGAGGTTGTTGAACCTAGTGACAGAGCCTGGGGAAGTGAGACACTACCCGCTGCAGAGGAAGATCAAATCAGAGACAGTTTAAGCAAATTGGACTTGGCACAATTGCACAGCACCAGCTGGTCAGTGTCTTTGGACAGGAGTCTCGAGTGGTCGTGTCAGTGGTGAACCTTGGGTAGGTGGTTGATGATGGCAGGGGGCGGGAGGGGAAGACATGTGGAACACGTGACCCCAAAGAAGGGCAGAAGGAATTGGTTTTGCTCATTATTAGGGAAAGATGACTGAGGGTAAACCTTATGCTGTCTACAGCTACCTGATTGGAAGATGCTAAGAAGATGGGGGCAGTCTCCCCTGAGGTGTGCAGTGGAAGGGAGAGAAGCAGCGGAGACACTCTATGACAAGAAAATTCTAATCAGATACTAGGAAAAAAAAAATTGCCCTATTGAGGATGGCAAAGGAGTGCAACAGATTGCCCTGAGAGTTAATAGAATCTCTGACTTTAAAAGTATTCAAAACTCAGTGAGTTATGACCCTCAGTAGCCTCATCTACCCTCAGAGTCTGATCTGTCTGGAATAATCATTTTTAAATAGGTCAAGATCATAGTTTATTGCACAAAGTCAACCAGTTTGTTGACCAAAGATTGCACAATGGGACATCAGTTCAAAACATGGGAGAGAGAGTTCACTGGGGACAACTGCAAAATAAACTTTTATTGCATAGGCTTATTCTTCTGTTTTTGATGTCTGTGTGTTATCGCTGCTTGAGTTGATATGCAGTTACATGAATTAGATATATTCTAAATTACACAAATGAGATCTGGAAGAGTGTTGTGTTGGTTTGGGTTTTTTAACCTCTTTCCCACCTGTGTGTTACTGTGTGTGTATGTGCTGGTCAGTTTTCCCCCTTCTGCTGATTTCTAATTGTTTCATTGCTTCTCTCCAATTCCACCTTTCCTTATGCTGTGGCTGTTCTCAAGTAATCTAAATAAGCTCTGTAAGTGTATCACTTAGCTATGGAACATGATTCTCTTACTTCTGGTGTCCCGTTCCTTATGTATCCTGATTGCCTTGGAGTAAGGTAGGGGCCTCTTTTTTTGACCCTGGTAATGTGTTTCTCTTAAACATATTACTTGTTTCTAGCGAAACCATTAGGGGGCAGCAGCGGCTCATTGAACCCAGTTCAGGCAGCAATTCTGGATGCTGCTTGGGAAACTGGGACACTTTTTTTTTTTTTTTGTGTTGAGCTTTCATTTAATCATGTATCACTGCTAAGGAGAGAAAAGAGCAAACAGTCAGAGTATCAGCAGCCTGGTTGGAAAAGGCAGGCAGGACAACCACAAAGTATTCAGGATACAAAAGGTAAAAATTAAAAACTGACTGTTATTATTTTTGATTAAAGGTTAGTTTTGAGGTCTCCTGTTTCAAGATTGTCTTGCTGTGTAGCCAGATTCCAAGTTACCTGTAAGAGAAGGCACATCATCCTGTATGTACACAGGTGAAGCAAATCTTGCATCTTGGAAACTTCCATGAAGAGAACTACTTGTATGCTGAGTCTTTTGAGAGATGATGAAAGGGGCAAACAAATATTTTGACAGTTTATGCTTCCCGTGAATGAGAAAGGAAATTAACTCGTTAACTTTTTTTTTTTCCTTTGCAGAAGGGCTGTGTGGGCAAGGAGCATCTGCTGCTGCCTTTTGGGGGAACTGGGAAATAGCTGAGTTTAGGTTCTGTGAATAGAAACTAAGAAGTGGCAAGAACAAGTTAAATGGCTTCTACACTTGCAGTAACAGCACCAGAATTCCTGCTCCAGAATGAAGTATCTTAAGCAGCTGCAGAAAAGCTTTCCAATCTCTTTATGTACAGGCACACACTGCACACACTTCTCTTTTTGTTCAAGATTTTTAATGCATGGAAGAAGCTTGGTGTTTTCAACATTCAAATTACTGTGTGTGTATATATATATACACACATATATATATAATTAACCTCTTAAAGTTAAGATTGTGAATACATTTGGAATTGTAACAGAACTTTTCCTGTACTCTTCCAATGCAGAAGTGCTAGCAATGTCTGTCATCTCAGTAGCTTTACTTTTGACAGTTGTGCTTGGTTGTTTTCTTCTTAACTGAGCCTGTTCTTAAAGATTATGCTGGCATAGTTATTTCAGCTAGGGATCACATCTTGAAGTAGTTTTTGAGAAATCTATGTAAACAATGAAGCATAGACAAATGATATTGGGAAGATGTCTCCTGACATATTGTGCATCTTTTAAATTTTTTATTTTTCTTGCTCCCTTTGAATAGAGAAGGTTCATGCAGAAGTTGAAGCAGTTCTAGGACGTGACAAAGTTCCCTCGCTTGCTCACAAGGCTCAGATGCCGTTCACAGAGGCAACCATTATGGAAGTGCAGAGGATGACTGCAGTTGTTCCCCTCTCTATTCCTCGAATGGCCTCAGAAACTGCTTGTAAGTGTTTCTAGAGACTTATTTACTACAGTATTTCTTTTGGGGATGAAGATCTGATGGAAAAAGACCTCATTTATGTGATAGACCTGTAACCCAAGTATGTAAAATGCCATTTTTAGAGAGTAGATGGCCTCAAGATACTCCTCTATTTAAGCAGCATGTGTGACCTAACATCCTAATTTAGAGCAATTTCTTTTATGTGGGTCAGCCTGTATTGACTGATGTGCTTAGTCATAGCTGGCAGCTGAGACTCCACCTTTGTACCTGAAACAGCAGAGTTGTTTTTGGCATTCTGACACAGAGATCTAAAAACATCGATTTAGAGCAGTTGATTGGTTAAAGGCTTGTACCACTGACCTCCACATATTTTTCCAACTTATCTATAGCTGAGCACTGGCCAAAGCCAGTGTAAGATAGCCATACTCAGCTTTCAAACCCAGTACCGAATTGATCTCTTTTAATTGTTTTGGCTTCAAGACAGTGAGGTGCAACAAGCTGAAATGAGGCTAGTAATTTCCAAACCCTCTTGTGACAACAGTTCAAAACCCGTCCCTTGACTGTGCTGGGTCTCTGTGACAGCACAGGAATAAGAGGAAACTGGGTCACAGCACTTCCATGCCACAGAGTGCATTTCTTACAATTGCTGCTGCTTTTTCTCCACAGGGAGCTGTTGGTGTAACTTCATGTCTTTCCAGCTGCTCAGGCCTGTGTGATTCTGGCTCAAACAGGGTAGCAGAGATCACCTTTGCCTTAAGCTTTTGCTGCATTTGCAACCCACTGCTAGGAGTGGATATAATTTTTTATGACATTCTCTAGTTGTCTTTTTAGTGATATGTTTCCCATGTTTACTTCTAGTAACTTGTCAGATCTGTCTCCGTGCTTTTGTTTCAAGTGCTACAGGGATATACCATTCCTAAGGGCAGTGTGATTGTGCCCAACTTGTGGTCAGTACACAGAGATCCTAACATTTGGGAGAAACCAGATGAATTTCAACCATCAAGATTTCTGGATGAAAATGGGCAGCTAATTAAGAAAGAGTCATTCATTCCTTTTGGAATGGGTAAGATAATCCATATGCAGTCGTTAGGTGCTTGGCTGGGGTGGTGCTTCAAGTTTAGGGCCTTGGAGATGTGAGATGTAAAAAATGCACATAGGACCAAATATAGAGCTTGTTTTATTATTACAGTTGGTGACTTGCGAAATGGATTGGGTTTCTAAAGTCTGCAGTTGCCAGGCAGAAAGAATGAATTGTCCTTTGCTAATACTTTTGTTGCAGGTGTAAGTGCTGTTAATATGAAGTAATACTGCTGAGCAAGGCTTAGAAGAAAAGCTTCAGAGTTCATAGCTTAATAGTAGCTTAAGCCTTTCTGTGTTTGGACTGTGGTAGCACAGGAATTACATGGGTGTTAACAAAGGGATCAGCTGTATAAAGCCAGTAACATATCTCTTCTAACTGTTCTTCAGGTAAACGTGTGTGCATGGGAGAGCAGTTGGCAAAAATGGAGCTGTTCCTGATTTTCACAAGTCTAATGCAAAGTTTTACCTTTTTGTACCCTGAAAATGCTGCAAAACCATCCATGGAGGGAAGGTTTGGTCTAACTTTGGCTCCATGTCCATTCAACATAATAGCTCTGAAGAAATGATATAGCATCAAAAAAGATTTAGCAAAGAAATACTGCACTTTTAAAATCCAGCTTTTTTTTTTTTTTTTTTTTTATCTTTTGATTCTTTTTTCTCAGGAAAACACCAGCTGCATACACTTTCATAGTCAGTGATCAATCCATTTAAACTTCTGGAAAGAAAAGACTTTCTTCGTCAGCTGTTGCATTCCACAAACAAACTGACAGCATAGTTTTCAGTTTGATATTAAAACTTGCTGGGCTTAAACCCTGTCTATAAGCTATTGCTGTCAGTTTGTCAAATGTTAATTATGGGAGAATGGTCCAAAACATCTGTTAATGCTTTAGCAGATAGTAATTGTAAAAAATTTTAAAAGCAGCACATAAACAGTTAATTTACCAAAGGAGTGAAGGACATCATGTAATCTCAAAAGGATTAACAAATGTTAATCAAATGTGTTAGCATTTTCTGTGTAAAGAAACATTGTAATTGAGCGTAAATAATGACGTACATTTTTTGGAAACTACTAAATGACACTTCTATTAACCTTGGAGGACTCTTTCTTGCAAGTAACTGATATGTGTAGATAGGATTGAATCAGTCTGGATTCCTGGATTCAAACGTTCTTGACTGTCAGGGCTCACTAAAAACCCTGAGTTTGAGGCCAAATGAATGCTTGAATATGCCATATTCTCAACATGAAACAAGTGTGCAGCATATGGATGCAGATGTTTTATTTCAGCATATAAATGAGAGCAGAATTCTCTAACAAGAAGCAGCAGAAGTCTGTTCTCTTTGGTGCCAAGCAGATATTCAAGACGACATCTGTGCTGCCTCTTGGCATTCACTGTTTTCCCCACGGCAGCAGTGGCTGCAGTCTGGATGAGACCAACAGCCACTTATAGGGGAAAACTCTGCATGTGTAATCCTGGACTCGGGGCTTGCACTCAAGTTTTTCATTCACTGGCAGTATGGACGGTACTGCCACAACCTCTGCATCTTTGGGGACTGAACTCTTCAAATATGGCATTACAGTGGCACTAGAGGTGAGGGTCTTATACATTTACCATGGAACAGGAGAAATCTGGCAAACTTGAGGTTTGAATATAACATCTTTCCCTTTGTTATCTTCCACACGGAGTACAAATGTCTGGTTCATAGAATATTACTGTATAAGTATCTTATTCTTTACATATGCAGAATCTTAGTGCTGTTAACCATTGTCAAACCAATGGCCAAGGAAACCTCATGTTAGGTGTTTCAGAACAGGGCAGTCAGTCTTACCTTGTATTTGAAAGATCTTTCAAACATGTGAAGTGATCATTTGGGAGAATATGTAACAATTAACCTTTAATTATTCCTAAATATTATTAAATCACTTTATGCTCCTTTTGACCTAGCAGAATTTCCTATCACATGAATTAAGTTCATATGTACTCTTTTAAAGGAAGTTTTCTCTCTGTCACTGGAGATCTAGAAAATACCAGGAGTTCTCCTAATGTCAAGTTTACAAGACTGGAATGTTAATTTGACTGCAGTTTAGAATTGGGTATTCCATGACAGAAACTAAACCTAAGTTGTAAAAGAAGAACCAACTTTTCAGCTTTAAATTAATGTCTAGTTTTGTCACTTTTAAACTTGAAATTTTATAAGCCAGGTAGTGCCTAACAAAGACTGTAAGATAGTTATTTTGGATTTAAATTAAGGTTTTCTGTTACCTGTTTTGAATAACAGGGTGCCTTAATTTCTGAATTATGTATTTGATTGGTCAGGTATCCCACTGTTTGTGTGAGAACTTCCAGTTCTTACGTAGGCTAACGTTGGACTTCATAAGCTTCTGTTAAATTTTTAATTTGTATGAAATTTTTGAAAACTTAGCACAATAAAAAGTTGAGTTTGATATCAATGCTAGTGAACTTGCTCTAAAAGCTGACAGTATTGGATAATTAAGCACTTTTTTCTTTAATTTTGTATTTTCCAATGAATAAACAGACTCTGTACAGTTGGGATTTTTGTCTGAAAAATCCTTAAAATAGTATATGCTTGATTGGAAGCTAAAATTTAATGCTGATAATATTTATCTTCCTGTTGAAATGCCTTTTAAGCAACATAATGATGTTGGTGTGCAACTGATCACTTATACAAAATATCTGTCCGTTTGATCAATGAGGACACATTTGAAAAGCACTTTAGTATTTTATTTTTACCTCTTCCAAAGAAAACACATTTTGCATAATCCCCTAGTATGTGAAATTGTACATATTTGTGCTTGTTTTGCCCGCTAAGTTTAGTTTAAAATGTCACCTTTGAAAACTATCCTTCAAAAATTATCATTCTGCAAATAGTACCTTGAGAATGTGGTTTTTGGCGATACCTGTAATCAAATGCTGCATTGTGCAACAAGCTAAAATACTGATGTGAAGGTTCAGTCGTGTCAATGTCTGTCAGAATGCAAGATGCTGTTAGAAATGACAATAAAGACCTGCCTTTCATGCCTTACAGATGCACTGAAATTTTCACAGGATGCCGTCAAAGTAGCTAAACAGTAGCATAAAAGCAACAAAATCTTTGTGGTTTTCAAAGTGTGTTGCCATCTTTGGCAAACTAAGTGAAACGGTAACAGATTTGGTTTGTGTTTGTAAATGTATCCTCCCCCTCTCTTTTTTAGCAGAGGAAGCATATCAAATGCCTTGTTGAAAAATGTGTATGTAAGTGGGTGGCTGTTTCTGAATGCTGAAAATATCTTTATGTCTAAAAATTACTTCAGACTTTGCTTCAATGTATTTTTATTTTTAATAAAGTAATTCCCAAGTAAGTGTTTGACAGCTTTGCGTAGTCCTTTCAATGAGTTCCACTTACTGACTAAGCTTTTGGTGTTTAGCATCTTACAATGAAAGTTTTTGAGTGAGAAAATGTTACAAAATGTTTTTGGATGAGAAGTGAAGGAGGTGGGGGAACAAAGTGAAATTGGAAAAATACACTGCCAGGCATGGTATGATCAAATGATACAGGTAATAAGGTAAAGGCCAGTCTTCGCGAACGAAGATCTGGGAAAGGTGTTCCCACCTTTCAAGCCTGCGCAATGGATTTTTTAGGTGAGA
>JAWWLV010000144.1:25401050-25435111 GCA_035041135.1 Platyrinchus mystaceus
TCTGACGCACAGAAGTAAGTAGCTGTGTTTGGCAATTATGAGAATACCTTGCAGTGATTAGATTGGTCCTATTTTGTAAAAACAGACCATCAGTTGCCCTAGTCTTTAATGAGAAAGAGTGTACTAACTAGCAAATTGTTTAGAACCAGTCAGCAAGGAAATGTGGGCAGAGGGACTTCGAGTCTCATTTAAAAATATGTATGTTTGGAACACCTGAGGCTGTGTTTCGTAAGACTGAGCTGTTTGTCAGCATAGCTGCCTTAAAATATCAAATTTTACATTACACAGTGTTAAAAGATACTAGGAGTTGTTCAGATATGCTCCTTCCCACTGCATCAGACATGATTTTGCAGGGTTGGGAAAAATGACTAGACAAGAAGCCTTCCTTTTAAAAGGGTATTTGGAAATTATGATAAACGTATGAATCTCTTACATGTAGGATAAAGAGAAGTGCAGCGAATGGCAAAGAATATGGGTTGCAGTGTAGAAAGCCTAGATGAAAGAAAGAAAATCGGTAAAATAGTGAAATTTAGTAGCCAAGTGTTAAAATATTAGCTATTGGATACAAAGGCTAGTTTGTAATTATGTTAGGAGTATAGAGTTGCAGGTCCTGTGAGCAGCATGGGGAAAGGCAGAAATGTCTAGTGAGTAGTTTTCCATGCGTTAGAAGGAAGCAGTAGACTTCCTTCATCCCACATGGCACTGTAGTGGAATGGAAGGCTCTCCCTGTCAATGCAGGCATTCTACAGCCTTTGCTAAGACTGAATAGTTCAAAACTTGTAAACATACTATATGGGCTAACTGTTGTGTCATGCTCAGTGGGGGTGGTGGACTTATGGTTAATTGGTATGGAAGACAGGATTTGTTTAAAGATAGCTTTGAGTCTCAGGACAAGCTTTGCTTCTGTGGGGCCCTGAGTATTGATGACCCTCTGAAATGTGTGTTACAGGCTGAGGCCATGAAAGACCAGGCTTCTGAGGAGGGAGGACTTGCCTTAATTCAAATCTCAGGATTTACCACGGGGGTAGATGGTAGCAGATGGAAACATAAGGGGCTATGTGTTACAGTTGCTCAGACAAGATGATGAGTTCTGCCTGTGAAACAGAAGCTGTGTGAAACCTTGCATTTTTCTTGTTTTGCACTTTATTTCATATCTCATATGTTTCCTCGGCTGCAACAGCTACGCGTTCCTTTCCCATTTTTGCACCATGATGACCTCTCCAATAAGATCAGTCTGGGGACAGCACAAAACCGAAGTATTGCATTGAAAAAACAAAGCACAATTAAATGCATTCCTCCTCCGTTTTCTTATAAAAGAACTGTAATTCCTCTGAGAGTGGATCTATTAATGTAAGGGAGTGGGAAAGCTATTCTTTATTGAGAGAAGTTATATTTGTGAATGGGAAGTGAATTTCCCTTAAGTCTTCAGAACAAATCTAATGAGCCCAAAGAGTGTGGCAGCCCCAGAGCACATGGGGAACTCGAGGTATTCCTCATCTGGGTAACTGTCCAGGTGAAATGGTGAATGCTGTTTCCTGGATGCTATCAGTCTAAGAGCACACTGGTTTATGTTCTTGGAACTTTGCAAAATTCCTTGTGGTAGGTTGTATTCCTCTCGATGTTATACTCACTCTCCTAACATGGTAATTGTTACTGTGTTACATGGTTATCATCTTCAGAGCAGGATAAAGCATTCCTACCCCCTGTTCAGTTTTGTTTTCCTTTTCTTGAGTTGAGTTAGTCTTGTGTTTCCGTTATGAAAAGGTCAGGCAAGGATTTTTGAGGGATATCCCAACGTTCTTTGTAGCTTTTAGTTATTTAAACACTGCAGCACTTTTCCAAACAGGTCATAATGAACATGACAAAAGAATTTTTGGGTATCCACTTTAAGAACACTTCTGTACTTGCTTTCTGTTTATGTCTGGGGTGTGGGAATGCCCATCAACATTTCTTGATCTAGGATTTATCTTTATATGTGGGAACTCAGCTCAGAACTGGCCAGTGGTTTTCAGCTGTTCACTATGTTAGAATCAATGTGTTATAAAACAGTTACAGAGGAAGTCTTGTTCAGTGTTTGCTGTGTAAGAGAGCTGATTAAGAGTCAGATTTACTGATATGGTCTGTTTCTCTCGTGTTGAGCTCTGCTTTTGAAGTCTTCCTCTGACCCACTAGATGGCACCAGGAGAAAGCACTCTGGTGCCTGGAAAAGCATTGCTACGGCTTCACTAGTACTGTTGTTTTCCAAAGCCTTCCAACTCTGCTGCCACCTGAAGCATGGATTATGTAATTCTAAGTCAAAGAGGCATGAAAATTCTGTTTTAAACTCAGTTGAAATCAATTGGTTTGTCAGAGCAAAAAGTGTAAATAAAATGCCCCTGTACACAGTGCAAATGTATTTTTTTTTCCCCCAAGGCTTTATATTGTGTAAGGTACAAGTATTCACCCACAGAAGGGGGTAAAATCTCTTACTTAATTGAACCCAGATATAAACCTAGCAATAATTACATTACACAAATCAGTGTGATTAAGTTTTATATGAATATTTGAATTTTTATGTACAGTGGCAAACTATTAGTGAGGATAAGTGACTTTTGAATGCACTGACCTTGCAATGTCAAAACTTTGAAATGTAGAATACTTCTTTTAGTACCCCACCTCAGAACAGTATAAGGCCTATTTGTGGTGGGAAAATAAGAATATTTGTGAGAAGAGTAAACAGGAATTTCCAGGATTTTTTATTTCCTTTTCTATAACGAAAAAGAAAGAACATCATAAACAATGGAAAACGATGTGGGTGTTTTTGTCCCAAAATGTTTTCTTTTAATGGCACTATAAGATGTTCCCATGGCTTGGACATAACTTCTCTGAAAGCTCTGTTGTGAAGCTCAGTTATATCTCAGTGAAATGTAAGCAAAATATCAATGTATGTTAACATTTGATGAGTCTGGTAGGATAACTTTTTGAAAGGATGCAGTCCAGAATGGAAGATAGGGTTTCATCTCTATTTTATTTTCTGATTTTTGTGATTTGAAGAAAAAAGCCATTCTTTAAGTTTTTGGTGTGATGTCATTACAGCGGGGCAGTTGAGATTCTGAGATATTTCTGGGGAAAAAAATCCCAAACCACAAGCCAAACCATTATAAATTGCAGTTATTAAATCTGGTTTATGTCTGGAAAAGGACTTCATATAAGTCTTAAAATTCTTGGCATTTTGTGTATCCTTTGCAGTGTCCTGTGCATGGTGGTTTTTATCTTTTCTCTGTTTTTTTCCCATCAGCTCTTTGCTCTGGTGGCAGGTTTGCTCATCGTGTCTGCCATTGATCATTATATATAAAAATAGATTCCGTATTTTCCTTAAGGCACCAAAGTACATTTTCATCCTTGCAAATTACTGGATTTCAATAGATGTGTGTAAATAATTAACAAAAAAAATTACCCTTAGATTTCCAGGATTGCTGAAGGAATTATCTGGAATGTATCGAGGGAGTTAAAAGAAGTTTTCTACTTTCACAGTCTTTTTTCCCAGCACCTAATAAATGTATTCAACAAAATTCCTTGTCGGTCAGGAACTCACAGTCCTTGCAGTGGCTGTACTCACACACCTTAGCAAAAGAGCTGTGATAAACTGCAGGAATATTTCTGAGGATTCTGTGTATGGTTAGTGAGTGGGTGCCTATTTCTGTTTAGCATATCATTCTCCTACCGTCATTTATGCAATCCATATATTTCTTATTTTCAGGCATACGATATTTGCAAGCAACACTTCATCCTTGCAAATCACAAACATGGCTAACGCGACCACCAGGCAGGACCGATTTGGGGGTCTCCATTTCTTCAATCCTGTGCCTATGATGAAGCTTGTGGAGGTAAGTGTCTTAGGACCTCTCCTTACAGTGGTTATTATGATCACCTTCCATCACAATAACAACTGCAGCCCAGCAATGCAGTTGTCATCAGTGACACTTCAGGTAGATGAAAGAGTAGATCTCAGTTTGCCGCTCTTTTGATATGGAATTTGCTTCCTCTAGTGATAAGAGGGTGGTGCAGTCTCTGTTGAGGGGCAGATTGAAGAGACAGAGGTAACTCCTTCAGTCTCGAGGCTCCAGAGTTCTCCACTGAACTGCCAGCAGAGGTTGTTTATAGTGATCATTTTAGGCATGCAGGCAGGCTGAGTAATAAAAACTACTGCTACCAGTAGGAATCGATAGAAAATGACGTGAAATGAAACCTTACTGTCTTGTCACTTTTGACGTAAAGTCAGTCATGTTTGTTTCATATGTTTTGTCTGGAAGTATTACAGTATTTCTCAGCCTTTAAGGAAGTGTAAAAAGTTTTTACATAACTCTTCAGATGTCTTTTTTAAATATACTCTCTTTGGTTACATCATGCCATTTCTAAAAATACTGAAATGCAGAGTAGAATAACAATTCAGTATAAGAGTTTATCTGAGCCTCCAAAGTAAGAGTCATAACAGTTCTCTCTTCTTTTTCTCACCTTTCCCCCTTGTGGCTGACCTTGATCACTAGAATTTACAAATTCTAGAGTAAGTGGAAATAAATTGTTGTATTTGGCCACTCTGCCCCAAAGTTTCATGTACTTCATACCCTTAAGTGCTGTAAATCATTTTCCTCTGTCCCATGGGCCATTAGTTCTAGTATTGCTTTAGTGACAAACACTTCAAATATGTTGTGCCTCTATTTTGAACACCAAAGATTCATGTTATTATAGTTCTTGCTTGTTTCCAAGTAAAATATACATTATGCAGATGTTTGCTCTGTCTTTCCATGTATCATTCTCTTCTTCTCCCTTTTGTAATGTTTTGGCTGAAATGAACAAATTTGATTCAGAGTACGGTTGTGTGATGAGCGCTCGGACACGTGCAAATTCTCTCTCACTGACTTCTGTATCCAGGTGGATTTTTAAATTTTTTTTTTTTAGTTTAATATTACATCCTGTGTATTGTGACTAAGTGTTCTGGAGAAATGTTGTAAGAAGGAAAGGGAGGAATTTTATAGGTTTGTTAGATAGAACAAAAATATTTAGTGTTATTCTCTAGGCTAAGGTAGAGTTTATTGATTTCTGTGCTAAGAAGGACTTGTTGGCAGTAATTTCTGTGAATGAAGTGTTCAATGTCTTAAGCCTAAAACAAATAGGCAAATCATAGTCTTGAGAAATCTAAACTAAACATCTGTGAGATTAGAAAAATACAAAAGATACCTATCATTGTTTATAAAAACCAAAACCAAGGAGTCCCTGTCTGACTGCTGTGCTCAATCATTATCACTTTGGAGTTTTTCACATGACTTTTGTCCTGCCTCAGAGTCATTCCAGTTGATGAATAGTATTTGAAGAACTTTGAAATACAGAACCTCTGCTTTCAGTGGCTTGGTGTAGGAAGGCATCAATATTTGTAAATCAATACACTTTTTAAAGCTTTGGTTTTGTTTCAGGTTTACTACTGTAAATGAGAATTGGCACTGGCAAACACTGTAAACAACATTTTCTATGTAAAACAGATGTTTCACTTTGAAATAATCAGGGGAAAAACCAAGTGGCCAGATGCTACACTTGAGTCCCAACCACCCCATGCAGTGCTACAGGCTGGGGGAAGAGTGGCTGGAAAGCCCAACGGAAAAGGACCTGGGATGTGCTGGTTGACAGCGGCTGAACATGAGCCAACAGTGTGCCCTGGTGGCCAGTAAGGCCAATGGCATGCTGGCTTGGATCAGAAATGGTGTGGCCAGCAGGACCACAGTGTCCCTCTATGCTCAGCACTGCTGAGGCTGCACCTTGAGTGCCCAGTTCTGAGATCCTCACTGCAGGAAGGACATTGAGGTGCTGGAGCAGGGCCAGAGAAGGGCAGTGAAGCTGGTGAAGGGTCTGGAGGGTAAATCACATGAGGAGCAGCTGAGGGAATTGGGGTTGTTTAGCCTGGACAGAAGGAGGCTCAAGGGTGACCTTATCACTCTCTGCAGCTGCCTGTAGCCAGGTGGTGGTTGGCCTCTTCTCCCAGGCAGCTAGCAACAGGACAAGGGGAAATGGCCTTAAGCTCTGCCAGGGAGGTTCTGGCTGGACATCAGGAAGAATTTGTTCACTGAAAGTGTGGTTAAACATTGGAATGGGCTGCCAAGGAGTTGGTGGTGTCACCGTCCCTGGAAGTATTCAAGAAATGACTGGACATGGTGCTTAGTGCCATGGCAGAGTTGACATGATGGTGTTCAGTCAGAGGTTTTACTCGATGATCTTCAAGGTCTTTTCCAACTGTAATGATTCTATGACTTAATGGTATGAACAAGGAGGTCAGGCTTATGTACTTATGTGTAGCAGTTTTAGGTTACTGCACATGGAGGCTGCTTTCAACACAAATATTACAACCAGTTCAGTTTCTGCAAGTCTGTCTTTTTTATTCTTTTTCTTTGGGGGGTGGGAGTTGGGGCAGGGAATGGTGGTGGTAAAGTATAGAAAATACTCTATGTGACAGAAGACTCAGCTGTGAAGAAAATCAAGATGGAAACAGTACTGAAAAGCTTACAGGGCAAAGTTGCAAGATAGATTTCTTTAGAAATAAATGTTTGTTGTGTTTACATTGGGCACAGGGTAGATGTTACAATCTGTTGTATGAGAAACTGTATCTGTTCATATGGTTCTCTGGAGTGATGTCTTTGTGCTTCCCAAGACAACAGAGACTATGTAGCTTTTGAAGTTGCTTTGTTATACTATAATCTCTTAAGCGTCATTCCAAATGATGGTCCCTTTTACCATCCATCCACAGTGGCTGAGTGGGAAAGTATCTTAAAGAAATGCGTAATTTCAAAATGTGAAAAATGCTGTATCTATCTTTAAAATGGATTTCTGTGTCTATTACATATATATCCAATATATATCCATTGAAGATTTTTTTTTGCAAAACAAGTGTTTTGTGAATTTCTAGAATAGTGTTCTAGATTACAATTTAATCATTACTGTAATGGGGATGAGATGAAATGAGAGAGATTCTGCTCGTAAATGTGCTTATTATCTCTCTACCTTCCCTCTGCTCAGGTCATCAAGACTCCAATGACCAGCCAAAAGACTTTTGAATCTCTTATGGATTTCAGTAAAGCAGTAGGAAAGAGTCCTGTCAGTTGTAAGGTGAGTATGTTTTGACTGTACAGTGTTCAGAGGGTCTGTTCTTGTAGACTGTTAATTTTAAGGTGGTAGGTTTTACTGGATGTAAGAGCATTTCAAGAATTTCCAGGTTACTTCTTGTCCAGTTTCTCTTCCCTACTAAAAACAGTTTGACAAAGAAAACATCCACAATTACCACAAATTCTTAAACGTCAGGTGACTCTAGACATTTTGTCTAGAGCAGAAAAACTCACAAGTATCACGGTTTACAGTTTTGGAGTCTGTTTTTAAAGTCCTGCAAAAGCCTAGACTGGAGAGCTTAAGCAAGAACTCATCTTTTGCTGTGCCAGAGACAAGACTGCTGCCTCTTGTACTGTGAGGCAGTTGGATGAATCCTCCCTGGTGTGTGCTCATTCCAAGCTTTTCTTAAGACTGCAGTAACGAGACACAAATTAATCTTCATTGCTTCGCAGCTTTGGTTTTTTTTCTCTAGAGTAACACCCTACTTCCTAAGCACACTTTTTCTGAATCCATTAAGTTTGGTCTGGGTAGCTTTATGCAAGCTATTGCCTTGAGTTTCACAGCCCCTAGGAGGCATTTGAACATAAAAGAAGGGCCTGCAATCCAGTAGTTACCAGTAACTCAGTGTCTGGATACTGGACTCTAATTCTGGCTATACTGCTTAATTGCTCTGTGGCCTTAGTTGACTTTTCTCCTGTTTTTGTCACAGTTTTGCAGTATGTAATGTGTAGAATATATAATGAATTGTTATAAATTAACTTGGATAGAGACTAATGCAGTCTCTGTGTCTGAACTGCTTTTTTTTTTCAATTCTTGTTTGTAGAAGAAACATTGCTTGGAATTCTCTGGATTAAATATTGAGATAAAATGAGATAAAACATCTGAAACAGTAATAGTGTATGAAATAATGCTATATTTGCAAAGCTTTTTCTCTTGTGTTTGTATTATCAATTTTGATTAAAGCTTGTGTGAAAAGTTCTGTATCCATTTGTTATCTTCTGACGGTGTGTATTTTATCTTTTCTTTGATAGTGTTGATGCTTGCTATGGAAATGGTCCTAGCTTTCAAAAGTGTGGTGTATCACAGTGAGCAGTGGGGAAGACATTTCTGGTAGTGGACACACAAAAAAACCTATTAGAGAAGAGATGCTCTTCTCCTGTCCTTCAGGAAATGGCATCATCAGAATTTTGATAAAGAAAAGACATTTGCCAACTGGCCACATTAAATTGTTTTAAGATTAAAATTGAGTTTGGCTTGTAGTAGTCTTATTGTTCTTTGTCATGATGAATGTTTATGCACTATTCCTTGTTTGTGAAACTCATCTTTTATGTTTTAATACTGAGCAGATAAATCAGATGAAAAATACAATTCAGAGAGTGTCATAAATCGATGACACACTAAGTTTCTTCATCCACTTGTTTCATTTGTCATGTAGCGTTTGTGTGTAGTACTGGTAAAGAATGTGAGCTTAGAATCCCTTTTTTATTTTTCATAGGATACTCCAGGGTTTATTGTAAACCGTCTCTTGGTGCCGTATATGATGGAAGCTGTTCGACTTTTTGAGAGAGGTATTTGTTGGGGTATTGATTTCAGGGAATGTTGACATATAACACTACTAAATGTCACTTCAGAAAAGCCTTGAGATTCCCTCAAAATTTTCAGATCTTAAAGGCTGGAAGTGCATAGTGAACTTCAAAGATGAGCCAGTGTGTGTAACAGGAAAGATCTTGCCTTCACTTTGAAATGTCAGGTTGTGCAGAGTTGGAAGGTAATAGTTACTTGTGAGGGAAATTCCTGGTGGTGGAAAACGTTTCTGACGTGGAGATGACAAGGTGAGTGTAGTGCCATCATAAAACTATCCTTTGCCAAATATTCAGGAACCTCCCTCTCTCTGTCCAAAGAGACGTTGATAAAAGTGATTGAAAATCCCGTAATGGGACCATTAGCAAAGTTCTCCTGAGTTCACTCATATGGGGCTTGTGAAATAAACCACCAATTTTCAGGTGAGGTAAGTAGTGTGGTAGTGTCACACTATGGTACTGGCATACAAGTGATTTGGGCTCAGCTATTGCCACATAAAATTCTACCTGTTTTTTTAGACATAGGTTCCTCTGGAACTCCCATCTCACTGCTGGTCTGTCTTACGCTGATACTGAGGGTAGGCAGAAATAATCACTAATCCCCAAAGAACCACTGAATTTTTCAAAGCATTGGAACTTGTTTTGAAAAGAAAACAAGCCAGTAATGAATGTAGTGGATAAAGAGGAAATTACAGTGTAATTGCTTTTATTTCAAGTGCTCTGCTCATACTGCCATGCTACTAAGAATGTCATTTGAAACATTTTGTTTTTGAAATCACTGGTTTTTCACGGATGAAAGCACTCCATTTTCAGGATTTCACCTAATATGCTTTAAATATTAAAAATCTCTTTTAAAGCACATGGAAGAGATGGTTTGATCTCCAGAAAAAAAAATAAAACAACACTACTTGTTTATCCATCAACAGATGTACCTAATTACATCTCAAAGGGAGAAAAGAGAAAATTTAGTGACTTGAAAGGCAAAGGCATGGATGTGAGGGGGCATTATTCTCTTAGAGAAAGTCACAGTTTTAAATAGAGTGTGTGGGTGTTTTACTGTGTTTAAAAGAGGTGCCTTTGTTAAGTCACATGTATCATTGTGCATATTTCAGGAGACAACAGAATTTTAATTTAATGCAGGAGAAAACAGTCGCTGAGTTTGTATGTTAAAATTGACTGGTTTCTGCCTAAGCAAAACAATATTTTGATTTAATCTTTATTCTGTTTGTATTCTTTTCCACAGTATGATATTTCCAAACTTGTTAAAGTTAATTTGTGGAATTTTAATGAAATCTATTTAAAAAGCTGGTTGATGTTCTGAGAAGACTGATGGCTGTCTTTTAGTTCATGTTTTCCATTGAGTCAGGTTGAATTTTTACCATATCCTTTGTGTTAATCCTCAGAGTAGACACTTGAGCCAGATTGTCATCCGCATTAGAATGAAATTGTGTCTCTTTCCTGGCGACCTCAAGCACTGAAATACCTTTGTATTGGGCCAGTCTTGAGTTTTTATTTATACACAATCTCATGCTGTTAAATCTGCACTTTTGCATAATCTTTAGTATATTAACAGTGATTTAAGCAGGGGGCATATTATAATGTATGGTGGTCTGTACTTCCCTTAGTGGAAAAACTAAAAAGCAGTCAAGTTTATATAGAGTCTGCTTTATACTAGGAGAGACTATTATGAATTAGTGGTATAATCCTTGCTTGCCCTTTTACTATTTTTTATTGTATTGTAATGAAACTATACACTGTTGAGTGGCCATGTCCTAAGTTTGACAAAGTGGGACAAATCTGCTGATAGAACAAGTATGTACACCTGCATCAACTTCAAATGAGCTTAGGATTTAGGCGTCTTTGAATGTGGGGAACTGAAATTATGTTAGAATTAAGTAAGGTTACTTTTCCAGGTTTCTCAGAAATAAAATGAGGTTTTAAAAAAGCCCAAGCATTGTCAGCTTTAAAGAGTAAAGGGAGATATATATAAATTATTATTTCATATAGAACTGTCACTGGAGTTGTTGCCTTTACAAGAGATTTTGTAAATTTATTTCTAAGAATCTCTGACCTTAGGCATATAAATTGCATAGGCTATGTCTGCCAAGCTTCTGGACACCCTGAATGCCTGTACACATTGAGCATGGAGGTTACTTAACACGTACCTCTGGGATTTGGATAACTTCATCATTTTTTACAGGACCTTCAAAGAAGTGCACTGCCTTTATCAAAATATGTATTATAATTAAGCAGTAGAGGTGCATCTGCTTTGATGACAATATAAAATATGTATTTCCAGGAAAAGAATAAGGTGAATATTAACTGTGACAATACGGAATTTGTATTTTTATAGGCACACACTGAAGTAGAAGTAATAAATTTCTGATAATTTTGATTTTTTTTTTTTTTAACAACTTTGGAATTCACAAATTTAACTGCACCTGCATAGTCTTTTCAGGTCTCTCCTGTCTGCCCTCTCTGATGCCAGTAGATATCCTCCAGTGAAAGCAGCTGTAACTAAGCATGCTACTCAGCTGCTCCTGCTCCCCTCTCCGTGCCTGCCTTATCCATCAGCTGGATATCACTTGTCTTCTGGCAGTTGTAGAGTAAGGGTAGGTCTGTCCTGTGCATCGTTCAAAAGCTGCTGCCGATCTCATGAAGCTGAAATTGAGTAATTTCCTTACTTACCTATTCTGCTGCCTCTAAAAGAAACTCTTGATTCTTCACAGTGACCAGTTCTTCCTTTAGTCTTTCTGATAGGTTCAGCACAGTAGCTGTGGCTCCCTCAGTAGCATAGTGATCTGTATAGAAATGCAGGAGGAAGCTAGAAAAATGGAAAGCAGGCCTGCAGGGCGCTTTTTTTTTTTTTTTTTTTTTTTTTTGAGAGAGAGAGAGAGATTCAGCTTTATGCTCCACATGTGTATGCTGACTCTAGTTTTTGTGGTCTGAAACATGCAGAGATTTCTGTGAAGAGCTGCACCAGGGTGAAATAACACCCTGTTAATTATTTATAAGTGGTGCCAAGTAGATGTGGAATCTTCTCTGTTCATCAAACTGTCAATCTTTTCTCCAGGAGATGCATCAAAGGAAGATATTGATGTTGCTATGAAGCTTGGGGCTGGCTATCCCATGGGTCCATTTGAACTGCTGGACTATGTTGGGTTGGATACCAGTAAATACATTATAGATGGTACTGCATGCTTATTTTGTTCTGTTTTCCCCCTTTTTTAGCTACACTGTAGATGTTTTAATGCAAATGTGACTCTTAATTATTTAAACTGAATGTTTATGGCATAGCCTTTTAACTGTTCAGGAGAAAGGAATGAGAATTCAGCTCAGAATGCTGTGTGAGTACAGCATTTGTATTGCATGCTTGTACCCTTTGTACATGGGGACAAAACAGTGGTGGTTTTGCTGACTTCACTGAGTTCCAATTGGAAAATAATAATAATATTAATGGTACTTTATATAACTAAAAGAATCAGTGGGAAGAGAGACATGTACTGGAGGTAGGAAATTCTGATGAAAAGCAACAAATGTTGAGACTCCCTATCCTTTTTCTGCCAGCAGTGTTTTCATTCTTAATTAATAGGAAACCCAGTAAATACCTCAAAAGATATAAGTAAATCATCTCCCTTTCACTTCAGTTTCTAAGCGGATGAATGTCAATACAGTAACAAAAACACACCTAATTGGTGATGGTTTGTGGATGGTTGGTGTATTCTTTTGAATGAGCAGCTTAAATATTCTCCAAGACAAAATGTCACTTTGAAAAGGGCATTTTCAGTGAAACCTCTTTTGCTTTTAGTTAGTACCGTGGAGTAGCATTACATTGTTCTGATTGACCATGTCTTTCGCAGGTAGAAATTCAACTTGGAATTTCTTTGCACTTTAATTTCTTTTCTACTAGCCATTGTTTTATTTCCTTGTACTTATCTATGCTTCAAAAGTTCTTAATTTTTAAAAAATATTAAAAATCCTCAGTCCTGGAGATTATAGGGTGTTCAGAGTACACTATGCCTGAAGACTAATTGATAGATTTGCTCATAATCATCAGTAGTGATCTGTTCTTTATGAAGCTCTACTGAAGGGTCTCAGAGAGTCTACAATAAGTTCCAGACCTCCTCCAGTTTTCTGACCTCTGAATATTTTTCTAAGGAGATGCAGATCTCTATTATCTTTGCATATAAACAGAACTGTTACTAATTCATCCGCTTCCTTTCCTTTCCAGGATGGCATTCATTAGAGCCCAACAATCCTCTTTTTGCACCCAGCCCACTCCTGAATAAACTGGTAGCAGAAAAGAAGCTGGGTAAGAAGACTGGAGAAGGATTTTACAAATACAAATGAATTCCACACCTCAAGAGGTGTTAAACTATCTGTGTGCTATTCAGCGTCGCCATATTAACGGTGAATTCTGTTTAACCTACCCGAGGATGGCACAAGCTGCATTTAGAACATAACCCACCTCTGAACTGAGTGATTGCACTAGTTAATTATGGTCAAAACTTGATTTGGTAGATTATTTTTTTCTTGTAATTCCGAAAAGCTTTCTATGTACAGTGCCTTCATAAAATGTCAATTTTTTCAGGTGCAGTACAGAACGACAAGTGAATTTATCTATTTGAAACATTATTATAGTGATGGGAAATATCTTAAAAATAACCTCACTTTCTTAAAAATAAAATTTTCAACAGTTCTGTATTGATTGTCATGGCTTGCAGTTGGTGTACTTGGATGGAGTCCACTGGGTGGCAGTCTCTTTTCACGCTGGCAAATGTAGCAGCGGAAAGGCAGTAAGTTGTTTTGTAAGGATTTTTCTTAAGTGTGGTGCTAATCTATAGGTGTAAATTACAGTGCCTTGGACAATAATTTTTTGAAAGTCACATTTAAAAATAAATAAAAAATCCCACAATGGCAGGCTGTGACCCAAACAGAAGGTTCCTAATACAGCATTTAAAAGCAGAGCTCATTACCTGTGTTGGGATTTTCTAGCATATTCTGGTAGTAGTTGAGGGACTGCTTTTACTAGGTGCTATAGAACTCTAATGAAGACTTCTAGGTGATTTCTATTCTGAAGGGCCTAAGCTAGGAAGCTGGTGAAAGCTTCTGTATGTTTTCTCAAGTCCTGTAAATTGGCTTTATTAAAGTGTCATTTTTACACAGTACACTACTACTGTAGTTGAGGACTTTCGGGATTGCAGTTGGGAGTCTGTGCTATGTAAACAAACACGTGTCTCTCTCTGTGTGAGGCACCTTCTGTTTTGCAACTTTGTTTCCGTGGGGCGTAATGGAGCCTGAATTTGTCCATGGTGGGAGCTCATCAAATCCCGTCTTTTCTTCAAATACTGCAAAGCAAGTGGGCATGAGGGTTGCTGTTCCAGTTCAGCAGAGTGGTAATGTTCCTTTACTTTGTGTACAAATTGCTTACATGTGTATTTTCTAATTAAAGAGATCATGAATAATTATTTAACACCAAGTTGCCTCTTCCTCCCTCCTCCAACATCTAATTCAGATTGCGTATAAAGAAACTGAGGCTGACAGATGTTAATTTCCTTGCACGCGATCACACAAGAAATCTCTGAGTAGAGAATAAAATGTTTTGGTTTACTGGATCCTAATTACAGGTCATCTGATTTTGAGTGGCTTGTCCTGAAAGAAAAGGGTGAGAGAGAACTGGTACTGCAGAGAGTCTCTTTTCTTTACTAATATATTGATAAATCAACTTGGTTTGACTAAAATAGAGTCTTGCATATGAAATCTGTTTCACTTGGAGGTTCTTAATGCCTGTAGATCAGTTTAGTGACTTTTAAGTGCTGCAGGGTAAAGTTAGCTTCAGTACTACTGTTTCCAGTAGTAATTAAAAATGGGAACGTGTATTACTCCTGTGTCTTAAAAAATGCTATTTGGTTTTTATGAAAACATTAAAGCAGAATTAACTTGCTACTGCTCCCTTTACTTGGAAGGTCATCTTTAAATTGGAAATGGGTAGTTTTATAGCAAGGCATAGGCTATTTAATGTTAAATGTGGAAAATATTTTTCACTATTAAATGTGATATTTTAGAAAAATAAGCTTTCTCTAAAACAGTGTTTTCCTTTCAGGAGCTCTAACAGGCATAGTATGTGTATATGTAATACATAAAAGAAACCTGAAATAGAGGCATTTGTGTGTTTGACTTGCTATTTGAGAAGAGACTTCTTTTTCTCAGTAGCAAATAGGCCATGTGGAGGTACTTTACTGGTGGGTGGGAATGGTTTGTTTTATCAGCATGTGGGGTGCTGTGCCAGGATGAGCAGAGACGAGATAAAGGGCAAAAACTTTAAATACTTCTTCTTAAATCTAGATCAGAACATATAGTGGTAACTGAAGGCGTTGAATCAAGGTAAGCCTTTTCTTTTGCTCCTCAGTGGGGAGGCATGGAGAATGTAGAAGTCCCTTTTAAGGCTCAAAGTTGTGAGGAAATTGGTCAGAAGTAGGATATTAAATAGTTGCTCCTGAATTGTCAAAGAATTTCTACAGCTTTGATAGTTTAAAGATTTCTAGGGGGCCTAAAGAATAGGCAGTGAAATCTGTCACCAGCTTTTCCTCATAAAGATTATTTCCCAGCCCTTTCCTGAGGCTGTGACTTGATGCAGAGGTACGAGTCACCTTCCACTGCACATAGGGTTGACAAAGGGGAATCTCCTGCTGGTCAGTAGCTCAGACTAGGGTGTGTTATGTTAGACCTGCTCTTACCAGTGAGCTCTTCCTGAATTTTTATTAATAGTGGAAAAGAGATTGTGAAAAAAAAAAAAGAGGGATAGAAGAGAAAGGAGGGAAGGGTGTTTCTCTCACTGCCTACTTTTAAAACCCTTAGTCTGTGTTATCCTTTCTGTCAGCAGGCCTCACAGCAGTCAAAGCTTTGAGATGTGTGCTTGGCACAGCTCAAGGGCAGCTTGACAGCTAACAGCTGAGGAGTCAGACATGAGCCCAGCCACTGCAGCTGGGAAGATGGCTCCAGATTCAGCATCTGGGTCATTTCAGCTGCCAAATGTGCTCCATCTGTGGTCAACCTAGCTGCTGACGCGGCTGGGGAGGAGAGCACAGCACAGTACACTTTACAGAGGGAGTTGAAAGCAGAATCTTAATTGCACTGGAGGAGGGTGCTCTGCATGAGTGGCTTATGGAGTATAAAGTGCAAGAGGTGGCAATGAAGTTTGATCTGAAGAGGAATTAGGTGTGTAGAAGTTAAAATTTCGCTTTGCTCTTACAAATGAAATATTCTCCATTAAGGGCACTAAACATGTTAATACTTGTATGTGGGTCAATAGTAGTGGCTGCTGTGTTGAGTGCAGATGCCCTGAAGTTCTGAATCTGCATCTGTGTTTGCAAATCATGGAGCTTTTTCAGTGTACTACCATAGGAGACTAATTTTCATGAAAGATACTGGTATCAAAGTATGGATTTGAATCTGGAATGGAAAGTGGAATTTGTTGCTTCCTCCTTCTTTCATTTTGGGGACTTGCAGAATATCACTTTGGTAGGAATTCAATTGGGAAAACAGCATTCCCAAATAATATAATGTATATTAATTGTCTGTTGATGGAAGTTTAGCCCCTGGAAATGAGTAGCTCTTGTCCAGATGAGAGTTTTGTGAACTTATGACTTATTTTACACAATAGAAAGAAGGGTTGATGGAAAAACAGCATAAAAGACTTGGAAATCTGTCTTTTTTTCTTAGACTAGTTGTATTTGTCTCCCAAGCCATCTGACTCAAGGGTAGATGACAATGCAAATGTCCTTCAACAACGAGTTAGAAGTTAACTCCAGCATCTAGCATGGGTTCTTCAGAGCCATGAGATCCAGTACTACCAGCCCTGTGCTCCAGCACAGAATCATGTCTGAAATGCATGGTAGTGGCTTCTCAATGAGATTCAGGGTTTTGTTTTGGTTTTGTTTCCTTAGTGCCCCAAAGGTGGTCTTGGTTTGAAAAGATCTTTTGTGTTCCTGACTTTGTGCCAGGCCTTGGTCAGTAAAGTCTGCAAATGAGTTACACATTGTAATGTATTCTTGTGGCAAGAAAGGTAGGTGCTAGAGGATGTAGGTACTAGCAAACAACCTCATTTGGGTTACTTTGTACTGTAATTGCAGTGCAGTATTGAGGCCCAACATCCCCGAGGGCAGTCATTTAGGTGTGTGCAGTGTAGTAGCATAAAGGTGATGGGATTGCATTGTTCCTTGGGGAAAAAGTATGACCAGCCATGAGGAAGCACGTGCTGTTTCTGCAGCTGCTTTGGGAAGGCACTTCTGACTTATTTTATTTCATGAAAAATTTTCTTCCTTGCTGAGAGATTGGAAAATATGTATGAAAACTACAGGTGCTTGCAGTTGTCTAATGGATTCTTTGTGTGGCATCCACTGTGTAGCATCATGAGATACAAAATGTTTTCCATGTCTCAGAGTACTGCTCCGCAAGCCTGTGTCCGTTGTTATAGATACATAGCTGATGGTTACTGCCAGTGTTCATACTAATAATTTTTGTTAAGCTATCAGCACCTAATTGCCAAAGTTTAATGCATGCTTGTTATTTTTGAGTCAAGAGAAAGCCACCTTATGGTACTATGTGGCTTTAAAGATGTGGGCAAACCAGAAGCAGTTTTTGTAGTTTGTAGAGACTAACTTTCCCTAAAAATTTACTGCTGAATGTTTTGGAGCTAATTTTTTCAAGAGAAGCAATAGTAGCTGTGCACCTGTAGCTGTGGTGCTACATACAGCAGTGACCCACATCTCTGTATTTTTATTCATTACAGTTTGCAGCCATGTGAGCAATTATAAAACTGACCTAAATCATGCCTTTTTGCTGTGCTTTTTGGAAGAGCTGAGACCAGGAGCAAAAGCAGATGCTGTGATTCTTTAGAGAGCTAGATCTTTTCATGTTATATGTTCCTTCAGTAGTTTTTCCTGTTGTTCACAGCCAGACGGAAGTGCGTGTACTGAATGCTGTTAGAGAAGGGTTAAGTAGAGCCACAATCTTGTAACTGTAAAGCTGATTTGTAGAATGATGGGCCTTGAATTTTATGATCTTCTCAAAAGTTCACGTGAAAACTGAAATCACTTTTTATATACCATTTGCTATCCAGTATACTGTTTCATTTATAAATGCAATGCGATGCAGTCTTAAATTAAATGTATATGATCACAGGACTGTTTGTCATGATGTCAGGGGTTGTTACTGATAATATATTAATTAGATTTGGGTTTGCATGCCCATGGAGCAGCTTTGCACTTGTTCAATTCACTCTTCTCTTTTATTCCCTTAGAGGTTTTCTATTTGGTTTTCTGTAAATTGCAAATAACTCACAGCAGTGCATTCCTTGCAGAGAAACTAGAACCATAAAGCTCTGATGCTAGCTGGAAGTTTTGGTTGCTTCTGGGGCAGGAATAATACAAAGCATCAAACCTAGTTATTAAAGGAGCCGTTTCTTTTGGAAACATGGTGGCATGAGGCATCACAGTGAGGCGTAAGGCCAAGTTTTGTTTCCAGCCTGGAGTCAGATGCTGTAAGTTGGCCAGGGCACAGGAGGATATTTTAGCACAAGGCTTTTGCTTGGCGGGCACTAAGGAACTTGTCGCTTACTTTGGCTGTTCCGTGCTGCCAGATAACAGGATTTTTTCCTAGCCCGTTGTTTGCTGCTGCTTTGCTTTGTGCATCTCTGTCCTGCCTGGTAACAGCTTCTTCTATTCTGGTCCAGTTTTTCTGCCAGCAACCACTTCTAGGGTGGTTTTCTGTAAATGAACAAACCCTTACAGTATTTGCTAGTTAAAGAATGCAAGTTTTTTGTCATTAGTAACCGAAACCCCCCATTTGGAGTCTTGGCTTCAGCAACAAAAATGTTGCGGATTAACCACTTTCACCAGCAAGAGGCTTTCTGATGAGCTGTGGGAAGAAGTGTATGCTTGGTGGTAGGTCTACAGTAAACAGCTGGAATTTGCATGTGGTGAATTAGCACCAAATAAAATCCCCTTTTTTTCCTTAATTATCCCTGCATACAAAAATGGATCTATTAAACATCTGTACAATAGAAATTGGTAAAACCACACATTTACAGTAAGTGGATCTTCTGTGCTCTGTTGGTGGCAGGACCTGTGTAGGTAACACAACAGTCTGTGACCCAGTGGAGGTACCATTCTGGTCCCTGACTCCTCTGCATGCAGTGATGCCCTGAGTCAGGTTGGAGCACTGCAGCCACTGGAAGGAAGCCTTGGCCTCAGCTCGGAATCTTCAGCTACTTTACAGTAACTTTGTTTGAAAGCTGCTGTTCTGAATCCTACAAAGCTGTAAGCATAAGCAGGTGTAAGATATACTGCATTTATATTTCATAGGCTTTTTAGTTCTTTATTTTCTTTAAAGATGTTGTAAAAGGTAAAGTGTTTCTGACAACTGCTTGAAGTCCTTATTTCTGTGAAGATGTCAAGAGGGCTAATGGGTTCCTTACAGCTGATGTTGCAATTCTTTCTTCATTGCAATTTAGGGTAAAGTTTCTAAAAGCCTTTTATTTCAGTTGGAAGCCTAGTGATGTTTTCCAGGATGTCTAAGCAGGTGAGGCATCTTCCAGTGATTTCTTCTCAGCACTGAAATCCCTCTCAGAACTTAAAGAGCCTGATTTTGGGAGTCCTAGTTTTATTTAAATCTTGAACTTAATTTGCAAAATAATGGGGAATATTAGAAGAGAATTGTCATGGACTTTAATGGCAAGTTTTCCCACACCCCTTCAGTTCTTGAGAGAATGTGAAAGAAAAGAGCAGCTTCCATCATTTTCCTCCTCTGTTTGCTATTTATCTACTTTCCTGAACAGAATTCATTGCAGGAACAAAATTCTGCTCTTGCTAATTAGTAATTTCAGACAGGAGCAATCAGACTGTGCAAAAACAGTCCAAAAAAATGCTGCCTCCTGATTTCTTCGCCAGATCCCTTCACTTTCTTTTGAGTCAAAGGGTTATCACAACTGCTTATGGATGGATATCTGGTTGCTCTTGTGCCATCATTGCCAGAGAGCAACCAGTGAAAGTTAGGCACCCAAATAATGTTTTGAGCACCTTAAAAAACTTGTGTGAGTCCTTTGAGGAAGGAGCACGGATGAAATAGACTGCAGGGAAATACTTCATTGAGAGAGAGCTGATTTGAATGAGGCTGTGGATTTTAAAACCCAGTCAGGGTGGTTTTAGGCAAACGGCAGTGTCTGTGAAGTGTGAGATCGATGATAGGAATTTAAATAGATTAGAGTAAGAGACAGAAGATACTTGGAGAATGTAATTTATTTAATGCTAGAGAGATGAGGTTTTTAAAGTGGTAAATTTTTATTTTACAAAGGAGAGAATGTCAGGGAGAAGATGCTGTCAATTTCACATAAGTGGTTTTCCCAATATAATTTTTTGTATTTCTTTAAACAAAAGCAGTAATTGAAACTGAGGAAGAAGTCTTTCTTAGTGACTTGGCATTTTATTTTTGGCTAAGACTGAAAGCTATTGTTACCCAAGTTGATGCTGAACTGGAAAATCTATGAACTGAAGCCAGTATTCTTACTTGGATCTAAGTTTGGAAGGACATTTGGTTGTAGAGTAAAAGATGAACATAGAGTTTACCTCAAGGACAGAATTATACTCTAAGGATTATTTGCACAGGTTTACAGCTGAAAATGTTGCTTATCTTATTGACATGACATTTAAAGTAGCATGCCAATGGAAGGGGAGAATTATGGCAAACGATGAGTATGTCAAATGATCTTACAATAGGCACGGTCTTCACCTGCAGGCTCATTGCTTTTCTAGCAAAAGGCAGAGCTTTTCTACTGTGGTAGAGATTTCTAACATTACAAGGAGGAAAGTTTCCAGTGAAAACTGCGATTTTGAAGAATCGCTTTTATTGTGGTTTTAGGGAACTGTTTCAGTAAGAGATCTGGGCTTATGGCTGGTATCATTTTAACTTAGAATTTCATTTTAATTCACATTATGAGAGTAGTGCACAGGCACATAGCTCAACTTACAACTGATTTATATTGAAATAGGGAAAGAAAATCTAAAAATCAAAAAGGAGTGCCACTTTCCCTGCTTTCTGCATGTAAGGAAGTTGTTTTGGAAAACTTGCTGAATCTGCTGAGAAATAGAGAAAGAAGTAACAGAGATAGATAATTGACATGGCCCCTGAAAATCCAGCATGTGTTAGAGGATTTTAGATACCTTTAAATAGAACTGATTTAAAGATGTGAATTAGCAAGGACATCCTTCAACCCCAACTATTGTATGATCCAAAGAACTTGGCAGGCTTTTCTGTCCTGGTTAAGAGTTGTCATTTTCTGCAAATCACCTAATTTAATTAAGTTTGGCTACAATGTCTGAAAAAAATTGGATGAAATCGTGAGAAAGTGCTGCCTAGTGTTCAGCTAGTAGTGGTAGGTAGTTGGGACTGGTGTTAGCATTTTTCCACTTCATCCTCTCTGTGAGCTGTTACTTCTGCTTAGTTACACCCTCAGCCTTAAGTGTGAGTCTCTCCACACTTCCCTGGGATCATGGAAGGGTAATGCTACAGTAGTAGTAGTGCACAATAGAAAATAGTTTGAGCGAAACACTTCAATCCATACCCATCATCTTTCTCTGTGCTTTGTTCTCTGTGTTTTGTCTCACTTCCCTTGCCTTTGCCTCTGAAAGTGAGGTAACACCCCCCAAAAAATGACAAGGGGTTAAGCTAGTGAGAGAACTGCTGGGCTAAGGTGATCTGAGGAATTCTTTGAATACTGGTTGATAAATACAGTATATTCCATGGTTATATAATTGTGTGGTAGTTATGATAACTATACCTGTGGTTGTATGCATCTCATTTAAAACATCCCTTAATTGTTCTGTTGTTTATGTGAATTCCATCTAATTATATTGATCCTCACAACATATCTGGGAGCTGACAAAGTACCATCCTTCAAATGTGCTTGGGGAGCAGATATACAGAGAAATTCTTCCTTCAATTGACTAGAAAATAGCCTTTCCCCCTATTTTTATTTCAAGTGGCCAAACTGGATGGAATGAAAATACAGTATGGGTGTTAGACCTGTGCTAGATTTAAGTCCATCTTTTTAGGTTAGTAGAAAATCCAGCATTAGGTCATTGGAAAGGGGAAGACTTCTGTGTGGACAAGAGCAGTTACCAGTGCTGTTCCATCAGCAGGGAACTCCGACTGCCCATGAGGAGAGGGCAAGAGCAAGGGAGTCAGTCAAACACAAGAGAGAAGGGGGAAGAGGGAGAAACCCTAGAGCAGGAAGGAAATCAGATGCACCAGAGGAAGAAGGGAATAAACTGCTTGGATATTGAGAAACTGCTTGCTATTCTGTTTCAGTAAGTTAAGTAAATTCACACTTAAAAAACAATTAAATATGGGGAGTAACTGCTTTAAAGTACCAGTGTAGGCAGAACCAGACTGCTTAGTGGTTAACTGAGTGCTGTGAGTGGTTTTGTTTCTGGGTCATGCAGTTATACCAGTCCCACACAAAGGAAAACTTTAGACCATATGTGAAATCTTCCATATAAAATTTGTATTTCTGAACAGTGACTAAAACCACTCATGGCTAAATTTGTTGAGGGATATTAGATTAAGGTGTTTTTGATTGTGAACTCTTTCAGGATATTGTAATAAAAAGTTGACTAGAGTTTGAACTTTCAGGTTTTTACAGGAAAAAAGCAGTGGCCATTCTGCCACATGGTTTGTTTGCAAATACGGTTCCTGCCTGTCTACTTTAGGATTGGGTGGAGTGAAAGAAGTTGCTGATGATGTTAGTCATGACAAAATTAAACTTTTCACAGGAGAAGAGTAAGAAGGAAAAATAGTTCAGGGTAGCAAAAGCAGCAACTGGAATGTAAGAATCTTGTCCATCTCAGGCTTTGGAACTTCATCTTAGGCAAGAGATGTAGTCACTGCCATGTTGTGCTGTGTCCTGTCTCCTCTTTTGTTACCCAGCACTTTGCTTTCACAGGCATGTGCTGAGGAAAACTAACTCTTCTATGGCATTTTGCTTTGTTGAGATTGGAGTCTTCATTTCTGTGGCTTATTCTCTCTGTCTTAAAAGACAGAGATGGTCCTAGCTCAGCCTAATAGATACCCTGTAGGATTTTTTTAGCCACTTTTCTTAGCTGTAGAAAATTAGTACAAATTCAAAGAGTTTCCTCTCAAAATACGTGTCTTGACCACCATTAAGTTGTGGAGTATGTTATTTTTCTTATTCTGATGAAGATTTTATTATGTCATAGTTACCTTTTCCCAGCACAGTTCACAGGAGAGATCAGTTCTTGGGTGAGTTGCTATTATAGAGTGAAGCAGATGGAAATTTTTCTCCTAGCTCTGCTGGTTCATGCTGATTTTCTGTAGCTGACAGGGATGAACAAACCTGTCGCTTACTTGTATATGTTGAGTTTCTGGAAGGTGCCATGGGTGAGTTTATCTAAATGTGTTTTGTAGAACATCATTCACAGGAAGAAAGCCTTAGTATCCCAGATGAGGTATGCAGTGACTATTACCTCAGCCAAGCAGACTGCTGTGATTCAGTGAAGGAGGAGTGTGCCAGCCAGAGAGGAGGTGTCATGTAAAACCTATGGCCTGAAGGTATGAGCATTTACCTAGGAGGATGGGGAGCAGTATTTCAGTCCTTGCTTTGACCTGGCCAAAAGCTGGTGATTAACAGGTTCCTTTCCCGTATTTCTGGCAGATGGGTTTCTTTTCCTGGGGCTGCAGATGCCTGTTTGCTTGCTTGCTTTCTAAAGCTGATCTTTGTGACAAAACTGAGGGTGAATTCATACATTAACCCAGAGTTTCTCTTCCTGGAAAAATGAGTATGTTCAGGCACACTTTCTAAATTTGTGGTTTCATCTCAGAGTGTGTTTACGGCCAACTGTTTTCCTGTTACAGCTGCTATCCTTTTGGCTAACTTCTGTTTTAGCCCAGTAGTTTTTCACTGATTTAGGAGAAATGTGTTCATAGCTGACAGGCTTCTGTCTATTTGTGGAGTCATTTCTTTCCCATTTGATGTTCTACTTTGAGTTAGGCCTCTCCAGGAGAGGCTTCCTGGCATGTTAGTGCCCTTGTGAATGAAAGGAACAAACTGCAGTTGCCTTATGGCAGAGGTTACCAAGCATTTCTTAGTGTGTGCAGTGTCCTTCATTGTCTGCCAGTCTTGCTTTAGCCTAATTGGCTGCCATGTAGATCAGAGCAGGAGGCCACCATGAAATAGAATCATTGCTTCAAAGCCTTATGCACTGCAGTGCTTTCAAAGGAGTGCAGACAACTGCTTGCTCCACAGCTGGAAGCAGGGATTGGGTCCTTAAGGTCCCACATTTGCTGCCAATTGACCTTACCATTGAGCTATCGTTTGTACAACTAACTTAATGCCTTTTCTGTTAGCTAATCCAATGCAGGAACTAAAACAGAAGATAATTCTGTAGAGGTGGCGAGTCCCTATAAGCTCAACTAGTGAATCCGTCACCACTTGCTATGTAAGAAGCCAGAGTTAGCCTGAAGCATTGTTCTTTTTTGTAACGGAGGGGAAATGGTTCTGGTCTAGGTGATCCAGAAGCCTGAGGAGCCACACCTTCCTGTGATGTTGGCCTGATCAGCTGTAAATAATCCTGGCTCAACCTCACTCTTCTGTGTCTTTGCTGTGTTTTCAGTGAGAGGAAGGCCATGTGTTTCCCAGGTACTGGGATATACCTGTTCCATGATCGGTGCAAGAACTGCTTTTAGCACATTCACAGAACGAAGTGTAGGGGGAGAGAGTGGTTTGTGAATGGTTGTACAGAAGTGTCTGGATAATTAACTCAGCCGCTAGGTAGGAGCATTTAAATCCTTTAAGACGTTTTCTGTGGGAAATACAGGGTAATCATCTCCTCAGGCACTCAAAAGAGACATGGTTAGATTCTCACTTCTGCCTAAATTGCACATCAGGAATTTAGGTGCTGGTTTTGAGTCTCACCTGGAATAATTTATTCCCTATCACAAGGATTTAAACCTAGTCTTACTGCCAGGGTAACACCATCATCGCTAGTTCATGTTTCCTAGTTCATCTATCTCCACTGACAAGCTGGTGCAGTACAGTGAGGGCCCATGTCAGGTTCCATGTCAGGAACAAATTCTGATTAGCAGTGGAAGCCAGAAGTGGACATTAAGTCACAGAGGGTATTCCAGGATAGCGTGGTTACTGTTTCAGGTGCTCACACGGCAGCATCCCAAGCCTTGCATTAGTTAACCTACTAGTTATTGCATATTAGTTAACATACTAGTTGCTGTATATGAAGGGTCTTTGATCTATGAATGAGCCCAACACATGGTGCTTGTTCACGGTATGTTAACAGCAGAGATGTTATTTTTAGCTCCTGAATTTTTTACTATTAGAGCTGAAAGACCTTTCGTCCTTAAGATAGACAACTGTTCATGACAGTGTATTTGGGACAATGTCTTACATAAGGCTGACACCTCTATTTGGAACAATTTTTTTTTTTTCAGAATGGGTAAATAACTTTTTAAATAGCCATAAAAATATAAATAGTCATGTTTTATAAAGTTTTAAAAAGAACTGTTGTCTTTGAAACATGTAATTTACAGATCTCACTGCAGTAATCCTTGATTTAGAACAATTACGGTGCTAAGTACTTGCCTTTTTTCCCCCTTTAAAAACAAAACAAAACCCCAACCCAAAAGCCAGACAGGTTTCCAGCAAAGGCTGGGATAATTGACTGGAATGGAAACGTAGCCAAGTCTTGCAAAACTCCAGTATACAGCTGCTGTTCTCTCAGAAATGTTTTCTCCTGTCATCTGAGAACCTTGTCACTTGGTTTTCTTTTTTGTTTTTAATATAATCACTAGTTGCTAGAAATATATTGCAAGAACCGATGTGCTCGTCACAGTATTACAATTGAGTTTGTGTGCAGGGCACGGTGGTTTAAGAGGAAGCTGTTTTATAACATTTTTAATTATTAAATTTCTTATGCAACAGAGTTTAAGGGTCATTTACAAACAATTCAATTCCAAAGCTTCCTTAGGCAGTAAGTCACTTATGTCATTTCTTGTAGCTCAAGCTTGACTCAGGCCAGTCTCACACCAAACAAGATCTGGGAGCTGGAACAAAAGGAATGGTGATTCAGTGTACAGTTCATAATATTTCTTTGGCAGGGGTGCTCACAGATCATTGGACTAGTTTATCTATGAATACAGTGCGTTTTTTGTTTGAAGTCCTTTAACAGAAGTGAGGCAGCTGTGCTGCTTCTGTGGCAGGAACATCTCATGGGCACCACTGGCATTAGGCAGGCCATGCCGACTCTCTGGATCTGACACCATAAAACCAGGCCCTCCACTGCTGTTTCTGCAGCCAGCTTCAGTCCTTGACTGCAGGATAATTTATACAGCTATAAGAAATTTAACTGTAGGCTCCTACCTCTTGTGGGGGAATGGGCTATATCCAGAAACAAGGGAATCCATATTCCTAATCATCAGCTTAAAAACCACTAATGTGTTCACTAAAGTTTTGCTAGGAAACTGAAGATAGAAGGAGGGATCCTTGGCACTTCCACTTAGGCCAAAGATAACTGAGCAGCACAAGGAATTATTGAGTCTGCTCATGGAACTGAGACTTCTCACTTTTCGAAGAAAAAGTATTTTTTCAAAATTACTTCAGATGAGCAAACAGCTGAACAGACACATTGCATTTCCTAGAAGAGAAGACCAAGCAAAAAGTTTTCAACCTTAGAAGTGACCGTGCCTTCCTGGGCTTACTTCTACCTTTGAGGGATTCTAGTACAAGCCATTCTCATTTTTTTTAAAGCCAGTTTTTCAGACAATTGACTTTTGTTTTATTACAAAGCTTTTATTAAAAAACAAATGCTCAGCACATAAACTGGAATGACAAAAAAAAAATTGGTTGACAGTATTTTTGGCAAAGGCTGTGCCTTACTATTTAAAAAAATGGGTACATCAATGCTCATTTCAACAACTGGCATAAAATCCCACTAACAGGCTAACAAAAACAGATACAAATACAGAACAATTGAAGTAATAATTCAAGTGCTGGGCTTTTTACAAGGAGAAGGGAAATGGGTGAGAAGGAGAACTCACTGCAGTCAGATTTGCTGGATGTATTGCTTATGTTTACAGAGTAGGATGCAAGACTAACATGTCTACTGACCAGCTGACTGTTGTTACATTTATTTAGTTCTATAGGACACTATTATATAGACTGAGAGGCCACTATTTGTTACAAATAGTTTAACAAAACAGCCACCTTTTTTTCCATACTGGTTTTTCCTCTGGCAGAAAAAAAAAGGAAAAAAAAAAGAAAAACTCCTTTTATTTAAAAAGTATTTCAGATTTCTGACACTTGTTTAAAAGCTCATACCTAGTAAAATATACACCAAAGAAATTACAAACTAAAAGTTAAAATATAAAAGCATTCAAGTTTCTTAAAAAAGCTAAAACCAAAATTGATCCTGTCGCACCATTAAATAAAAAGAAGGTTGAGCGCGTCATCCTGGTCCAGGCAAATTCCATTCCTCGATGTGCTGTATGGGGCAGCTGTGGTCTACATTATTCTGTTGGCTGAAGCAGGCGGAGACAGCCATGCTACTTTGTTTGCTGACTCTATATGGACACAGATGAGACGGGGGCTTACGAGTGCAAGGCAGAGGTGAAGACAAAAGCTGCTCTGCTGACCCAGGAGCTCATTTGCTCTATTTATATCGGGGCTGGACCTCGTGATAGTGAAGGATTTTGGCAGTGATTGTCTTTATGATTCAGTGTCTCTAGCAGTGACATCAGGGTGAATGACATCCTGGACAGACTCCTTGGGGGTGGTCTGTGCGGATGGAGGACACACCTAGGGTTTTAACAAGCTTCCATCTCCAGAAGGGGTCCTGGTGTCGCCGCCTTTGCTTTGCAAGTTGAGAAAGCATTTCTTTTCCCACCTACAGGGAAGAGGAGAGAGAGAAAGAGTGATAAAGACTATATGAAGCCTTTTTAAAAAAAAAAAAAAATCCTTCAAAGAAACTGGTGGTGGTTCACTGTAACTCTATGACACAACTGTTTTAGTGGAATGTGCATTTGCAATGTCAAAGTTAAATGCAGAATTAATTGCTACTTGCTTTTGCCTGAAGTTTGCAAGTATATTTATGGAGAATGCTCTGGATTGTAAAGAGATGTCAACACCAACTAGAAAGTGGGGTTTTAAGCATCCAACATGTTACAGAAGTACTTCCCTTTTGTAGTGGATTTCATTTAACTACAACATTTGACCTAGATATCCGTTGCAAAGCTAGACATCCTCAGGCTTTGGTACTGCAGTGGTTGAGGTCAATTAAACCTCTACTTCAGTCTCAAGCTCTACTGCCTGCAGAAATAAAAAACCACTGTCTTCTGTAAGCAGTGTGGTAGAGGAATGTGGCGGGTGAGGCTTGTGTGAACACTAACTACCATCCATTCTTATGACAGGGGAGGATTTGTTCCGCTCTTCAATGGGGTAGTGAACGTCTTCCAGCTGTATAAGAACCATGGGCCTCTTATCTAGCAGTAAAGTTCAGTAGGATCTTGGAAGATTTTATGTTCTTAGAGCACATGAAAAGGCCCACAGTACGAGCCTAGTAGGCATTGCTCATCCAGTGAGGAGCAGTTGTTCATCACTAGGTCTCTGGGTTACTTCAGCTGACTTACGCAATTGCTAACTCAACCATCACCCTGCCCTTCTGACCCAGACAACTGGGTTATAACGGGGCCTCCACCCAAAAGCTGTCTAACAAGTCAGACATTTTTCCACAGAGGGACACGTGCTCTTCAGTAATGGTTTCAGGATTATTGGTATCTCAAAAAATCTGTGTTAACCTCTATGTCTCCATGTACTCATCAAGTAGAAGGCTCAGTGATCAGAGCTTTTGAGAATGACAAAAATTAGCACAAGGATGCAGTTCAGTGGAGAAGGTAAATGAACTTTCATCAGAAAAAAACACAAAAGGCTTAGTCACATAAAGATACACTGCCAGCACCTTGAATCACGCGAGGCATGATAGCACAAGTTTATGAAGACGTGGTTTAAGCCACAAGTCAAACTTCTGTTAGACTAGTCATAATAGATAGACTGCTTGAGCCTGCAAGAGCTACAAGCTGAATTAGTCAGCAAATTTTACATTATGTTACATTACACTGCAGCACTATTTAACCCAGGGCCATTTATAACTGAGCACCCAGCTCCCATCTGCTGCAAGCTTCTGTTGTAAGCCTTTACAACACAAAGTGTTTCACTCATACTTGTCTGAGTACAGCTCCTGAATAAGGAGTTACATTGTTTAAAGTACTCCAGAGTAGAAAACCTCTAAAATTGATTTTGTACCCTTTTATTTTAATCAGTGTAAACTGAGACCTAAAATTTTACTGAACAAGTTGACTCTTCATCAGGGGTCCCCCACCTGGCCATTGTTATAGTGGAAAAGAAAGTTGAGGACACTGAAATTTAGCTGCAGACTAAGGTAGAAAAGACAAGCAAAAATTTATATCAAACTGTTCTGTATAGCTTAAATTCAATGCAGACTCTCTCCTATCCCAAATACCACCATCCCTGATACGTGATGAGAGTAATTTTCACCTGCTGCTAGTAGCCACACAAAGACATTTAAAGCCACTGAGGCCTCTTAAACAGCACAGCTAAAAGTCCACTGGCAAACCAGCAGTTTCAACAGAGGTGGTCTGTATTGACTAATTCAGTTCCTACTTCCTCATAAAACCAGCCCATGTCCCAACTAAAAAAAGCCTTCTGAGCTTCCTGCCTTTTTTTTTATTATTTTTTATAAAGTAGCACAGTGCTCCGTAACACGTGCGGATCAAAGAGCTACGAAGGGCTCTACCTTTCCAAGGAGCACGAAAGAGAAGCCAAGCAAACAGCAGAGAAACACTGGGGAGAGCACCCTGCAGCTTTATATTTATTTTGTGCCTTTTCATCCCGGATTTTCAAAGGTTTGGTCCAGGTTGCTCTTCCTGGGAAGGTTTTCCTCTCAGTCTTACATGAAAACATTCAGCTTCCTGTTGAGGAATGGCCTTGAGGCGCCAGGCCAGTAGTTCACAGCAGTCTGATACAAGTGCTGTGATTCAGAGCTACTCCCCATTAGCAGCCAGGAATGTCTACTTCACTGAAGGAAATGAAATGCTCTTCTGTTGAGATGGTTCCCTGCCTCCTCCCCCCTTCCCTTACCAGCAAGCTGTCTTTGAAGTCAGGAGGTTAAAATAACGACCGTGGCCTTGCTCTGGCCCTCAGCTTTTTCAAACAGCGGCCATTGCTTCTTTCTCAATCCAGAGGCAGCTTTTGCAGCGCCTGCCTCCTTTCCATAGCCCCTCTCAACGCCTAACTATGCCCTGCTCTGCTGGAGAGGCTGCACATACTGCTGTGATTCTGGAAGGGGACAGGCATAGTGAAGCCCCACGTATTTTTATTTCCAAGGGAATACTGCAGCACAGCAAATTACACAGTAGCTCTCCTGAAAACATCATCTAGAACCCAGGCTTTCCCCAGCTGCACATTAAGGGTGCACACTGGAAATTGCTTCTACTGCTGATAAACCAAATAATACCTAAAAAATACGAGTGATGATGGTGTTGCCTTACAGATATAAAACAGGTCAAATCAGGATTCTTTTCAAGAAACCACAGGCATGTGCTAAGGAGACTGAAGACTTCCCACATCTAAGGCTTCACTGGGGGGCTGCAGCTGAAGTCTCGCCAAGCGAGGCATGCCCTAGCAAAGCCCAATCCACAAGTGAAGTCGGCACAAATCAAAGACTGCAATTACAGCTCCCTGGCTGTGGTTAGGCTTCAAAGAAAGTGCTGCAAGTCACATTTTACATATGTGAAGTCTTGAGCCTGAGCCACAATAGGAGGCACTGTCTGTGCCATTTGCAGTGTACATCTGACTGCAGGAGGAAAGACGGAAAAAAAAACCAAACCACCACCTCGAGAAAGAAACAGAAATAAGATTCAAGAATAATGCACTGTAAAAAGAAAAGCCTTACTCCTGAAGTGATAAAACTGTAATCTGTAATTTAGGAATCACTACAGTAAAACTGAAGTCTCCTAGCAAGACTGGGCTCAACAGCTGAGGGCAAAAGCATCACAAGGAGATCAGAAGTCTTCCCTGTGCTTCAGAATGAGATGGATTGAAGGGCGGGTCCACAAAGGTCCTGCACTCCTCCTCTAGACTTTTAACTCAGTTTTTCTAGAACAAGGGAGAGTATTATGCAGCTTCACTCACATCATGCTAATCAAAAAAGTTTATGGAAGAAAGTCAAGAGTGTTTGGGTCAGTCCAGGAGTAGGTACGGAGTAAAAGAAATAGCTAACTCTTCACAGAAAGCAAGAGAAAGTAAGTATTTAACGAGGTCCTTTTTTTCTACACCATTCCCCACCATGGGTTGTTTTCATACAGTTGTAATAAGAGACAAGCCTACATATAACAGTAGTTATATGTATTAAAAAAAAAAAATCAAAAAACCAAAACCAACGTAAAACAAAAAGTCCACCTCCAAACCTGGATTTTAATCCAGTACTTCAAACAAAATGGCAAACTCAGGGACACAGAAGCTGAAACTGCCATTTTCTTTTTAAGTCCAAATGGAACATGTTTGACTTACTGCCAGGGTTTTTTATTCAATACTCCAAAAACGTGGGTATGCAAAACCAGGTCATTATTTATCAGAGAAGTTCACACTGTTTGTGAAGTCCCTCTGTGTTTTCTTTAACAGTGGAGCTGGAGAGGGTTTCAGGCACAAGCAGATAGATGCCAGCACTGCAGTCTGCTCCTCTTCCTGCCCAGCTGTGCCATGGTTTGTGGGTTTAGCCCAAACCAGATCCTTGAAATGTTCTGGGCAAACAAAAACAAACACTCCACAATCTTTGTTGTTTCTAAACAAAAAAAGCACCTCCCAACAAAAGCCCAGTCATTTCAGTCATCCTATTTGCTGCAGGGTCCTACAAACTGTTACAGAACATGGATGGAAAGACCTACAGGAGACAGGAAAAAGCCCTCTCTGCAAGAGATGGATACCAGCAGGCAGCAGAGGGAACTTTTTAAACTGCCTTTGTTGACAAAGAATTGACATAAAATTGCACCCTAAAACTGTAACAGCTGCTGCCATGTTGCAACTATGTCAGTATTAGGTTTTTCTTGATCTGTCCGACCCTCTCCAATCCCCTTGCTACTGTCAGCCTCAGCCCAAGCTGGTAAGGGTGAATGGAAACTCCAGCAGCAAATTGTTCACTGCTGGTTTAATTGCCCTGGGGTAACTACATGTGAAAATACCTCTCCACTAACTGCAGGTGAAGTCTGGAGTCCTGACTTCTGTCCTTTCAGTCTGACCTAAGCTAGATGTGCTAAGTGAGCACCAGGAATATTCCTCTCCCCGCCTCCCCAAGTCAGAGACCTCTTCCAGAGCAGATTAGTGCCAGCATGGAAAACACCCAGGTATTTTAGGTTCCTGCTTTGTGCAGGCAACAGCAGTGATGCCAAGCATGTGTGGCTCCTATCAAAGGCCTCCAGTGTAGGCAGCACAAAACTACAACCTCTATCACTGAGCTACAATCTTAAAATGATCCTACTGGAAGACCCAGGACATGTTTTTCCTGTTGGGAATGGGAGGGGACAGAAGCTCCATGTTTATAATAAAAACCAGATTGCCTCTAGGCAGCCATCTCTAGAAGCTTCTTAAAGAGGAATAATATATTTAATGTGAGGAAGAGGGAGGAAGAAATAGGCTTGTCCCCTCTTGGTATCTTTATGGCATATAACAAATATCCAGACAACTATTTTTAAATTATTTCTTTTATAGACTGAATTCTAGGGGCTCTGAAATTGCTCCTTCAGTTTTCACCTGCTGTAACAGAAAAGACATGATATATGGGTAAAGCAGTAAGTGAAAATTCTTTCAGAAGAAAGAAATAACACAGATAAAATTTCCTTTAGAGATCACATTTTCTGCCACAATTAAACACAGGTTAGAATTTAAAATGTACTTTGAAAGACAATCTCAACAGTTAAATCTTCTAATACATGGAATAATTTAAATAGTTGCTTTCATGAAACAAAAGGCAAGTCAGATGTAACCTGAATATCTTCTGGAGCTTCCATCAATTCTTCTACACACAGCCACCCACAGAGCAACACTACCAGCAAAAGACAGCAGTACACAGAAACCACTACAGAATTCAAACACATCAACTTCACTTTGATGCCATTAAGTCATCTCGGCAGAAAATCTCTACTGGTCTGAAATATACAAATTTCCTGTTGTGTATCTGAAAACACACACACACGGGAAGAAACCCAACTATTCATCAAAATGTAGTCTCACCTAGTGTGAGCATGTGCCTTGATACCATAAAATTAATTCTATGTAGTTATTTTGGCAATCATATTTTACCTCATGCAATTTCAGGTATCCCTGAGATAAAGGATAGAAGGCTCTCAAAACTCCTGAGTTTAATTCTGATGCAGCTTAATATTGAGGAAGCAGAAATCTTACTTTTGCAAGGAGGAAGCAACTTCAGAAATACTGTCTCCCTGCTCAGTTAATCCTCCTTAGTTCTCTTAACCCCTAATCCCATTCTACTGATGCCTGTGGCAAGAACTAAATCAGAGATGGTCATTGGTATTATTTCCCTCAGTTGCATCTAACCCTGCTCACACACTACACTGCAGTGCTAATGACACCTTAACTGCACAAGTGCTTCCAACATTGGCTCCTACCACTGGAAGGAAGAGCCAAAAGCGGGTGTCCTGGAAGCTCTGTCTAAAGTCTCACTGACTGCCAGGCTCACATTTAACTGGCCAGATGGTGGTGCTTCAGCTGGCTGTGTTGTGAGCTTCCTTCCTTGTACAGCTCTCCAATTTGCATGCTTTCAAACTTTAAACACTGTTTATATGGTACAATCTCAACAAGCAGGTATAAAGGGTCAGAGATTTAAAAGATCACTTGCATAAGGAGTCTTGAAGTAGAGGATTAAGGAACTAACTGGTATGAGAAGGTTTGTTCTATTAGGAGTGACTTGTGCAACATCACACACTTAAGGCTCTTTGGTTTTGTTCTATTGGTTGGTTTTGTCTTCAGGATGGCTGGTTTTGCATTCATGTATATCAGAAGACCTCTCCAATTTAATCATAATATCTAAAATCAGAAGCAGATGGAAACAAAACTCAGTGCTAGGATGTGCTAAGGTTCACTAAGCTTTGACAGAATTGAATTTGAATACAAATTTGATGAAATTAGAGGACAGATTTCACCCAAGCTTAGTCTCCAGAAACAAATGGGAAAGACTTTGA
>JAWWLV010000144.1:25435211-25492141 GCA_035041135.1 Platyrinchus mystaceus
TGAATACAAATTTGATGAAATTAGAGGACAGATTTCACCCAAGCTTAGTCTCCAGAAACAAATGGGAAAGACTTTGATGGTGTTGTAACAACTTGCTTTCCAGCTGTTCAGGAATACAGAATCAATGCCTCATTTTGAAATTTTTGTAAAATTTTTGTAAATTCACTAAAAAAATGAAAATGCAATACAGACCTGAGAAAAACAGTAAAATACTGAAGTTTTCTTCCAATTGGAAATGAAGCCGCATTTCAAAATCTTACATTTTATTTATGAAAGTTTGTTTCTACAGAGTTTTTCTCATGACCTTAGAATTCTAAGTCTGGTGGTGAGTTTATTAAATCCACCAAAACACACCGTTTTTATCCAGAGAAGAATGGTGCACCAGGCGTCAACTCCCTGTCCCCACCCTATCCCACAGGAAGAGTTAGAACAATAGTTGTCCCACTGCTCCTTCATTCTAGCCCAAGCTGCCTACTGCTAACACCTCAGAAGTGAAACAACATGGGGTTTTTTAATCACTTGTAAATGTGGCTGAGTTCAAATTTGATTAGGCATCTCTAATATCACAGTAGCATCTGTCACTTGAGCATCTCTGACAAGATAGATTCTAGACATTCGACTGCTGAATTACCTATTTTTTCATTTGTCACTGTCAGTTTAAAGTACGAAATGCTGAAAATCAGCATTGTAGCAGATTGTGCTACACCGCTATTTTGCAAAAATACTTTAAAATTTTTCTTGTTTCTCTAATCCCATATCTATGCTGATTGTCTAGTTGAAAGTGTTCTGCTGGTTTTTATTTATAAACCCTATGCTTTGCTCCTACCCTCACCTACCCTTATCCCTCCCATAGGCTCTGATCGCACCCAAAATAGCTTTTATATGCTTCCTTCCTTCCTTCCTTCCCTCCTGCACTTCACAAGGAACCTCTGCCAGGCTGGTAAACAGGGACCTGGGTCTGCTTTGCTGCACCTCTCCCAGCAGGTGTCAGTGCCCCCCTGTACCTGCCAGCTTAACAGGCAGCGGCTTCTCTTTGGGTTTGCTCTTGTTTTCCTTGATGTCAGAGAGCCAGACAGGAGGGTTTCTGTCTTTCATCCCGGCAAGATCAATATCAGGTCAGAACTAAGTTGCAGTAGGGGACACACAGGAGGGATGGGATGCCATCCAGAGGGACCTTGACAGGCTTGAGAAGTGGGCCTGTGCGAACCTCATGAAGGTCAACAAGGACAAGCGCCAAGGTCCTGTACCTGAGTCAGGGCAATCCCAAGCACCAACATAGGCTGGACGGAGAATGGATTGAGACCAGTCCTGAGGAGAAGGACCTGCGGATGTCAATGGATGAGAAGGTCGACATGACCCAACAATGTGCGCTCACAGCCCAGAAGGCCCACTGTGTCAGGCTGCATCAAAAGCAGTGTGACCAGCAGGTCGAGGGAGAAGATTCTGCCCCTCTACTCTGCTCTGTTGAGACCCCACCTGGAGTGCTGCATCCAGATCTGGGGGCTTCCAAAATAAGGAGGACATGGACTTGTTGGAATGAGTCCAGAGCAGGCCACGAAGATGCTCAGAGGGCTGAAGCACCTCTTCTATGAAGACAGGCTGAGAGACTTGGGATTGTTAAGCCTGGAGGAGGTTCCAGTGAGACATTATAGCAGTCTTCTAGTACCTAAATGGGGCCTACAGGAAAGATGGAGAGGGACTTTTTACAAGGACATGTAGTGATAGGACAAGAGGGAATGGCTTTAAACTGCCAGAGGGTAGGTTTAGATTGGATATTAGGAAAAAAATTCTGTGAGGGTGGTGAAGCACTGGAACAAGTTGCCCAGAGAGGCTGTGGATCCCCCATCCCTGGAAGTGTTCAAGGCCAGTCTAGATGAGGCTTTGAGCAACCTGGTCTAGTGGAAAGTGTCCTGGCCCATGGCAGAGGGCTTGGAAATAAATGATCTTTAAGGTCCTTCCAACCCAAACCATTCTTTGATTCTATGATCTGAGGGCTATACTCCTATTCTTTGGAAATTTCTATGCCTATCTGAAATAATATAAATGTTTCGATCCAGCAATTTTTTTTCTGTTCATTCTGTTCCTCTTGGCTGTGCTGAAGGCCACTATTTTTAGGCAAAACTGGGAACAGGGAAACACAGGTCACAGAGGAAACAGTTTTAAAGTAAATCAGGACATGTCTCTGCACCACCATCACCACACAAATTCTCACACACACTAACTTCTGTGCAGGCTCACAGTCACTAACTCCACACTCTGTTTAAAGCTTCTGAGCAGTCGAGCTATGGAAAGGAGTGGAGCATTTGTTTCAATTTCAACTATTCCAGCAGCAATTTCAAGAGCACTGGACAAGTCAGGTTTGAAAACACATGCCTCAGAAATCAAGGTACCACATCCTCTTTGCATCTTCTTTCTAGGATGCTGGCCAGAAACCCATGGTCAGCCATGATCACAGTATTCAGATGCTTCTTTTCCACAGTATTCTGGCCATATATTGGTCTACTTTATAGTCTGCTTTCACAGCCTCACTCCATTTTATTTCCAAGTAATAAGGAAAACATAATCCGGTCATAAATTGTTACAACACTACCCAAAAATCACTTCTGCACTGAAATTTGGCTCCAATTTCCATGTAGGAAGTTTGAAATGTTAAGATAATTCATTGTTTAAAGTTAAACAGTCCTAATCTGATCCTTTTAAGTTCTTCTGATTGTAAATGAGTATTAGTCAAGTTTTCTTATTTTTGGAAGCTTTGCTAATGTAGATGCTAATTGTCATGGAATTTTGCTAGCCACAAATATACTTCTCACAGGTTTTCAAATGTCTATTAACTTTCTCTATCACTCTTTTTAGTCCTTGAAGACAAGCCAAAACACAATGTTAAATTACGTAGTTTCCCAATTGCATCCTGCCATATGTTGAATAATGTGCCTTTTACAATTACCACACAGAGCAAGTCATAGGAAGTTAAGTATTTCCATGTTGCAGAACAATCAGGAGGAATTTTTGTTAGTGCCATTTTATTTCCTTGCTGATTTCAAAATACTCATGAGATGCTAAAAATTGCCTTTTTTTCCCTTCCAAAAGTCAAACTAAATAGGAAATTAGGAATTTCCACTTCCAACACAGAATTGCTCCTATTTACAAATCCTCTAGAATGTTGAGCTTAAAGTAAAAAGAAAACACTCACCTTTTCTGAAAGGTGCTCAACAGGTCATCTCTACATTGTCCTTAATCTTAGCTTTCCTCATTTCCCCTTCCCTCCTGGCCCCTCCTAAACTTATTTTTACCATTATCAGATCTTATTCCACTCTTGGTTGATTTCAAAAGAAGAGAATAAATAAGAGTTATTTCTTCAACAAATCAAAGTGATGCTGGACCATGTCAACTGCAAACAAAATCCTTCTTGGGACAGTTCCAAAACTCTTACAGAATGGTGACATGCTTTGAAGCACCCCAGGATAATATAGCAAAGACTGGTGCACAGGGTCACAGTATTCCTAAAGCACTCTAAACTGTTTTACAAAATGGCCATTCAGCATGTTGGAGGTCACAGAACTCAGTTAAATCCTAAGCTGTGAAGCCGTAAGACGCCTGCTGCTGTATACAACCCTTGGAAAAGGGGCAACTTAATCCTACCACCTTGACTTTACCACTCAAATCATGTCCAAGGCAAAAAGCAGGTTAGAGATCCACCTTAAAAATCACTTACGTGCTGAAGGGTTCATGGACAAAAATAAAAAAAAACCCACACCCAAAACTTTCACAGTATCTTAAATCATTTCTGTTTGCATGTCTCTTCCGTTACTTTCCTCTGAACATCCCACCACACAACCCTCCCACCATTTCATCCTTCTCACTTACATCACCATAATTACAGCCCTGGCTGATCCCCTTTATGCTGATCTTGAGATTCTTTCTTTGGTCTTGCCACCTACTCATTTCTGATTCTTCTCAGATAACAGAACGCTTGTCTCCTTCCCAGACCTCCCACCCTCCTTCCCCTTCTTCCTTGCACCCATCCGTACGAGTAGGAAAGCTATTCCCAAACTTATTATCTCCATCCAGTAGAGACTACAACAGCTCTGCTGTGGGCCTAGTAAGATATTATGCTTGTGGGCAAAACATTCTTTGGATTAGGCTTGCAGAGGGCGAGAGTCTTCAACTTCAGAAGTTTTCTTTGAAGTCTGGCTGATTCAGGTTCCCTAAATCATTCTGTGCGTTTACTTCCAGCAAGAGCACATCTGTACATCTCCAGTGGAGATCATTCACTCGGCATGCAACATTTAGTGAGGCTGCCTTCATGTGCATATATGGAGTCAACAGCATGCTCCCCTTCTGTGGAAGAAGATATATACTGTTCTCATACTCTGTGTTAGAAATTGCATAAGGACAGAGACGGGTATGCACTCCCATTACAGAGCGGAAGGAAGGAAGGAAGGAAGGAAGTCAAAGGGAAGAGAGAAAACCCCCACACTCATAACATTAATCCTCTACTATGGAAAATGCAAACAGAGAAACTCCAATAAAATAATAGGCAAGGCAGTCATCCTTGGATCATCCAAGAAACCAAATATCCCCTGTATTTTAGCTGTCACTTGAACCTCAGTTGTATTCCAATCCCAATCAAGTGCTCTGCATCAATTCAGATAAAATTCTGAGTGTTTTGCTTACTGATACTGTGTTAAGATCAAAGAGAAAACTACTCACAACGATCATGGACTTAGGCAACTAAGTTGAAATATCAATTATAAAACTCAAGGTTAAAATACTTGGTTTTTTAGTAGGCATAATGCTTATCGGGAAGAAAAAAAAGAGCATGCATTTTGCCTTTTCACTTTACTTCAGCTTAAAAAAAACCCGAAACCCAAAGTCTTAACCCAACCAAGTTTAGACTAACCAGCATAATGGCATAACCTCAGAAGAGGCTTGAATCATGCTGACTGTGACTGAGACACCACACAGAGGAAACTGAGCTTGGCTGAAAGTCCAAGCACAGCAGAGGGCCAACGGGAGTCCACTTTGCTGACCTCTCTGAGTCCCACAGGGATCATGTGGCCAAGGCAGAGGAAGAGAGGACAGAGAGCCCATTTCTAATACAGTACACAGGTAAGTTTAGAAAGTGTTATTTTTTTGCATGATTCTTGGAATTCTCAGGGATCTCCCAAGAGCAGTCTGGTTAATCAGACAGTGTAGAAGCAACTATTATGTCAAATGAATGCCATTCTTACTAGAAAAAATATCACACTGAGAGAAAGAGAAGGACCAGCCTTCCAACACAAACACTGAGAAATGAGGATCTCGCTGCAGTACTGTGTGCACTCACAAGCAGACTAGATGGTGTTACTGCGTGTGTGTAATCACCAGTCATTTCACCCTCAGTGCAGATGATATGATATAAAGAGAGAAAACACACGCTGGAAATACAACAACCACAGAAAAACCCAACCTGCACCACACATGAAATACCACTGTACAGCTGTGGGAGAAATTCTTGACACAACTGAAATACAGCCCCATTTTCTTAGCAGATGTTTTGTTAGTATACAGGTGAATAATTTTTAAATATTTAAATTTAATTATTTAAGTAAGTTTTTAAAAAGTGTACCCAGCCAGCCAGCATCTTGTAGAAGTCAACACATAAAATGTACTCCAAATCCAGCATCTAACCTGCTCTTATGAACTGTGACAGGCTGCTGGCTGGGAGGGTTTGCACTGCTTAATAAACCCATCCCTGTGCTTCACTGGCAGACTTGCAGCAAGTCAGTGAGGTGTGGTCAATTTGAAAATATTACAGTTAAGCAGTGAAATGGTGAACATCTCATAGATAGCCGGTATAAAAACCATCAGTAATCAAAGTAACATTAGCTTTGAGATATGATACTTCTGCAATTTTTGCTAAATTCATATTATTGCATAAAATTTATAAGAAAGCTTATTTTAAAATTCAGTTTTATCAGCAGGAAAGCTTTAGAGATGTTCTTACCATGCTTCAGATGTAGGCAGCTGTCATTCTGGGGCCTGTACCTGTAGAAGATTGTTTTCCTTTAACAAATTTCTCTTACAGAGTTTTTGCACATTCCAAATAAGTTTGTTTGCTACAGTGTTACATGGAATTTTTTTATGTGTGTTTTTGGTTTTGTTTGGTTTTTTTTTATGGTTCTTATACCAGCCATTTTTGTTGGGGGAAACAGGGTGTTTCCTGTACATATTTTGCAGGCAAAGAGGAGACCTCACTGATGCTTTTAGCCAACCTACTAGGCAGCTGTTAGTGTACACAGAAATGTAAAATACAGTGATAAAATATACAGTGGCTACAAGAAGGTCAGTGTAAAGTTTCCAGTGTCCGATAATCCCACACAGTATTTGAGACATATTTAAATTTAAGGATGATACAACACTGATTGAGGAGAAAAGGAGAGGTAAAGCAGGACAGTGAATTGCAGCAATGCATAAGTTCAGCCAAAGATGTTGATGCCATCAGGACTGCTGCTCAGAAAGGGGTAAGGGAAAGGAGGCACATACTGTGTGCATTTTCACAAGCTTGCATTCAAAGTGAAGTATCTTAAAACATCCATCAGAAACAAGTGTTAGAGAAAAGCATGTAAAAATAAATAGCACAAGCTATGGTTTCTAAAATATCCCTGAGGTGAATGGCAAGTAAGAGTTGGTCATGGCCTACCTGATGCTGATTCCTGCAACTTTTCTCTCTTCCTTTTCTTTTTCTTCCCCTGAAAAATAATGAATTTTACCATATTATTACATGCACAAACTTTTTTTTTTGTGTCACTTAACCTCACAGCATAGAAGCAAAAGTCATCTGGACACTAAGAAAGTGGTTAGAAAAAAACTAATTATTTTCAGGGCAGCTAAAACCTTTTCTATCCCACTTCCAAATGGTTTGCTCTCTGCATTTATGGAGAAATACGCACATCAGCAATACATATTTTTATATCCACATGGAATTACAATTTCTGGCAGTTTTTCAACTAATGCTGGTAGCCGCAAGCATCTTAAAGACTTCTCACACTTAATAATCTGATGACATGTATGCTGATATCATAATTTATGGCTCTTGCAAGAACTCTTCACACATTCAGATACTTACGCTGTTCATACATGGTAACAGCAGACAGGGTGTTGAAAGTACCTAGGACGACCACGACTTGTCCCCAGGGTGCAAACCAGCCAACTAAAACTGTTCTGATAACACTTGTGCCTTAACAAAAGCCAAGTCTTGTATGGCTGTGCCCAGAGAGCACGCTGTGCAATAACTGAACAGCTCCTGCTGTACAGCAGAGCACCCTTAACATGCCCGAGGTGCAGGACACAAAGGAACGCCTGGCAGCTGTCTTTCCTGTAGAACACACTGGCACCAGCGGGTCAGAGCAGGGCCGTCGCACCAACCCACGCACTCAGCCCTCTCCCGCACCCCCAACTATGGAAATGGCCAGAGCTCCTGCTTCCCACACTCTTGCAGGAAAAAAAAGGCCAGTTTAGACCCACAGTTTTGAACCTCAGTCATCTTGTTGCCTTACCCTAACTACCACTTTGATATTCCCCCATATGACTTGTCATTATTATCCTGTATTGTCAGCCAAAGCTTTTTTTTGTTTGAAGAAAAAAGTCTTATCAATTTATATTTTAAAGAAGCCTTCATACAGGCTCTAACAAATCTGCTCTGGCAAATCTCCGTGCAGTTGCTGTGAGCAGGGCTGTAGCCTGCTGTCCATCCTCTGGCCCCCCACTCAGCATGGCTGGCAGCTGTCACTGCATGTCCCACCACACACAGTGGCCACAGACTGGAAGGGCTGAGGTGGTGGGACACCTCTTTCCATCAGCTAGCTCTGCAAGGTGACAGGATGGACAGCAGGTGATGTGAGAAACCATCCCAAACCATTGTAGTGCTCACTGATAGACAGCAAGCAGGGGCTCCAAATAAAGGCTCTGGAAGATGGTGAAGCTCTGGAAGATGGACTTCTCCATCTCCAGTCTGTTCTGAGATTCTGGGCCTGCCTCACTCTTAAGCTTCTGTCCTTATTTATCCTAAGACTGGCAACAAGGCTGGGCAATGCCTCCCAAAGTCAGAACTCAGACTAGAAGTTGGAAAGCACATTTCAAGGGCTCTGGGGAACTCACAGTGATATGCTTTATCACTTAGGCACCAAGGCAATACTTCTTTATGGAGGAAAGTGCATTAGTACAGATGCTAACACGGAAAAATCAGGGGAGGAAAATTGGTTTTATTCTCTATGACAGGCCGACTTCAAGTGCTAAAACATACTGAAAGCTGATCTGAGATCTATCTATGAGATAAAGGAAGTGAAGGAACAGAAGGCTGGGATGAAAACTAGTTGTCAGCATTCCCAGCTGAGATGGTTTCTGACAACTCCAGCACACACAGACACAATCACATTGTGAAAACACTGTGCTTCTCATGTCTACCACGCAACTTTGCATGACTACTTTGGGTATCAGTAATAAAAACATAATAAAAAGATAATTTCAACAGTTGAATAACAATGTTTGACATTGTCTTGACATTTCTAAAATCCTGAATAACCAGGAAAACCAAAAGAGAGGAATTAAAATAGTGTATTTTTTACTTGTACTGTTTTGTGAAATACAGCCAACATGAAACAGAAGAGTCACCCCTAAGTCACTCCCAGCTCTCAAAATACTGCAGTAATACCTGTGCTAAATTAATACAATTTCACTTTTTGACTGCTTGATTTCGAAAAACTGAAGAGGGAAAAAAATAAAAAAGATTACGTATATCTGAAAAGGTTCCAGTGATAAACTGTGATCTACTGTGACCACTGCCTCACCACCACTGCAAAACGTGTGCATTGCTGGAGAGGCAGAGAGGAAGGCTGCAAGAGGAAGCTAGCAGAGTTCTTCATTGTAGCATGCAGGGCTGGAGTATGTCAGAGCTATACTTCCACACAGGATGTAGGTTGGAAGCACATCAAAGAGATAACTCATACGTGCCACCTTACACACTCCAAATGTCTATCAAGACATTTAAGAAACTGCAGGTCCACTGCTTGTGCTGTAAGGCAGCAGGCTGTGGCAAAACAAATCAGGTTCTCAAAGTCAACCTGGCCAAGCATCACAAAGGCTGATGTCCAGTAAGCACGAGCTGACAAGACTCCAAAGTGGTTTGATTTTCCAGCAAGTAAATTCAAGACAACCGAAATCTCCTTGTTTCCAAGGAGTCTCTCGCTAAGACCCTATTTGTTCCCAGCTGTACTTCAAGACAGCTCTGTTGACACAAACTGGTTACTGGAAATAAACCCTACCTGTATAAGGTCATGACAGTTTTTTTGGCTAGAAAAGATGACTGTATAAATAAAACAGGCAGAAACAAGCTGCTAGGGTTTACAGTTGTGTCTGAGCTTACAAAACTGGGCACGGCTATTAGCAAGACAAAGGCACTTGCTTCAGAGACCATCACTTAGTTTCTGTGTCAATGCATTCTGTGCCACTTTCTACAGTTTCTGTTAACACTGTATTTGGGTACCTCAATCTTGAACATCCAAAGATGTCACTGAAGTAGAGAAAAACTACCGTGCACCTAATACAGATATAAAACAGAGCCAGAAATAGCATGTACGCTTCCTATCACAGTAAATAATTCCATAGCTCATGGAGGGACAGAAAGAATTCTTGAGTTAGGATCAGTCTCTCAAAATTGCAGCTTCTGAGTTTCATACCATCACATGTGACTACATTGACAGCTCATTGTAGGCACAACAGTATAACTGTGCAGTGCAAGCTGTGTGACGTTTTATTAGCACTTGCTTGACATTTAGTTATAAAACAAGAATAACTGTAAGAAAACTTCTTAACTTCCCTAAATGGTGTAACAGCAGGATCTATCATGAAGTTTACTTATACGAATTTTGCAGCCTTTATTTCACAGATGGACCGTTATGAATTACTTTCAGCTAAAGTTCAGTCTGCATTAAGACTCTTGGGCTTTCAGTACTCTTGAAAGCAAGATGCCCCTTTTTTTCTCAGGTCTAAATAGGATTTAGGGATAACAAATGATCAAATAGAAAATGATAGTAAAATCACAGCTGTACAGTAGAACATAAGCTTCCAGACAGTACTGGCCATTGTTTTAGGAAAAAAATTCCCATGTTAATTTTTTTGCCTTGAAAACTGTGACCTTCATAAGGAGCATCTCAACAACAACAACAAAATAACAAGTTTTCTGGATACCTGAAGTGCAAACAAATAAAAGGTTTATGTTATATGTATGTTCACTGTCCCTTCATCCAGGACTTCGCCCAAGTTATAGAAGAAAAGAAGAAATAATAAAAAAGGGTTAGGAAAAGGAAGTTAATTTAAGAAAAGAGCCTTCAAGCGAGTGACTTACATAGTTGTCTCTTGCAGACCAGCCTGGATAAAGCTGCATGTGTAGCTGCCTTTCTTTACGAGCTAGTTCATAATATTTCGCTTGTTCTTCACGGGAGAGAGCATGCCACTGCAAACAAAATAAACATAGCATTAAACTAGGAATTAACTCAGACCTAGGCAACAGATGACATGAGCAAGTGTTTTAGTGACTTTGATTCAGTCCTTCCCCGCTGCAAAAATGAAATTCATTAGCAATTATAAGCACCTGTGTTTATTAACCAACTTCCAGGCATTTGTCAGCTCTGCAACTGCCAAGTGCCTTGAGCAGACAAAAATCATTTATGGAAACAGGGCTCAACAAATAATCTGCTCACAGAACCATGCTCTCCCAACACTACTTAAAACACCCAACAATAAACAAACCCAAACAAACCCCAACAAAAAAACCAACAACAAACCCCACCCTTTAGCTCCTGACAAAACAGAAAGGATTCGTGCTGCTTTTAAAGGTCAGCAATCTCCCCTTCATAGAAGGGTCTGCTGTTTTGGTTTTAAGGAGCAGCCAGACACAAGTTTTCAATGCCAACACAGACAGCTTTCTGGGCACCAGCAGGCTCCTGTTCCAAGATCAGCCTCTAAAAACTGAGCTTCAAGGTACCTGCTTTATGATTTCTTCTTTTTGTAACAGAAGAAAATGGCAACGGCAAAAGTTTCTAAGATACAGAAAACACAGAACTGCACTCTTTCAAATTACATGAGTTGACCTTTGTAGCCAAGTAGGGATAAACTTCTCGCTTTTATGTACTAAAAAAACTCCAACAAACCCCTTGCCCACCCACAAAAAAAACCCAAAAAACACACCAAAAAATAACCCTTCTCCACCTGCACATTTGAAAATGCACCAACTATATTGGGATCTAACAATTCTGTTCTATCATAGACCTGAACCAAAAAGAGTAAAGGCCTTTTATTCAGAATCAGGTTCCACTGCTGCAGCAGATGTGTCTTCTTGTTTGATAATATGCATGGAGGAGTAGGGGGAGAAGAAGTTATTAAAAAAACTCACAAAATCAGACAGACGTGAAATCATTAAGACACTCATGCAAGAACAATTTACAGAACTAGGATTTCAGATCAGATCACATTTGTATGATTTAATATGTTGTTTTGTTACACATCAGAGGATGTGAACTAAAGCGCTTATCTGCCTTAACTTGGCAAGTTCGATGTGTTACTGAGAGCACAGCAGTTCAGCCTGTTTGCAACTCTCAAACTTCACATGCACATTCAAAAACTGGAAGGTATTGAACACTGTGGTGTGGCATCAGAGAGCCCAGCAGCATGTAAAGTGTCAGCTCTTGAGAACAGACGTAGTTCCTGTTCTGGGGTAGCACAGGGAAAGTAGTGACCAGGATGACTGAACACAAACCACTTGACAATAATCCATCTCAAAGCAATTAAACTGGATAACTCATGCATTGTTTGCACGACAAGAAAAGTGGAATTTCAGGTACTTTCATGGAGAAAGTAATTTGAAAAGAGGAGCATAAGCTGCAGAAAAAGTAGTCAATGGAGCCGTGAGGCTTGACTCATTACCAAAAGGGAGATAAATAAGCCACTGCCCTCATTCAGGCCAAGAAAACAAGGCTGACATACTAAGGAACTAAGACCAATTACTGAGGGAGTGAGAATGAAAACGTGATCCTAGAGACTTGCATGAAAGCATGGAAAAGACAATCACCAAGACGTCCTTTAAGGGGACATAACAAGAACAACAGAGGCAGAAGGTTGCAGGAACCAGGACAAGTACCAATAGATTTCTGCTCTGTTTGGAGGGTGAAGTCTTCAGACTGTAACAAAAAACGGGCAGTTAAGGTCATGTACTGACTTCTCGCTTGAAAGCACAGAATTTTCAGAGAGTTGCAGTGCCTCTCAATACTGCCTTGGTCAGTGATCAAGAACAGATGTTCACTGGAAATTTCAATAATTCCTGCTCAAACTCCGATTGATACAAAAGTCACTCCTCTTCTCATTTCTGGGAATCAAATGCAAAATGGGCATTTTCCTCTGCTGCCTTCCCTTGGAAGAATAACACTGACAGTGAACATGAAATTTGTGATTGTGAGTTGGCCTGCACAGATTTTTTTGAGATGGAAAGTACAAAACATAACTACAATCCCACAGAAGCAGACAGCTCTCAGCAAGGCTCTGGTACAGGTACTAGGATCATCAGTACTCAGCTGATAACTTTAGAGACATTCAAAACTTGACTGAGGTCCCTGAGCATCCTGATGTAACTGGACTTGCTTTGAGCAGATGCTGGATTACACGATCTCCACGAGTCCCACCCAACCTACATGACTTTACAACTGGACCACATTATATTCTCTTATGAGTTCGAATGATCCCTTCCTGCTCTGATGGACACCAGCCTAAGGGAGGACCCAGAAGGTGATTTGAATGCTCCTTCCATGTGTGAATGAGGATATTTCATGCCTGAGCTGCTGACACCATAACATGAGTGGAACAGACACCAATTGGATGATGTTGCTAATGCTGAAGAGAGAAAATCAAGACACAGCTTTTATTTTTAGTTGCATGTTTTATCTTCTATAGCTAATTTGATAGTTGCACATTACTTATCACCTCAAGCAGAAAGTGAGCAATCACACCCAACTAAAGGGAAACACACAAATTAGCAGCACACGTGAGTACACACAAACCCTCCTGTACATACCCTTCTGCCAAGAATCTGGTTGATAGCTGCACTTTCTTTCAGAGTACACTCTGCTACAACGTTTGCTCTCATTTCTTTCATGTACAACATGAAAGCATTCAGAGGTTTCTTAATATGAGGTCTTTTTGGCTCTTGTTCTTTTCTCTGTTCGTGCTGAGGCTTCCTAAAACGTGGTGGGGGAAAGGGAAAGGAAGGGAAAAAAAGCATTAATTTACCTTCAGCCTAAAAAAGATCAATGGAAAATAACCAACCTGTGATTACAGTAGCACTTTAATAGTAAGAATGAGAATTTCATCCACTTTCACATCTTTTCAGAGAATTGACTTAGTTTAATACTCAGGATTTCAGGTTGACATTCTCTAGCAAGTAACATTTGATTGGTGAATCTGCTTCAAATTTATCACATCTCAATTCTCTTTTTGAAAGGCTATCCACAGTCTCCTCAAAGACCATTGCCATAGGCAGGAGGATAGCTTCTCATCCACTTCTTTCTTAGGTCTTTTGCCTTTGAGTATTAAGAAGTGACGCTGCTCTTTACTCGTAAATTTTGCAGGTAAGAATTTTTCCAGCAGAAGTTTGTGAGTTTACACTCAAGCAACAGGTAGACAGATCCATGATTATGTCTGAATCAAGATGGTTGTTGCCAACAGCTTAAAAGTGCTGGACTGGAATGAAAAATGGCTTCATGTCTCATTACCCTTCCCAAAGAGTACCCCACAGTTCCTGTTTTAGTTATAGGAGAAGAGTTACAATTCGGAAAGGTCATGAAAGGCACTTTTATTTTTTTAACATCCTTGACTCTTCAGATAGAGTTAGTTCTCAGACATTTATACACTAAGGGCTAGTGCAGAAAGGCAGACTCACACATGCATTAGCTCACTGTCGTTGTGCAGATGTTCTTGTTTTACTTGAGGTGTTACAATAGCTGGGTGAGGGATTCCAGTTGTGTGAGGGCCTGGAGGACCAGGAATCATATGATGCGAAAACCTACAAGAGAAAACAGAGCAAGGTCTGTAACCCTACTGATGACAGGCACCAAGCACATAAGACAGCAGCAGGATGCCCCAAGAATGAAAATGCTACAAAGCTTACAATAAAGATAACTCTTAAAGAGTGCATGGAAAATATTTGGCTAAGTTTTGTGTATTGTAGCGCATTTATTCAAGAAAAACAAACAAACAAACAAACAAAACCAGTCAACATTTTGGTTGTAGAGAAGTTATTTTATTAGCTTTCAGGCAAACAGTTTTAGCAATGCAAACAAGAAACACTCAATGTTTATACTGTTGCACTGACTAGCAATAAAAATACACATTTCTTAACCAAAAAAATATATTTCCACATCAAGATATAAACATTCTTAAAATATCCACCACCAGCCAATGCAAAGGAGGAAACTGCCATGCAGAAACAAATAAAATAAAGAAGAGTCTTTTCAAGAAGTCCCTGATGGCTCTCTAAGGAATCTCTTTAGTTTTCAAAGCCCTTAAGGTAAAAGATTTTAACATCAGTTCACCTGAACCCATTATTCTTCCCTCAAATGCTTAAAATAGACTTTGAAAATTCTGCATCCTGGATGAAGGATGGGAGCAGGGAGAGACTTTTGTCCTAATAAAAGCCTTTCCTTTCATTTGTACAGGAATGAAAATGGAAAACAAAACCAAAGTACCACTAATTGAATCATCCCACCCTACTAATCCAGGTTATTCTCAAGGATAGCTGAAACAGATGTTGAAGGTGCTGAGCATTGCAAGCTCAAGTGCAGCAGAAAACCTGCATGCTTCATTTTAAACTGCCGGAAAGTACCATTAACATCAAAAGCAAGCTCACGTTCCCAAGTTTTGCTGAATGAACGATGGTTAAGGAATGGTATCAAACCTCTCCTTTCACCATTCCCTAGTCCCCTTGCTCTTTTCCTTCATGCCACCAAAATAAAGGAAACACAAAGCCCTGTAACCAAATCATTTTATCATGGAGAAAGAACGAGTTTTCTTCCCAATCACCTTGACAGGCACATGCTTATCATTCCCCTGTAAAGAAGTGAAGGGACAGTAATAATCCAAAGGAGCCCACACAAAAAGAGGCAAGAGGACTCACCACTTATCAAGTGGCCTGTCTTAAATCCTTGTGGAAGAGGATGTGTCTTCTAAAAGTCACACGAAAAACCCCAAGAATAGTATATTCAAACCTTGTGTACCCCAAGCACAGGATGCAGAAGCTGTCTTTAGAATGCAAAAGCAGAGCACAGGCGGTCTGGAGTGTGTCATGGCCAAGTCTCAATTAGCATTGCTTGCTTGCACTTAGACATAAAGACACAGTGCCTGATTCCACACCAGTACAAATACACTATGCTGGCATCCCCTGCCATTAGTGGCTTTGGGCTATGAAATATCTATTTGTAAGCAAGTTTCCACACAGAGCATTACCTAAATGATTCAAGACTAATTACAAACAACTTTAAAATTGGAACTAGAAAACACAGACTAGAGTGACAATCCACCTGCTTGCATAATGGCACGAGCAAAACCCAAGGATGCACACTATATGTTGCATCTAGAAATGAACTAATGACTCATTTCAGATGAAACAGCTCAATTAATTGTTGACAATTCACTGGTGTTCCTCATTGCAATACTTCAGAGACTGACAAGAAAATGCTGAATAAGACCAGTGTGGGATCCAGGCAAACTGTATATACACACATAGATTAAATAAAAATGTACGCATAAAGTTTTAGCTGACTGAAAAGCAAGCAAAGGCAGACCAAGATACAAGCGGAAGAGCAACTTGCCCTCTAATGTCAGCAGTTACTCCCCAGTCAGTCATTCACCTCCTACACCTACCTGGATATGGAAGGGTCGACTGAGAGTGAGGATGGATAGGGCTGCCTGAATCCACTCGAGATGGGATATACAGGCTGACCTTGCCTGAGGTCACAGAAGAAAGGAACCCATCAATCATACGATATGGTATTCAGTAGTTATTCTAGAGTTACAAGCACTTGATGGGAACTCAGTACTAGTCACAATAAACAGTAAGAGCTAACACTTTCAAGGGTTCTCCTAATGAAAGTAACTAATACTTAAACACTTTAAACTTTCTCCCTTGCTATTGAAAGATTCTCAATCTAAGTTTCCATGGGGAAGGAAAGCAAAATAACCAGCCTTCCTCCTCCAGTGCACACATACACACATGCACACTCCTCTGTCCCTCTCTAACCTAGTATTATAAGCACTGGAATCAGATTTATTAAACGAGCTCTTACGAAAAACACATCTTCTTCCAAATAGTTCTACTGTAGATCAGAGCAAGAACACCAGACAGTGAATTATTAAGCTAGAAAGCCTTTTGAACAGTTTTATTAAGTCTTTGAAAAATTAGGACTTTCTCCATTAGTATATGCTACAATGAGGTAAAAATAGCCAGCTTTCTTAACAAAGTAGAAGTTTATTTGATAAAAAAAACAGCCCAATCACCTAAAAGCCCATAGCAACACAAATCTCTTAATACTAAAAGATCAAACTCTGCAATCCAGCAAGCTTGTGTGAAGTTTTTACCTCCTTTACACTCCCACATATACAGAATATTTTGTCACCAGTCCATCATTTGAGATCTTTAGTTTTTATCATCATCATCACTATATTTTGTTTACTTTCAGTTAGCAATGGTTCAGTCATGACTATGATGAACACCCTAAAGTAGCATGTTATGGTAATGTGAATAAACACCTGAAGCAGCCCAAATACCTGAACCAGCCAGAAAGACTACCACACACATCAGCCCTGTCCAAACAGTTACTTACTGACTGGCCAGTCAGCTTTCAGAGCAAAAAAAAAAAGGATACTGGCCTTTGTAAGGTTCAGGATACAGGTTTCACACTTGGAGTATGTTACTGGAAATGAGGAGTGCTCAAAGGGAAGAGGAAGGAAAAAAAAAGATGAAGAAGTCTCAACAGCACTACCTCAGAGCAAGCAGCTGAAAGGCAGAGGATAAGGGACAGCTGAGCATGTCCCACTGTTGGTGAGTGCTGCTGAACACATCCCTGAGTCTTGTAAGATTGAATCTTGTCTCTCTTCCCTCTCTTTTCCCTCTTCCCTCCCCCTAGCCTCTGCATCAAGAAACCATTCAGAAGAAATGATTGACCACATCTGGAAAACGCATGTCAGCAACTGCTGGTGGCAGTGGAAGTGAGGAGTCAGCTCAGCAGCAAAACGGGGAGGAGGGGGGAAAAAAAAGATTAAAAAAATAGTCAGTCAGATACTTCCATATTTTAGTTTGATAGTAATTTGTTCAAAAAGGCACGTGGCCCTTCCTGTAAGATATGCCAGCAATACAGCATTTCACCATCTTCTGCTCTCTACTTTCTCTGCTTGTTGTCATCTGGATCATATTTCCCTCCCATAGAGACATAAAAAAAAAAATCTCCATCCTTCATTGCATGGGCACAGACTACTCATGATACAGATTCTAAAGCACTGAAATTGTTACTGAGTTTCCTTATTTCCTGCTCCAACAGAACTGAGGGCAAGTATGTATCTACCCCAAGCAGACATGCAGCACCCTGTCAAATCTATTACTCCAAAAATACCACATTTCCTCAAAAAGGAAAATGACACCCAGAGTGGCAGCAAGAGATCCTGAGAGCACTAGTATTAGCAAGAGCAGCAAAATCTCCCAGTGACAGAGGCTTCTCTCCATACAGAAACTGTAAAAAGCAGCAGACTAAGAAAGTTTGTGCTCCATTTGGGGCAGTTTCAAGATTTCACACCCCCCCACACACTTCAAAGTTCCTTCTTACCTCTCCTCCCCTCAGTAATTGCAATTTTGTTTATTAAAAATTTACATTTCATTCCTTGAAAACTGTTTTCTGCTATCTTTCCAAATGCTAAGAGCCACAAATCTGAGCCATAAGAAATATAGAAACTTCAAAGTGAAATCTACACACTTTAATTTCTGTACTTGTTAAAAACCAAATTCAATTTCAACTAAAATAGCAATTTCTTACTGCAATGACATTATTATTTTTATTTTGTAAATGCTGCAATTGATTCAACAATAGTGAATGGTGTGAACATGCACCTTTGTCTGAAAAGAAGCTAAAAAAGTCTTACCAGCCAAGAGGTGGTGTTATCTGTCCAACCCCCCCTGGAGACAAGGGATAGAAGGTAGGGAGATCAGGAGCCGGAGGATGCCTGGACATGCCTGTTAAAGAGCAGAGAAGAATGAATGACTTTCCCCTCAAAATACTACGTACGTGACCTACAGTTCACAGCTGACACGGCCAACACTACGATGGAATTAGTGCTCTGGGTAAGAAATAACCACCTTCTTGGTTAGTGTTAAAAGCAAAAGGCTATGCATGCCACCTTTAAAATAATAACTAACTTGCACACAATACTGCAATCCAAAGGGAAATACTGGAAAGCCAATGTGGAAGGTGGAAATAAATGTATGGGTAAGGACCTGTGCAAGTTTAGACCTCCTGTAAAATGCATTAGACAATACTATGCTCTCAGTGGTTTCACCAAACGTGATTGGATCCTGAGGACCTCTTCTAACACATCATGAAACAAGAGGAAAATAATGCGTTGTCAAAGAGGCAGCACAGCAGAGCTATTAGATTAGGTAAATTGCTACTTTTATATTTTCTCGGTTTCCCTTATGGATTCACAGATTTTGGAAACTTGCTACCACAGAGGATCAGTGCTTAATTAAGAATCATTTTCAGGCCTGTAATGGTCACACTTGATATGATTCATTTGGCTTTCAATTGTCACTCCAGCTCCAACTAAGCTCTTCATCAAGTTGACTCCTGTGGGCTCCAAGGTCAATCTGTTTTGCATTGGTAGTATTTCACGGAAAAATAAGAGTCCCATCAGGAATGATCCATCAGCTCACATTCCCCAGAACACAGAATCCTACAACTGCAAGAATCACCTCAAGATTAAAGCTAATCCTCATCCCAAAAGAGTCTGTGGTCTCCATTCTTCACCTAAACCTTGTGCCCCCAGGAGACATGGAATTACAGTTGCAGAGGCCACAAAGACATTGGTTTATTTAAATGTGTTTGGGGAGGAGGGGGTGAAGCAGAAGGAATTGTTAAGTCTACTTCACATGTTAAATCAGTTGCTTTAAAAGGGTATTAAATATTTATGTGGTGACACTCCAAAGGTCCAAGACTGAGTGTGTGCTACCTTGAGACTTAGTTTATAGATTGATGCTAGTGATTTATTCCCCTTCCCAGTTTGTATTTAAATGTTCTGAATTTAATTACAAGATTTGAAGTATATCTGTCAGGACTGTGTACAGGAAAGCATAGAAAACAATACTGGTGGTGTTACTGTCTGAAAAAAAAGCAAAATTTTCAGACTTGGGATCACAACCTGAATGAGGATCAAACTTCTGGCCACTTGTCTTTTCAAAGGTGTAAAACAGCTAGTAGTTGACAGGAAAGGAAACACTTCATATATCCCAGGTCTTTCATATGAGAGGGAACACTCTTTCCGAATGGTTTAAGAAAAGAAAAAAATAACAAAGGTGAAAAACAAGCCCAGCATCTCATCCCTCTCATCTCTGGTGACGATTGATGCTCCTGGAAGTGATGACATGACCTTGCGCCTGCCAGACCAAGTTCTGTAAAAGGAGCTGGGCCACTCCTTCCCCAAAATCTGCATTTTTGAGCCATGGAGACAACAGTGCTCTCTCTTAACTGGTGTGCAGTTGTTACTGCTTAATCCAAAACTTCTCACCCCCTATGGGGGGCTAGTAGCTACCTAGTGCCCAGCAGGAGCACACACAGCAATCACACAGCCAGCGTTCCCCCCCAAAAAATTCTTGCTCATGAGAGGGTTAAGAAAAAATAAATAATAAAATAAAATAAAATAATAAAAAAAAATAATGACTGCCTTTAGCAAGGCGGTGCTGTGTGTCCATTCCAAAGTGCCTCGGGTGCAAGAAGCAGTGCTGAAGGCAAGCTGCTGCGGACCCCCTTGCTGGAGGATTTTGGTGGCAGGAGGGCACCCTGGCATCAGGGCTAGGGCGGCAGGGCAGTGCCTTGTTCCAGACCCACAGTGGGAGGCGAGGACAGAAACAATGGTTGGAGGCATTTGGCAGAGGACCTGAGGAAAAGAAAAAATCCTCTCTTTGCAGCAACTGCATGGGCTACTTCACTGCGGCTGCTCCCACACGCCACTGGCGCCGAAACAGGGAGTATGGATGGAAAGACCACACACATCAAGGAGACCATCCCAGACAAAACCAGTAGTCTCCAGCCTGCATTATCCATCCCCATCTTTGCCAGATGCTGAGCAAATTAATCAAGAGTCCATTTAGGAACACCAGAGGGGCATGAGCTTTGTGCCTTCCGGCACAGCCCCTCACCAGCCTGGTGCTCAGGGATAGGGACATGACCAGCATCAGGATGCTGAACAGGGGAGAGGGTAGAGAAGAGGCAGAAGAGAGAGAGAATGTACAGCAGAAATAACAAACCAGATGTTGTTCAGTTGGGGTCTGCAGTACAGGAGTACAAAAACAACCAGGGTAAAGGCAAGAAGATGGGGCACAGGTGGGCAAACTCAGCATGCAGTAAGTGAAAACCTCTTGAGCTCACGAACTGCAGCAGAGGGGTGTGCCCCAGCTGTCACAGCCAGCTTCAGCAAGAGGTGGAAATCCCGTTCTCTTAACACGTGGCACCCCTGGGATTTAAAGGAATGAGTGTGAATATCCTTCTCCTGGGCACTGATGCAAAGGAAGAAGACAAATGAGGACAGGAGGCCTCCGTTTGCTTCATCCATGCAGACTGAGGCAGAGCAGGGCTGGTCTGATGTTCCCAAATGTGGAGGCTTTTTTGTTCGCTTTAAGGAGCTCTAGAGGTGCAGAGAAAACTTACAGCCATCTAAAAAGATGCCTTCTGCAGAAGGCAGCCTGTACGAGGTTAAAAAATGTCACATTTGTAAAGCTTTAACTTGCAAGGGCGCAAAATTATTTTTATGGGCAATGCTTCAGTTATGCCAACTGAATATGGAAGAATATAGACAACTAGAATAAAAGGACATAAAATTCAATTTTAGGTGAAAGGCAAAAAGAAAGCTTTTCAATAATACCACTACTGAAAGTACGTGTCCCCCATTTTTGGGAAGGTCAGGGTTGATTGTCCTTTCTGCATCCTGCACACTGCAAGTCTCGGGCACTGCTGGAGATGGTAAAGACTGGCTTCTCTTTATTGAGATTTTAAAAGACTTTGATGACAAAAGCAAGCCCAAATTATCACATCAGAAAGAGCATGAAAATTTAAGAAGCCACGTTAAATATCAGCATCACAGCAAAATTACCATCTCTGAAAGTGGGCATATGCATCTGGAACCCTCCCTCTAAACTACTACAAATAAAGTTCTGTCTGCAGCATGGGGACCACTCTGCATCCCCATGGTGCTGGGAAAGGATGGGCTCACCTTGTTTGGAGCTGACGTCAGAGGGGATGTGAGATGGGTGTGACCCCGGGGAAAAGTGCTCATCGCTGTAGGTGATAAGAGGGGTGAGGGGGTGAACCGCATGAGAAGGCTGTACCACGGGCACCTTGTTTGACTGCAAGAGAAGAACAAAAATTAAATTAAATGGTGTTAGCAAGGTGGGACTTCTGCACTGAAAGAAAAATACCCAAACATTTCCAAAATGCATTACTGAAGCGGGGGAAACAGATGGACAGACATGACATTGGGGCTAGTGGATGGAAACCAGGTTTGCTGCCAGAATCGGCATCCTCAAACCACTGGCACCCGAGGAGGGATGCAGATATTGAGGAAAGGCATGGAAATGGGTGGGGGCCGGAAGCCGGAAGAAAGGCACTTGGGAGACACGGAGCGGAAATGGCAAATGGAGAGCTGCAGGGCAGGAGGAGCTACATGCTGGGCAGGCAGGCACCGTGCACTGAGGGCTGCGGGCAAAGGACTGCAGAGCCAGCAGCACTGCTGCAAAACCCTTTGGTTACAGGAACAGCATTTGAAAAAAAAAAAACCAAAAAATTAAAAGGCTTAAAGTGCAGGTTTGCCACATCTCCAGCCTTAAGAGCAACACGAGCTTCATCAGCTTCAATCCCGCTCTCCAATGCTCTCCTGCACAGCCGCAGCGTGGCATGGCACGGTGCAGCTGGGACAAACCCCAGCCATTGTCAGCGGACACAGCAGATTTTCTCCCTTGCAATTTTACAAAGTCTGGTTGAAAACTCTTGGTCTGTCTAACAGGTAACTCAAAAGTCACCCTTAAAAGCCTGATTTCATATGCAAGTGGTTGGCAGAGGCCTCTCAGAATGGTCAGTTAGAGCAAGACCTGCTGGCTGCCCGGGGACACCCAGGAGGACTCTCCCTGCATCGTGCCAAGGTGAAGTCAAAGTGCTACAAGCACCCGAGAGAGTCCTGACATGGGTGCCATAAGCTCATGCCCACACAGGTCAAGACACACACTTCCCATCAGCACTTCCTGCAGAGGCACAGGGGAGGAGGCAGTTGGCATGATGGAAGGATGCTGCCCAAAAGTACCCTCTTCAGATAAGGCTGCAAGACAATGGAACTCCTCTGTTCCAGTGAAATCCTGATGTATTAACACTGCTTGAAGCACAAGTTGCTCTTTCTATGGTGGGATGAGCCACAGTGATGATGCCAGCATGTAACAGGCACTCCTCATTTTTATCTGCCACTCTACACTGCCCCTTAGCACAAATAATTATGGAACAAACAGGTTTTTAATAAAATTTTAAAAAAAGTAGAGCTTTCCTTACACACTGATAAAACTCAGCTAAGACAGCCTGTCAAACACAAGGAATTAACAAAAAAATAATTTAAGAGGCCAATGAAATTAATTTTCATTGAGTTCACTATTGAAATCCCAGCACAAAACAGATGTTAGGACAAAGCTCCATGCACAAGACCATGATTTCTCTGGACTTCTGGAAGCAGATGGGTTATATAATGGACAACTCAATTTATTGTTAAGACTGGTAGGAGTAGAGGAAAGGGAGCGAACGGGAACCAGTGCAGCATTTTCCGCTTTCCTTGTTTCCAGAGCACCACCTTAAGGAACTTGCATTAGCAGGCAGTATCTTCTTAATGTCTGACCTATCCCTCCAGTCATATAGCTCAGAATCTGGTGCCATGAATTTTTGCTAAATTATGCTATCCTTGCTCTCCTCTTAATTTTACGGTTTTCAACACAGATTTGCTTTCCTGTGGGAAAGAGATAAGAACCTGAGGATTTTAATTTAAGCTTCGGCCTTGTCTTATATTTTGCAAGATGGAGAGAGAAAGCAGCGTTAGTAGGTGTTTTAAAGCCAACAAGCATTAGGTCCATTTTTGTGGACCTAATAATAAAAGCAAAATGAATTCTCAATAATATCTATGAGTTGAGTTGTAAAGGGGATAGCTCAGACTTATTCATCTTCCCCATCCGTATAAATTCCACAAAAAAACAGATGCCAACGAATTTCAGACGATTTACAAATCGGGCCTCAGTCTTCAGCACAAGACTCGTGGGCCAGCCCACCATTCAGCCATTACTTTATCAACAATAAACTGTATATTATGAATAAAGATCAAGCAATAGATGTATTTAGGTCACACACACACAGCTGCTAATCAGCATTAATTTCTCAAAATTTAGTAATTAACATTTTGTATTGTACTGGATGTAATTGTCATGCATGCCCCTGGTATCAGGGTTCCTTGCTTTCAGAAATCACTCGTTTATACTTTGAGCATGCCAATCCTTGTACCTCCTCACTCTCCAGCATCCTGCAGATTTTATTTTATTTTCTAATTCTCAGCACCTTATCCCCTAAGCCCATGGCAGCGGCTTTGAACGGGCGAGGGAACCATGAGAAGTCAGGAGAAAAGCAAACCGCTTGTCAGCGGGCTTAAAATTAACATATAAACAGGCCATATCTCCATTAAGAGCATTTGGGGGTCTGCAGAGCCAGAAGCTGGGAAAAAAAAAAAATAATAGCAATAATGCAAAGCTTCCCAGCCTGCCTGCCCCACACCGCTTTGGGAAAACCCAGGGAGCTCTGGCAGCTAAATCCTGCTGGGCACCCCAGTGTACTACCAGACGGGGGCTCGGTGGGCACAGGCTGAGCCTCCTTGTTCCCTCTGGTCCCACCAAGATGGCCACAGTGATTGAAGCAGGAGAACACACAGGGCAACACATGCACAGTGAAACCAGAAGGAGAAAGACCTGATGACATATTTTTCAAAAGCCCTATGGACTTAAATTGGTTCTGTTATGACACCTGCCCTACAAGTCAACCCAGATGGGTTATCTGAGGCCTCTTCACAGAAAGGGTTCAGGGCAGGGGACTAAGACCTCATCTGCAGTACTGAATGTCCTTCTCACCACCTTCTCAACCCTCCCACCCCCAGGCTAGGGTGAGACATAAGCTCCAGGCACCCCGCTCACTCCCATGGAGCCTGGCCTGTACCCTTTGCCCTGGGGACATCTGGACTGGGGATGATGCCAAAGCCCCTTCCACCACCTACTGCTCACAGTGGGCACTACTGCCCCAGAGGCTTCCCAGGGCTGCGAGACATGGCCAAAATCTTACCTCATGCTGACGTACAGGACTGTGCTGATGAAACTGCTTCTACTGCATCCCAGTGTCTTTTCCCATAGGCTTCCTCCTCTCACAAACATACCATCATTACAACTCTCTCCCCAAATCCTCCAAAGATGGTGCATACAGTTGCAGAAACACTTGAGAGACCGACAGAGAACTGATCTGGGCCAATGTAGCCTGTATGCAGGGGGAACTCGGTCCTCCATGCTTCATTCAGCACCTGCTAACCAAGTCCACAACCACACAGTTCTCCTTGGCACACCGGTGACATTTACATCCAGTAACAGGCACAGTTCATAGAGCGCCTTTTCTCCTCCGCACAGCCTGAAAAATCTTCTCCCAAAAAACCTGATCAGTCCTTCAATGAAACAATCACATAATTACACACTGTCCTACATGAGATTCTTCAGTATTTCAGAACAGAACTTCATCCACTCACCAAAATGGAGTGTTTTGGTAAGTCGGTAACCAAGCAGCTTCTAAAAACACAATAAAGCAGATGAGGATACAATTTTCGTTTCCAAGACTATCTGAAGAAGCTGAACATTTGTTGAAACAGTCCCTAACAGAGCTCCGATGTGGCATACATGGTGTCCTACCACACCACATCACTTCAGTTCCCTTCTAAGCTTCTTCACATGACCTGGAAAGTAAAGGAAACAAAACATACGGCCTACCTGAGATCTGCAATTTGGAAAAAATAAATTACTAAAAATGAGGACCTGTACTTTACACACCTGAAGACCTTCTGCTATGTTTTAGGGCACCTTGTCTGACGTATATCATAACCTGTTACAAACACTGAAGTCTAATGGCAAAGGGATAAACTTATGCCTGTTGGCCTGGGGACACACAGCTATGCCCCACAGGACTCAGCTCAGAGGGACACTCCTGAGTGACTAAACCTTGGTGGCCTTCTTCTCAAAGACCACCAGGACTCCAGATCCACTGCATAGTCTTGCGGCACAGACTATGCATGCATCCTTTGGGAACTGTCCTCTCCCCGGCCCTCCCCAGAGCTGTTTTTCTCATCAGCTTGGCCTTCTCAGTTGGTATCTCTTATTTCTCCCAAGCATGTTCTCAGGCTGAAATAAGGCAGTGCAGGCAGGGAACAGTGCCCTGATGGAACACTAAGAGGACTGTGAGAGCATACATGTACTGGAAACAGCAGTAGCCAAATGACTTAGCTAGTTCGGGTAAAGATGAAACTACTACTCAGTTTTTTGACTGATCTGAAAGAAACCCCCATAACCTCTAAAAAAATCTTGTAGGTAGAGGGTAAGAGCTAGCAGGGAAGAGGACTCTGACCCAGCAGCAGACATTATCCCAGCATGAGCTTTGCCATGCACCAGACACATGTTTAAAGCTATTGCTGTGTTGAAGTAACGCAGGAACAACCACCCAGGTCACTACAGTAGCAAACATTTCCCTTGCAAACAGCAGTCACAGTCTTCAGGTGGTAAAGCTTGAACCATTATCAGGCATTTTGGGCAGTACAAGGATGGGGGGAGCAATCCTCTGGCTGTGGCACTGGCACAGCTGCTGCCATGGGGCTGGGTAATGCCTGCAAGTGCTCTGCACTGTCAATGCTGCACTTGGACTCGCAGAGTTACTCACTGCTTTAAATATGTGCCTGCCCTCTCATCCAAGGAGTACACTTTGAGACAGTTCAAATTAATTTCTGGTGAGTTGATTGTGAAATGCTGCGTCTTGAATTCAGCCTGAATCCAGGAAGTTCTCCCCTATTTTTGAAATGCTCCTGAAGAAAAGCAAGACTAGAGAAAAAAACAAACCCCAAGCCCTCCCCAACCAGCTAGCTAATACTTCAGCAAAGGCCCACACCTGTAAGGTATCTTATATGCAACAAGTGTCCAAAAACTATAAAAAGCCTGGGACAGCCATGGCAAAAATGCCTGTAGGTCAGCGCTGGGCGAGGCGGGCAGCTGGGAGCTCCTGCTGGAGTTGGGGCGACCATTTGTTCCAGCTGCTGCGCAGAGAAAGATATTAAATTAATGACCCTTCAAAGGACACGCATCTACAAAGGAGGTCGCAGATGGGCAGGGAGCTTCACGGAGCTTTGCAAGCAAGCCTGTGCACACAAGACCAAAGCCTCCCTGGGTCAACACCCAAAGAGGTGATGGCATGGTTTTTGTTTTGGTTTTTTCCCCTCTTTTCTTTAAACACAAAGCTGCTTCTAAAAAGCCAAAACAAGGCCCCAGTCTGACTACTTTTCCTCTCCTGTCAGCAAGTTATGCACTGGTTACAGATACTAGCACATGGTCAACTCAGGCTAAAATAATTAAGAAAAACCCCAAACAAACCACAATATAAATAACTTAAGGATAAACGCATGCATTCTCTTTCATTCCTGAAAAAGAGGGTCGTTTGAAAAAACATGGATTCAATTTCTTGACAGCAAATGTTAAATAACAACAGGTAGCTCCTCAAAAAAAACACCACCACCATTGAAACGTTTCCATCACTGTTCTAGCAGTACCTCAGAATAAAAGGATCAACTGGTCCATTTGTTGTGGGAGGATTTGAGGATACCTTGATCTGAAGAGACAAGAAAAATCCATCTCTTTTTTAGCCTATTCTAATTTCTGAGGTCTGACCCTGAGGTCTTTCTTAGGCAGATGACTTTAGCAAACCCAGAAGACAGCAATTTCAGCCATCCTCAAAATACCGACAACATTTTAATAGCTAAACTAGCTCTGTATTTATGCCTTTGCTAAGCAGCTGTTGCAATAAAGACGCAAGATCAAGAAAAGTGTCATTTTGGAGCAATGTCAAAACTGGGGCCATGTCTGGGTTCATCATGGACAAGCTTTAGCACAGGGGTACCAGTGATGGAATAAAGAGAAAGTAACAGTAAGGTGTTTTGGCCAAAACTAGTTACCAATAGAGGAAACAAGCTCATCAACACCAGCAGTAATTGCAATTACAATGTGCCATCTCCCTGGGAGCTATGGTCCAATCCCTTTTCATAGACAACTTTGCAAAGGTGCAGCAAGGTCAGTATATAGAGAGCTCAGGTTACTTCCCCTATCCCCAAACCATTTTTTAGAGCAAACAGTTTTATGTCCAAAGCCAACCTCCTTCTAGGCTCCTAACGTTAGAGATAATTTTATGCTTAATTTTCAAAACCTTCTCCGATCCTTGGACAGTACAGTTGGGAAAGTGACAGAGTGGGTATGGGGGTGGCGGCTTGTAGCATTAGTTATAGCCTCACCTGAAACTAAAAGGAACAGAGATAAGAAAGCACACCCAGAGGAACACACCACTCACAGGAAACAGGGGCTTAGGAATATTGTGATTTATGAAAAGACAAATAAAAAAGGTGCAGTCTTTTAACTCTGCTTCACAACTTGTCAACGGGAGGTCATTTATCTCATTGACCTTTCATGCTTACAAACAGTGGGGGTGACACCCCAGGGACTCACCATTTTAAGGAGGTAAAGTGTAATGTTGTATCCATGCTGATGTGAAACTTTACAGCTTTACAACTGCTAACACTTATTTAGAACAAAACTAAAATCAAAATTGTACATTTCAGGGGGCAAACTTATGGCTTGATGAAGTCAGAAAAAAATCCTCATGATCCCCATTTTGCCTCACTTACTGTACTTCAGCTCTTTGCCACATAATTAAGTTGCACTTAGTGCTGGGAGTCAGGGAAGGGCAGAACAAGAAAGCTGCTTTAAGTCAGTCACTAAAAGTTTCCCCCTTCTTCCCAGGACATGTGGCATCAGTAAACCACAGAGCCACAGCATGCCAGGAGACCTCCAGAAGACGGAGAGAAGCTGCCAGCACATCAGCAGGTGAAGGAGGCACCCAGGATCCTTGCTAGAGTTTCCCATGGTTATTTGAGAGGATGAAAGGTTTGTGACCTTTTTCCGGCAGACAACAGTGCCATGCCACAGTCCATGGGCATAAAGATCAGCACCTGAAGCAAAGGGTATATGTCACATCTGGAAATATAATGCAGCATACAAGGACAGTCAGGAGGAGTCAGAGCAAACTGCTCTGCCTGAAGCCCGAAGGGTTGGTGTGCAATAAAAACTTCATTGCAACAGCCAGGGGAGCATTGCAAAGGAAAGTGTAAATGTGAATTCACAAAGCCTAGAATAAGTATCTATCTAGAGAGATTACAATGAGTAACTAGATTCAGGTTAATCACAATGTTAGTGAGAAACCAACACACTATTGGCTCGTCTACATTCTTGGCTTTTTCTAACTTTTTCATCCCTCCCTCCCCTTCAATCTTGGAAATTAATATAGCACAACTGTGATGGATTTTTGCTGAAAAGTTGTAATAAGCATTTGAGTTCCCTCAAGACAGCTTTAAAAAACATAGGTGTTGAATCTCTGACAGAAACATGCTTTATTTCAAGTGTTCATTAAGCACTGCCATTAAGTAAGTGATTAAAGCACACCCAGTATTAAAATAGCTTGATTAGAAATCCCTTGCCATCTCCATTTTCTTCTCTCCCGTGACTTCTTAATTTGTTTGTTCTTGCCTGCTCAGGAAGGCTGTCGGGAGACCTGCAGTGCTGGTGAACCATGTGGGGAGCCAGGCAGGTCTTGTAAGGCTCTGATCAGGGGAGGACAAGCCCATTCTGTTTATGTACTGCAAGTTCACATATACAGAGATTACACCTAGTTTTACACAGCCCATTGGTTTTAGAAATATTACTGATATGGCATTAAATTGGCAGCAAAGCCACATCCTTTCAGGGAACACTTTTCCCGTTAAAATACTTAGCAATGTTTTATTTCATTCTCCAAACTCAGCAATAGGTTCTTTTGGACAGATATTAATTGCTAGAAAACACTCCACAGTTTGCCAGCCAGTGCTCATTTTAAGCTCTAGTTCCTGCAAGACAGTCCTTTAACTTTGCCCATTCTGAACAGTTGGTCTTTTTCCTAATGTAAATATGAGCCCACACCCAAAAGAGGGAACCTGCAGCACCAAATCACACACTTGACCCCAGGGGTTACTTAACACCCCCAAAACCTGGTAAATGGGACCACTGGCACTACAAATACTCTGCATGGTGACACACCACACAAGCCTTCACCCTGTGCAGCATCTCTTCTTCTGCCTCGTGCATTCTTGTCACATACAAGCAATCTCATTACCTGAAAAGGTGTTTTCCCCCATTGTTTCCTGACCTGTCCAGAGACTTTTCTGTTCTTTATTCCCTAAAAAGAACAGCGGTCCAGCAATATTTTAACAAGCCCAGGCTTAAGCCTCTGATTCACAGGGTTCTTGCTTATTAATTGCTTTGACAGTAAGGACTGTTGTCCTAAGCCACCAGAGGAAGGCCACTGGACATCAGAGGAACCTGTGCCCACAGGCCAGCTGCTTGCCAGGGGGGAATCAGCAGGAGTGTTATGTGACAGAGAGCCCCAGGGGTTCTGGATAGGGTGGAAGGATGCTGGAGTCCATCCTGGTGTCACCTCTTGTGCCATCTTCAGCTCTTCCCCGGGGACAAAGCTGCTCTGGTTTCTGTCACCAGAGCTGTCTGATGAGTTACGACAAAGACACAAGCTTGTTTTGCTTGCCTCGAGGTTATCAGGATCTCTGCTCACGGCAACTTTGGCATCTTCTCCAGGGTACTCAGACCCATAGGCTAATGTGCTTCTCTCACAGGCAAAGGGATGCACTTCAGTCCAATATTCAGACCAGGGAAATCGCTCAAGCAAGTGAAACACCATCTACCACGTAAGCACACAAGTTCTGTGTGAAAGTGGGTTGTCCGACGACAACCTCTGAAGCCCCGCGTTCCTGTTCTGGCAGACATTGTGCGTCACAGGATGGGATGACTTTTCCTCATTGGCCTCCTCAAGTCCCACAGGATACAGACCCAGGCTCCTGGGGGGAACCACGAAAAAAACCCATCCTGCACCCTGGTGACAGGAAGATGCCTTTCGGCACTGCACACACACTGTGGATCAAAAGTGCTTGAAATAGGACCTCTCTTAAATGTATTTACATTAAGTCTATGTTACAGCTTATTCAACACCATATGTCATAACAAAGACCATCAGAGGCCCAGAAAACTGAGAAATGGGTCAAATTCTCTTTGAGCTGCAGTTTTCAAGCTGCACTGAATACAAATGTTCTCAATTAAGAAAATGCAAGAGTAAGACAAGCATCAGGAAGTTGTCTTACGTCTGTCATGTAGAAGGCAAGGACAAGGGCTCAACACCCATACAGGCACCTGGCAGACCTTTATGAGTTCGAAACCTCTGTTTACCGTGCCTAAGTTTGCAACTTAGTGGCTGACCAGGCATCAACTGCTTAATTCCATCAAAACAGAGATCATGCTGTGCTGGTCATACTGCCCAACATGACTGATGTTTTTGGAAGTGCTCCTGCCTCATCCACCTTCTAAAAAACAGGGGACAAAAAGAAAAAAAGGACAGAAATGGAGTGATGATAGAGGAGTGACAAATTTGATGACACTGATGACTCCTCTGAACTGGCCCTTGCTCCTGGAAAGCCTGGTTCCCCACCACGCTGAGGCTGCTTAACGACTCCCGTGGGGAAACCAGCACCGAGGCCAACCCGCTCTGGCCCCAAAGTGGCACGAAGGGCTGCCCACACTTTGCCATGAGGTAAGGAGACCCTGCTGCAGGGATTTTAGCTCCTTCAGGGGGATTTCCCAGCAGAAGTGAAACAGATCCAAGCGCAGCTTGAAGTGCAATGCTGACAGCTGGGGCTGCGGCCACAGCATTAAGGGTGGTAGGGGCAGGCAGGGCCAGGTGGGATGGATGCAGGGGTTGCTCAGCATGTGGCAAGGTATGAAGGAAGCACCAGAGGGGCCATTTTCTCCAAATTTGAGGCTCTCAGGCACCACTGACCCTGCATACGCACTGTAAAAAGTTTTCAAGTAACTTCCCTGAGTCTGGCTAAACCGTATTAACAGATTTATCCAATAACATGCAAATTTAGGTTTTAATGAAAAGTCTTAAGTCCCAGCTCTAAGTGATTTGGACTTTTCTGCTAATGGCATCGGCTAATGACCAAAGATTTAATGCACCAAGTCTTAGCATACATCAATGCAAACAATATAACCATTTAGTGGAGGCAAAAAGTCATCTCATTAGACATCCATCATTGGATGTGGGCAAGATGGTCCAAAGGCTTAAAATAAAATATTCATTTTTAAACTAAAAAAAAAAAAAAAATCCCTATACATGTACAAATTATTAGGCCAAAAGTAGCAGTCTGCTAAAGCTTCACTAGGATTGAAAATGCAAACCACAACGTTTATCTGGAGGTAAAAAGCATTTGCAAGTATTTAATTTCAGCAGCACTGTTCCACAGAAGACAAAACCAATTTTATCAGGCATTAAAGCAATAGGCCCCTCCAGAAACAGGACGTCTTTTAGACAGGTTATTGGAACCATCAGTAGAAGGTCACAACAGGAATTATTTCTCTATCACATTGTGCAAGATGATTTCAGTACAAACAAAAGTGTTGAAAAGCTACTAACTTTGTTTCACAGATCATTCCCATGAGGGTTCGTCACATCAATGAGATGCAAAAACATGCCCTAAAATTACATTTACGTGTAGCTAAAAATATGAAAGTCACAGCACACAAATAAGGACGAGGAAAGAAAGACCCGAACAAGGCATGGACTCAAAGGAGCAGGCCCAAACCATTGATGCTGACCGTTTCATTTGGACTCTTGGCATCAATAAGAGCAATAAACATACCACATAACATTGCTGGATGCTGAGCTATCGACACATACTGTAAATGCTTAATATTTTTAGTCTCATTTGCCAAATGGCATCTCAGATGATATGTGGGCTGACAGTGGGAGATGACTCGGGTAAGAGAAGAACTTAAATTATAATGGGCCTGTGCAAGCTGTTTGTCTGTTTGCAGAAGTGAAAAAAGGAAGGCAAAAGGGATATCCAGTAAAGTTGGAACACCCCACCTTTGTGCCTGCAGGCTCTGTTCCTAGCACAGCTTAGGAAAGAATTTATTTCCGCTCCCCGAAAAGAAGACAGAGCAACCTCATGGCAAGCTCTGCTTCCAGATGCAGAGAGAAACCAACAAAGGAGCTGTGGAGGGATGCTCCTATGTCAGCTCTGGAGTTAGATCATCCTCCATGGGAGGCCTATCCCTGTCAAAATGCACACTTGTGACCCAGGAAGTCTCAGAACACAAAATGAAGCTCTGACAGGGAGCTTTAGGTTAGATATTAGCAAAAGGTTTTTCACCCAAAGGGTGGCTGGGCACTAGAAGAGGCTCCCAGAGAAGTGGTCACAGCACCAAGCCTGACAGAGTTCAAGAAGCATTTGGACAACACTCAGGCACATGGTGTGATTCTTGGGGCCGTCCTGTGCAGGGCCAGGAGCTGGACTTTGATGTTTCTAGTGGGTACCTTTCAACCCAGGATATTCTATGATTCTATGAAGATGCATCTTTCCTGGTGTTGGTGGCATTGGCTCTCCTCTGACTCTGTGCTAGCTCCATTCACCACCCACCCTCGCCTCTGTTCCATCACGCTGTACTCACCCGTGGGAAGCTTCTTGGACCCTCTGGCCCTGCTTGGCTCGTTTAACTGCACAGCATCCTCAAAAACAGGCATTTCCTTCAGTTTTCAGGTCTTACCCATGCAGATGGCATGGCTGTCCTGGGCAGTGACCTAAAGACTCTCCAGTGGCTGGCGCGGCCCCAGCTTGGGTAGGCCGTGAGATGGGGGAGACAGGAAGAAATATGGGGCTCACCTACTCCCCCTTCCCACCCCACTCAATTTGGTCTTTTACCACTAAGCTCCTTCACCCACTTGGCTACACAGCTTAAAAAAAGGTTGCTGGTATGCACAAGACACGTGATGCCTTTTAAATCCTGCATAGGATATTTCTGCCTGCTGCCAGACTTGATTTTTTTTTTTTTTTTAATTCAAGAGCTGCCCTTTAAAATTTAAAAATCACTCTTAAAAGGGAAAGAAACCACCCAGCCCATAACCTAAGTTCTCTGTAGCAGGCACCTACATCCTCATAAAAACCCTGGGCTGTGCTTTATAACATGGGTAGAAGTCTAAACATCGTAAAAAAGAGCCTAAATTGCCAGATTGCCCAGGCCTCCAGTAAATCACCCTTCCAGATGGGCTTAGAGCTGCACACAGAGCCCCAGTAGTAGCAAAGGGCCACCCTGCAATTATATTTCAATCCTACTAAATTCAAACGACATTATATGAGAGTTATGCTCGATTGCATTAAAAAGGCACTTCCAAAGTTTACCATCACCCCATTGTTACCAACAGAGCAATTTTTCACACAATTAGTGCTCCCCTGTGCAGTTAACTCTCCCCTGAAACATAGCAGAGGCAGGGGTGAACAATTTCTTATCCTAACTGCATCCCTCCTTGGTATATTTCATTACAATAAAGCCCACGCTTGGGAGAAATACAGTGCATTAGACTCTGCAAGAACACCACTGAACAATTTATCAGAAAAAAACCTAGCTCGTGCCAGGAGAGCTTGGGGAAGCACTCAGCTCCTCACCCCCCTCCACTGCCAACAGGGAGAACGGTCAAGAGTACCAGAGATGCCCCTACACAACACTAATTCCTTTCTTTTTTGGGGTGGACACACAAGGGATCTACATGAGACCTGCCCATTGCATGCACACTGGTGTGGGGCAGCGAGCCCTGGAACTGCTGCAGTGTCGGGCATAGGCTGGCACGGGAGCGGGGCAAACTCAGCCAGTGATGCTCCCACATAGCGATCCCTCCAGCTGCCACCACCAGCCAGGAATGTGGTCAAACTTGGCAACCAAATACTGGAGAATATTTTTTATTTCTTTTTTTCCTCCCTGCTCCTTCCCCTGCTCCCAGCAGAACTGGCAGACTCCTTCCCTACTCCCAGCATGGGATTTCAGAGGCAAGGAGCAGACCCTTGCCTCTCCCCTGCAGAGGGAGAAGGCTTTTTAGCTGGATCATCTGGAGACTGGGTGGGAGAGATGGGTGCTCCTGTTGCAGGCCTCATGGATGCTACACACACATATTTTCAGTTTGCTCAAGAGGCCACATGTCCACAGCCAGCCCCAGTTTGCCACGTTTATTTGCAGATGAGGGAAATTTTTACTCTCCCTTTACTCAAGAAACAAGATGGGATATAGATCATAGACATTTCAGCCTTTTAAAAAATGAAATCAAGTTTTCTGTTCTAAAGAATATGTATTTATTTTCCCCTTCATGGCAGAAAGTACCCTTTCTGTCTAATATCGCATGCTGCTGGAGAGAAAGCATGGTCCCTCTTACTCCTATCCTATACCTAGGATACGAATACCTTAAGCTCACTTAAAACTAAAAAGTACCCCAAATTCCAGGCAGTTAATACGTTTCCACCATCTCACAGGTGCTGGGTCACAGCCAAGATGCTATTCACATTGTGAAAAGCAGGCAGAATTCGCCCTTGCCTTTCCCAGAGTTTCAGCACCCATGTCTGAAGACAAAGACAGCAAATACTCCATGCAAACCAACAGGATTTAGGACAGCCAGTCTCCAGACACAGCCACAGACAGGACCATGAGCCATGAGGTGAAACTTTGTCACCCCAACTCGAGGGATGGACTCCCTTATGCCACTGAACTAGGACAGATGAAAAAAATAAGGCATCTCATGTGCAGAAGCAGAGTCAGACAGGATTTGCTCATCTCAAACATCTCTTCCTTCCACTCACCCTCCCCAAACCTCTCTGTCCACACACAAGCTGCTCATGGGGGATAACCAGCTCAAAGTGAGTAACTAATTGCCAGTCTATCAAAACAGTGAGAAAACAATATCCTCTCACTGGAAGATACTCTAGATAAGTTCTGGTACGCCCAATATTTTGGAACTCACCGTTTGTATCAATTGCACAAGACTAGGAGCTGAGAACATGAGGAAAGCAGCCCCTTCAGTGTAGCACAGGGACAGAGCACAGCTCTTCTCAGCATTGAGCTCTCTCACGCTAAGTTGGAGGAAGGAAATGATGCCACCCCCACAAAATTATTTTTTTAAAAAACAACCACCTTTCCTCTTCAGAAAGCCCAGGCCAGGTGTTACATGCTCTCTACATCAAGCTAAGGCCAGTCTGACTAATCTGTAGGTTCACTCGTTAATGAGATAAAGGATTTCAGTGCAGTGCCGCAGCCCAGGCTGTGGGAGCTGTGGGCTGGAGGAGCGCTGCCGGCAGCTGAGTGTCACTCCTGGAGGAATGCCTGACCTTTCCCGGGGCTTTGATCATGCTGGCTCACAGCGTGAGATAACCAGCCCTTTGCAGAATCCGGAGGTAATAAAAAAAGCAGCTTTGAGGCCTCCTGTTTTTGCGGGGAAATACTTACCTGAGTTCCCAGCACACTGCCCAGTCCCCACCACCATCCTCCCCAGACATCAGCCACTTTAAAGCCAAACCCATTGCTATCAACTAAGGGAATCGCATAAAGCCTTCAGGTGAGAGTCTTTAGCTCTAATTTAATTTCTCTTAATTGAAGAGGGTACTTGTGTACTGCTCTTAGGTAGGATACATGTACAGAGACTCAAAAAAGAGCAGAGCAACGGAAGGAAGGTCCCCAATTAGTATGCAATTAAGCTGTAAGAAGGATAATAGGAGGAGAAATTTTGTATCTTACACAAACAAGATAGCAAGACATAGATAAAAGCACAGAAGGGGAATAAAGCTTTATCCCCAGTTCCCCTCTGAACACTGAACCAATACAGAAAGGAGTGGATTTGCTGAGGGTGTTTTATCTGTAATTATTTTGAAGGGAGGTATCTTTCTCAGGACGGGCAACTTAAACAAGCCAATGTAGTACCAGGTTAGTAAAGCATGAAACACCTGGAGCCCTGGGCTGAATGTGCTGAATCTGTAAGTGATAATTAGATCAGTCTTGAATACTTCCTTTAATGAGTCTACGCAAGCACCACGTCCACCCAGCCTGCTTTTGGTTACCAGCCTACAGAAGTTTGCATGATCTTCTCAGGATGGGGCTGTTTCTTGGTTTTGTTTTTTTTTCTGTTTGGGACACTGCAGTACAGTCTCTGAAGTTGGAGCTACAATTCCTTGATGCTCTCTGCAGGCTGCACATGAGGTGCAGGGCTCATTCTGCAGCACTCCTCAGCTGCAAGCAGGTTGATGCCAAACTGAGCAGACCTGAATAAGTTACCCCTCTGGGGGGAAAAAAGTTGTACTCAGCTATGCTGTCTTCCTCACGGGGTTAACTATGTAGATTTCAGATGCAAATTTTACTTTAGGGCAGGCTTTATGGTATTAAGAGTCTCTTTTTCAGCCTTCTGAAATTTCATATGTATACATGCTAGAGCTCTCTCATCTCTGTTAATTGGGTTTTGTGGAATTTCAAGGCCCGGGGGCCAAGAGGGGAGGGCTGCTGATTAAAGCGCGCTGTGCAGAAGTGGATGCAGAAGTGTTGCACGGTAACAGGAGGGAAACAATTCCTCCAAGCTACCTACCTTCATGTGCACACCCCGTCTGCCACATGGGAGGAACCCCATCTTTCGCCCTGGCCTTCCCAAGGGTGCGAGGATGGCTTCTGCCCTCTCCAATGGGCATTGTGGGGAGTGTGCTCAGTCCTGCTTCTCCAGTTGTGCAAACTGATTTTAGAGATTTAGAGCCTAGTCCACAGCTACATTTATTTCAGTGTGCCCATGTCCTCACTGCAGACCCGAATGAGGCCATCTCCCCACAGCCCTAACCCCAAAGCAGTGGTGATGGGGGCCAGAGGGAACCCACACCCTGTGACTTGCACACTTCAGGACCATTAACAGAGGAATTAAAGAACATTTAATCTCCCTTTATCCCCTTTCGTAACCCAGCATGTACATGTATGTCAGAATTTGTTAGGCTGTGATATCTGAACTGATGAGATGACATGCGTTTATGCATCTCCACAGTGAGGGTGCAGAAAATACCCACTCCTGCACTTGGCCAAACTGTATCTGTCCACATATGAGGATTCAGTCCAGAAGCCTGCTTGCAGCAGCTAAATACAGATATTCACACACCCATTATAAATGCAGTCTAGTTTCATTTTTAACCCACATGAGGGTGTGGAGGGAGAAGACATCAAAGCATGGACACAGGCTACCCTGGCATTCTGGGCGTGCAATTTTATCTTCCCCTCATTTCCCTCCTCTCCAAACCAGCTGCTACAACTATCATGATGCTTGCCCTCCGGCCAGTATGCTGGAAAACTGGCTTCCAAGGCAGTCATTAATCTCTCCCCATTACCCAGCTGGCACAGGATTTTGCTTAGATGGGAGAAGAGTCAGCTCCATGCCCTCTGAAACACCAGTGGCAGCTCCCACAGCCATGCGTGCCAGGCATGCACTGGCTCCGCTGCCTACACCGGGCACAGCCTGGCACTGCTCACCCTACTGCAGCAGAAGGGCCACCATGCATGAAACAACAATGGGCAAAACTCAAGCACAGGCAGTGAAGAGCACTGAAAAAGGAACTTTAATGTGAGTTAAATAACCTCCTCCTGTCAGCAATGATGGTGAAGAGAAGTGCTATGCAGATTCAGGGGAAGATGATGGTTCGGCTCAGAGCTAAGTTTAGAGGCTGACTTCTCACACAGCAATAGCAGCAGAGAGTAGCTCCTACATATGCAAGTTATGCAAGTGAAATGAAGATGCACGTAAACCTTTAGCAAGAAAGAGCAGCTCGACAATGTTGAGCTTTTCATTCAGCCATCAGAGTTCAACTCATCTGAGGTAACAGGGCTGGAAATATGCATAGGTGCATGGTATGCTGAGCACAAGCAAAAGTTGCTCCAGTCAAGCCAAGCTGCAATGGGAATAAAGCAGGCTCAGAAAGCAATGTGCACACCACTGCAAGTTTGTTAGGGAGATAAAGTCGCGAGAAGTGTGCTTTATGTGATTACCGCCTGAAACACGGCCATTTTACCACACCCTACCATGTACTGCACTGTCCCAGCAACACTGTGAGGCAATGTTTGACCATCTACATCGGGTCAAAAATAATCTTTTCAGAGAGTACCTTTTTCCTGTGTTGATGGGGTGTTACCTACCAAATCTGTCCTATCCTCTCAGTAATACTGCTCATCTGGTATTTTTAGAGGGGAACAACGGGGCCCACTGAGAGCCCCACAAATATACATGTAAACCTACATTTGATCTGTCAGTAGGACCATAGGTTTCCCCAAGAAGAAGAAACATGCAGGCGAGTTTTTGATCTTCCTTTAAGTACTGCTTATCTCAGCTTTTGTTTGTTTTCTGTTTTTCAGATCTGTGGTAGCGTCTGATGTGAATGCCACCCACCGTGGGCTATCTAGGTAGTGAAACAATCATCATAAACCACCACTGGAACAAAAATAGCAGCACCTTTCTCTCCCCTGCCTCCCCCAGGCACAGGCCACATGCAGGACAGTGCTGATAGCATGTGCAGCTACAAGCATACTTTGCAGATCACAAACTCAAGAGGTGCTAAGCATGGGTCTCCTGTCATGTATCTTCCAGACACTCATCAGGGAACCACCGAGTCCTTCCTGATGGCTAGCAGAAAAAGTAGCCTTTCCCAAACAGCCATGGAGCAAAGAGGGGTAGTCCCCCCAAAGCTGCTGGTGGGTTCAAACTCCTGCTTGGCCCAAGGAAAGCTGCCACCTGCAGTACAACCAGACGAGTGAGCACCTACAGCAACATCTCAAAACAGTTCAGTCCCATGCAACAAGCCTAAACCGCAGCATGCTGAGTCTTCTCCCACTGCCCAGGTCTTCATTTCACCCCCTTCTGCCATCTAGAGGGAGTGCCAGTCCACAGATAGACACATGACAGGGTGCAACAGCAATTGTACCAAATCCTAACTTGAATGGGGGAACGGGCCTGGAAGGGATTTACATGAGGTTGCAGGTTAAACCAACCTTTGCCCACACCTACAGCTCAGTGCCTTTTAACTCTGGAGCATGCTGGCCAACCACAGCCACACCTGAGCAGGGAGGGAGGAGAGCTTTCCAAGTGGCTACTATACTCCTACTAGCTTTAGGAGGGGAGAGAAAGGACAAAACAACACAGTGGCCTGGTAGAGGAAGAAGTTCTTCATTAGCAGCAGGCAGCAATCTGCTGCTACGCCACCTGTTCTGCAGCAGTCAGCTCGGTAAGCATGTGGCACATGGGGCCACCACTGTCACCACATGAGCTCTCCATCCCCAGCACATCCTTCCTCACTGGGAAAGGACAGAAACCTCTGGGACACCCAGTTGTGGGGTCTGCTGCTGAAATCCTGCAGAGCTCCTGCTGAAAAGTGCGCTTAAAACGCACACTAAAAATAGAGCCCGCACTGATGCTATATTTAGCAGGAGTGTGCACGCTTTTGGGAGGGCTGTCTTCCCCTCCAGCAGCAGAGGGAAGGCAGCCAGGCATGCCCTCAGGATGGTCCTGCATTCCAGCCCCACTGCAGCAGCACGCACCCAGCACAAGCGTGCCTCAAGAGAGCTGCATTTTCTCATGGAAAGGTGAAGACAGGCTGCAGGAGACCATTTGCAAGCTCACTGGGTGGAGGTCCCTGCTCCAGAGCAGCCGAGTGGGAGGCAAGAGCCTGGACCTCCCTGGGAGTGGCACTGCTGACTGGTCCCACAAATTCCTTCCCCATGCCTGGATTTTTCTGTTTAAGTGCAATAATGAGCATTATGTTTTTCATAAAGCACTTACAGATAGGTTGCTTCATCCAGGTGCCAGGAAAGCCAGGCACGGCCACTGAAAACTTGCCAGCTAGTGAAAACACAAAACTTACCACTTTGCTTGTCAAGCCAAGCATCTGTCAAAACCCTTGACTAATTGTCCACCAAGTAAAGAGCAAAACACTCATCCACTGGCTAGACTACTTAGGGTACAGGGGCAAATCCAGAGCTGATGAGACACAGACACAGGGCTCTGCACTGGCAAGCCCAAAGGGGCAGGTTTGCATTTTCCACATTTTGTGCTGGGTTTCCTCTCCCCCAGAGCAAAGTCTATGGGATGTGCAGCATGAGGAGAGGATGCCACGCAGTACCTGCAGATGCTGCATGGGACAAAGTGGCACCTTCTCCCCTTGACTCACAGAGCCCTGCAGGGCCGCAAGGCTTGGCAGGGGGTGTCCCACCTCCAGGGCCCAGGAAGAGCCTCTGAAAGCCAAGCTGCTAATTAAGACCACGGCTTCAGTTAATTGAGTCCAATTCACCTGTGACATGAAGAGTCCCAATCCCATCAACAATAATGGAACTGCATCGGCTTACACCAGTAATGACTTCAAATCAGCAGCATAATAAAGCTAATTCAATACTTTTCCAGGTCCGGCTGATGAGGCTGCCAAGGGAGAGCAGGCGACAGTCTTCTGCCGCACCGACACCTCCTTGAGCGCAACCCGAACAGCCCAAGGGTTGGAAAGGCAGGAAATGTAAAAAATAAATTAAGTTTCCAACAGGGCTAAGGCTTAGTTTTAACACTGAATTACTCCCGCAGGTGACCCTGTGCAAGTGCTTACGACAAAGCAGCACTTCCCACAACTACATCCCAGGATGAGGAACCCTGCAAGGCAGCTGCAGGTTTCCAAGATGCCATTGCTGCTGAGCCACCCCACCAAGCTGGACCCACTGACTTGGGGCACCAGAGGCAGGAGTCCCATCATGTGCATGCCAGGTAGCACCTGCCAGGGTGTGGGAAGGAGCTTGTCAGAGACGGCCACGTGCTGGCAGCTCTGGGGAGGAATGTGGAGCAACATGGAAGTTGTCTGACGCAGGCAGACATGCAAATCAGCAGCTGCATGGCAGCTCCATAACCTCCTAATTGCCACAACGCCCCCAGCTCTCTTGGGGCAGGGGGTGGGGGTAGCCAGGAAGAGCTAGAAGGAGTGAAACCCTCCCACTGGAGCAGGGGATGCACTGCCAGGTCGGTGCTGCCCTGGGACAGCCCGAGTGCCCCGAGGGATGGGAATGGCACAGCTTGGCCCCCGGCAGCCCCACACAGGCCACTGCCTTGCGCACACAAATTTGCCTCTGCCTCGAGCCAAAAAAAACTAAGCCGCCACTCTTTAGAAGAGAGGCGCATTATTTTAGAGCAGTCAAGTTATGACTGGTCTGATTTCCATAATGCACGCTCTGCAAACATCTGCCTGTTATTTAAGGCTCAGCTCCACTGGGACAGATCTTGAACAGGGCAGACCTTTGAGCCAGTGTCCACAGAGGACTCCTTGAGGCTAGAGCGACCCCCGGGCAGAAACGAGCCCGAAGGGAGGTCAGGCTGGTCACCTTCGCTCCCAAAGCCACAATCAACTTCCTGTTTCTGAGCTTTTCTCCACACGCCCACTGATGCTCCCACTTCCATCACAGGAGGACTCCGTCCCCCTCTCTACCAGAAGCACCTCCTCATGGCAATGAGCAGCCCCCAGAGACTGTGTCACCCACCGGAGGACCTAGCTGAGGTAGCTCTCCCAGAGAGACACAGGCTGTAAATCACAGGCATCTAGCAAATCATTTTTGCACCTTCAGGTTGTCTCCCATTTTTGCAAGCAGACTGTCGAAATCTGAGCGTCCCAATTAGATGAAGTTAAATGCTGTCCTGAACAACAAGCATTCCTGGCCAGAAAGTATCCTGGCATTATTGGACTGCTCCCTCCCTACTAAGAGACCGCAAATTAGTGTTTACTTTAGAAGCCAAGTAGGCCAGCTTTGAGAAATTGTGCCTGGCCCACCATCCCACAAACTCCAGCTTCCCAGGTGCTCCCTGGGGGCCACAGGACAAGTAAACTGGCTCCTTAGCACACATGCCCTTGCTCTACATTTAGCCTCTGCTCCATCCCAGCCTGACGCAGCATTTAGCTACTGGTTTTATTCCCTGCACGCTGTACTGGGAGCGCTGAAATAACCGAGTCTCTGTACTGCCCGAGTTGACACAGGCTAAGTCAATTAGCTGCTATTGCTGTGATGCTTAGCTAGGCCAGATCAAAAAACGCAAAGAAAGAAAAGCCTCACACTGAGAGGAACCAGGCCCAGTCAACACATTTGTCTCCAATACTTTAATCAAAATATTTGAAATGGGAAAGGGAGATGGCAGATGCTTCCCAAAGCAACTAGTGCTTGCTTTCCTAGGGCAGGAGGAGCAGAGAGGCCTGGCAGAACATTACAGTTCCCATTCACCTCTGCTGCATCCTTTGTTTCCCATTCAACACATGCTTCAAGCAAACACACAAAAAAGCAAAATTATTCCCTAAATTCAAGCTGAGACACTTTCCATTTCAGATTGGGCTGCTTAAACCCTGCAAGCCAACACATTTTGCAGCTTGTGTGCAGCATCCTTCAGGAAGGATACAGAAAAGATCCCTCCTCTGGGCAGGATAAATAAATAAATCCTCTGGGCAGGATTTATGATTTTGCAGTGGTCTTTGCTCTGCATCAGCTGGAGGACTACTGGTCTTCCTCCCACTGACTTGCAAAACCACACCAGTCAGTAAGCACTACATCCCATACCCAGCATTTTGGGTACCAAGCGCTGGACCTGTTTTTTGCCTCCAAAAAAACATAAAATGCTTCTTTTGAGAGATTGATAATTTCTGATGACAAGACTTCACCTAAAACTGGGACTGGAGAAAACCAAAACTGGTAAAGGACAAAACTGGCTGCACAACACCCAGATATAGCTGGGAAGCCTCCAGCTTCAGTTCAGCTCCTTGTGCAGCCTCTGCTGATCAGAGGTACCCTGCCATGTTGCTCCTCACTTCAAGGAAGACTATAAGGAGAACTATTAAAGCAATTAAAAAAATATTTTCTTCACAATGCAATCTACCCAGAGATGAATAGGAATAATTATCAAGCTGCCGATTTTTAAGTGTTTCTTTTATGGCAGTAACTGGCTGAACATCACTTCTAAGTAGTCAGCTACAGTAACTTTCACCTTTTATTGGAAAGAGAGACTGGAGATATTTTTTCAGTGTGGGCCACATCTTCCATACCATATTTCATAGTAACATCTATACTCACTAACCCTTCTCCCGTTCAGTTCACAATCCCATAAACACCTCTGTAGCAGCTCATGCAATTGTTCACGTAGAAAAGCATGCTTTATGTTTTTCTCAAAGCAGCAAAGGCAGCAGTTCAACAGCCTGAAGTGAGAAGATTCAGCCCCAGGTTACCAGGCAGCTGTCTGAAATCGCCCCCTCAAATTCTCAGCAAAGAGCAAGACCTAACATCAATACCCTTCCCTCAGCATACTTGCATCTGCATACCCCAAACCTTTTATTCTTCCTCTTCTGTTCTGTTACCCCACCTCTGAAATGGATGTTATGCCACACTGCAGATAGGAAACAGGTCCTGAGACACCAGCTACTGAGGTGAAGTTGTGCATCAACCAGACTTTCCCAAATCCTTTGAATATCAGTTCATTCCAGGTGTTTTTGCATGCAGTGTACCATATAACCTATGTCTGTTAATCACTTCTGGTTGAATAAACGTGTCTTCTGCTGTTGGACTAGCTATTACTTGAAGCATTACCCTCTCCTGTCTGCTTCTCACAAGCCCACAGGCAAGTATCGGTACCAGCACCAGCTGTCTTGAGCCAGGAATGCCAACAGACACTTCAAGCTCCTCTCAACTGGACACAAACATGCGCTCACTCCTATTATAAACATTTCCAAAAATGCAACAGAAACAGAAGGTCAAAGCCAACAGATATCTTTTCAAAGAAGGGTTTTTTGGTTTGATTACACCTCTGTGATGTCAGTCCTGAAGAGGCACACAGAGGGGTTTGCTTGCATATTGCAATGCTGGGGTGTGATGCTTTCTTCTTTATAGTTTAAGGCTTAAGCCACGTAATTGATTCAATCAAGACAGTTAACTGGCATTAAAATTTTCATGAATCAGCTATGAAAAAGGGTTAAAAAACTCCATTAAATTAAAAAAATATTTAAAAAATTCTTTTGTAATTTAAATTTATTGGGAGGCTGAGGGAGGGGGGAATATCCCCAGAAGGAAACAGTTTTACTTTTTTTGAGATTATGCAGCTTTCACCAAATACTTAAAAAGAAATCTCAGTTCATATTTGTAATAACAAGGGATTATCAGAGTCCTTAATTTACTGTTGAAGTCTGCAGTGAAGTTTTGTACCTTGAGTGAGGTGCAGCCTAATCCCTGAGTGTGATTACATTTAGGAGTGAGAGGAAGGTATGCAGGGGGCAGGGAGAAGAAACTTTTATTGAAGACAATGCTTCAGGCAGCCCTGGAGCAGAGTGGATCCAGTTTGAAAAAGAATTGGCAACTCTAAAACTTTTTGATAACATAAAAATTCATTGATGTTGGCTCACACTAGGCCCACTTCAACTCTGCACTTGTCCTCTGTGTTTCCTTGGCATATCTGTTCCTTTCCTCTATCTGCTTTAGCATAACTTTATTTTTCTCTTTTATCTTTAGCTAACTGCACCCAGGGACTGGAGGGATTGATTTTTTGTTTTGACTTATTGTTTGAAGATCTGTAACTCAAAGCAGCTTCTTGGGCCTCTGATGTCTAAGCCCGAGCAGTATAAAAGGTAAAGCTCATCCTGTGTACCAAACTGAGAAGGGATACCATTTTATAATCAGTCATCTGTGTTTTATTTTGCCTTTTGGGGAGTAAAACTATTTTGAGACTTTATAGGCAATAATACTTTAAATAAATATTCTCATGGCAGATACTACACATGCCAGTTCCCTTTATAAAGACAGTCAGCTATTGCTCACCACTCAGGGGAAGAAAAAAAAAGTTCCTAATTAAAGGAGGCCATTATACATCAGAAGATATTTTGAACATCACATCACACTACCGACAGCCTACTGCAGCCAAAATGTTACCATGCAAATCTAAAAATGCTCTCGCTCAGAGATGCGCTGCCATGAGGCTCGCCTAAATCCCCACTGGGAGGGGAAGGTAGGAGACACGAGATGTGCTCTTTAATTCCGTTCATAAACAGCAATCACTCATTGCCATGTTAATACCATCCTGACCCGAGACACGGAGGGATGGAGAAGGATTTTTGTCTGCTTCCTCTGCCTTCTGAGGGGCTAAACTCAGGAGATTTCTCCTTTTCCTGGGCAACTCCTCCCTCCCCCCAGACAAAAATGCCTTTGGGCTGTTTCAAACAAGCAGCTCCTCAGAACGCGGCACCCAGGTTTCTCATTCTGCACCGTAGAAAGCTGACAGTCATGGCACACACCGACTTTGTTTACGATCACCCATCTCTGCTATTCCCTGAAGTTGCCCAGCTTGCTGAAATATGGTTACATATGCAAACATTATCTCCCAATTGTAACCTCATTTTCTGCTCTGCTGGACAGCGTGACCAGCATTTGTCATCTCGCCGCCCCCGCCCGCCACATCATTCATGTGTCTATAATTGTCATCAAGATGTGGCATGTCAGCAGGACTCCCGCGTCCGCTGCTCCCCATCTCCACGCAGTCACTCAGGTAACAAACCCATAATCTCACCCTGTTTTCATGATGGTTGAATTACACATAATTGTTTCTGCACAGTGATTGATTTCTGCCTGAATAGAGACCTCTGCCTTTTTTCAATGCGAGCGAGTGGCAGCCAAGTCTCTCCATCTAGGAGGAGGCAGCAGCCTTTGAAGAGATCAAAGCCAAGGCCGCGAGCAGTTGTGCGCCCTGGGAATATGGAAAGCCTTTATGCTCTCAACCCCATTTCCAACATCATGTTGGATTGCAGCTGCATTACATTCTGCCAGCATTCTTAATGCTTTTAGTATTGACTCTGACATCACCGATAGCTGTTTTAAAGTAACAAAAGCTGAAGGATGACTTATTTTCACAACTCCGTAATTGGAACATGCAAAGTTAGGGGAAGGGAGCATTTGTTTTTAATCTGAGATACAAAAGAAAGCACAGAAAATTATATAAGTTCCCCAAAATTAAAACCACGTTTTTCATATGGAAAGAACAGAGGGGGCATTTTTATAGCCTAGACCACACAAAATGAACTGATTATGCACATGCTTTTTTAAGCCTAAAGGCTGAAGTAAAAATATAACTGGGCAAGCAAGTCAAATTGGGAAAAAATATTGTGACTGACGGTACATTTAGTGACTTTTAGCACCTGATGCAAGGCAAAATAATGCAGATGCCCAGGCTGTTGTCTCCCCTCTGCAGCTCCGTGTAGCAAACTGACAGCAGTTCACTTACTGTAAACCAGACACACAGCACATGGCAAACAAACTCTAAATCTCCATTAGTTATCTAAAAAGATAAATAATGACCTAAAAGTATAAAATACTGCAAAGCTTTCTTTAAAAGTCCCTCTCCTCCAGTTGTACAGACAACTTCTGGGCTGCCTTAAAACTACTCTTGCCACAATACTGTTTTCAGGGGCATCAAATGCTCCCACGCTCCTCCTCTCTCCTCATCTGGCTTTGCTAGTGAAAACAAAAGTAAATCTCTATTAAGAAAGACTGCCCTGAACTTTGATTACACTACCCTGAAAAAAATATTTTGGAAAGGAGGGGGGATAAGGAGAATGCAAAAAACAAGAGCCCAGGAGGACACAGCAGCTGAACCCCTCGGTGCATACGCTGCCCAAACTAAGCACCACTGCTACTTTGACAAATATTTTTATTCATGGTAAAACCACCGAATAGGAGCCTTTAAGAGCAGTAATTTTGAAATATGAATTTGAAGCAGTAAATTTGAAATATAGTCACTGCCACTACAGTGTGCAGAGTAGTGAGGAAGGAAGAATGTGCAAATAAAGCATAAGCTGCAAAGAATTAAACATTATGAGCACCCATGTATTAGCAATAAAAATAATTTCCTCTTAGCTGTACCATTTTTTTTCTGCTGTACTAACACTCCTTTCCTCCCTGTAGTCATTAAAATCCCGACTCAGAGACAACAGCAAAGGGATCTGGCCTCTCTCCCTGTGGACACAGAGCTTATGTCCCTGTCATTTCAAGGCTGGGAAACTGTCTCATTTTCACTTTGACTGTTCCTTAACACACTAACCATACTGAGGGTGAAATTAGAGTCAAATGTAGAAAGCTCTTTACCAAGCTGTAAAACCTTATAGTTTTTTTAGTATCAAGTCAGAGTGTTTTCTGTGTTAATCCAAGGTTTTGGAGTTTTTCCCCTTCTCTACTCTCCTGCCATCCCCAACAAATTTACTGTTTCATCTGCACAGCCTGCTTTCTTAAATCAGGACTAATTCCTTGTGGCTCTGGTGTTCATTCTGATAACCAGAGGGATGCTCGTAAAGCAACACTGAGGAAAGAGTGGCAAGATACAGAGAGTTGGAGTAGTCACTGTAAATAGAGGTATCTGCTGCCATTATCTACAGGACAGCTAATTCAACTTCTGCCTATCCCACAAGGAGTCTCAAGTATCTGGAAATGAATGCCTGCCCCTAGAAATTGTGCAAGCAGTATGCACAGCATTGCAAAGGTCTCCAAAACACTCACCACTATGAAGAAATAGCAGAGAAATAACTTTTACGTGATGCTGCAACCTTACCTTCCAGCGTCAAACATTACTATGATGAAAAAGTATGTTTTACTGTAATTACTGCTAATTTTTCCCTTCCAGGGACTTTTGTGTTCACTTACAGAGGGTTCACTTGCTACTTGATACTTCTCTTTGAAAACTTGCTATTTTTTTGCAGCTATGCAGTGAAATTCAAGAGACACTATTTCACCCAAAAGAGGCACCTGCAGGCTGCCTGCCCAGTTTTCACCCTGTGCAGCCCACTCCATAACCTGCATAGGCAGCTCTCTGTGCCCATGCAGGGGCACAACTTCTCTTCATGCAGAGGATTCTTTGGTGACCACACAGGGGAGAGATGGGGAACCTGACAACAAACCTCACCAGTTCCTGAAATCAGGAACTGAAATCCCTTCAATCTGACATGCAGGACCCCAACAAATTAAGTTTTAGTTTTGGCTGTGGTGCTGAGGAATGTGCAGCTGCCAGCTGTGGTCACAGTTTAAAGGCTGCAGCTACGGAGTTGTGAAGAAGAAAGAAAACACCACCAGTGACCCAGGTAACGCCAGGGAGGCGATGGCACCGGGGCACACTGCTCAAGAAACACAGTGAACACAGCCTGGGTGCTCATTAAAATAGCAGGTATTTCAGGATGCCCAGAAAGAAGTTTAAAGCTTCCAGCTTCAAACCAGCTGGTACCCCCTTGCAAACCACTCTTTCCACCAGAGGCTGCCAAGAGCAGGGCACGGACATCATTGAGGCCTCGGTGGGTGCCCACCATGCTATCCCAAAAAGCTGCTTTGAGCTCCTCTCATCCTCATGGTAAACAACAAAGGCCCCACCACACTGGTGCCCAGGGCAGCTGGCTGAGAAGCCCTGGCCAGCGGTTCCCAGCGCATTGTGTGCAAGAGCCATGAATCAATGGCAGGTTCCTGGGAGAGGGAGCATCCTGTGCTGGTTATCTAACTGTGTTTGCAATGAACTTCTGAGAGGGATGGAGACAAAAGTGGGGCAGGCAAATAATAATGCTGAGGGCAAGCAGCCTGCTCCCCTACAGGGGGAAGAGCAAACACAAAACCGAGTGGGAAGATATGGATGCTGCTCTGATGGCAGGGAGGGAACATGAGAATTTTTGGACAAGAACATTTCAGGCTAATTTTTTTAGACCCCTCCTTAGGTCTAGTTTTACTTAGAAACTTCAGTAGATTGTTTGATCCTTCATTGAAAGGCTGAGTGCGAAACACAGCCACAGCCAGCACTAACACAAACTTTCTTCTTTCTGTACTGGCTTTAATTCTCTTATTTTCCCTTCCTCCATTCATATCACGGTTTTTACTTTCTCAGACTTCTCATTTGCTTTCCTACAAAAACCCAAGCAAACAAAAAAAAAAATCCCAAGAAACAAACGTTTACAAGAGAGATGTCTTTCAGGTGAATTCCAGAAGCAAACTCAGGAAACACTTCTGCCGTCAACTTCCTCCAAGTCTCTGAACCAATGTTGCTTTTTCAGGTCTTCATTTGCAGGAGCCTCCTCCCAGACCATGCCTTTTGCTTTTGGGAGCAGGGTGGGGGAAGGCAGGTGACACATGCACGCACACACCATGCCAGCGTGGGCACCAGGGATACCTCCCAAGAATCTTCTGGCAGCCACTTAACGTGCTGCGATTTCCACGGGTCACATCCTCATGCCAGACTCTAGGTTGGGCCAATTATACACAGAATTTACCTATTTCATGCTTAATTGCACAGGCACAAACTTTTGCTCCACCCCCGAAACAGCTCTAACTTACCGGCGGCACTTACAATACCACAGGCATTTCTCCTAGTCCTGGCTTAACCTCCTAGGCTCAAACCTCAGCCACTGGCTTAAACAGCCATACCTTCCTGGGAGAACCCAGCAGAGGAGAGTATATGCAGGTAACACAAGAAAGGCCAACATCAGCCCACAGCTGACTTGGGAGCTACAGGCTCCTGGGCTGTGACACATTACCTCCAGAAATAAACACAAGACCCACCTGTAGGCTCTTCTGCTGGCTGAACCAGAAATAATACTCTGTCCACTAGACATTGGACAGAAAGACTCATTTAATAGAGGAGGGCATTTTTTGTGCAGTGAGCACAACTGTTTAACTATCCAGCTGTATTCACTTGCAGTCCTGGAGCCAGAGCTGGAAGACAAGCTTCACAAACCTATCTCTGAGATCTCCTTCTTCTAATAAGTCGGCTTGTGCCCCAAACAGAGGGGTTCTGAACTGGCTTTGATTAAACCCCATTTCCCGACAGAATATTTATTGTTCTGCCCCATTAGCCTCTCCTACTCTCATTTACACGCATATCCCTGGAAAGAAAAAGAAATAAAAGGAAGGATTTAAAGTTTCAAAGAAGGAGGGAAAGCTTCCTAAACACATTATTTTGGAAGGGCCCTTGAACTAAAGAACGTTTCAAGCAAAATAGTGTTCTGACCAGCTCTCCTACAGTCTCTTAATATTTCCTTATTACAAAGTATGAAGTCATCCTTTTACAGGTCACTCCGATAAGAAGATTATAGTTGCCAGTTATAAAAAAAAAAGTGTTTGCAATAGTGCTGTCAAACTGTCTGGGGAGTTGCCTAATAAATTAGCATTTTCTCATGTTCTCCTAGTCCAAGCCTTCCTTCTGAAGATTTACATCTAAAACAGGATCTCTGTACTATTATCTTAGAAATATCCTCAAAATAATTGAGATAGGAAAAAAAAGTCTCAACAAAAGCTGAAAAATCCACACATTTAAGAGCTAAGCTTTTTAAAGTTTTATTTCTTTTTTTCCTTTAATTTCAGCACGGCTTCCTTTTCTCCCTATGGCAGACATGAAATAATGTGTTAGAGAGAGGGTTTTGAGGAACAAATTTTCCAAATCCAACGTGCTCCGTTCAAACTTGAAAAATACACTGGATTTCAGTTGTGGGCAGGAGGCAACTGAGCAGTAAAAACCAGACCAAAATACAGCCCAGCGTGCTAGTGTCGCAGGGCAGCAAAACAAGGGACATTCTTTGGAGTAAATTACTTTAATTGCTTATGTTTTTCAAAATGTATTCTCGTATGTTACATGTATGGCTTATATCCTCAATATCCTCAAAAGCTCTCCCCAGTGCGAGCTGGGTGACCTCACTTCTCCTCTCCGTGTTGATCTGGAGGGGACCCAGGCCTACCGCAGCCTGCCCCACTGCCCTGAGCTCCCACACCTGACCCTCACCACCCGCTCCCCTCCACCCCACTCCCAAAAGCTCCCCAAGAGGCTGAACCTGTGCGTACGCTTGTATTTGAAAAAGAAGGACCTGTCTGTGAACACAGGGACAATTCTTGCAGTTCTCAGGAGCTAATTCACATGCAGGCACTGAAGGGACAAATCAGAGTCTCCCCCAGTTTGGAGGGGTCCCTGCACTGGGTCAAGACTGGCTATTCTTCTGTTTCACCTCAACTGTCCTGTAAACAAGTGCTGCCAACCAGATCACAAGGAGTGCCACACCATGAAACAAGCTGCACAAACCCTACAGTGAGGAGAGGGCACGGATGTGAGAACAAAGCCACTTTGTAAAAATTAATTTTGGAAGATGCGCCATGGTGTTTTGAGGGGTTGCTGCGTGGGACAGCACATAAGCTGGTGACAGAAACCCTGCTCACTGTGGGGGCACGTGGGAATGATACAAAACTGCAATGAAGGAAGAACAGGATGGAGGGGGGTTATAAAGTGCAAGCAAGAACACAATTACCGCTTTGTAGCTGAGGCTTCCTAAACCTGATACAGCACCACTCAAACTTCAGAAACTAGAGACCCTCAACAAATCACTGGATTGTGGCATTTTAGCAAAGTAAACACATTTGCATCGCTGGACACAGTTTATCTGCATTTTAGCACATCGGCAGGCAAAAGGCCTTCTCCCAGAGTGCAGTCTGCGCTTGACAAGTGCTGACACCTTTAATCCTCACCTCCATATTGTACTTTTTTTATGCTAGACAAAGCTTGCCAATGCAAGATTTGATAGGGATGAAGAAAGATCAAGGCAAGAAGATATGCCAAAACTGTGGAGAGACAACAGACGGTCACAAAGATAAGTCTCTGAGGCAGTTCTGAATATAGAAAAAGGCAGAAAATTGAAGAAATAGAGCCATATAGCACAGCTAAGTGACCAGTTAGAGAGACAGAGCATTGGCTCTGAGAAGCCAGTGTTACTAGGATGCCAACACAGAAATATAGAGCCTACAGGAACAGCATTTTAGAGCTCATCACTGTCCACCTCTGAGCAAACAAAACTGCCCAACAAAAGTCTCACGTTCCCTTTCCCTGTTTTTTGAACATATATGGTGAATCAAACAATTTCCTGACTGGTTTCTTTGATAACGACTGCAGCCCCATCCAGACCCCTGTCCAAGTCAGCTAAGAGGGAAGCTGAGCTGCCATCAGAACCCATGGGATTTTTGCATCGTGCTTTTGAATCCTCTGAAATCTCACTCCTTGTGCTGTCACTGTGGGGTTTGTTGCAGCTCCCACAATGTCCAGGTTTCTCAGAGCAGAGCTGCCAAGTATGTGCAGTGCCTGGCATTGCGCTGGATGCACAGCAGCAGCCTGTTTCAAACTTTAAAGCTTCCCTAATCAGAAAGAAAGAAAAGAAAGGAAAAAAAAGGTCACACAAACATCCTTCTCCTGTTCTTTGCCGACGCAGCGTTACTAGGGCTGCCTCGTACCAGGAGCACAAACAGATGTGCACCCCTGTTCATTTAAAGAACCAAGTATTGTCAGAAGGTACCTCATGGCATACGTGTGCATGATATCACATGCTCCCAAGAGACTTTTTCCCCCTGCCCTGGCCTGGGTGAAGCAGACCTGCCCGCTGACTTGTGCAGCACTGTTTGAAGTACAGGGCTAGAATACTGTAAATGCTTGGATAGACAGACACTTGTGGGAATTAGCTGCTTTCTGGCTTGCCTAGTAACTCCTAGCCAAAGCAATTCTCTCATTTATGTGTTACAGCTGGTGAGAGCAGTACACTTACTTCTTAAGTTAAACTGCCCATTTTACAAATCTTCAGTCAAAACCCTGTAACTTTATACCCGTAATTTTTGATGACTAAGCTCATATTATCGATTTTATGCATCCTTACCTATATCCACAGCCATTTGAAGAAAATAAACAATCGCTGAGTCAACCTTTCAGCTCCATGAAAATGCTCTTCTACACAAGGGATTTGGTAACTTTGAAGATAACAGACAAAAATATTCTAGGTCCTTCTTCTCAACCTGAAGCACCAGCAAACAACAGCACCACCAGAAGCCACGGGAAGGCCAGCCACTTTTCCTCAGGCAGTTATGACCACTTTTCTTCCCCTTTAGGAGAACAGGCAATCCCTGACTGATTAGCACAGTTGGTGGATGTGTTAACTCCCTACTGCATTTTTAGCTCAATCCCAAAGATTCAATGAATACATTTTTATTTAAGTGCTCAATCACTTTCTTGCTGAGAGGACAGATTCCTTTGAAGTGGGAAACCCAAACTAAATAAACATATCCACAAGACCCAAGTCTCAAATAGAAGCCACTGGGTTGCTAGATTAAGTTATTCTGAATGTAATTTTCTTAAGTGAATCTACTGCTTATGAAGGGCCAGAGTAACAGAGACAGTAAGCCCCAACTGCCCGGGCAGGAGCAGCACGCCAAGCAGCTGCGCCGCCCGCCACCAGTGTCCTGCAGAAAGGGACCAAACCCAATGGCCAGATGAGAACAGCTGTGATGCCAAACATGCCTTATGGACAAAACCAGGTTAGAGATAAATGCCTGCTAGCCAGGACAGGAGCAGTTTGGGGTGTCTGGGAGCCATTTACGCACAACTGGAGCATCACAGCACGTGGCTTCCCTGCAGCAGTGTGGAGGACACACACTGAGGACAGCCTGACTCCACCAGCTCGGAACACATAGACTTCCCAGCTCACAGCAGTGTTTCCCTTAAACGAGCCACATGCTGGATCACTGTCCATCCACATGAGAGCAGCACAGGAGATCACAGCAGGACACACAACACAGACCTCAGGCTGCAAAATGTTCAGTGTCTGATCAAAACGGACCCTTGTATGTTTGTCTTCTTGAGAGGCACGGTGTTTTGCTACTGAGAAAAAAAAGCACATGCCTCTAATAAGACTTCAGAAACATCACTGCAGCATTAAATTGCTTTTGTGTGGGTTATTTCCTTCCCATATCAGGAGGCATTTTCCCTAACTATAAACAGAAGTTAAGTACTCAAGAGAAGCCAGGCCTGCGGTACCCAGGCTTTTCAATGCCTGCAGCCATGCAGCACAGCAACTATCTGGAAAAAGTCTTTTCCTCTTTTGATGCCTGAACCTGTGGAGCTTCAGGCCTTCTTCTTGAGCCATATCCTCCTTGGCACTTGCAGCCCATAACAAGCTACTCTTATTAACATTTTTTCTGGGCTGGAATTAAGTTGGAGAAGAGACAGGAATGACACTTTGCTTTTAAACCACCTTAAAAAGTAAGTAGCAGCTCTATCATTTAAAGTTTATATTGAATTAACTCCTAGATATACAGAAAAAAGGATATTTATGACATAAACACACACACATATTGCTATACAAAAGCTCCAGCTTTGGTGATTTGTTATGGGTGGAGTTTTTGATAATGCCTCCACTGAAGCCACACACATGCAATTCTTGCCCCTGCACTGAGACACCACTAGAACGTTTTCCCCTTGCCCATTCACAGTTAGATAGATTTGCTAATTGCATCAACCTGACTAGGAGAAGGCAGAGAAAGCAGAAAAGGTGTTTTCTTCACTGGTATGTGCCAAAGATCACAGTAATGATGAATTACATACCTAAGACTCTACTTGGATAATGCCATCTTATCATGAGCAACCAGATCAAGCTTCAGACAAGGACAACCTATAGGCACTTCGGTAACTTCTGCCCCCTTTTCCAAAGGGAGGATTCATTTCATTAAGTGGGAGAAAGAAAGCACCACCAAAACTGAGCCCATGACCATTCACAGCTTGCCTCGTTTCACAGATTCGTATCTTAGACTGATCAGCTGTGATGCTTGAGTCAGCTGAGAGACATGTTTGCAGCAGTGAGATCTCTCCATTAGCGCTGAGCAGATTCCTATTCTTCCCCGGTGCTAGCATTTGATGCAACTCGCTGAGCTCCTCAGAAAATAGTGCTAAAACTCCTCTCTGGGCAAACTGTAATAAACCCCATCAAGTTCTGCTTCCATAGAATCAGGAAGCTTTGTGCTCCTCTGCGCCTGATTTCAAAGCTATTTAAGGAGCTAATTCGACATCATTCAACTGGCAACATTCAACTTCATTGAAAAATGACATGCACCGTGCAGGGTGAAGCTGCACAGCTCCAGTCCTGAGTGAGCTCTGGCTTGTCAAGCCCCTCAGCTGCCCATACAATCCATTTCCTTAGGCACAGGTCTGGGGTTGTGGGGGTAAGAGAGAGATCTGTGACAGGACTACAGCTGTTTAAGGGCCCCAGGGCATCCTGCTCTGATGCCAACTTGGGAATTAGTGCAAAGCTTTCTGATGGCTGATACAGGAGCAGGAGCTGAGCCCCAGCATCTGTGCTGTGAAACCCTATTTCATGTTGGGCCACGGAGGTTTCAGCTGACCACAGCTCCCAGAAATTCCCTATAATTGCACAGACAGCAGAAGCCAACTCCCATGAAAAGGCAATATAATGAAAAAACATATATTCCCCTTGGGATCCCAAAAATTTCCCACAAGTGAGTGAATCAGCCAGCTTTCAGAGGGACAGCAAGATGCACTTAGGGAAACAAAACCCTCTTACTGAGGTTCTATAGCCACTCATTTTTGCTATTTCTACCCTCATTCTTCCTTCTGACCACATTATTCTCATGATTTATCCTGGGATGTTAGTTCTTCAAGATGAGAACTAACTCTGTATGGCCTGCCATGCAGAAGCACACAAGGAATATCCAAAATTTGGGCTAGGGAGGTCCTGCACTGTTCCTAGCATTCAAACTCTCTCTGCAGATTCCTCATCATTTTCAAACAGATATGCTGTGTTTTGCAAGTTACCATGTTTACAGTATTCTCGGACCTATGTAACACATCCAGCAGCTACAAAGAGACAGTTGAGCCAGACCCCAAGAACATATAAGAACAGGCAAAAGAGAGGTTGAAGAAATCCCCTATCTTTCCATAGGAAGTTTAATTCATGGGGAATGAGAGAGATACAAAGACAAAATTATTTTCTGGATGAATTTACAACAAAGAGAAATGATTCTTCTTCAGTCACCTCCTTTGTTCCCATGTTCCCATTAAACAGACAAGAAAGGTTTGCCACCCCAAAACTAGTCTTGTTAACCAAAGAGTAAGACAAAACCCACACGCTGGAAAACAAACTGTCTCCACCTCCCATCTTCAGTACCCCCACAATGCTGAGAAACCACCAGGAGATATCTCAAGCACACAGGATGCACATTCACCAGGTGTTACTGCGGTTTTAGTACCATCACATGTCACTTCTCCTGCAGCCACCCAAACCAACTGCTTTGCTTTTCCACTTACCCAGCTATCTGATAAGAATACATACTGCGGCATGAGGCTTGTACCTGAACTTGTAATTAATGTTCTCCTGCTCCTACAAATACAACTTTCAAGAAGTAAATCAGTTGCCAGAAAAATAAGAAATTTTAAAAAAGGGGGGGGGGGGGGAAGGAGAATGGGGAACATAAAACCACTCAAGCA
>JAWWLV010000144.1:25498399-25576125 GCA_035041135.1 Platyrinchus mystaceus
GGGCGCGGCGCCCCTCGGGGGGCGGCGGTGGGGCGCGGGGCGGCGGCGGCGCAACTTCAGCCTCGCTCCCGCTCGCCCGCCCTCCGCCGTCGGGGCGGGGCGGGGGCGGCGGAGATGAAAGGAGCCGCCGCCGTGACTGACACCGCGCCCGGGCAGGGAGGGCCGGGCGGCGGGGGCGGGGAGAGGGAGAGGAGGGGGCCGGGGCCGGGGCCGGGGCCGGGGCCAGGGCCAGTGGGGAGGAAGGAGGGGGGAGCGGGTGCGGGGCTGCCCCTGGGCAAACTTTGTTCTGACTGCCCTGAGTAGCCTCTCTGTGTGTCTGTGTGCCCTTGCGTGTGTCTGAATGGACACGTGTGCGTGTGTGTGCGTGTCCGCGCCGCGGGGGCTGCGCCGGGACACTGCCGCTCCTCTCCCTCCCCAGCCAGGAGCCCGCCGAGGAGGGCACAGGCACTAGCCGCATCCCCGGGAAGGGCGGATAGACCTGCTTTTTTTTAGGGCTGCTTTGTTGAACCTTCCCAATCGCCACATGGCGCTGCTCCGTTGTGGGAAGTGTGCGAGGGATTGCCCGGGCTCTGCCCGCGCCCTGCCCGCGCCCGCCTCGGACGAAGGGCACAATTAAGACATCCCCACTGAATCCAGCAAGTGCCCGGCAGAAAAGTAGTAGCCCCCGAGAGACCGAGTGATGAGCTTGTCCCGGTTTCAGACAGAGCATAACGGAGATTCATCCCTCCACCCCGTCCCGTTCCTCCAGCATCGCGCTGCCCCGTTAGCTCCCTGCTGACCCGCCATCGCCCTGCTGCCGGGCACGAGTACAATAAAAAAAAAATCAGACAAAAGCAGGCGCTGAGCTTGGGAAACGTCAGGATCGTCAACTTTTATTCTGCGAACGCGATGGGCGCACATTTTGCAGGAAACAACTTCCCATGATTTAGGCGTCGCAAAGGTGCGCTTGGTGCTTTGCACATGCCCCGTCAGGTTGCTAAACCTTCAAGAATCGGGAGCCGGAGGAATAGGAACTTGTGGATGCTCAATCCGTTTTCAGCACATGCTGGGTTCGGCGCGGCGGCACTGCCGGCCGGGACACAGGGTGGGCTGAGCCCGACTGCCCACACCGCCGCCCGCGGCTCTGCATCATCGCCCACGAACGAGTAATTAATATCCAGCTGAGAAATGAGACCCTCCAAACCCCGAGAAAGGGAGCAAGGTAGTGGGAAACGGGGGATGGACTTGCCAAGTCGAACAAGTGCGTCAAACAAATAATCGAGAAAGAAAGAAATTAGAAATGTAATGCCTGGGAAGGAACTTAATTGTGCAACGCTCCCCGGATGCAGGGAAACCCCCTGTCTCCCGGAGGCGGCTGGAGAGAGGCGATGAGGAAGCGGTTGTTTGGAAAACGACAGACAACTCGGGGTTGGTTCGTGAGCGGAGATGCACATCTCCGCATCCCTCCCGCCCCTCTTCCCTTTCCTGGTGCTCGGCGGACACCGGACACTCAGGCCGGGCGAAGCTGCTCCGGGACGGTCCCATTCTGAAAAAAAAAAAAAACCTGCTGCCGAGAGGCCGAGCGTTGCAACCCGCTCCCCCGACGGGGCGGCGTGGCCCGGGAGCAGGAACGGGTCCCCCCCGGAGGAGCCGGCAGGGCGGCCACTCGTCTGTTTCATTACCGGGTCCCTCTGGAAGAGCAGCCCCCCCCGCCTCTCCGCCGTTCCTTCACGTGGCTGGAGTTTTTCCCAGATCGTTTTTTGGTGGAAGGATTTTGAGGACAAAAAAGGGCCAGGGTGGGGGCGGCGGGACTGGGGCGGGGGGATGTGTGCGTGTGGAAACCGTAATGATTTATGATAAGAAGATAAACTCAGGAAACCTCAACTCCAACGTCAGATTTGACTGGAGACAATTCAGAGCTGTCGCTTTACTCGCAGTTCGTGGGGCTGGGAAGGGGTGCACAGCCGGGGGCCAAGGCCCGAGGTAGGGGGGCGGCCCCGCTCGCGTCCGGCGGGACCCCGCCGCCCTCTCCGCGCCGCCGGGAGCGCGCCCGCCGCCGTCCCCGGCACGGGGCTCCGCAGCGGCTACCGCGCCGTTTGGTGTTTTTACAGGGTTTATTTTTGCGCTTTAGGTGTTTTTTTTATTTTATTTTCATTTTAGCGTGGGTTTGTGTTTTTTCCCGTGGTTTGGGGCTTTTTTGTTTGTTTGTTTTGCTTTGTTTTTAAATTATTTTTGGACGGGTTTTGCCTTTTTTTTTAATTATTATTATTATTATGGTCATTTGAGGGGTTTTGGGCGTTTTAGAGGGGGTTGTGGCTTTTTGTTAGTTGGGTTTTTTTGCATTTCAGCGTTGAAGACACCCGCGCTTTGAGCACTCCCCGACGGGCATCCCGGCTTGCCCGTCTTCGGGGCAGTGGGAGGGTCGAACAGGGAGGGCAAACCCGCCGTCAGCTCCAGGGCGGGCGAGCACCAGAGGTCGTGGCAGCGGGATGAGCCCCATAGAGCTTTAGAGGGCTGACCGGGGAGAGGGGGAACGGGGATCCCAAGGACGACCCCCCCGGCTGCAGCCAGCGGGGCGGGGGGGGACACACGACACCCTCGCGTGCGAAGCGGCGTCCGCCGTCGGCGCCCCCTATATAGGGGAGGGCGGGAGTGGGGCGGGGCGGCGGCGCCTTTGATGTCCCGCCGGCGGCCCCTTTCATCCCCCTTCGGGCCCCCCCACGGGCCCTTTGTGTGACTAAATTTGGCAGGAGCATGGAGGCGCGCCAGGGCGCCCACGTGTGCGCCGAGCTCCCAGCTGAGAGAGCCGGGGTTTTCTTCCGGGTAAGGAGACAGCGGGGGAGATCAAAGAGTTTGGGGAGCTGGAGTAGAAATGTGCAGTGGAAATAAAGTAAAATTAAAAAAAGAAAAAAGAAAAAGAAAAGGAAAAAAATATCCTCCGGCCTGGATGCATGCCAGCTCGGAGGCAAGGGGAGAAGCGGGGGGAGCACATGGGGGGGGCCGGCGAGAGGGAGGAAAAAAAGTAAAATATATTCTTGCAGAGGTGGGTTGCAGTTATTTTCTGGAAAAAAAAATAAAATCAACCAGCGAACCAAAAAAACCAACCCTTTTGTTTAAAATCACCGGGCTGTGGAGCCAAGCGGGCTCCGCCGGAAAGTGCCGCCCGACAGAGCGTCCAGAACGCCCGGCCGGGCCGGAGCTGCCCAGCCCCGGGGCAAAACTCCTTTATATTGCCTGACACACGAGAAAATAGCGGCAAAAAGTCCCATTCCCTCCGTCCGAGAGGCCAGTGACCGTTCGGAGGGAGTCTTTCTAGGCAAACCCTCCGCGGATTTTTCTCCCCCTGGGATGAAATGTCGAGGGTGGCCCCCCGAGGGGTGGGTGCGCTGTTGGCCAGGCGCCTTTTGCGGCAGCCCACGCTCTGCCCTGAGGCTCCCCTGCGGGACAGGCGCGCACCCGATGCTGAGGTGCTGCAAGACTATCTTAGGGGCAGCATGGGTTGCGGAGTTGGGGTGCGGGAAGGAGACCCCAGGGAGCCCCATTGCCGCCCCGCACAACCTGCCCACCCAGGTGCACCTCTGGGCTCCCCCTGCTCCCTCAGGACTGCAAAGCACAAAAGAGAAAGTCAGGTTTAGAAATTTCTCATATCAAGCTTTTTTGGTGCCTTTTCAAGGCAATGTGCCTGAATTATAGGTGTTCCCTGGGTCTGCATTCGCCACCCCATTTAGAAAACGTCCATGATTTATTTTCAAGTTTAATATATAGGACGAATTCCCAAATTCCTTCTGAAGCAAATAAATCCTCCTCCATCAGGGCCAGAGCAGGGATGTGATGAGGGTCTGCCCTGGTCTCTGCAGTGTTATCCCTGTGGTCTCCCACATGTGGTGCTGCGCAGCATCACTGGGGAGCCAGCCCCGGCTGCCTCAGGTTGTATGGATGTGTTTAGAAGTAGAGACCTGTTCCATGCCTCTAAAACAAGCATAATACTTCTAAGACTCGTTTTTACCCAATGATGCAATGCTGTGTTTAAAGAGGCTCACTGCTCCTCTGATGAATGCCATAGGAAAGGCTGTAAATAACAGATTAGGACTTTTGGGGGCAAAACCCAAAGTGTCCTCCCTCAGTCTTGTGTTGTACCTGGCAGACGGTCCCTTTTCAGTGCTTTTACAAACACAGTGTCCAGATAGCTGGTGCCGTTGGGTCAGGTTTGGGTTGCAGACACTGTGGCCCACAGTCCCATGACTTGTGTCCAGCTGCTCATTGACATGGGTCACCTGCTGGAGTCTCCAGATGCTGCTGAGGCTGTTGGGTCCCAGATGATGAAGGAGTGATGCCAGTGCCTTGTAGTCTTGGGGGAACTTAGGTGTGGCGTGGAGAGGATTTCTCATTGCACGTATGATCATTTCTGTCATGGTGGCTAAAAGGGATTCTTTCCAATGGTCAAGTCAGGAGGATTCTGCAGAGTGAAGGGAAGTGCTTTGTATTTCCTGAAGATTTATGTTTTAAATGGAAAAAAAAATCACAACAAAAAGAGAATAATGTGTGCTGGTTTTTGAAGACTCATTTATTATGAGCCCTTCTGAAATGTGGACTGATTTTTTAAAATTATAACAAAGGGCATCCTGGCTATGTTTCTAGCAGCTATATCAAAGAGTAACTGCACTTCTCATTTAAAGCTACTTTGAAAGAGATCACATGTAATAAGTATTAGGATATTAAGAGTGTATATGTGCTTTTTGCTTTTTAATTTACACATCCAGCTTTCCAGTTCTGGGATGCCATTAATGTTCTTAGCCCAGAATTACTCTATTTAAAGTGCTAGGTTTTCTTAGCCCTTGCAACAACATGGGCTTTATGAGATTTGAATGAGCAAATCTTACCAGTGCATTTTTATTATAGGAGCTTTTGTTTAGAGGAAGGCATTGGTGGCTCAGATCTCACAAATATGTTATCTTATTTTGAGATTAAAATAGTTAGCAGTTCAGTGGCTGTTTCTCTTTTTTTTTTTTTAAGTGCAGAATAAAATACAGGGCAAGTGGCATGGTTTATTCAAATAAATGATGACACAAAGTAGCTTGCAAACTAACCCTTACATTGAGCAGTGCCGTTGCAGGATTATTTCTGATGACTCATCAGATCAGATAATCCACAGCGTGTGGATAAAAGGGAAGGCAGGACTCAGAGTCAGAACTAAACCCAGAAGGCTATGCATGGAAAAATGCAAAATGTGAGGTTAATGTTGTATTAAGGGTAAGACCTGAAAAAAGCACAGCAAGGTGCTGCCCCCCAGCAGGGATTTTTAGGCTGGCATTTTTGAAAGGACCGAAGAGATGTTCAAAGGGAGTAGAGTACAACATCCCCAAGGGGGCCTTTGAAAATCCAAACTTTAGTAGTTTTGTCGGACACCACATTTATGTGAGATTCTGGCTGAAGAAGTGTGTTTTAATTGCAGCGTAGCAGTTTTGCCCATTTATGTCAACATTTCCTACCTTCTTAGAGAGGGAAGTTCTGCTCCTGAATAAATAAATGTAATACGTGTCCCAGAACGGATGAGATTTTCTCCATCCCTGAGATCCAGGATGCCACACCCAGGGGCAGTGTCTGTGGGCAGATTTTCAAAGGCCGCTCCAACAGAGCCCTGCTTCTGCTCCTCTAGCTTGGACTCAGAAGTGCTGGTACTTGTCTCACACTGTGACTTCTTGGATGCACCATGGAAAGCCACTCAGGACCTTTTGCTGGGGGTTTTGTGCACACGTTGCTGGAAGCCTTATGCTGAAAATGTTTATTTCTATTTCTACTTTCTTGTACAGTGCAAAATTAGTATCTGTAGCCCCATACGTATATAAGGTGCTTCATGGAGCAATCATCCTTCTACAAAAGCCTTTGGCATGGCTATAGCTAGACCTGTTTTGGAATTCAGCATAAACTAGTTGATATATTCTGCCAAATATATAATGAACATGCGAATCTGACTGTGCACCAGTGTTTTCTTCTAGCTTTTGAAACAGCAACCATTCTCTTTCTGTGCTCCCAATGAAATCAAAGCATCTTGTAATCCTTTGCTTGTTTTTAAGTGACAGTAGTCCTCTGTTCCCTGACAAATATTGCCAGCAGAAGCCTGGTAGCTCCAGACAAGGTCCTTTGAAAGAGGTGGGAGGGGAGGGAGGCTCTGTGGGCAAGTTTCCAGCAGCAGCTGTGCACTAACGGCATGGGAGTGTGGGAGGCTACTCCCGGGTTAGTAAGACAGTTCAGCAATGCAGTGAATGTGTGCTCCCAGTGCATGACTCCTATTTACTTTTTTTTAATTCTCTGACCTCTGTCTGACCAAGTCCGTCACCCATATGCAGCTGGACAGGGAGGGGAACAGCAGTTGGGCTGTACCAGGGATCTTGCTGCACTTGGTGAAACATGTGGTTCTCCCCCGGGAAAAGTCTTTAAAGCAAGTAACGAGGTGATGAATTTTCTTTCTTGCTGAGAAAGTTATTTGGAGGTGGGTCTTATTTTAAATTACCATCTCTCACTTCCCAGGAAAGTAACTGCCATTAATTTGCCTCACAGAGGTATTAAACAGTAACAGCTGAATGCCAGTCAAAGGCAGCAGAATTTGCTAGGAAAGTGCCAGAAGAAGATTAGGAGTTTGCAGGAGCCTGGAGTATTGTTCAGAGCCTTGTCATCTCAGCCTCACAACTTCATTGTTTCAGGTCTGGTAATGATCCAAAAAGACATGTCTTCACAGGGACTGAAAGGCAGAGAGGCATGACATACAGGGACAGCAGTCAGGGCTCACCTTTTGATGAAGAGCAAGATCAGTCTGAGTTGCAGCTGGCCATTTCACCTTTAGTTCCATTTTCCTTTGCATGGATCTCATGGGCTACTTGTGTCCATGGCCAGAGAAAATGGACAGTTTTGGCTTGCAATTCAGAGTTTCAGAAAGGCTGTCTAAGGCTGAGGGAAGTAAAGGGATGCGAAAAAAAGTCCTACAGTGTGGCTGAGTTGTTGAAGGAGCGTGAACACCACACACAAGGAGGTTTCAGTCAAATTCTGCAGACCTTGACTCATAACTGAGCTGGAGCAGGGACCTACAGATGAGACCATGAGCTGAAAAAGACCAGGATGACATTAAGGACAGCATGGGGTAGAGGAGAAAACTGTAAGCGAACGGTTGCACTTACAATAACAAAATTCCCTGTGCGATGCTGCCCTAAGTGTCTCAGACCACTTGTGGTTCCTGCTGAGTTCAGCCAGAACGTGGATGCTCGGCACCTCTAGAAATAAGCCCTGCCTAAGGAGGAGGATGGTTTTTGCCCTGTTGAAGAAGAGTAATGAGAGAGGGGGACTTTTTGAGACTGGCTGGGCTATTGCAGAGGGTTGAAGCCACAGTTCAGATTGTGGCCGTTGTTGGTCATCTACCAGGTCAGGCCATTACACCATGATTGATCAGGCTGATCCTGATTGATTCTGGCTTGTAAGTCTCCATGGAAAGCTTAGCTTTCTCTCCTGTTTCTACCTCACCTCCTCTCCTGTTTTGTGCTGGTCAGAAGGAAGGAGCAGCTGCAAAATTCGAGTGTCTGAGTGACCCTCTAGTTGACAGCTGAGCCGACCATCCTTGCCTATGTAGCAAGGCTTTTCAACAAAACAAGAGACTCCAGATAATAATACTCTTCTTGGCTAAAAGATTTTAATAACTTTTACTAATTTCAGTACCTTTTTACACAATATGTAATTAAATTATGAAGTTTCTTACTGTAAGATGTTATGGAGGCTGACAGGATAAATGGATTCAGAAAAGGATTAGGCAAATGCATTTTGTTTATGAAACAACCAGTCGGATACAACCTCCAGCTTAGAAAGTCCCTGAATCTCCAATTGCAGGCAGTTGTTCCGGGCACAGGGAAGGTGGGGCAGCAGAGGAGTGCAGATTGGAAAACTGAAAACTGCAGAAAATGACCCAAATGCATGCTGTAATGGAAAAGTCAGAATTTGAATTTGCAGCATGCCGTCAGTCACTGGCCCCGAGCTATAAGCAAGATTGATACCAGCTGATGTATGCATGCCGCTACCGTGTTGATAATGAAATAAAACTTTCCCTGGTTTATTTGTTTGTCCCTTGAGAAATTCAGTCTTTCAGACCTCTCTCACAGCCAAGACTACTTTTTATTGCATTTATTTATGTTTGCTGGCCATGAAGCATCTAAATAGTGTTTCATTAAAAAAAAAAACTTTATATGAGAAAGATCAGAAGCGTTCCAGGTATTTATATTTCTTTAAAGAGGGTATCCTTGGCATGCAGACAGGCTGTGGCTTGCCGTTATATGTTAACAAAGGATCATCCATGAAATACTAGCCATAACAGGAATAATATTATTTTGAAAAATTAGCTTTTAATGGGATTTCATTTCATATGTGATATATTATTTTGACTTCCAGTAAACCTTTCTGTTTTCCCTTGAATGCAAGCAAACACGTTGTTATGTTAAGATCTCTTCCTCTTAAGCACCCTGCATTTAGCCCTGTTATGGGCATAGGATTCACCAGATTATTTTGCATTAGGAGAGTGCTATCTTTAGTGAGAGCAATTAAAGCAAAGAAGCTGCAGGCCAAAGCATGAGAGCTGTATAAGGATAGCAAAAGCTGTAGATTAAGCTGTATATTAATTACTTGGTTCCCTACTTGGAGCTATGAACAGTGAATTCTTTAATTTTGTGTTGCATTTTTTAAGGTAGTTTGTGGTTCACTAAAATGCATCAGGAGGTTTTGTATGTAGATATTAAAATGATGGAACTACTATGGATGTTCTGAAAAACAGCTGGGGCAGACTCAGAAGGTGAATCCAGAGGAAGGGTGCAGAGCAGTTCTTGGAGATGTTCCGGTCCAGTGCTTTATGCAAGCTTTTGCACAGGGTTCAAATAAGCTGGTTTTACTTCATCCTCACCCTGACCTGTGCTGTGAATTTGATGTTGTGGGTCTGAATGAACGTCTGATTCAGGCAGGAAGGTCTCCCCACCTGCTCCCCACCATGGTTTATGGAGCTGCCCACACAGCCTGTTACACATGGAATGCTCTCCAAATTAGCAGGTCTCTACCCCAGAGAAGCTTATGCTCTGGAGAAAGTTCTTATCTTTGAACTTATTTGAATTATCCTCATCTGGGGAAATGGATTATCCTTCAGCTCATTCTCATCTCTCAGAAGCTCCCTGTCCCCTCAATCACACTTTTGTCTCCCTTGCTACTGCTGCACGTCCTCCCTATGGATTCCTCTTGCAGCTGGGGAAGCCTGCAAGATCCCCTGGGGCTGCTACTAATTTTCCAGACAGGCATCATGGCAGCTGTCTCTTGCCCAGTGCCCAAGCAGGGAAGGGGGTCCTATTAATGTTACTTTGTTCAGTTGATCTGGATCTTGTCAAACATATGTGCTTTCAGAAGTCCTGACTCTGACCTGGGAAACAGGTGGCACCTTGTAAGCCTTTTCAAAGGGACTTTTCTTCATCTGCTGTGTGATTTAGGCCGCTGTGTTAAATATAACTCAGTGCGGAGCAATGCCTGTAAACATCATGCTTGGGCCAGCGTCTGCATGTCAGTTCAGTGGGGCTCTGCATCAATGCAAAGAGCTCTCACTGGGCATCCTATCCCCAGGCTAAGGGTCTCTGCCTATGGTGCCTGTCATCTCTCATGCAAGGAAGGGATGATCTTTTGTTCCTTACTCCCATCAAAAGCACAAATGCTCAAATGCAGCAACAGTTTTCACACTGATTCTGAAATCCATCTCTATCACAGAACCACAGAATCAATTATGTTGGAAAAGACCTCTGAGATCATGGAGTACAGCCTATGACTGACCACCACACCAACTAGACCATGGCACTAAGTGCCATATCCAGTCTTTCCTTAAACACCTCCAGGGATGGTGACTCCACTGATTCATTGGGCAGCCCATTCCAATATCTAATCACCCTGATAATAAGACATTAATGTAATATAGCATAATTTATTAAGTGTGCAATAGTTAACATTTTAATTTTCTGCCCCTTTTGTTCTGCCAGGAGCCTAAATGTCAGCCATCACCTGGGTGATGAGGCAGATGCATGGCTTGAGACTGACCCAAGGGCTGAGCTTCCTTCAAGATTGCTATGTGGCTCGAGGATCCTGGAGAGAGACATGGGCTACCATCAGGCCAAGGAAGAATTGTTGGAAGTGGTTTTGAGGCAAGATGGGCCGGGCTGGCTGAGGACAGAGACCATATGGCACAGTGGTGTGTTTGGCAGAGGTGCCAGAGAGCAGCCTGATTGGTGGGCAGGCAGTGGGGCGACCCATGCTGCCAGTGGGGCAGGGGAGAGGTGAGGTGGGAAATGCTCAGGTGCAACTCATGGCTAAACCAAGTGGTGTCAAAGAAGACTGGATGAAAGGCAGGGGGAAAAATCCTTGAAAATGGCTTCCTAGCCATCCCAGGGCTGGAAAGCATTTGCTACGTGTTCAGCTCTGAAATCAAAGGTTGTTAGAGGCATACAGCAGCTCTCAGTATGACCACAGGATGTGACACAGCCTTTGCCACTGCCCTTGGGGGAGTCTTTCCCTCCAATCTCGGTGTATCAGCAGCACAGGCCCTTTTGTGTGTGAAGTTATATGCAACACACAAATGTATATTGCCCCATGGCAATTTAATTTACTTTAACTTACTGTCTCATGGTCTTAGTTTTATAAGACTCAGACATCAGGCTAACACAGAAAAAGAAAACAGCATTGACCAAGACTTAGAAGTATTTAATATCAATTGTTCCTTGATAAAAGGGAGAAAACACATACTCTTTGTGGAGGAGGTCAAGGAGCCAATTGTCAGAGTACTGCTGGGTTTCAGGTCCTGTACAGAGTTGTTTGGAGGAGGCCAGCTACTCATTCCTAATCTCTCAGCCACCAGCACAAAGTGACAGTGAAAGAGTGTCCAGGCACATGCTTTCAGCAGCCTTGGCAGCGGTTGCTTAAAATTAATCCCAGCTTGTGGCTCCAGAGGCTCATCTCTTGAAGGAGATCCATGATATCCTCTGCATCTGTGCCATGAGGAACACAGCAGAACTCTAGTCCGCACTGGATACCTATATGTGTGTACATGTGTGTGTACATATATAGCATACATGTTCAGGCTGAGCAGCTTGGTATGAACATCTCTGTGACCAAGACAGTGGCCAAGGCAAGCAGACCAAGGAGGGTTGGGGCCAGCCCTTCTTTGGCTGGGTCAGTGGCACAGCTCCCTGTCTTGCTGCAGGAGAAGCATTCCTTTCCCCATTCCTTCTCTCAGGTGAAGCGTACTTGGCACGCCTTTCTTGGCAATTGCAACACTGCAGGCCCGTAATAGTCACAAATATTAAATACATGTGTTATTTCAGTTCGTAAGTGCTGCTTATGTTCTTCAATTAGTTCATGGGGAGGGTGGTGGCAGCCTGCGGGGGCCTCTCAGAGCAACGTCACTCATTGTGGCCATATAGCACAACACCATGTGCAGCACGACTTTGGTTTTGAGGGTTGAAAATGTCTTTATTTCAAGTAGACAGCCAAGCTGCAGAGCTGCGAGGGATTTTCATAAGCGGAAAATTTCATCCCTCATTCCCTGAAAAGGCAAGATGCTGCCAAACCAGGGCATTTAATTTGTTGTTATCTGCTTGCCCTGACTGAATGTAGTTCACATAGCTGTGGGACAATATGCACACACCTAGCTGGGCTAGTGTGTTGGCTGCACTTTCCCTTAGCAATGAAGGCTTTCTTCTGTTCAAGTTATTGTGCTGGGCTGTACCATTAACCATATGTACTTAACCCAGGAGGTTTTTTGTAAACAGTCCACCATCTGTTTAGCAATGGTGAGTAGGTCTGGCCATTCAGACACACCTCTATAATGGGAAGACATTATCAGCAGGCATTTTGCAGGAATACTGATTTATTTCATTTACATAAAATCTGTAAGGACAGCTCTCTAAGTCTGCAGGGCTTTGAAAGCTTAAACCAAATGAAATTATTAGAAGAACACAAAACTGCTCACTCAACTCTGTGAGGCCAGCTCCTCCCTCAGAAATCCACCTCTGCTAAATCCAGCCTAGATTTATGTTATTTGCAGTGCATGATGAGCTTTTGCTGATGCTGCCCTGGAAAAGGCAAGAAGAGCTCACCATAAAGCTGAAGTAGCCTCACAGCAACTACTGTACCCTGGAGCCCTTCCTCCTTCAAATTTCACAGCAGCTGGCACAAGCACCTCTGTGATGGTTATGGTCCATGCAAAAAAGCTGCAAGCCATTTGGAGACAAAGTAAGACATCTGACAGTATGATGTCGCATGGAGGTATCAGGGGCACTCAGTAATAATTGCATCTGCATGTTATTTAACAACCACATTTTGGGTTTGCATTGGCCATTTCCCTTACGTACATGAGGATCTGGCCTACTTTTCTGTTGCTACCAAATTCTGAAATTGTTTGACAGGAGAGTCGGTCAAGCATACCACCCCATCAAGTTCATGTGGGTTTTTCTTTGTTTTAGCCTAAAAGTATTTTTTAAGCAAGATTTTGGAGCAAGATTTATTTTCAGTTTCTTTAGGGCAATTTGGAGCCAGAAAGGAACAAAAAAGCCTCCAAACACCAAAGGAAATGGCGCCACCGAATAAAGGGTCTCTTGTTTGTAAACTTCCATTTTAAAGTGTTGGTGTATATTCTACTGGAACAGTTTTTCATTTTTCACTTACACAGTCCAATGTTTTAAATACTAACCTATTCAAGAGTCAAGTACTTTTTAGGGCCTTTTGGAGTGTCCTTTCAGTGCTGCCTCTGTGCTTCTCAGAAAGCTGAGCTTTCTCCTCCCCCATGTATCCTCTTGGATAAAGTATCCAATGAGAAAAAGGAGAGTGTTTCAGTTTGCAGAGAAGAACAGTAAACGAGACTGAGCTGAATCTGTCCTGTAATGTCAGCTGCAGAGCCTTCATCACTGAATGATCCTCACCTCATGTTTCTGTCACTTGCAGCACAAGAACAGGACTCTGTTTCAGAGAAATAACAACCCAGGAACAAAATAAAATCCCACTCCCTTGCTCCCTCTCAGTTTTCCTTTGAATCTAGATGTGGTCTAGCCAGGAGAAATTTTTTTCTCTGCACTTCTACCTTAGTATTTCTGTCTACATTGCTTTGCCTTTCTTTGCCGCCAAAGCTAAGTGTTTGCTGAATTAAATAAACCATGCTGCATTGACAGAGCTCGTGAATGCTGCTATTGTCACCAGAATCCTTTTGCTGATCCGACCCCAAATGCTAATGCCAACTCTGATGCAGTAATAAGTGAACAAGAATCGATCATGCTGAAGAGACTAAAAGAATCTCCAAAAAGGAATTTCATAGGCCAGTTTTGTAACCACGCGGCAAAAATTTGTGTGTCCTATATCTTGTCTGGTTTACAATCACTCCTGTCTGTCAGAAAAGGTTTTTTAAGTTAGTAAATGCTAAACACATTTAAGAAAATCTCTTGTCATATAGCTAAAAAAAAAAAGGTAATGCTTTCAGTTGCAAGTTCGTTAATAATATTGGATTTAATGGACTTCCAGTGTTTGCGTAACACAATAGGGGATCCACAAGGATTGTTCCTATCTGTATTGTAGAGAGGGACTGTAGGGCTCACACAATATACATTCTTTAAGATGAAAAATTAGAGTAATTTCTGACAAGATACTTTCTTAAGACCTGAAGATGAGAGGTCTGAATTTTCAAAACAGAACTGTCATAATTTAAGTCTCCTAATTTTGCATGGCTTTAATGCCTACATGCTGTTGTATATCCCAGAACCAAATATTACTGACAAGTTCACATAAAATACTGTGTCTGTTGGGGTCTAGAAACAAAGATGTCCATCTAAGTTTCCAGTTGGTCTTTGTCAAATTACCCAGGAAGAGAACATCCCTTCTCAAATCCCATGCCATTATTTCCTCTGACGCCTATTGTTTTTTCTGCTTTTGGACATGCTGGAAAGCAGCAATAGGAGAAGAGGCGCTTTGGGGAGTTATGGTGAGAAGCTCATGGCTCAGACCAGTATTGGAGTTCCAGAAGGGAACTCCAATATATTTGCGTGACACAGCACAGTAGCCCTTTTTAGCAACGTTTTCCTTTTCACTTTGTTTTCCTTTCTGACAATATAGCACAGAAAACTCAATGTGGATGTATAGAGAACTGTTGCATGAATGATTCACTCTGTCTCCAGACACTGTATTTTACTGACGTGCATCCTGACCCAGGAACTACATTCTTGGGCCTGTGGCTTAGGAGAGTCATGCATAACCCAGCATCTGCCAATAGGAGAAAGGCAGCTTGACTTTTCTCCATTTGGCCCTTGTCGGGGCATTCTTACAGCTGGGTTACCTGTGGTCTCATGGAAGCACTCTGCTGTTATGATGATCTTTGTCTCTTTGGCAGGGTTCCCTGGCTTTATTGATGCTCTGGTGTCAAAGAAGGTTGGAAGATAGCTAGTTTCTCCAAAAATGGGAACTTTCTGGTTTAGAGAAATAAGCAGAATTTTATTCTTTTTTCTTTGGTTATGAGGAGAAACGTCATGGTTTATAATACTTTCAGGTTTGGAAGCAGAACCTCTGGGCCATCAGGGCTTGCTCTGTTCTGACTCTGGTGTCTCAAAGGATTGCCGGAGAGCCAGCTCCTGGAGGTTTTGAAGGGAATGCCAAAGCATGGCAGCAGAAAATTACTTCCTTCCTCAGCCAGGGGAGACAGAGACCTGCAGCTTTTACAAAATCTCTTGTTCAAACGACTATGTCAGCCTTGCCATGGTAGTGACCAGCAGAGTCCAGGTTACCATTTGACTCCTGCTATGCAAGCAGAGGCTGATACAAACCAAACTATTCCATCCACTGGAATTCAGATTGCAGCACAGAAGTGACTCTTTAAAAGCTATGGAATAATTATTGCACCTGTAGTTGGAATTTTTTCTCCAGGCTCGACTTACAGTTTATAAATATGTGAGATAGGAGATTGGTAATTCAGTTTATAGTTTGTATGAACCCTGAAGCTTATGTCAATGCTGTTATCTATTATAGAAATGCAAACATGCTCTTTGATGTGTTATTCTCAGTGACTTGGGAGGATAAAGACGGAATACTCTATGGGCATTTGTAAAAGAAATTCAGAAATTGCAAGTCTACTAGGACCTAATAACATATTTTCGTTTATTTTTTTCCTCTTTTGCAATGTGCTTGATTACAGTAACTCAAAAACATGAGAAATATTGCATCTGTCTAGGTTTCTGCAGTAGGAGAGCCCAAACTGGTTTCCCTGCTACGCCAAAACCCCTTTTTTGAGTATGCCAAACATTTTTCATATTATAGCAGAAAGGAAATTTGGTGCCATAAGACCTAGGATTTATTCTGTTGGACAGATTTCCTTGCTATAGGAGCACCTCCTGCTGGCTCTGCACTGCACTGCCCTTGGACTGCTTGTGTTTTCCAGACTTGGGAATAAAAAAAAGGAAGCCAAGTGAGGTTTCTTGAGATAGAGGAAAACGGACAGCATGGAACCAGTTCTGCTACTGTGAATGGTGACAGGGAAGGCTCTAGTGACTACCACTACTCAGTTTGCTTCAGACACATATTTATATAGTCCCTAATGGAGTGTTGGTACTCCACTAACTCAGTTCAAGGGGTTGTAACACAACCTCTGTTCCCACATTTCTCTGATGACACAGCAGAAGTCCACAGAATAGCTGGCAGTAAAACTTGGTAATAAGAAGGTGAGAAAGAGCAAAAAGATATTGTTCTTGTTCCTGGAAGCTTCAGTTAGTCCATTAAGATAGCTCTGAATGTTTTTCCACCCAAAATGCCATTAAAAAAAAATGTATTGTGGCTTTGTGGCCATTTAAGTGAATTTTATTTGTAAATATAAAAGCATAATATTAATACATCCTTTTTGATTGCTGCCACAACAAACAACTTCAATGTTTTGTTTCCAAGCAACTTCTTCCTTGGTGGTATGGTTTACATTTTCTTTTTAGGAAGCAGTTATAAAGTAATTCTAAAAAATAAAGTCACATCACAAATGATATGTTAAAGCTAAGTGAAATAAGCTATCCTGACCAGAGTGCTTTTTTCCTTGGAAAACTAAACCAATTGAAAATACTTGCTGTCATTCAGATGCACAAGAAAAATAAGTCCAAAATATCAACATTTCCTCCAAAATGAGAACACTGCCAGCTCTGACATGTTTTCTTTGGTGATCAAAGCTCTTGGGATGGATGGAGATGACATAAAGAAAACGTGGTTTGTTCGTTTAAATGCAGTGGGTGGGGAGAATGAGAGAGCAGAGTGTTGTAGGGAGCAAGACTCAAACAGAAAATTAGCAGTAAAGATCTGTTCATCAACGCCTATTACTAGCAGTAAACATTAACACTGTAGCAGTACTTAAATGCTTCTGTTACTGCTGTTCCAGTAGTCTGTAAAGTGGCTGTTGCAATAGATGCCGGAAAACGAGCACAAGGAGACATAGACATTGTCTCTGCAGCAATTAAATGTCTGTTTTACAAAGGGACGACCCATGGTTTATTGCAAAAACATTTCCTTCTTTACGGTCCTATTTTAACGTTTTGACACACCCTAATGAAAAGCCAGCACTCCACTACCATGACGTGCTGTACCCTGTTGTGTGTACCCTCTGGTGTGTTTCTGCAGCCTCCTCCCTTGGTCAGTTGTCACCTATGGCTGGCTGGCTGCTCCTAGGGAGGATGCCACAAAGGTGATCAGTAGGGTTCAGGTGACACCCATCACAAATGCCCACGTGTCAGGCCAGACAAATGCTCAGCTGGGTTATTGCCCATCGTCCTACACCCAGTATGGCACACATTTTATGGGAAGGCAAATTGGGAAAATATTGGAATACTGTAGAAAATGGTTTAAAACTTCTCTGGAGCTATTTTGGTAAGTCTTGCTGCTTGTAAAGCCAGACCCCTTTTATCTCATAGGAACTGAAAGGCAGAAGAAAATTATGACTAATATTTTTTAAGAATTAGAAAAAATTACCTAACCCCACATATTTGGAATATCAGAATATTACCATTTAAGGATGTGATTTTCAAAAGAGCTTATGGGATTGTGGCACCCAGACCTACTCCTGCCCCCACTGAAATGCATATTAATTTGCTATCAACTTCCATGTGAGGGATCAAAACTCTTCAGCTCTCACTGAATTTCCCTGGGAGTTTGGTGACTGTTGCAAAAATCCCAGCTCAAACCTCCTCGCTGTCACTCTCCTTCCAGGGGAAAATTCAGTGCTTATTGCGAAAATCCCAGGCTGAACAACCTGATAACTCCTGGCTTTCTGGGCAGGAAGCAAACACTGTGCATCCTGCCCAAAACCCAGCAGCAATTTCTCTTCTCCAGTTCAGGGGGTTTTGACATTTTTGGCCTTAGTTACATACCTCAAGCTGGACAAATAATGACCTGTCTGAAACTTGTCATGGGTTTGTGTTATTTGGGGGTCAAGAAGAATCTAAGTCTGGGCAAGAGAGCAATACTTGATCTGGCTGTAATGATCCAATTCTGTTAAGTAGTTACTGTTTGAAAGGTGTCCAAAACCAGTAGATCTCATGAGTTGGGCTAGGGGGTGAAGATGGCTGGGGCAGTCACAAATATGTATTCCCTGAAATGCCACTGTCACACAGATGCCTTTATCTTTCAGAGAGGAGCACCAATGTGTGCATTACTTCATACGAAATTACCGCACAGTGGCTTTGCCACACAGCAGAGAACATCATCAGCTGCAGCCAGTGGGATGCTGCAGAGGCAGAGACAGTCCCTTTTACTAATCTAAAGATGAGACTATTGTGTGTGTGTGTGTATGTGTGTGTGTAAGGGTGCTGGCATGCATGTACATAGGGGTGCTCACCCTGCTGCATGTCACATGTGCAGATGGACAGCAGCAATGGGAGGGACTGCTTGTGGAAGAAATAAATCAGCTTTTTGCTAACAGCTGCAGGTCTCTGTTTAGAAAAAATAATGCTTGTGTATCAAACACACAAACCTGTGTGTTGCCTGTGCTCTTGGAGCAATGGTAATTACATAGATTTTTGGTCAGTCCTGTCATATTTACTCCACTAAATTGATTAACCTATGTAATGAGTACAGGACTGTGACCAATACTGACCCCACATCAAAGCCTGGTATTGCTGCTGTGTGCTGACCTGAATTTTAATTGTTCAGTAGGCTTTGTAATTAAACCAGAAATGTGCTAAAGAAGAGATTAGGCATTTTAGCTGGCAGTGTATGCATTTTTTCCCAGGTGTGCCAATTGTGTACACTATAAAACGTCCAAACCTCCAATGCCTGTCTCAGTATACGAAGATCTAACAACATGTAATTTCACAGATGCCTAAATCCTCTTCTATTTTTTTGCTTGATATCTTAAAATAGGTAACAAATGCAATTTATTTACTAAAACTCTTCTATATACATTACTGTGTAGCACTAAAGCTCTTGCATAAAGGAATGTAAATAAATCAACAATTAATAAATTAGGACTTCAAGTGTCTGTGAAGTTCCCACAGGCTTGCACACTTATTCCTCAGAGTCCAAAAAACTACTGCAGACAGATGTGTTTTCCTTCTTGAAGATCATCGGCGTGGTACATCTGTTGCTTCAGCCAGTGGCTATGCCAGACTTGAGAGAAAAAACATTGCTCATTAAATGAAGACAACTATCATAAATAAAAGAGAACATTTGGAAAAGTACCCATGCCTCATTTTTGTTTGAAAGGCTCTTCTCTTTTGGAAGCTCTCGCAACATAAAAGAGAGGAACTGTGCTGCCTCATTCCACATGATTTCTTCCTCTCTTATATTGCTAGAGAAAAACGTGTTTTGACATCTGAATTTCCAGCACATGCTGCCTTCTACTTCACACGCCTGCTCCTTTCGCAAGGAGGAGTTCAGTGTCTCTGTTGGTTCAGCCCCCTGCTTTGCTTCTCACCACACAGAGGAGATGGAACTAGGAGGTGGGTTAATCTGGAGTTGGGTGGGTTGCACTAGGATGGAACAAGTGGGAAGAAGATCCATCTTTCATTCATAAAATTTATTTGAAACATATGGGAAGAATTAGGAACTGCATTTTCATCTCGGTGAGCTGGGACTTGGGAGCGTGCCTTCAGATTTATTCAAGACCATGAATTTGGTCTGAATCTATTCTTCTTTGGTGCACTTGTACTTCCTCCATCTTCTTGTGATTTAGTTCATCTATCAGTGATGGGTGTCACTAGGACTCACAAAAAGTAGTTGAGTCAGTGGGTTTGATTGTGAGCAGAGAGCGTGGCTGAAGGAAGACCAAAACCCAGATTTCTTTCCTACAGGAAGACTGTTATGCATGAAGAATAATGAGGGCAAGATGAAAAAATGTGGCAGGTTAGGGGAGCAGGATTCTCTGAGATACAGGCTATTTGTCTCATAGAATTGATAGCCAGAGTTCTTCTAACAGGGGCATTTACAGTTGTCTGCTGATACTTTAGAAAATAATTATTTTGTATATGGACATGTAATTTACTGGGATGGTGAGACAGTCTCAGTCTTTTTTTTTTTTTAATCAAAAAAGCACCCTGCAGACTAAAGAGTACCCACTTGGCACTGAATAGAGTCCTGCAGACACTGGTCTTAATGAAACATGTGCAATGTATTCTCCAGGGACAATATCTGCTTTGTTTTTCTTTCCTGTGTGCTGCTCAGAGGTATCTCTGGGAAGATTTTTCTTTCAATGGGGAAATTGTTTGTTCAGTCACATAGTTGGGTTCACCAACTGGTTGTGTTTTTTCCTTTGCAGTGTGCTCCAGTATACCGTGATCAAGTCTGAGAGCCTCAGAAGCCATCTAAACACGGCTTGGGTGTCAAGGTCTCTGCCTGTTTCCCAACACGGTTGTCTCAGGCACAAGGTTTTGCAACTATTGTGGCTGGTCCTGCCATGAAGGTATTTTCTGCATGCTGGAGTTTTTGAGAGCACGGATTTATGTCATTCTGGCAACAGTGTACTGACATTTGTCTACCATTTTGCAATAGTTATTCATCCATTTAAGATGTGACCAGCCTTGAAAACAGTGAGAACTCTTAAATGCTGACTGTTGGAATCTATGAAGAATAATGACTTCATTATCAGACCTGAATATGCATGGAAACCTTGCTTCCTTGTCAAGTAGCACCCTCTCCTTTACAGAAAATACCCTACTTGAAGCCTGCTGTGCCTGACCTTCTTGAACATATTTGGAAGGACTGAGCATTAAGTAAAATACCTGCTAGCTAAAGAAAACAATGTAACCCTTCTAAAAATATCAATGTGATGTATTCTTTAAGAGTGACTGCATGAACCTGTGAGAGCAGATTTTAGATTGCAAACAAGAACTCCAAATTTTCCACTTGTCTTAAGCTTGCAATGACAAAAGGCCATGCAGTGCATTATGATGCCTCCAAACAAAAATATATAAATAAGCCAAATAACGAAAAGTATTTGCCTTTCAGAAATCTCAAGCTCTATGAAATAGGTTTTGACCCTTAAGTTGAGACAACAGTATTCAAATAAAATTAAATGAGGTAACCCAAGATTGAAATCTTAATATGAGAACTAAGAGGCAAGAAAAGTCATAAACAAATTACTGATATATAATTTTAAGGTAAATATATTAATTTAAAATAAGTTTGCATACTCATTTGAAAGATGTAATTTCAAGAGAGAAAACCCAGTTTAAAATTAATATAATTTATTAACAATTAAAAATTATAACACAAGCAGAGGGAGGTTGGAGGTGAAATATTGAGTTTCCTTTGATAGGTAGAGTAATTATGAAGTATGCTTTTGAAGTTCAAGAAGAGAGCCTTAGGACACAACATTTTTTAAAGTAAAAATTGGCTTGCACTCTGTTCAAGTGATTTATTTTGCACTAAGAAATGGGTGTGAGGCATGATGTGATTTAAAATGTCATTCCTTGATGGAACTGCTTGAGGGTGACATCATTTTTTTTTCTTTTTTCTCTCCTTTTATTTATGTATTTGGCTGCTTTATTTCTAAAGTTTTCTATCTTAGAGAATCTAATGAAATTATGTGGAAACTAAAAAAACCCTAAGCCATCAACACCTTCACCGTCCCCAAATAAAGGTTTCCCCTGAAGTTCAGGAAGTTAAAAGCTAGACTCTGGAGGGAGCCACTGGGAAGGAATAGAGCTTTCAGCTGCACCTGTGTTGTTTACCTGATGGCCAGCTTTGAGGAATACTGCTTGTACATCCCACCAAACAAATGCATGTGACAAAGGCTGTAGGAGTATTGCCTGTCTTCAAGATCAGCCTGTCCCACACATGCCTGGACAGGGAGAATGGCTCCTCCTCTGTCCTCTCTATGTGCTTTTTTTGCAGGAACCCTTCTCAAAGTTAGACTGAGCTTACCACCTCTCACAGGTTTTATTAGAAGCAACACATTATGTGCTATATATGTGGTAGCTAGTCAATGTAATGACTTCTGTGACACGTTTGCTTGCACTGGGCTTTACCATCAGGAGGAGGCAAAGCCATCTGTTGTGGCAACAGCCCCGAAGGACAGAGGTGAAGCTACAGCCAAAATACACACTTGCTTTGCAGGCTTACCTCTTATAAAGCTTTTGCTTGACCTTAGTGACATTTTTGTATGCCTGGTGATTTTTATCATAAATCTCATAAATTTTATTCAAAGCTCTAGCTGTTGGAGGCAAGGGATTTATGTGAGGATGTAACAGATTTAGCTTCATGGTGAATCTCATGATGTTTTGCCTACTGGTAGATAAATAGATCTTGTGAGTCCTGGATGGGACAAGCATCTGGACAAGCAGTAGCTCGGTTGGGCACCTGTAGGGCAGATCCATATGTGCTTGTTATAGTCAGAAATTTATATACATAAAAAAACAAACAAAAAGCAAAAAACAAAAGCGAAGAAGTTTTACAGAGATGTGCTCTGAAAAGCCATGAGATGTGGATGCTCTCTATCTCTCTCTGAGTTCCACCAGCTCTTCAGGCTGAGAGATTGAAAACAAGGGACTGTATTTCATCACCAGCATGAATAAATTATAACCTAATACACACAGGGCACATATCTGCCAAGAAAGAGAAGCCACTTTTTTCTTGTCACTTTTCGGATAAAATTGCCATCTAACCTAAAATATAGCAGTCTTGCTGAAAGTCTGTGAATTCTCTTTGTATAAGGAGCTGTAGCAAAGTTCATAGCCAGACTTATTATAAAAACACAGAAGTAAAAATAGCTGTGCAGTCAGGGAGTAGGATCCAGCTCTAAATGGGTGGCCCAGTTTGCTCTCACAGTCAAATATCGTAAACAAAAATCAACCCTTTTGTTTTTAAGCTGCTGCTGATAGCCTTTTTTCTTGCCATGGGGAAATGTTGGTGCTTCTCTATCATTTGACAACTCTTAACTATTTTTGTGGTCTTTATGAAAGGTCTGTGCCAACAAAACACCAATATCATTTTGGCTGTAAAAACCACATCACTGGGAAGGTGTTTCTAGTGGAGGAGAGAGTAGCTTTTTATTGCAGAAGATTGGAAAGATTTCTGCAGGAACTTTGCAAGGAGCTCACACAACACTTTTATTCTGGACCTACTGCAGAATTTGCTGCTGCCCTGGTTAGCAGACAGAATTGCTACTACACTGAGAGATGGATTGGCTCCTTTTCTACTCTGACAGCCATGAGTCTGCATGAATTACACAGCCTAGTGTTTTGGGTGGAGCAGTTCTGGAGGATTCATCCCAGCTGGGTCTCACAGCAGGTGGCAAAACAAACTATAAAGGGCTGAGGGTCTGAGGATGTGGCTTCCCTTCTTTCCTGCTGTGCTGTGGGTAGGTGATTGCTGCCCTCCTTGACGCACCGTTGAGAAAGCTGAGGCTTTGAAAGAGGAGGAGGGGTAAGAGATATCTAAGCTGGTATAAGTCTGTTATAACTAGAAGTTTGATTTTTTTTTTTTAATGTTTGGTGGAAGAACTGAGTCAAGCTCTCTGTGTTTTCTAACTTGTGCTGATTCCTAACCTTGCTAGAACCTCTGCTGTATTACTTTGCAGGTCTTGTATATGTCTATTAAATATAGCACAGAGAAATCTCTCTATCCATCTATGAAATGGAAGCATAATATTTATTGATTTTACAAGGTTTTTTTCTGAGATAATTTTTTGTTTTGTTTTCAACTGTAAACCTTTTGAGGCTGGGTTCTTGTCTATTGTGACTGCTTGGTGCCAAGGAGAGGTGGTGTTAGAGGCAGACTGTAAAAAGTGGTGTACAATCCATGGATGCAAGGACTAAAGAATGAAAAGGCATTCCTTTAAATGGTGACAGTCCATAGAAAATGGTGTTTAAATGGTGTTTAAAATGGTGACAGTCCACTGAAAGCTTGAGGCAACTTTTCCATTACTAACTCATATTTATTGTGTGGTCTTATGAGAGCAATAATATCTGCTATTTTCCTAAAGTTGGTATTCCTAGTACTTTACATACCTCTGATACAGTGTAAGGGATAAAGTCAAAATATGTATCTGTTGCTCATGATGTGTTTGATGATATTGTAGCCTATGGTGTCCTACTGCTGAATCAGCTCTTGCAAGCGGCTTGGAAATCTGTTACAAAGCTGGGAAACACACGGCTAATCCATAAATTCTTAAATATATGTAAAGCAATGTGCAAATGACACCTACTAACTGGAAATTGCTACAGATAAAAGAGATCTGGCAGCTGAATCACAAAATATTATTCAGAGTAAATACTTACACCAAGTTAATAGCCTAGAAACAGTTCCACCACTCGAACAGCCTTCAGAAGTATCAACTGATTTGAAAGAGTGGGCTGCTGTTAAAATAATAATGAATCCAGCCTTGTCCTTTCTCCTTGGTATCCTCTAGGCTTTCTCTGGCGGGGTGTTTTGACTGCTGTGAGGATTTAAAAGAACTTTCTTATCACTAATAAATATCAAAGCTGGTGAGACTGCTGTGTGTGGCTGAGGGTCTGCAATATGAGAACATTAAATACTGATGTTATATTGATGCTGTAACAATTTCTGCTACTTTAGCAAAAAATATCCAGGAAAGATCTGTAGTCCTTTCCCAGAGGGGAGCGGGCTTATTAAAATAAATAACTAAGAACCTGCCATGTTTCTGGCATAAGCCATTTGCGTATTCAGTTAATGGAAATCTACTTATTTTAATTTTGGTGAAGCTTCTGATGTCTCACAGTCTTGCTTTGCAGTTCAGGAGCCGCTGGCCACGTAGTGCCAGGGAACTCCTTCCTTCTTTTCAAGCTAGAAGGATGGTCTAGATTATATATTAGGGTGGTGATCTAGGACATGGCAACTTTTTGTTCACCACTGTGCTCCCTTACTGACTGCTTACATGATGTTAGGCTTTGCTTCCCTGTAGCAGGTCTCCCTGTTGAAAAATAAGGAGGATACAAGGGGTGGTCTGAGACCTTTGGGTAGCACATGGGAGTTATGGGTCTAAGATATACTTGCAAAGGAGTATTATCTACTTTCTGTATATTAATACCTAGAAAGCTTGGCAGTGGATTGAATAAAAGCTGCTCCAACCATTCTGAAGAAAAAGTAACAAAATGTTACTTTAGGCTTTTTTTAATTAAGGACTTCTGTAATTGCCATAAAATTATCTAACTTCTGCTTATTGTGAGTGTCCTTCAGTGTTTATAGAGAGGCCATCTGCTGAGCTTGGTGCTGCCTAGTCTGCTTCTGCTCTGGGATCTGGTTTGCTGAAAGCTGGATAGCTGCACTGCATTGTAGGGTGTAGAGTATTATATAGTGCCTTTTGAATTTCATGCTCATAAATGCTGTGAAAGGCTACCAGGGCCTTACAGATTCATAAGAAAATTGTATATTCCTTATGCATTTCTTCCATTAAGTGTAGCCAGTGCTCAGCATCTCTAAGGACTGGGTCTGTTCTTCTGAAATTATAGCTAAATTAAAACCCCAGCCTTCTCAGACCGAAAACCTCATTATAACTATTTGACCTCATTATTTATTGAAGGGCACTATCGAATTTTAAAAAGTAGAAAACAACCTGTATTATACCTTTCAGAAGTAGGAGAGATGCATCCTGGCACGTCCATGGATGTGTGTAGCTGTTGGCTCAGCTTCTCTCAAGGAGAACTACAGAGCCACATGGTGTCTCTGGGTACTGGATTTTGTACTTGGACCTCTGTACTAACACTCACACAGAGTGGCGGCTCCCTATTGGATATACATCTGAACAGCCGCAAGAGTGCAAGTCATTCCAGCAAGGATCTGGTATAAATTACACATGGTAAATTGGCTCCAGATAAGTCTATTTTGGACCGTGGAACATGAAGAACTTGTGTGGTGTACTAAAGCCTCCTATTTCTTGCTCAGATCTTGTCTTTTCGCAGGGAGCTACCACTGCTGTCATAGAAATGCCGATCTAGAGGCTGGCAGGTTTTGGATGGCAAAATCCTGCTGGATCACATTTTGCACAAAGGCTGCTATTAGCCTCCTAGGTGTGTTATTTAACAACTGGGATACATGCAGTGAGATCTAGGAGCTGTATCAGATACTTCATTTAGCTGTAGCAAGTTGTCTTTAAGTGGCAGCATGCATCTTGATTTTAATGTATGCAGGCTGAGATTATGGAAGAGGTAGACATGGTATAGTTGTTTAAACCTCAAAATATGTTTTTAATAATTGATTTCCATGCATCTAAAGTAAAGATCAGTTATTCAAAACATTTGCAAAAAAAACCAAACAAAAAACCTACCAAAACAAACCAGTATGACAAAACAAATACTTATTTATAATTTAAAACATATTTTGAGGCTTTTAATGTTGCAAAATATGTGTCTCCAACAGTGGTAAAACCTCAGTAAATATGATTTAACAGTTCTTTGTATATTTGATATATAAGTGTGTTATTAAGTACAAAATTATTAGATTTAATAAAAAGTTTGATAATGGGGTAAATAAACTAACAAAACTAGCCTTTAAGTTTACGCTTGTTTTGTGAAAGGCTGATTGCAATAAGTTGAAGGCTTGTCTGCATGAAGTATTAATAACTGAATTAGGGTGTGAATGAAATTACATTAGCTTCTCTTCTTGTGTGTAAGGATACTCAGTACCTTAAAGTTTGGGTTAATCCACATCCAAAGTTAATTAGCATGTTAATCTGTTCTATGCTAACTTTTTCCATGGTTGGCAGGCTAAATCAATATTGCTCCCAATGCCTTTAAGCTCATAAATCACCTGTCTCTCTTCTTTCTTTCAATCATTCCCATTATATAGGATTGTGATTATAAACTCAGTGTTTCTGAAATATTGTCAGCTTGGAATTCCCCAGTTAGAAGTTAAATGTTTCATGCTGTGCTTTCTCCATATCTCTGTGTGATGATGAGGGTGCTTATACACATGTGAAACTCTTGGGTCTCTACACTGAAGAAGTCTAGGTGGGCATCTATCTTCCATACTATCATATACTATTTTGTGTGCTTTTATGAAAAGGGTAATGAAACACAGAATACTGTACATGGGTTCTTCCAGCTCTGAATTAGTCTCTTTTATCTGTCTCTGACCACAACAGATGTTGGCAGCCTTTCTATTCCATATCCTTAAGTCAGACTAAGACTATAAGTTCCGCTTAGAGAAGCTGTAAGGGAAAAAAATTAACCCTTTCAGGAGGCTTTTTACTATTTTTTTCTTTAATGCTCTTGGCTTACTTTAAAGGGAAAAAAAGGTCAGCAAATGTCCAAACTGACATGTCTTTAGGGTGTCCTCAGTTTAAATTCCATAGAAGTGCTCATTGGTCTCTGCATTTTCAATCAACTTCTCTCTTACTGGGGACACAGAGATAGAGGTTAAAAAGATCACAGTGAATGTTTCTAATACAGTTTGTAAAGGAATTTGCATGGAATGACAGTAGTTCTGTAAAAGGCTTGTGAGTATAACCTTCAGCATAGACACCAGGGACAGTACTGGCCATACCTGTGTGAAATTACCCCCTCTTGCCCTTCTCAAACAATCAGTCAGTTCATTGTGTTGCATTTATTATGGTATGAAACATTCTTTTAAAGATTTGAAGAAGCCTATTTTTTCCCTATAGGCAGAATTAACAAGAGCTTCACATACCTAGATTCTCTTCAGGATAACCTTGGACTGTTTGCTTTCATCTTAAAACTCAAACAAAAGAAACCAGAAAAATAAATCTATAATTTAAAATAATTACAAATGTGCAGATATTTGATTACTATATTTTACTGGAAAAAAGCTCATCAAAAAGTCATAATAAAAAGTAAAGCACTGTATATATTTATACTGTAATAATTTGAGAAGTGCCCATTATCTCCACATAGCCCTTGCAACCTGTACACTGCTGCTCTCTTAGATGACCAGCTTTTGGAAAAACTCTGGCAATGGCAGAACCAAGCCAGCATTCTCCTTGCCATTTTCCTGCTGCACTCCTGCCTCTAACAGAGCCCTGTACAGCCTGATGTTTAGCTAGTTACTTGTCTTCATGGGAGAAGGCTGTAAGGATCTAATTTTACTGACTGACATGGGCTGCAGAAGCATACACAGCTTGCTCATATCCTTTGTGGAGTTGGAAGCAGAGCCACCTTTTTTCTTCCCCCCCCCTTTTTTTTTTTTTCCTACCACCCAAAGACGCCATCACATATGTTCAGAGGCTGATGAGCTGAAAAGATCTGGGAGCCACATGTGATCAGCAGAATGAGCATCAGCCTAGAGTAGTGTTTCAGTGGGAGATGACTTTTGGGAAAGTTCCCACAGAAATATCATTGTAGAATTTCTGTCCTGGCTGAGGCTGATTTCATTTATTCCGAGGCTACTTCACATGTCCCTGGCACCACAAAAATACCTTAACTTAGGCCTAAAGCGCGCTTGCAATCACATCAGGGCTCTCTGACATCACCAGAGGGGTGACAAAGGGCTGTTTGTGTCAAGGTGGGTCTGGCCCACCGTGTTTATTCACACAGTAGCTTCTGCTGAGTCATGATGCCTGCCTCTCAGCCAGGAAAAGGAAGGGCTTGTTTTCATTAGGGGACATCAATGCTATCTGGTGGTTGCAGAGTACTGGGGTGCAGAGTGTGCCGAGGGAGGGTCACAGAAGCTGTTCTGGAATGCCAGAGCAGGAACACATTGATGTAGTGAGTGATACAGTTGGAAAGCTGGTATTTTCAATAATACAACAGTCTATCTTCAAGGCTTAATCTCCCAAATGTAGGAAGGGGAGTTTGATCCCTTTTCTCCCTTGAGAACGGTAGCAGAAGACCTCAGCAGGCTGGGATGATGGCACAAGCAGGCAGGTATCCAGCCAGTTTGCTTGTTAGAGTGTGGGCATCACCTTCTCTGAGGGCAGGCCTGCAGGTTCCCTGGGCTGAGTTTGCCTCCAAATTAATTGTCCCTTCAAAGAAGGGAGAAACAAAAGCAGACTGGAGGAAATGTGGAGGAAAGGCCATTTTTCCCCCAAGTTATAAGTTTCTGATATCTTAGATGAAGTTCGTTATTCAGCTTATAATGGACTTTTTGAGTAGACAGGATGTATGGAAGAAGGAAGTGGTGGTCAGTGGGGGTAGGTTGGTAAGGGGAGGGCTGCTCTCAGAAAGCAGTGGGCCACTCTTGGAAAGCGTTGGTCTTAATCATGTTGTTGGTGTAGGAGATGAGGCTGTGGAAATGTGAACCTACACTGGCTGCCTTCCAGCACTAAGCTAGGTGCAGGCAGGAGGAGGCAAGAAGATAAGCAAGGGCACCCCTCAGTCCTCCCTCTTGATGCCAAGATCTAGTGAAGTCTACAATCAAGAGCTGCTGTTTCTGAGGGAACTGTCCTGACTCCTGGCTGAGGAAGGAGATCAGATTCTGCAGATTACTCAACTGATATTTAAGTATTTTATATATGAAACTTGTAATTTGGGGAAAGCTGCAAGCTATGTGTGTCAGAGCTAACCGCCCCCACTGCTGGGGGTGACAGAATGGAGATTCTGGTCTTTGCCTCTGTGAATTTGTTCCCAATTTATATCAGACTGTACAGTGACCACTAGCAGTGCCTTTCTAGGTTCCCATCTCCTGTACTCCCACTCCTATTAAGGGCCTCTAGCCAACATATTGCTGTGTACATGATGAGTATTCCTGCCCTCTGGAGCAGAGAAGGGATTTAAGACCGAGTGAGTGCTCTATCCTCTTGTAAGTGGGACAGGCAGTGGCCTTCTGCAGTTTTGTGCATCTGGCCCTTTTCACTTGATTCTCCTCCAAGTGCCTGCAAATGAAATGTTTCGTACTGAAAATGTGTTTTGTGCTCAGTGAAATGGCTTACTTTCACTGTTGTGAGAAAAGAAATGAAAGTTTCAGGGGGGTTGCAGTTAAGATCCTCCCCGTCTTCCCTGTTTTGTTGCCAACCTGAAAATATCAGTTATTCCTGTAATCCAAGTCCTGGGATAATGTCAACATGTAAGGGACAGATCCTGAAATGTCTTTCTTGAGAGAAGCTCCAAAACCCTCACCACATAGACTTTTCTTGCTGGGGGTTGTTCTCTCATGCTCAGTGTGTGATTTAAAACAGCAACATATCCTGCAATTACTATAAAATAATGCTAACTTAGTTTTGAGCATGGCAAGCCTGTTGGTAAATGTCTAATAATACATTGTTGGAGTGTTTCTTAGTTGTTTGTGGTAATGTGGTCTTCCTCTTTGCAGGATTATTGGCCTTTTAAGTGGGATCCAACAACTTTCCTCAAAAGAGTGGGATACTAGATTCAGCTAAGAAAGACTCTGAAATTATATTTAACCTAAGTCTGCCAGTGTTACAGAATATGAAGGGATAATATTTTTCTATTCTACAAATTCACATGCACGTGTGAATAAAATTGCATAATTGCATTATTTATTGATGGCTTAATACTCTCTAAAGCTCTATCTTTATTAATCTCCATTGCAATTCAGTAGTGAAATATTTTTATGCTATATATAGTCTGTGCTTAGTGCTAATTTTTCTGTTTTATTAATATGTACTTTTGCATATACATAAAATTCTAACACACAGGAATTCTAATAATTATTCCTTTTATGCTTGATAAACATATAGTATCCATTGAGAAATATGGGGAAAATATTGAATATGAGCCAAATGGCACAACTGAGAGCAATATAGGGACTTCCTGCTCTTACTGTGTGTTTGTGGGATGGTTTTCCTAAAATGATTCCTAAAAGCATCCAAAGTTGCTTCTACCTTCCCAAGAATATGGAAAAACTCCATTGTCCCCAGGTGTGTTTATGCTGCTGTGTGGGACAGACTTGCTAGAGACAGCTCTAAATAAGATGGATTACAATCCAGATGTGCAGAAGACAGTCTGGGGTACTTAAAATTCGTCTAAGAATAATACTTAAAGATTGAAAAGGTGTAAAGGAATGAATCAGGCACTCAGAAAGTTCTTGTCTCTGTTAGTGCACTCGTCTCAGTTGCCCAGTCCAGTCTAAACCTGGAGTTGACACAATTCTTGCAAATTTATTTTTTTTACTATCTTTGTACTAATTAGGGCCACTCCGTTTTTGTGAAGTAGGCTATGGTGTCAGGTAAACAGGCCATCAAGGATGCTTTGATTCCCTGGCTTTGAGTGACTGTGGGTGAATATTCAGAGGTTTGTGAACCTGGAAGAAGAAAGGCTGCCCTCTCATTAGACAGATAGATATTGAGACTTGAAAAGCACCCAACCAGATGATGTTAAGTGCTCAAGGAAGTTGTATAGTGTTGGAAGAATACAGGGTTCAAGCTGCTGGATATTTGGTTATCTTCCTGCAGGTTAATTTTGGGGCTGAAATGTTCTGTTAATACTGGTGTGTGTTTGCACGAGACATTGAGTCATGTTGCAATAACATATCATCAGTTTGTTCTGCTGTCTCAGTCTTTTGAACCAAGCTTTCTTGTGAAATAATCCATAAGTTAAACTCTGTTACTAGCCCCCTATGGCAACTAAAGAGTTTCCTGAGCTGGCTACGGTGATCATTAGGGAAAAAATCTGCACTAGTTGGGTCAGAACAGGCTTGTTTTCTTTAATCATGATCCTCAGTGATGTGGCACTTTGAAATAGTGTTTCAATTTGATGGGCTATTAGTTTTTTTTTCTTCTGCATAATATTCTTTTCTTGCCTGCCTATTTTTATTCTGTGATGTGACTAAATATGAAAGTTTATCTGGCCTCAAACAATGACCACTATTGCAGACAAATGTAGTTTTTCTGACATTTGGCGCTCAAAGAGTGTTCAAGAATAGGGTCTACAGCATCCGTGAGACTGTCTGTGAGCTTCAGCTACATTTGGCCACTTGAATCTGTAGACTGAAATTTCACTCTGCTGTGGTCATCTTTTCTTTCATCTCACGTCTTCAGTGTTGTCTCCCTCTTGCTGAAAAAAAAGGGTTGGAAGAAAATAGTAATTCCCCTCTTCTATCTCATTGCCATCTGATGTTTCGGCTACAGATGGTGGCTGACTAATGATGAACATCCTGTTCCCTTATGCTGCAGGAAGTCCACACAGGAGAGGTAAGAGCACAAATGCAAGGGCAGCCTGCTGGGCTCCCCACCACGACTGTCTGCCTCCCCACTCCCGAGAATCTGAAAGTGGGAGCTCAGCACTGTGCTGAGCTTCCAGAAACTGAGAATGACACAAGAGACTGCCACGTAATTCCTGATACTTCATGGGTAATTGCAATGGTGATGCACCTGACTGTTTTGGTTTTTTAACTAATTGTTGCACTTTTCTGAGTTTGGCCATATTAGCCTATGGTTTGAAATATTTATGGCTTTATTTGGTGAAAAATATACCCTTGGTGACCATATCCCTGCTCAAATGGGATTCTTCTACAGAGCAACTGTTAGTAAAAATATAGTAGATCTTGAAAGCAACACAATTGTTCAACTTGGAGAAGAAATCCCTGCTGGTTTCAACCTCCAGTACTACTGTGTCCTGCCTGGGTAGATAGAATAAAAAAATAAGGAGGCTCTGAAATGTTAAGCTCAGCTGCAGCAAACTCACCAACTTTTGCCTGAGAAGATACTGCTTCTTGAGCTATTCAGTCTTCCTTAAGACAGGAAAGCTGTGAACTTTCCAAATAAATCCATAGCTTAATCCAGTTCTGTAGTATTTGCAAGGTTTCTGGGCAGAACTTGAAGCTGTATGGGCTGGATATGCTGAACTGCTCTTTGCTCTTTCTACTTTGGGCGATTTGGAAGTGTGTGTCCAGTTTCAGGAATGCTGATCCTCAGAAGTGATAGAGCCTTAATACACAGGTCATGTCAGACAATATGTACAATGATTATGTTCACCCTAGCATGAGTTAATGTTGCTAGTTAATGTTATTCAGTGTATAGGAAAAAATACTAAATTTGTAGGCTAAGTAATTCTCAGTTTAAATGCTCCACGGATTCCAGTGTTTGGCATAGTAAACTTCATGTGTTAAATTGCACTTAGTTTTTTTTAACTTGCTTTGCTTTTGCAATTACATGAATAAAGTTTCTGAAACTTACCTGAAAATCTTCATAAAAGAACCTAAGTAGGTAGCTAAGAAATTGTAGCCTGAGTGTTTTCTTCTTTCTTCTACCTGCCTCTCTACTACAAATTCATGATGTTCAAAGAAAAAAATTTATGGATAAACTGAAACTAATTTTAGGAAGCTATATGTCACAAGCAGGTAGATCTAAAAATAGGGCATATCTACTATTAGTGATAGCTATTTTAAGCCTCCCCAAGGACTACACAAGAACTCCTTAGGGCTTCAAGGAGCAAGATGATGGATGTTAAAGTAGTGTCATTTTTAGGCATTTTTCAAAAGTGGCTATTTTTCTTGCCATTTGGGTGCTACAGAGCAGTATTAATGGTAACTAATGCAGTGTAGGTTTAGACGAAAAGTGGTCCCAGCAAGCAATTTTAAAAGTCCCTCCAACATTATCTGATATTGTAAATAAATAGGAATACATGATCACATGACTTAATTTGTTGGCATGAGTATGGGATACTAACTTTGCCTAGAAGTAGCATATCATTTAAAATAACTTAAAATGTTTTCCAGCATCCACTCTCAAGTGCTCTATATGTACTGCATTTCAGTGTTTTACTAGATATTGTGCAGCTTTACATGTGCTGTCTCTCTGGCAAAGTTCATCAACACTTAGACATTTTACAAGTGTCTGGTGGTTAGCAATCCTTCCGTTATATTAATTTTACTCAAAGTCACAGGGGAAGCATTGTTTCTATGCCTTGGGAAAAAGCTGTAAACCTTATAGTAGGGTTGCTTTGCAAAGTATTTGCAGCTGTTGCTTTTTTCCCAACCCCCTTTTCTTTCCCCTGCTTTTTGACACTTTCTTCAAAAGGCTAGTGATTTCAAAAAAATCATAATTCTATAATATATCTCACTTGTGAGCTTAAATTTGGCAATCTTAACTTCAATTAAGTCCTTTCCCCACAAAGATGTGAAAATAGAGGAAAAACAATTGAAAGAAATACCCTAGGCAAAAATTTGAAAATAAGATTGTTGAGAAATAATGCCATTTTTGATTTATAAAATACAGCTATTAAAACGAGCAAACAGTGGACTAATTATCATTGTTGGGGCAGCTATTCTGTCAGAGTTGCAAAAATCAGGATAATGGTCCACACTCAGGGGAGAGAAGGGGAGCAGAGACAGAGGATGTTCAGCTGCAAGTCAGGCGAATAATGATACTTCAGCATGTCTAATTGTCTAATGCTGCAGCATGTATAAACTAGGGCAAGCTGTATATTATAGAAATTAAAAGCAACCCAAGGCTGTCAACTTTTTGTATGAGTTCTGCTTTAGTGCAGAGGAGTTGGCTTTGAAGGGAGCTGTGTTTTCTGCCTTGCTTGGCTCTAGCAGTAAGGAAGTGGAGACATCGTTCACTTTCAAAAGATGCAGTTGCATCAGCACGGTATTGCTGTGAAAGACTTTGCTTAGAATTTTGTCTTTGAATTATCTCCAACCGTCCCTCTGCCCTGCCTTCGGAGATTTAAGTTGGCAAGTGCTCAGCATTGCTCTAAATCATGTCTTTGGATGTGAACTGGAAGTCTTCCTTGTGACCTTCCAAGTTGGCATGTAGAGTGTTGTGCACAGGATGCGCTAAAGGGAACAGGAGTGGTGCTGAAGCAGGGAGGCTTTGCATCATCTGGCTTCAGGCGTTGGAATTGTGTTGATTAGGAGCTTAATCTCCCTGTAGTGAATGCAGGGACAGACTCCTCAGAGGAGAGATTCAGAGAACCTAGACTAGAAGCCTATCTCTTTCAAATTTTTGAGTTTTGGAATTACAGCATCTGAAACATCCCTCCTAAAGATATTAAGACCTGAAAAATTCCTATTTGTGAAACTACTGGAGGAGATGGGACCTAACACTGAGGAGAGAAATAATGGAAGCTAATAAAGTATAAAAGATTGCAAATAACAAAGAAAAGTTAGCTTGGGAACTTCTGTTTTCTCTGTGCCACAATATTCTGCCTTCCAAGCTCACCAAGCTATATCACAAAAACAGAAGCTGATCAGCTCTGTTCCTCAGTTGCCTCCATGGATATTTATGTCTATTAAGCATCACTGTCTACCTTTTCCTCCCCACAGCCCTCAAATTTATCTTTTAATCTTAATTCAGTTCCAGGGTTTTGGTAATGTTTAACTATCTTGTTAAAGATCTTAATTTAGTCTGTATATTGTATTTGGCAGTAAAAGCTGGCTAATAAAGAAGATAAACAGAACTAATTTTTCTGTAGTGGGAAGGGCTTGATGCTTATGTCCCATCACATGTTTTTTTTTTGGACTGGTCAGTCATAATCTATCTCTGTTCCAAGCTTTTTCTGTGCTCTCAGCTGCTCACATGGCATGCTAGTGAACCTCATGCATCTCAAGGACTGTAACAATTTTGGCTACAGCCTTAGCAAACATTAATTTTTTTCCACGGTAAGTGTGCAAAAATTAATGTAAGTTAACAGGGTACTTAATGTGAAAGGAAATGACTCAGTATGGCATCCACTTATGGCATAGAAATAAAAGAAGCAAGCAGGTGCTTCTTTTTGGCAGCATCATTTTAACTGGTACTGAAGCTTGGAAATAGTAGTGGTTTCACGTGGGCAGCATGTGAAACAAATGGTGTGTTTTGCCATCCTCATGTAGTATGACAAAATATCAGGTAAAGAATTTCACTTCTCAAAATCCATAGTCAAGTTCTGATTTTGGATACCCTGCTAAAAACTAAGTAGCTACTGCCCATGTACCACTGTAAAAAACAGTACCTTGAAGTGTTAGGAACATAGGTACTGTAGAGAGATTTTCAAGATCCTTATGCTTTAACAAGAATTAAACCCCTGCCAATGCTCCCCCTGCAACAGAGCTGAGTTTATCTGTAATTTTTATCTTTATAATGTCAGGGTCTTTTTAGTTCTGTTTGGGACTGAAAGTGTGAATGGGAAAATGCTGAAACCTGTGAGAGGGGCTGAACCCAAGGGGTTGCCGTGTTCAGGCTGAAGGCTCACCAGACAGAGGTTATTAAGCCATTAAACTGGAGAGGGTTTATCAGAAGTAACCAGACTTCTGAACTGCTTGAAGTTGTCCTGCCAGGAATTGAAGGTCACAGGTCAGATCCTTCATCAGGTTTCTCTGCAACAAGCTTTCAAAGGTGAGACCTGTCACTTTTGTGAAATGCCAACATAAACGTCTCCTTTCATATAATGCTGGCAAATGTCTGCCTATGTAGATATATGCATATGTCTCCAATTACCAAAACTCCTTCCAAGGTCGGAGTAAAAAGAAAGCTACAGAACCGTGTCTTTAAACACCCTGATATAAAACCATGGATCTCAGCACACATGAACTTTGGAGAGTATGAAAACCTTATCCTGATTTGGATTTTGTCTATAACACATATCTCTAGCCCAAGTTCAGTATGCTCATGCCTTTTAGTAGTTATGCAAGAAAATACCCAGGGACAGATTCCTGTAATTAAAATCCTGATTACTGAGTAGATCAGCATGTGATGAGGCAAGAAATGGTGGCTAATATCTGATGTTATCTTGCAAAAAAAAGAGAGCCCTAAGCTTGAATTTGTTTAATGCTCCTTTGGCTTCCCATATACGAATGATAGTGATCATCTTTTGACAAGCACAGCTGTGATAATGGGTGAGAGTAGGAGCATTGCTTGTTTTTGTTTGCATTGCTGAGCATGACATTTAAAAGCAGAAAAAGGCATTTGTTTCAAACCTTTCAAGGAGCATTTTCAGAGCTGAGCTTCACCTTCTTGTTTCTGTGGGACTAGGTGCTTGCTTAGCTGACTGAGTGTGACCCAGCATCACCACCTGGTAGCAGATGTCTTCTCATGTAGCTGCCACTGGTTTCAGTACATACCTGTAAAAAAGGTTGCACTATGCATTTGACTTCTGGAACAAAGGAGTGGATTTAATGATATAAAAATTCCTCTGAGAACTAGATATAGTTGTATATAGTCAGCCTTTCTCATGAATTGGAAGCTTGGCAAAGAGGATGACCAGAATTACTTTATTCCCTCTGAAATTTCAGTGCCTCTGAAAAATCACATCCATAGAGAGCTGTAGTTAGACACGGACAAAGAATCCTTGCCTTTAATTAAATTGTGTTTCTTGGTCGTGATTACAGTTATTTTAATTATTTCTTCTAAGTACAGTACTTTTGACTCACACTGGAGCTTTTCAAAATACACCTCTCTACCTAGAAGGACAAATAGTATGGTCTGATCAGTGAATTCATGTGATTTGGAGATGCTGTAGTTAACAGAGATTAGTGTTTCTATGATTTTAAAGATTTAGCTGTCATCTTTCATTTACTTTTAAATCTCACTTTTCTTGTTTTTATCCTGAGGGCATTACAGAAGGAGTTTCTTGTTAAATTTATCTTGGAGTTATGCAAACTGAGAAAAGAAAATTAAAGAATACCCACAGTTCTCATGAGAGGTATGGAGATTATTCAAGCTTTATTGTAGGAAAAAGAAAAGGCAAGAAAAGAATGAAGATAAATTCTACGATTTAGATCAAGAGGGCATCCCAACTTAGAGAGTATCATGTAGACTGAAGAAATCATCCCAATGCCTGTGGGGTGGTGGGTATGACTTGCCAAGAGCTTCCTGTTGAGCAGTCTCTGGACCATGCATATCTGTTCCCTGTTGCCCTAACTTTAGTACTGCGCAAATCCCCTCCTGTCACACAAGCAAAGGGATCTGCTCCTGCTCTCTGAACAAGATGACAGCACCATACAAATGAGGATCACATGTGCCATATAATGGAGCATGTGCTTCTGTATTAGGCTGCTTGATCTGAGTTGCATGACAGCCCTTACTGTCTCTGGCTAGGGAATGATTGAGGCGGGACCCAGAGAATACCTCTAATTGTGAGTAGTACACATCTGGCCACATGATGAGGAGGTGTCCTGCAGCAGACACCAAAAATATGAAGACCAGTACGTATCAACAAATTGTCCACCTCGAATGTAGTCCAGGCACTAAACTTAGTATTCATGCTAATGGAATATTAACACTTGTGCCTGTTCCATCCACAGAAAGAGAAAAACTGTAGTGTAAATTTGCAAATTCAAGCTAACCTTTTTCTCTGACTTTGCAAGAAACAGCCTGCAAACAGCATCATTACCTATTCTGTTCAGGTTTTTGTAGGTGGGACTATCCCTAATTCACTAACTCTGTACATCTGTCTAGTTCACAAGAACACAATGAAGGGAAAAGTCCTTATCCCAGTAGGACAACCAGGAATACAAGCCATTTTCACAGAAGTTTCAAGTGAGAACACTGACCTCCAGGCAAAGAGCATCTAGAGGCCAGCTCTGAAACTGTCCTTCAGCTGCTCGAAAATGCCTCACTAGGGTCTCAGAGATGAGTTCAAATGAAAACAAGAGGTTACTTGCACCAGCTAGGGCTCACTGAATTAGGCACACTAACCAGACCACTTCTGCTTAAAGCTACTACCAAATAAAAATGAAAACAAGAAGGTAGTCATGGAATGGTTTGGGTTGGAAGGGACCTTAAAGATCAGCTGGTTGCAGTTGGGCGGGGACACTTTTCACTAGACCAGGTTACTCAGAGCCCCATCCAGCCTGGCCTTGAACACTTTCAGGGATGGGATACCCACACTTTGCTGGGCAACCTGTTCCAGTGTCTCACTACTCTCACAGTAGAGAATTTCTTCCTAGTACCTAATCTAAACCTGCCCTCTGTCATTCACTCTTGTCCAGTCACTACATGCTCTTGTAATAAGTCCCTCTCCCGTTGCCTTGTAGGCTTGCCTTCAGGTACTGGAGAACTGCTATGAGGTCTTTCCAGAACCTTCTCTTCTGCAGGCTGAACAACCCCAACTCTGTCTGTCCTCATAGCAGAGAAGCTTCAGCCCTCTGATTGTCTTCATGGCCTCCTCTGGACTTGTTCTAACAGGTCCACATCCTTCTTATGTTGGGGGTCCCAGAGCAGGACTCTGTATTCTGCATGGGATCTCGTGAGAGTGGCGGGGCAGAATCCTCTACCTCAATCTGCTGGTCAGGCTGCTTTTGGTGCAGCCCAGGACATGATCGGCTTTCTGATGGGCAATTGTGCATTGCTAGGTCACGTTGAGCTTCCTGTCAACCAAAAACCCTAAGGCCTTCTCCTTGGGGCTGCTCTCAGCCCATTCTCTGTCCAGCCTTTATTTGTGCTGGGGATTGCCCCAGCCCAGGTCCAGGACCTTGTACTTGGCCTTGTTGAACTTCAGGAACTTTGCATGGACTCGCCTCTCAAGCCTGTCAAGGTCCTTCTGGACAGCATCCCTTCCCTTCAGTCTTGTCTGCAGCACACAGCTTGGTGTCATTGGCAAACTGTCTGAGGGTGCACTCAAATTCGACTGTCAGTATTGCAGACAAAGATGTTAAACAGTGCCAATACTGACACTTGAGGAACACCACTAGTCACTTCTCTTCACTTGGACATTAAGCTGTTGACCCCAACTGCCATACAGCCAATTCCTTATCCACTGGGTGGTCTACCTGTCAAATCCATGCCTCTGCATTTTAGTGACAAGGATTGCATGTAGGACAGTTTTGAAATGTTAATATCTATTTAATACCTGACATAGTAATTCCAGCAACCTGAGCTTTCTAAAGCTGTTTACAGGTAATGCAAATACTACAAGGTGCCATGAAAAGTAGAAGATGGAGTATAGTTTCCCAGATAGGGAAGGGAGGGGTTTCTTCTTCAGAGAAAAGACTTAGTTGTTGTGGAAGTGTCCTATTTCAGTTTGTATTAGCTGCTGTAATGATCTAGTGAATATGATGATGTCTCTGAGGACTGGTCACCAGTATTGATTCCTGTAATTTTTTTCCTCAGTGTCTGAAATCACAAAGTCATTTTTAAGTGTTCTGATGGGTGACTACTGCTATAATCACTCATTCTTTGTTTCAAAATTAGTGTCTTTTCCTCCTGACATTTTCATGCTTCCCAAGTGCTCTTTCAAAGGGTTTCTCAGAGGTTGTCCAATTGTTTTAATGTCATAATCCCCCAAAGCATTTATTTATGTCAATAAATGTTATCCCAGACTGTAGCATTTCTCTATGTAACCTTGCCTGTAAAATAACTGAACAGAAATCAAATACTACTTCCCACTTATGCAAGTTCGTTTCTTATTAGACAATTTCAAAAATACATCTAATATGTTAATAATTTCAGCTATTTATTTAAACTTTCTCTCAAAATTTTTGCTTTACCTCTCAAAGACTTGCTGAAACCTTTCTTCTAACCCTCCTCCAACTCCAATCAACTTGTTTTTTGTTTTCTCCTTTTGATTTTTTATAGTGGGTTTTTTTGTTTGTTTGGTTTTTTGCCTTGCAAAGCTTAACTGGCTCTGCCTTCTCATTTAGTTTCTTCCTCCTCCTCTATTTCCAATACAGATTATTCTTTGTCCTTGGAGCTTTGAGTGGTCCCATGTGAACACTCATCAGTTGTTACTGCTGCTTTGCTGACAGGAGTGTTGCTGACAGGAGAGTCAGCAATGCTTGGACCTTGATTATGAGAAGACCCTCCCCCTGCTACTTAAAACCTCCCTGACAAACACTGGAGGGGAGGGGAAACACATGGTGGAGCTGATATATTAATACACATACAATAACACCAATTGCCTGCAGGAGTAAAAACCCTGAACACCTAACTTGAGTACAAAATTAATTTTAAAATGTAGGTCATATGCTAATACAGCTCCCAGTGTAACCTGTGTAGCACCACCAAGCACAACATAGGCGTGTATTGCATCTTGTTTTTCTTGCTTGCTCTTTTTGCCACTTTCTGTCTAAATTCTGTCAGACGCACTAGCCACGTTAGAGAGAGGATTTTTTTATCTAATGATCAATAACAAAATGTTTTGCATTATTCTTTTAGTGGGGGTTGTCAATAATCCTCCTTCTTTACTGATGAGCAAAGGACAGAAAAGGAAGGATTTCTCCCATGATTATATTTCCCAGTGAGCAGGCTGTGTTATGTTGCTGTCCTATTTGTCTTGTACTCTTCAGTAGCTGTGCCCAGATGTTCTGGCCAGGGGGACTGAAGAGCTTGGACTTACTAGCCTGAAGCAGATTGTGCTTTATGGCTGTTTTCTATGTAGTGTGGCAGACTTAAAGCATGTGCACACTATGGCTTGATTTACATGTATAAAATAGACCCAGTGCTTTCCAGTAAAGTTGAATGTCCTTTTTCCTGTATGCCTTTCACAGTTTGTCTCTGACTGTTGGTTGACTATTCAGCTTCAATGAGATGGTTTTTCTGCTCCTGTTGAAGTCCTGTGTTTATCACATGCTTCAGACATTTGCAAAGTTCAGGACATTTCAGTGAAGGCTGTGACAGATTTAGAGCTGCACAGTAAGAATTTATGAATCGCATATGCTGACTTGGGTTATTGGGTTGTTTACTGAATAATGATATTGTTTGATTCAGTACAGGGGGACAGAGAAAAGTGGGTGATAGAAAAAGATGAAACAAGGGGCAATGCCAAAAGAAGGAGGCTGAGTTCCTCAAGAACAAGCAAGCAAATGCAGAAGTGGCATTAAAAAAAAACCAAAACAACCAACAACAAAAAACAAACAAACAAAAAGAAAACAAACCAGCATCTTAAGACTGAGGCATGGCTGGTTGTTTGAACCCCTGGACTGCTTATCTGGAAAAAGACAGTGTCTGGGCAAACTGAGTTTGCCTATGTTCGTGTCTGGAGGAAGCAAGCATGTAGGTGTATAGCAAATGTATGAGCTCTCACCTGCAGAGCTGGGTGAACTGTGTAGTGTTCATTAAAATAGGAATTCAGTGATGCCAGTTAGTATTTGAGGAGTTTATTTTTGTCTTGTCTGGTTGTTCAAAAAAAATTTGTAAAAGAATTTGTTTTCTTCTAAGACAATTTTAAAACACTGCTTTCAGATTTTGTGCCAAAAGGTTTAAGAAAATACAAGTCAAGCAAGACGTTGTTTCAGGCCAGTAAATGTATTTTTCCCTGCCTTTGCTTTTCACTTCAGTAATAAAAATAAGGGGATTTATGCAGAGCAAGGTCTCTTGGGTTGTCCAGCAAACAATTAGTAAATCAGTCTATACAGCTGTTTTTAGTTGGTCCAGTACTTTAAAACTTGCCTCCTCAAAAAGCTACTACAGATTTTAAGAAGACTGTCATACTAATCATTGTCTGACAGACATCTGACTTTGATGGAAGAGCTGGGAAGTGGACCTGGTAAAGGACAGCAGAGGCTTTAACTGGGTACTTCACCCAGTACAGCAAGTGCTGCAGAATAAAGCATGTTCCCCATGCTGGCAGCACTGGGCTGTAAGCCACTTGGCTACCTGATATCCCAGGAGCTGTGTCCCCTGCTGTGCACATAAAAGTTGGATTTCTTGGCAGACCTGTAACAGCCCACCTTGATATCCATGTGTTTGGACTTGGAGTAGTTTGGTATTACTGCTAGCATGTCACAGCTGGCAAAGCAGGCGCAGCTGTGCCAGTGTAGGCATTGCTGAAAGCAGCAAAAACGAGAAATACTGCCCTGAGAAGATATAAGCAAGTCCCTTGGAGAAAGAGCAGAAAAGAGGTGGAGGTGTAGCTTCCCACAGTTATAACGCAGGTTGCAATTAGAGGAAGCACTCATTAAATTTTGTGATTCAAGGGCTAAGGACTGACAACCATTTTGTTGGGCTGTTTCTAGTAAAGATGAGCATGTGGGCTTCTGGCAAGAAGCATGTGGAGCAGAATGTGTGAGTTCCATTGTTTCCTTTTTGCTATTGCAAAAAGCAGTTACTGCACTTACTTGTGAAAGCTGGCTGGACAAGGTGATAGCATGAGGGGCAGAGAAATGGCTTAGATGTTGCATACCCAAATGGCCATCCTACTGAACAAGCCACTGCCCATTTAATTGTCTACTCAATTACAGTGGCGCCAGTTTGTCCCATGTTTGTAACAGTGTGCCAGCTTTTTTACAATAAACCTTCATTATCTAAATTTTGTTTGTCCATAAAATCTTGCTCCAGGCAGGTATGTCATATATAAGAAAGGAGGAAGAAAAAATGTAAATGCCCATTACAAGTTAAGTTATAAGTGGGCATCATGAGTTTGAACAAAATATTTTTGTTTGGCCTTATCTAGTGGACTGGAAGTAAAGGTATGCCTGCTGTGGAGAAGAGCTGGGACCCTCGTTCTCCTGACTGAGAGGAAAGCTGAGGGTCTTTCACCTTGCTGATGACCAGGCGGAGGGGTTGTGTGATCTTCACACTGGCTTTGCTGGACAGAATGGCAGCTGGCTGTAGTACTGTGCGTAGTTTGGGTTGCCAGCCCTCAGCTCAGAACTGGTGCTTACCACACCTGCTGTGATACAGCCCTCTGACCAAGCCATTTCATGTCTCCACTGCACTTCCATACCCTTGACTCTCACATGAAATTACATGGCACATTTTCCATCCCCTTTAGCTTCTTATGTCTTTCCCCTCTCCTTTTATCTTTGATTTTGAGTTTGGTTTTCTTTTTTTCATTGTAGGCAAAACAAGATTTTTTTTTTTATGATGTCTCTCAGCATCACAAGAATCCACAAAAAGTTCAACAAACCAGTGTTACCAATTCTCCTATATATTTCTCTGTAGTTCTATGTTCTCTCCTAGGGGCACAGCTTTATGTGCTCTATCAAGAGAAAAAAGTAATTCAGAACAAGAAGGTCTTCTCCTGGTTGGCATCTGCTTGACTTTCCTGCATCTGTCACAGCTGTCCAGGTGCCTCTGTAGTCATCTAAACCTAGGTTTGACTAGCTCAAATCTGTTAAAGGGCCTGCTTGTTTACAGCACTCTGGTGACATGGAGAAGTGCTATTGCACCCATTTATTTGACTAAATATAGCCTAAATGAGATTTAACTTGCTCAAAGGAGAGCAGCACAGACAGAAAATGAGTGTCATAAGAAAAGGGCAACTTCTCTTCTGGGTAACTCATTGTTTTTGAAGAAAAATTGGGCAAGATATTTTTAGAAAGCACTAAATGTTATATGAGACTACTATGTCACACCTGAGTTTATAATTCTACCAGTTGTGTTTTCAGACTTTTACTTGGAGTTTAAAAGTGCACTGTCTCTTTTGCTCACTCATTTCTTACATCTGCAGGTGTTCACTTTTGTGTAAATCAGATATTTAAATGTCAAATCCCCTGATACAATTATGTCTTTGGTTCATCTTCCCCATGTTGAGGTAACTGCAGGGGCCTCTGATTATTAAGTAATGGGAATTAGCAAGACAAATGTAAACATTTGTTCAAAGGGATTGTACTTGGGAGACCTTAATTAGAGGGCATGAAGCCATTAAAGAGTAAAGCCTGTTGGCCTGGGGCTGGCGGGGAACGTTGGCCTTCACAGCTATAAGCCCAGCCAGTTTCTCTGCTCTCTGCCATTTTAATTGTTTTTACAGAGACACAGTTGGAATATTCTGGTTTTTTCACAGTTAAGACTTGGACACTCTTTTCCCCTCATACCCAATTGATTACTTTACTCAATGTTTACTTTCAACAGTGTCTTAGTCATATATCCACATGCTTCTTTCTGGCACCTACTCTGACTGGCATGGAGATTTTTAGAGATGCAATTTTTGTTAAAATTCTTGCATTTCTTTGTTAAAATTCATGCAGGTGAATAAAGCACGATATGGAAAAGCCATGGAAGTTTTTAATTGTATAGGAACAGCACTGAACCTCAGTGGATGGTGCCTTCCCTATGTGAAAACTTATTCTACTTAGCATTCTTCAGCATGTATCTTTCAGGCCTTTTTGTTGCTTTCAAATAGTATGACCAAAGGGAGAAGGAGAAAAAGGAATATTTTTTCCAGGTTCAAAAACTCCCCTACAAACAACGAAACTCCCCAAACAACATACCACTCCCCCTCCTCCCCTGCCAAAATCAAACCTCTCCCAAGAACCTAAACAAATCCCAAATTAAATGCAGGGATACTGTTTGATGTTAGTATAATACAAACCTTTTACAAATGTTAATTTCATGGTTGAAAAGGATGTATATTGGGCCTAGCTGGTCTAGCTTTGTAGAAGCTTGTATGGGGCTATGTTTTAGATCTGTGACCAGAACAGTGATAATCCAGGGATATTTTTGTTATTGCTGAGCAGTGCTTATAAAGAGTCAAGGCCTTTTCTGCCCTTCACCCCAGCCCACCAGCGAGGAGGCTGGGGATGCACAGGGAGCTGGGAGGAGACACAGCCAGTACAGCTGACCCCATATCATGTATCATCATGGTTAGCAATTAAAAGCTGGGGAAAGGAGAAAATGGGGACACCCACCTGCTGATGGGAAATAGTGAGTGAATTTCTTATTTTGCTTTGCTGGTGTTTGCAGCCTTTGCCTTACCTATTAAACTGTGTTTATCTCAACCCATGGTTTTCATGCTTACCTTTCTGATTCTCTCCCTCATCCTGCTTGGGGAATATGGGGGTGAGCAAGTGGCTGTGTGAGGCTCAGCTGTCAGGGATAACCCACAACAGGGCAGAAGCATGTCAAAGTGGGAGTAGATGTTGGGTACTTGGCAGCCTGACTAATGTTGGTGGTTAGTAGAAGGCAAATGGTCTGAGACTGTAAAGTCAAATTTCACATCTTGTTTTGCATTTTGCAAGGCTGCTTCTTTGGGATAGCTGGAGAATGTGCAGAAGCTGAAGTAGGGAATGGCAAAAGGAAAAAAAAGATAAGAGAGTCCAGCTGAGTACAGTTTGTAGAGGAATTGTCTCTGGAGACAAAGGATTGTCTTTCTGAGTTGTTAGGATGTTCTTCAAAGAGGTCAGCGTGAATGTACTTACAGTCCTGTCCTGGCCAAGTAAAGTAAAAAAAATGGAAGATACTGCAAATGAGTGCCCTTCCCTCCTGTAATGTCAGGAATCCATAGGCCTCTTGGATGTGGCCTCGTTCTTTGAGAGCCACATGCTATCATGGTTTAAGAACAGTACTTATTTAGGAATTCACTGTCCCCACTGAGACTCTCCCAAACCAGACACTGCTCACTTACTTCCTCCTTTTCCCTCCCTCTTCTTGCTCCAGAAATGGAGCTGAGAATTGGAGGCACAAAAGGTGAAGATCATGGGGTGAGATAAGAGCAATTTACTGGAAGAATCAATGAGATAAGAAAATGAACAGTAACAGCAACAGTATTAATAACAAAGGGTGATTTAAATGCAAAATGCTCACCAAACTGGACCTGAAGCAATGTGAAGTGATCACAGTGGGCACCACCCCACCATGTTTTTCCTGACTGGAAGGGGATGCCTGTCTTCTTGGAAGGGGAAGCGAGAGAATGAGAGTCCCTTCCTTCTGCCCCTCTTGCCCCTGGCAATGATGTAAGAGGGTATCAAATAACACAATGTCTGGGCCATGCTCCCTCCTGCTGATCCAGGCTGGAACCAGGACATGTACTAATGTGCATGATTGGCTGGTGAGCTCTTGGTCATCTTATCAATTCATTATGCATGTTTTCTTCTGCTTCCTTGTTCGAAGAATTACATGCAGCATCTCCAAGGCTATGATATTTTATTTATTTAAGCAAAACACAGAAATCACTCTTATTTAGGATTCCTATGGGATTAAGATTAGACCCTTTGTTAGGGTGTGACCAAGGAAGCTGTTAGCGTGATCCGTAAAATTGAGTGTCTGGTACACAGTTGCAAGTGTGAGCGCTGGTGCTGGATAAGGGGGACTGTCTGGATAGCAATGTTACTAACGCTGCTAAGTGGATGCAGTCCCAGGGGGACTGTTTCTAAAATGCGTAGTGGAATGAATTACAGCACATGACTGAAAGGAATGAATTGGGTAAACCTACTTTGATGGCAAAATGACTTCAAATGTGTGCCTTCTTCCTACTGCAAAAGGCTGTAGTACATATGGTATGTAGGCTACAATCGGCACCCCGCCCCTACAAGGTCACTCGTCCACCTTGTCACTTGCTGTGTGTACTTCCTGCAGAGTCTCATTTCAGGTGTCCTTACAGTATTGTGTGTTAGAGATTCATGAGGAAAATCCAGCAAGTGCTGCTTGAGATTTTCAAGTGACAGGCAGATAGCTATTAGCATTAATCCTCTTTCTGTACTCTCCAAAGAGCTCTTTGACAAGGGTGTGTGCAGGACAGGAAGCACTTGACAGGATTCAGCTCCCACTCAAATCCCTACATTAAAAATGAGGGAAACAGAGACCCTTTCCATCATCATCCCCATCACTGGTGTAGACAGCCTGCCCTGGAAGGCAATCTCCCCACTGGGAAATGTGATGGGGGATGTTCTCCAGCATCCGTCTTAAAGGCCACCCAGTAGTTGTGTAGGTTTGGAGAGCAATAGGCACTGAAAGTTAGGGTTAAAGCACAAGCCTGCATCCAAGAGCCCCTGGAACAGCACTGAGATGAGCACTGTGTGGGGTCGCATGGGCTCTGTGATCCTCAGCACTCCCATTGCTCTTCTTCCCTTGCCTGTGTGTGATGGATGGGCTGCAGTGAGGCAGCTCTCCTGCCACTGCTAAAAGAAGGGTGATCCCTGCTTGCTCAGCTGGGCACCTTCAAGTCCCGCAGGCTCTACCCAGAGCTGTTGGTAGCCTGAGGAAAAGGGAAAGGGGGATTATAGGGGAAGGGTCATCTTAGCTTGAGAGGTTCTGCACCTTTGGCCTCAGGGCAGTATGGGTCAATATTATTTCTAGAGGACTAAATAGGTTCTCTTGCTGAGGTTTTGTAAGTGGGACTGGCAGTGAGGCTGTGCCTAGGAAATGAGGGACAGAAAGCAATCCTATAAGAAAGGCAGGCAGATACACCTCACAGCTGTAGGAAGGGTTACTTACTGCTTAAATACAGCACCTCAAAACCTGGGATGTTGAGTGAGAATTTGCCTTGTTTTTGTCATAATGAACTTCAAATTATATTTCAGAAGCCATTAAGAATGAATTTTCTCTAAAATATATATTGCTTATAATCTTTAATAATCTTTAATAGGCGGAAAAGAGAAGAAATTGGCCTTATGGGTTGCTTGTCTTGAAATTAACCACTGTGTTACGTGTGTATAAGTAACTGTACTGTGGACATGAGACATTGGAGGAGTCTGGTAGTAGTTCAGCTGATGTCAGTGAAGTTACAGATTATAAACAAATTCAGAATTTGTTTCACTGTGGCCTTCTTTGGATCCACACTTCCTTGATCCATAGTTGTAGCTGATTTACAGTTAGTCAGTGACTCCATAATTCCAGACTTTTCTGCCAAAACCCATAACCCTTCCCCATGAAGATCTAAAGTTTTCTTCAGGAAGGAAATAATTTAGTTAATTTGCTGAATAAGTATGTGGTAGAGTTTTGTGGGTAAGCCTAAGGGAGAAGATTAAAATCACAAAACAAATTTGAACATCAGCTGGCTGTACGAAATACAAGACAATGAAAGTCAAGACAGTGACAACAGCAGTTTGATAGTTTACTTAAAAAGCTTAAGCGTTTTGCCACAAAACTGCACAGTGATCAGGGTTTTGAAACACCTATGTGTCTGATGAGGTACTATAGCATGTCCTGTATGAAGACAATATAGCAAAAATGACAACTGGAAGATCACTAGTTTGCAGAAAGGGTGAGGATGCTCTTCCCTCATTTGCTAATGATCAGTCTAGCTATTGCCACAGTTATCTTACATATACATTACCTCAAGGAAATGTGCAGACAACATTTGCATTAAAGGATCACTTCTAAACAAATTCTGGCACTAGCCATGTGATAAATCTTGGCTTTCCAAAAGTCTGCTTCTGACTGCCCCACTGGCATTCTATCTGTCTCAGGACACTTAGAGCTGTTGACCTTAGCTTGAGGTTTCAGAAATGAAAACTTGACTGCAAAAATTTCACCAGACCATGTCGCTGACTTGAGCAGCTAGCAGGTTTCACATTCCTTGCAGGAAATCCCAATCTGAGAAACAAAATGTGAAGAGACAAGGGGATTCAGGTCCTCCAGGGTGAAGGAGTGTTGTGGGACCACCCTACTCTTTACACTGCACAGGTTTTTTAAAAAATACAAAACCCAAACCTCTTCTGAATGGAAGCAGCTAGTTACATTAATGTTACTTTATGTAAATCCAATAAGTGGTTCTGACCATGAAGTGATCATCAGCATAGGAACAACGGTGAAGTTTAAAGATCAAACAGGCAGGTCCCAGGAGCATGAAGATATATCATGTTTAGCATTACCCTACTTCTTGGGTCTACTTCATTGATAGTGATGCAGTCTTATTACTGCAGATGGACACCATCATTTCAGCTTTACCTTGTTCATATTTCATGAACCCGTTTGTGAAATATCCCAATGTCAGCCCTAAGGATGCTACAAAAATCAAAAGCAGTTTTTTCTGGTGGTCTAGGAAAAGTAGCCCTTCTAAGGAGAGAAATGAACTTCCCTTGCTTATAAAATTAAAAAGGTAAAGGAAATGGGGCTTTGAAGGGCTCCAAGAACAGAGCCTTTTGTATTTGGCCTAACTGAGGGCAGGTGACTCTGTAACATACTGGAGGCATTCTTGAGGTTATCCTGGTAGCATAAGATTTGGATTAGCAATGTTTAGGCCTATTAAAACATGTAGTGAGATCGCAACGAAGACTTTTCTTGAAATTGTTGGTAATAACAATGCCCCGAATATATGGGATCCATTTAAAGGAGCAAGATGAAAGGGGAAAAAAAAAAAGCTAAACACTCAGTTGCTGCCTCTCTTAATACTTTCAGGTGTATCTCAAGTTTATCATAAAAAAATTACAGACAAAAAAATAGCTGAAAGACCTGGTTCTAGAGTGTTTCATTTAGGGATCTCAAAACGCCTTTTTCTGTATGTGATACTGCAACCTCTGTGTTAAAAGCAAGGCAAGATCTTAAATCAGATTAGTTCATAGATAAAGTGGCCACCCCTCTGTTGCCTTCCTGAAAATTCGAGGCCCATAGTGTCGTGCTTTATAACGAAGGAAGATGGAAACCTTTCTTAGGAGGTCTTTTATGGAATTCTGTAACTCCAGAAAAGGCAATAAGAAACTTTAAATGCAGGACTTTCGATAAAGTAACTTCGTGGTACTATGTATTATATTCTACCCTGTAGTCTAAGATGAGGCAGGTATGTTTCATCTGCCTGCAACAGAGAAGCTGAGACAAGACACAGTCATGTTGTTCCTCTCAGGATCACAGTATGGGGACAAACCCCACTATTCCTCACTTTGGCCCCATTTTATTTGCCACTGAACTAAAGGCTCTGCTGTTCATAGCTTGGTGATGCTTACAGTTAACTGCTATGAATCTCTCTGGGGTTTTATCTTGGTTCTTATGGTGCTTATTGTGGCTTACACTATCAAGATTCAGAGTGTGTGTGAGTGGCATTTTGTAACTGAAAGGTGTTTTCTATTTCCATTTTCATTTTGTTCATAGCCCTTGAATTAAGTCACCATGGAAAAATGCCAAATAATACACCCTTTTTTGGCAAATAAATGTAAAAAACTTGATGCCTCAAGCATATTACATGCTTTGCAGGAAATTCCCAGCCTCTTACAACAAAGAGACAGCCAGGCTCTGTATCGGCTCTTCAGAGCAAATAAAAATTGCAGTTACTTGCAGGAGTTATGGAGCTGAATGTCAGAACTCACCTCTTTGAGCACCATATACACGCACCCCTTTCTAGGGGCCTGGTATCTGAGATGTATTCTGTGGCCACTGTTTGTCTTTAAGGGGTGTCATTATACGAACCAAATATCCATGACAATTTCAAAATGCTAAGAAGAAAAATAACATGTACATCTGTATTTGTCACTTATCTCACTGGAGACCCCAAGCATATAGCATGTTACTGAGGTACTATTGCATATTTCGTTAGAAATAAGAGAACATTTTATATTGGAATACTTGAATGTGTTTGGGGCTAATAGGTAACTTCCATCTCACAGCAAGGAATTCAGGAGTTGGACACCCTTTTATACACAGTCTATTTGATTTGTAGCTATACAGCACGTGCTGACAAACCTTCATTTTGATGAAAAGATGGGATCAGACTGTGTAAAGCAGAACTGCTCTAGATAAAGAGCTGAGTCTAGAAGACACATTATTAATAAAGTTGCTTGTGCTGTAGCAGAAGGATGTAAATTATCCAGTCCATGCTCTCACTTCATTATGTCAGCCTTCACTGCTTGTTTTTGGCATGCCAGTAAAAAGTCATGGGAAACTGGGCTCATCCTGACCCAGTGCAGCATGCAGCAAGGACTGAGCAGTTTGCACATGTCCAACTTCACAAGGCAAAGTCAGGGGAATTTGGCATCGCTTGTCTCAGTTCTCTGCCCCGGATTTTGTGGGTATTATGGTATGAAGGGTGGGATTCTCCCCAGGGAGACACAAACCTTTGTGCTGTACCAGGACTAACCTCTTTTACATAGGCTTCAAACAAAATTAAACTCCACATCTGAACAGCTCTGAATTTTGGGGAAAAAAAAATCAGAGCCAAACCTGGACTTTCCAATTTAGGACCCTAGGACAGCTTAAAACAATGGTTGTGTATGTAGAGTCACTCACACTTGGAGTGTGGGTGGATGACTCTCTGACTGTGACTGAAAAGCAAAATAAAGCTGGGGCAGGACTCCTAACCTCATCCTTACATTTCATTCAAAGAGAGCAAAATTCTTTTCAGAAGCTCAGTTAAGCTGATACAAAAGGATCAGTGAGCTTCGTTTCATGCCACAACTGCAGATCACCATTGCACACTGCCCTGGACCTGCAAGGCACATGTCTGAATGTTACCTTTGTTTCATGCTAGGGAAAAAAAAATTTGGGTAAAGCTGACCAAAGTGAAAACTTATTGCACACATCCACAAGTCTGTCTGAAAACTAACTTCTGTAATTTCTTCTATTTTTCTTAAGCCTTCTTAAGTTTCTAGACCAAGTTTTTCTTGCATTATGGATAAAGCAGGTATCTGGATACCCCAGAAAATATTTCTTTTCCCTAGTCAAATGTTTTGTTCTAGATGAAATTACCTCATTTTTCTCTTCCTGTTCACCTGAACCTTATTTCGTGTGACTGGGCACTGAGGTACTGCATGGTGATATGGGAATGTAAGTAACTTCCTCCTCCTTAGGTTCTCAATACTTTTATTGGGTACACATTTCTTGCTTCAGTTTGCTTTTCCCCTGCCACAACTCTTTGAACAGACTGGTAAAATTTGGACTTTTAGCACTTTTTCTAATGTAGTATATTATCAGATAAATGTGAATATCCTATAATTATGTAAAGGAAGGTAACTGTGAAAAGGGTGCCAAGTTCAGTGTTTGAACATTAGAGTTCATAGTGGCAATCCTTTGTGGGAGTGCTATGTTACTTAGACAAAAAACCTGCCCAGTCTAACAGTTCAAAACTATCTTTGACTTCAGCAGAACCAAAACTTAAAGTTTTAGTTTCATAAAGAAGCTGGGAACTGATTTTTTTTTTCTTAAAATCTGGAAAGCATTTTATGGCTCCAAAGCCAGATTTTGCTGTTACTTGATATTTATGTGGAGCCATAGGTGATTTACATGGCCTCTGCCCCAAAGATCGCAACCTAAATTGAACTCTATAATACAAGATACTTAGCAAGATAACAGCAAGTGAGAAAATGGAGGAGGAATCTGCTGGACAGGTTTATGGACTGTTTGGGAAGTACCGTTATGCAGCATGTCAAAGACTTTTTGCATTTTTAAAAGTAGGGCAGTGATTAGCCTGCTAATATGTGGAACAGCGTTGTGGATTATGGAGCTATAGGAAATAGTCTTAAGGAAGGGGTTGCATGTAGCCTGTGGGAACAGATCCATAATAATCAGACTGTGTGGTGCAGAAATAAATATCCTATTTGACTAGAAAACCTAAGATTATTTTTTTTTCTGTACTGAAATGGGCAGTGCCCTGCTCAGGACCATTTGAATCTAAAATGAACGCATGAAGCACCCAACATACTTGGATTTTCTCTTCTAGTTTCTTTTTGATTTTTCTCTTCTAGTTGCTTTTGAATTCAACTGTTAGCCAAATAAAAAAACCCACTGCCTTCTCCTGCTCCACAAGCATCAGCTCATACTCAAAATAAGTGTTTCTGTAGGTTAGAAAAAGAAAGACCATTTCCTTCTTTATTTTTACTATTTATTAGATTTCCTTTACTACTTTAGGTTTCCGAAAATCTTCTGATTTTTTTAAAGACTTTTTTTTTAACCCTGAACCCTTTGTTGCTTTGCTTCTTTCCCCCCTATATCAGCTCTGACTTTCTGTAGCAATTTTAGGCATTTGTTCTCCCATTCTTTTGGACTGATGTCCTTGGGAGCTCCAACTCCTCTAAATGGGGTTTTTTTTAGGAAACTTCCAGTTTTATGTTCCTCACTCAGTTAGAATATCAAGAATTATCTGCTCTGTACTGACACTCTTAGTTGCAAAGCAGTATGAATCTTTTAAATGCACATGTAGTGTCAGTTTTAATGTTTTTTTGTGACGATCTGTAATTGATAATGTATATCTTGATAAAATAGAAACATATACATAAAAAGCATACATGTTTTTATTTTATCAAGCATTTATCATGTCTTGTAATCCTGCATGCTTGCAAAGTATCAGTCTTCAGACAGGGAAAGAACTTAGATATTGTTAAATTTTAAAAATTACCTTTTTAATCTCAAAAAGATGGTGTATGTAAAAATAAATGAAAATAATTAGCATTAAAAAATACTGCTCTAGCCTGGGATTGACAGTGTCCTGGCCAAATTAAACTTATAAGCAGATCCAAAGGTATTTCCTAAAGCACTGAGCATTTTAATTCTCTCACAGATGACTGAATTAACTCTTTCTCTGCTATTGACCTTTATTTGTTCTGACATCTTTTAATATGTCTCTTACTCCAGAGTGCTTAGATGTAGCATGACCTATGATATTCCCAACAGTCTAACCTCTTATCAAGGGCATAATGATCCACAAGTTAAATGAGAATTCAGGACAGTTTTCCTGAATTTTCCGAACAGTTTACCTTGTTCTCACATCTAGCCAAGGCTTTGATTTTTTAACAGGAAATTCTGCTGGAGGAAGGAATATCTTACCTAACAGTCATGTAAAAATTTAGAATGTGAGAAACTTCCTACTTTATTTTGATGACAAAAGCAAAGTTTATTGCTGACTTGCAATGACAGCTTTCTGTTACCCCAAAGTAAGTATCAGCATAATACTCTGAAATAATTTTCTGGTTCAGGCAAGTTGGTTTTCCATTATTTGCTGGATGATATCGCTATTCTTATTCACTGTTAAATCCAATTTGGGCTTCTGGGCTGAGAGTGCCAATTTTGACTAATCTGACACATTCACTTTACTGTATTGCGAAATATACAAAAAGTGTGCCCCTGGCCATCCTAGTAGTGCTGGACTCCATCAGGGATCCTGCAGAACTAGACTGGCTCTCCTGTGGGATGCAGCCCAGGGTAGGGGAAGGAAAAGGAGGGTAGAGAGAGATAAAGGCAGCCTCAAAGCAACTTCATGCCCTCTGTTTTCCTGCTGCTCTCTTGGGAAACATGATGCTTTGTGTCCCAGTGAGATGGCCTAGAGTAGTGTTGAAGAGCTATGTGCTATGGGACCTTGTTTCTGCCCCTCCAACCTCTGGTATGCTTTTGTGTTGGGGCTTCATAGAAGCTTGCACAAGACAGCCTGTGGTTGTGCTATGCAGTGCTCACTCAAGGGAATCAGCAGTAACAAACATTACAATTGTTTGCCTTACTTATGGGAAGAACTTGGTCATTTATAATTAGATTGGCAACACTTGGAGAAAGCGACTAAAAATTGTGTTCTCTGATGTAGGTTTTTGTGGAAATTGTGCTGTTTGTTAAGGGCATAGAGCCAGTTAGCTTTGCTGCATCTCTACCTATGCTGGTAGGTGTGTGGATGACAGAGTGACCATGTCTTGGTCTCGTAACAAACCCTCAGTTTTTGGAGTGTGCAGTAAATTGCTAAGGGCCATTGAAATGTCACAGGTTGCCTGTGTGTCTGTGAGGCCAGCAAGCTCCGTGGTGGACAGAAGGACAGAGCACTTGCCCACCGCAGCTCCACTGCTGCCCCTTACCTGGGTTTTCTTGTTATAGAAAGCAAGAGATGTCAGATGGACAAGTGTGCACCTGAGGCTCATCAGCATCCAAGGGAAAATGTGAATCTGAAGCTGAACAGTGTTCTTAGGATCCCCTGAGACTACAGTCAGACCCTCTGGACCAGTGTTTGACCGACTTCATTATACCCTCCTCAGCAGAGCCTTGCAAACGTAGGAAGGAACCACTCACTGATTAGGGAGCATGAAATATGAGCACAGCCAGGGGTTTTTCTCTTCCTACTGCTTCTGCTTGGAGCCAAAGCAACATTGTCCTTACTCATAATTTATGGCTGTTTTTTATAGCAATAAAAAAAAAGCTGGAAAGAAGCTTTCTGGCACCATTTGCTGAAGTTCTCTTTCTCTTAACACAGTCAAAGGATGGATTCATAATTATAAAGAGCAGTGTACTTTACTCACCCTGTTCTGGTTATACAGAAACTCATTAGGCACCATGCATCCCAGTGCACTGTTTTATGTAAACAAGACCTCTCAGAGAGATATAGATGTCTGATAAAGATGAAAAGGAAAACAGACTAATACCAGGCCGCATTAATAATGGCCATGTCATGTTCTTAGAAAACAAAAGTCATCTGCTGTGCAATTATTGCACATTTCACAGCAGGATGGGGGCAAGGTAAAGAACAGAGATGTATATGGAAAGGCCAGTTATAGATTTTAGATCTGAAGGATTTAGCTGCAGCTAGGCTTGAAACTTTGTATTATTTTCATTCTGTGATGAAATGGGACAGTCTCTGATGTCCTTCCAAGTGCTTATGACTGGTATTTTGCGGATGTTCTTTACTGAGACTTTCAGGATGCAGTTGTATCTCCCACTGAACTCATCTAGCCCTCAGCAAACGAAGGTGACAGCATTTGTCCAGTTATATCTAGATAAGGTTTAGGTTATTGATGCATTTAGCTGTGGTCTCTGATGTTAATAATGTATTTAAACTAATTGGATGGTTCAAGTTTAAAACTGTTCCTCTGTGTCCCCTGGTGGTGCTGTATGGATGGTTTGAGCTCTCTGAAGTAGTTTAGCTTTTTCCACTAAGAGGCATAGGCTTTGACCACATCAGCTTCACAGCACTGCCATGTTCTCTATGGTTTTTGAAGGTGGCAGCCCTTCCAAGATAAAATCAAATTTTGCTCTGTTCCATTCAGGTTTTCTTTGCAAGTGATTTCTGGAATTCAGGAACCAGGCAAAGAAAATGAGAAAAACACAAATAGAAATGGCATGGGGAGGCTTTCAACCCAGTTTTATGGAATCAAGAGAATGAGGTTTTCCCTTTGTAATGAGTCCTTTGGTTTGCTTAAATATTGAAAAAAGAAGTCAAGCCCCCAGGCTCCACAACCTGAGAAAGGTCATCAAACTTGCATAACTGGAAGTAGCCATGTCTCAAGACTGTAAACACCTGTATAGTATGTAGCTGTGCATACATAGTTTAATATATCAAAATAGTTTTATAAGAAATATATATGTGCATATACAGGTGCACTTAATAAAATAGTACACTGTTTTCTAGTAAAAAGCAGGGTTTGGGGCTTGGCTGGTTTGAAAAGATATGTGACTTCTACTATATGATTTGCTCCATTCCAAAGTAAGCAGAATTTAGCTTAAAATATGCCATTAACAGCAGTTTGCATTATCCACATTAAGTGACGTAAAGGTCAGACCACTTCCACTTAGACTAGATAAACATGCCAGAAGTATAATAGCTTGCATTTTAACTGAGATGATATTGAAAGCACAGTTTACATAAATATTTGTACTAGTGTACTTATTTGAACTGAGCCATCTTAACTTTTTCCATAGATAACCATATAAACTCAGTAAACTGAAGGCTGTAGGCACTTATGCCAGGCCTTTCACTGACAACAGTTCTCCTTAGTAGCATGCTAGGCCTGATTATCACCACCGAAGCAGATGGTTCAGCCTCTTTGAATCTCTTTACGACCCAACTCTCTAAGATGTTTTCTCAATAAACTGCAGATTTCTTGTCTGTTCTCTTCTGAAGAGTTCCCAGAGATCAGGCTTTATGTATGTGATCACAACTTGTACTCCTCAAAATGATAATGAAGCCTCATTAGGGCAAAAGAGCTATTAAAGGCATGCTGAACATGAATGTAACTGATAGATTTTTGTCCTTTTACTGTAAATTACCTGTTTTTCTATGTCATTTGGTGAATTTAGTTGAGCTGTTTTTCCTTCATATTGTTGTTCAGCATTTTTCTATGTGTTAAATTTTTGATAGTGTCTGTAGAAGTGACCACAGTGCTCTTGTCAACAGAAACATTTTCTGTTGAAGATACTTATCACTCTTTCTCTGTGGTCAGAGTCTAATAGTCACAGAAGTGACAATAGATTCTCAATAAAACTGAAAAACTGTCTGCTTATCCCTGGGAGCCAGGAGGATCCAAACTCCCCAAAGATTCAGTTTCAAGGAGTCTTCTGTTTTTCGTTTGGTTCTCAGAACAGGTATTAAAGAACTGCCCTGTAATCCAATTGTGGATAGGAATCATAGCACAAGGCTTACCTGCATCCGATGTACTTTCTGCTATTGAAGATGCATAAGCAATAGATTCTCAGCTCTTATACAAATGCTTCACTAAAAAACGCAGTAGTTCTCCAGTGCTGCCTCTGAAGGACACTCAAGGACAGAGCTGAGACATTGCTGGAGTGTTAACTTGCGTGGGTTGAGAAAAGGTAAGATAAAATTTGCCTAGTAGAAAAGTACTTTACTGGTGCTAAATGATTAGTGGACAGTTTTGCTTTACACAAAATGAGTCCCTCAGTTTGTACTTGCTCATCTTACATGTGAAACTGTGTATTCTCTGGCTGCTGTGAGATATCAAATGACATTCCTCCTGTCACTCCCAAGAATTTTGACTCAACAGAGATACGCACCAGGTGAGCACACTGAAAAAGAGTACACAACTTTCCTCTCCCGATGAATTGCTTACCAAATTTCTCAAATGGCTGAGAGCCATCAGACCTGTATCTTGGAGAGCCAAGGAATGGAAAGCAGTGGGTGCAGTTCACTAGATGATGATGATGATTGTGGCTTCTCACTGCAAAAGCAGGAATGGAGGGCATAAAACCGCTTGCCAGAGAAACGTGACAATACTGGCCTGTGCCCTCCTTGCTAGCTTACCTGCCACTACAGATGCCATTTTGGACTGGCACAGGAGTTACATGATTGCTGAGCTTTATTCCTGGACATATGATTCATCCTCAGTCTGAGAGTGCATTTAAGCTGCCTGCAAACTGTACATACTCAAAAGGCAGAGCTTGACAATCATTGCACTAACCTATGTCTTATGAGACTCATAACATAGGGTCTACCTCAATGGAGGCAAATCAAAGCAATGCTGAGTGTTTGAAAATCCTCCTTAGTTCCTGGTTTATTCCCTTTTCATGGCTCCACAGAGATGCTTCTATGTCTTCCTTGCTTTTGTTTTTTGTTCTGTTTTCTATTATTTTTTCCTATATTTCTATCATTATGCTGATTGATTTTCAATGATATACAGTTTTTGGTGTAAGTTTGAGTTGGATCTTGAGGATTTGGCTTGTTTATTGAGTATTTGCAACTGGTGGGGTTTTTTTTTGAAATCTACCAATAAATTAGGCAGAACAAAGTATTACGGATTATTGGTTACTGTTATTTCGGTGCAATGCTATTATGGAACATAATAGTAAAATCCAAGATTTCCCCTTGAATACTTGCAGACATAGTCAAATGAGTTACTGAAAAGGCTGTGAAGTACCCAACTCCTGGTCAAATTGAAATTGAAAGCCTCAAAAGTTCATTGATGTTTTGATTTTGTTAATTGTTTGCAAAGATCGAGGTGGCTTGAAGTAACCAAAGTGCCAGTGTTTTCTAATGGAAGAATTGAAGTGGGCCATGTGCCTTTCATAAGTATCTCTAGAGGATTTACTTCAGTCACAAATCAAACATAACTAAAAGTAAGAAATGCTGCATGCCCATAAGATCCAACCACAATGGAGTTAACAATGAATTGATTTTATGCTAAACTGTGTTACATCCCGAACCAGCAGCAGAATTCAAAACCACTTCTACAATGGGAAAACAATGCAGCTGCCTAAATAGGATTTTTCTTCTCTTCATGGTTGGAGTGTGATGTATGTTTGGAAAGACAGGGTCTCTACTTTTACCAAATGAATTGTCATTTTTTTGCAAGTTTGAAGGCCAGAAAAATCAATTAAGAAAGAAAAGCAAACAGGTCATGCAGTGGCAGCAGAATGGCCCTTCATACATACTGGAAGGCGCTTGGCACAAATCAGAGCAGCAGAAATGCACTGAGGGCAGCTTTTATGGTAGCCCTTGTCTCCAGTCCCAACCCCTCTCCTCTCTGTTCTGTTGAATGGTGTCTTGTGAAACAACTGACTTTTCCATCCATTGCGTTGAAATCCAAAGACTGCTGCATGCTTGACAGGTATGTTGTTGCTAATCTTACAGATTTGAACGTGAAAATGTGAAAGCAGAGGATAATTGGTCAATTTGTAGCCGGGAGGTGGTACTTGTTTGAGATACATGCAGATTATGATTTTCTCTACCAGTGCAAAAAACTCAACAAATGATCTGAAAGCACAGCCAGCACTGGGATGAGGATATGTGTGTGTGTGTGTGAGTGTGTGCCTGGTAGGGTTTTCTACCCGCTCTTGCAAAGCACAGGCCTTAATGAGTTCCAGGGGGACAGTGGCTTGTCAATCACAATATACTTTTCAAGTAATAGTCATCTCTGCCCCATCACAGAACCACAAGGCATGAAATAATTAGAAAGCCCAGAGTAACTGCTCTGTTTTACAAGAGCAAAATCCTTGTGTGGATCATTTACATAAACTTGTCACTTCCCATTACAGTTCTAATGCAAGCTGGGTAATAATCATGGGACCAGGAGAGGGGAGGTCAAGGTATGACGCTTCTCCATGTTTGAAGCACAAGGTACGCATGTGCCCAGCTTTCCATCCCCCACTGAATTAATGTAAAGTATCTTTTATTTTCCATTAAATAAGAACTATTCATGCTGCTATGGTAGCAGACCATGTGCAGCCTTCTCTTCTTAAGAGAGAAAAAAGGCTTTTGCGTCAAGCCATTGTTAGGGGAGAATTCACTTTGAGGAGCATTTCAAAGCTGATCCGATTGGGGAAGGAATAATGTTAAATATTTGGTATGAAATATTTATAAGATGCACACATGAACATCTGACAAAGTAGCCTGGAAAATACACATTCTTGTCTTTGTCAATTTTAGCTGTTTCTCTCTGAGTGAGAGGGTGGAGAAAAGGTGTGTGCATAGCAAGAATTGTGTATGTGTGTAAATGCATCTAAACACACGCAAACACACACACAGCGGCTGACACACTCCCGTAGGAACGCCTGAATGGGTTGATGGGATTTAAGGCAATCTGCATCTGAATGCTGCTCTCCAAAGATGGTGGCAATAAGGGCTTGCTGAAGTCTGTTTTAATCATTGTGAGGGAGGAAGCTCTGCACTAATGCCTATCACGAGGGGCATCCGTAGAGTGATGGAGATGATGGCTGCTGCTGTTGCTGCTGCTGTTTTCCAGCAACCATTTTGTTGGTGTTCTTCACAATTGTCGTCAGGCGCATTTTTGTCACAAGAAAATAAGACTCTAATTTTTTGCGTGGATTGACTCCCAACATGCATCCCTGCATGGCTGTTGCATTTTACTTTTATTTTTAAAAATGAGTATAATTAAATATGAACAAAGAGCAGATTTACTTATAGGCAACTGGAATTGTTGGGGTTTTTTACGTTTTCGTCTCTTTCAGATAAAACAAGGCAAAATATATATTATTTTTTTTCCCAAGGGTCTGGAAAGGTTTCAGAAAAATGTGTTATCACCTCATTCTCAGTCCTTATGACAGCGGATAAAGAGAGAATGTAATGGCTCACTCCTTATGGCAGTCACAGTGAAATGCACAGGGGTGGCATATATTAAATAACCAGGATAAAGGAAACCATGTGATCTGCTTTCCTTGTAAGGGGATCTAATAGCTCTCTCTTAGAAACCTTATTTCCTTTTCCTTTTTTTCTTCCTTTTTTTTTTTTTCTTTTTCCCTGTCTCTTCTTTGCTTGCCCCACTTGTATCAGCTGTAGGATGTTGTTATTCTCTGCTGTAAATGACTATTTAGTTTAGGCTGTAAACAGATTGGAGCAAGACCTTTCTGTATGTAAAGATCCTTTTTTACACGTGCAGTGCTATATATGTATTAATAGCAATGGTCTTGATGAACTAAAAGGCCATATATTTTTTTTCCTATGGGGTGAGGATTCACTCTCCCTTTAAAAATTGCTAGATCAAATGCCCCCGGCAGGCTCTATGCATTGTACAACATGTTTTTATGTGAGCTGGCAGCTCAATAGCAAGGCAGCATCATTTGCCCTCATCTGCCAGCTTTTGTCTTTGAGTGGAAGTGTGGGGCCTGGTGAGAGGTAGGATATGAACTGTGTCCAGACTCTGTTCCTTATCTGTGAGATCACCAAGAGGGAGGGCATTGTCGATGGATTTAAATCAGCTTTTTCTCCTCTTGTGCACAACAAAAGTCTAAATCCCTTTTCAGGCCAGATTGCTCCATTTCGCTGCATGGGCTAGGCAGATTGGAAACATGTTTGTCACTCAGCTTTTCTCCCAACCTAATCAGTAGACACTGGGGTGGTGGGATTTCGGTGCTCAGTGTATCACCCTTTAATCTATGGAGTTGGCCTTTAAAAGCTGCTGATGCTGTTGCTGCTATGTGTGAGCTGCTGCTGTCTTTCATTTCTGAAGACAGATATAAAAATAATGTTAACCACAAGCGTAAGCAGAGGGTTTAGCAGGGATTTGAATCTAAAATGTGATACTTAACACTGACCAACTTGATTTGGTCCAGCAGAGCTGAACCCCTTATTCTGTTATAATGAAGTGTGCTGTATATGGAGATGGTGGCAGTGGGATTTACTGCATCTGTGTTTTAGTTGTGCTGCTGAATGGGCCCAAATGTGAATAAACATAGGCCATAGGAAGCTATGGTTGGAAAAAGGTGGCTTGGCAGATTTGTCTTCAGGTTTCAAAGGTCTTTCTGATAACCCCACAAGCTCACTGGTGTCTTTGCACTGCTGAGGTCGATAGCATGCCGTCTTCGTCTGTGCCTAATACCACAGTCCTGAAGGGACAAATTGTCACAACAGGCACATGTAAAAAAGCAGGTCAGCTCTTGTGAGTTTGAAGAGGTCAGCAGGATGGTAAGAGGGAGAGTTATGCGATATGTGTGATGAAGGATGATAAAAGCACTAAAAGAATGCAGGCTCTTCAAGGCAGAGGCTTCAGTTCTGTTTGCACGCAAAAAAAGTCGGTATCTGCTTGCACACACACATGTACCCATTGTGTTAAGCACAGCCTGAACCAGATTTGTCTGAGGTGTCTAGACAAATACAAGATAATTCCTTACAGAAAAGATGTAATTAATTGACTAAGTATGTAATAACCTTTCTAATTTTTTTCTACCTCCAAAATACTCTGCATGAACTGCCTTGTATCCTCTTGAGCCACATCTGTGCTGTTCTGTGGTATTGCAAGGTACTGGTAACATGCAGAATTGCATCTACCAGCCCCATATAATATCCTGTTTGGTCCATGAGAAGTTAGAGTGTGGAAGGAATGTGAAACTGGGCATTTGGGAAGCAAGGATGGTTCAAAAATTCAGCCCAGATGTTAAATTAATATTTTGCTGTAAGGACAGGCTGGCTAGGTTTTTCAGGAGCTCCTTTTGTTCACTGATAGATGGGGAGGAAGGCTTGCCAGTCTGGCATCTCAGATTCCCAACAGCCTGCCTCTGGGGCTGTTAGGTCTCTGCCTGGAGCTCCAACCATCCTGAGAGGATAGGAGACTTCTTCATTTTTTCCTCCTCTTTTTATCAGTTAAAATACAGAAGAGTTTCGGACAAAAGTTCCATTTTCAATAAGCTTGAGTTCCTTCTTTATAGTGGCTGTGAACTACGACCACTTGTTTTGTTTAAGTGCTGAGTAACTCCATTTAGTTTTGGCTACCCAAGAACAGCAAGAAAAATACCAGTCTTCTTTCAGAAACTATCCTTTGCTTTTGGGAAGAAACACAAATTTTTCAAGATTTGCTCTACTCTTAGAAGAGAGGGAGGACTATTAAATAGGCCATAAAAAGGGAAAATTTCCCACATGTTTCTCCTGGTACTGATTTTCCTGGTTTAATAGCTGAGAATGTTTTCAGCAACTTTCAGTAACCAATTCCAATGAAATGGACAATGTCAATATTTACAATAAGAGCCTGTGGTCTTGTTATGAATTAGTAATGATCTTTTTGAAGATGCCATTCCAGTGGGTGAATCTGGGTGAATCTGGAAGTGGGAGCTGAGGGACTCAATGGTTTTAAAGGTCTTTTCCAACCTAGAAGATTGTATGATTTCAATTTCTTGTTGGATGGGTCACTAACAGAGAATAAGAGATAGATCCTTGTTAGGGACTCTGAATAGCAGGATCAGATGAGAGGCCGTGATGAAGAATGAGAGCAAAAATGTGAAGGGGTGACCCATATCTCTTGAAAGAAGAAACTTGCATGCTGGACACAGTATAATTAATGGTACAAGTCCAGTTGGCTGGTGGGACAGCCAGTCCCCTGGTGACCCACATGCAAGCAATCCATATGAGGACTGCACAATAGTGAGAACCTGATTCCAGCAGTGGGAAGCAGTTAAAGCAGGTGGTCTCCTAGCTGATCTCTCTCTTTTACAGCAAACTGCATACATGCACATGTATATACATATTTATAGCAAATTTAATTAAACAAAATTCCTTACAAGCTGAGACTGCACAAGACAAGATTCAGTCAACAACTGCCTTTTTTTTTTCCTTCCAATTCCCATGTTCAAACAGAAGTCCCTTAGAAAGGAGGGCTTGGATATTCCACACAGAAAAGTGTTAGCTTTTCAAACAGATTGTTTACAGAGGGTTTTAGTTAAATCATCTCATTGATTAACAAAGATTTGGTCTATGCCTATGTGAATCACTGATATTACTGCTTGGGTTGGCAATTAAATGTGGAAAAACTAGTGAGGAAATGCAGCTTAGTTTAACTGAAAGTTTTAACAAAAGTTTATTTTCAGCAGATTGATTTTTTTTTTTTTTCCAGCTAGGATGTGAATTGATTTTTCTTATTCAGTACAAAATACTCAGTGTCAATTGTGACATTCTGTTTTACGGCCCTTTTAAGGAGAGGAAATGACAAAGTAGATGCAATCCCTTTCATCCAAGAGCTCAGTGATTAGGGCCCTTATTCGTGTGTGTGGGAGGCCAGGATTACATTCTTTCCTCACCTTGAGGACATTTGAATCGATATCACTCAGATATTAGGGCGCTATTTAGATGGAGGAGGGAGAAGTTCTTAACTCTCTTATTGCTCTACTTTTATTGGAAAAATACTTGAAATATTTTGGAGGCCAAGACTAATTTTGGGGCTTAGTGCACTCACCTGGGAGAAATGAGATCTGTGCTCCGGGCTGTGTTACACCAGCTACTTAATTTAAGTGTGTAAATGTCTTGTGGAGCAGGGACCACAATCCTTTTCTGCTTCCCTGTGACTCATCTGACCATTTAATGATGAAGTTGTTTTGTGCACTGAGTCCTAAAGAGGGTTTTATTCTGCATAAAATATACAGATTGAGCAGGAGAGACTGTGGCTGTCTGCAGACTGTCAGGTAGGTTAATACCTGGTAGACACTGGCTCGTACACTGTCCAGGCAAAGGAGAGATGGGAGGGACCTAGCTCAGCCTACTGCCTGAGTGACAGCTCTACAGCTACTCTGAAAGACTTACAAATCTAGCAACAACTTTGTTTTCTCTCTCTTTTCTTTTCCTCAGACAAAGCTAAAAATATTTGCCTAGTTAAAAATAACTATGGGAAGGTAAGAAAACACAGTTAGCTGAAAAAACCTTTTGCCCAGTTTCTTTTTGACATCCTAGTCACAACTACAACTTGAAAAAAATAATAACTGATATTTACCTCGATTGCTTATTTGGTTGTATGCTTAAGAAAGGAAAACTGAACTTCAGTAAGACTGTAACCTTCTTGTCAGATCAGATAGTATATGAAGAAACAGTGGGACTATAAAATGAATATAGAAGAAAAAAGGTAAACGAGCTTTCCCTTTACAGGAGGACGTTTTTATTTATTTCCCTTTTTTCTTGTGTTTGGGCCTGAATCTTGGGGCACAGCTACAAGGGGCAGTGCAAATAGCATGATATTAGCAATGGAAACATTTTCAATCAAAGAGAAATATCTCATAGATAGTACCAATAGATTGTGACACTTTCCTTGCATCTGAGGTCTGAAGAGAAGGAGGGACTAAACATCTAAATTGTGGGAAGAGCAATCCTGTGCGGTCAAAAGGATTATCTAGATGAAAAGGACTTTCTCACAACTTTAAACTGTGTTTTATTCCTTTTCTTGCCTTCTTACTCTCCCTGAATGAAAAACATTGAAAGCCAGATCAATTTTATCACTTTTTCCCTGCTTTTGCACTGTAAGACTTTCTTCTGCTCTCATATTAATGCTTACCCTATTTCTTCCAAAGCATAAGACCCTTCCAGAGTCACTGCCATCAAAAGATTCCTTAACTGAGAACGATGCCAAAATAAACTGCTTGAGGTCTCACCTCCCAAGACTCTCAGGAATCCCAGCAGAGACTGATGAGTTAGATTTGGCACCCATTTTGTATTTTAAATATATTATTTTCCCCCTCTAGGTCATGGATATTTAGACAGATGTGTTCAGGGATTTGCAAAAATTAAGGGAATGACAAGGTTAGCTTTGTGTTATCTAAGTGACGAAAAAAAACCAGTCATTGCCACAGCAAGTGAGCAAGCCATCAGGGCCCAGCTGTTCTAGCCTGTGATGGAGTTTTTCTTCTATCTCTTAGTAACAGACTGTTCAACAGAGGTGTTAAGACCCTTATTACCTGAATAATACCATCTTACTGATGGCATTCCTTTATAATAATTCACTGTACCTTTGTATTGTCTGAGGTGCTAAAGCATTTGCTTAGGCCTCATGAGAGACTGAACTGGGCATCTGACACCACCTGTGAAAATCCCGCTTATAATGGCTTCACCTTTATGCTTCCATGGGAAGCAAAGCCCTTTTCCTAAGCAGAGGAATGATTCTCACTGCTGTGGCTTTAGGAGAAGAGCCTTTTAATCGAAGTGTTACACCTGGATGACTGTTATCCCTGCAGGAAAAAAAAAGAAAAAAAACCCCTCTCATGGGACCAACAAATAACTCATGAGTCTGTCTACTGAGGAGCAGCAAGAAAAGCATGTCACCTTGTCTTGTTTGGTTTGGCAGAGCCAGAGTGCTCATAAGAGGTGAAGCTGCTACAACTTGCCTCTCGTGCTCCCAGGGCCACGCAGCCTCTGCTGCCAAAAGCACTCTTCCGTCACAGCAGTGCAGCAGGTAAGTGTCTGCCAAATGACAAAACACAAACCTCCTAAGGAGCAGCTGAGGGTAGGGTGGGGATTCCAGATAGAGACAAATCTATGTCCCTCAGGAGATCTGGTGCAAACCGATCAGTATAAGAAGTATTTCACTTCTAATTAAGTTTTGATCCTTTGGCTTCACTTAAAACAGTTTGAGAGTATATCAAGTTTGAGAGCAGGTGCTGACTGGCTTGAAAGCACTGGTCCATCAAATCAGGTAAGGGTTTTATATTCAGAAACTCCCCTAGAAGGGAGACTGTAACTTGTGAAGTGATAGATATACCCAGATCCTTTCAAGTATAATGCATTATTGACAGAGTTATAATGCTTCTGACTTTTATTCCCCCAAACATGTCCAAAATTCCCCTTATGCACTGAAAGAGCCTTCTCTGTCTCATGTTCTGTCCTCTTCATTTGTCTGTATGGAATGACTGCTGAAGGAGAAATATAGCCAGGTGCAGCTTGGAAATCCCAGGAATAGTTGCTTTTTGGTCTTCCTGCCTTGATTTGGAATCCAAATTCAGACAGGAAAAGTCTGATTTTTAGAGGAAATGTCACATCTATTCCATTGTTTTCAAAACTTTCAAAGGTTAAGAGTAGATGAAGCTTGGATATGTAGTATGTCTTCTGCCCAGGTGCCAGAATATTGAGAGGAGTAGTCACCATTTATTAGTAGCACTTAGGTTTTCTTCACTGACCAGAATGAAGAAAGGCCCAGGAAAATGCAACTGAAAAATAATTAACTCTGTATGCAGGGAGGAACTGAGATAGGGTCATTAAAAATTTGGGTTATGTTTTCCCGTATCTGAAAAACTTCTTTCTTAATGATCTTTGGGCTACGGAAAACAACAAAGGAGATTAGAATAAATAAAAGCTGTACCATGCCTCCCTACTGATACAGTTGCCTGAGGACAGAATATAGAATGGTACATACTAACAGCAGCTTTGCAGTGTGACCAGCTCCAATTGTTTCAAATCATAAGTTCCTTAGAATCACGGTCAAAAGTTACATCTTTTTCTTATAACTTACTCTCTGAAATGTGGGTCTCTAATGCTCACTTTAAAAAAAAAAAAAAAAAAAGAAAAAATATCCTTCTGTGTCATAATACTGCATTTCTGGGGCCAAACGGATTCTTCAGCTACCTAATCAGTTGAAGGAAAGGGAAATTTAAAAGACAGAAAAATATTTGCAAGTATAAAAGTCATTGTTTTATTATCCATCATTGCATGGTTAGTGAACTGGAAATAAGTAAGCATTCATCGAAATTTCTGGTATGCTATCAAATTTCTGCTGTTCACACTTTGAATCAGAACCTACTGGTGTGTAGTGGTTGGTGATCAATACTGGTAGATGGATATTCTTCATTGTAGTAACGTTTTAAGTTGGGTCTTCCCTCAAGTGTTGTGGTAGTGGTACAGTTACGAGCTTGTTTCAATCCTTGTGGAATTTGACAAACAGTTGACAGTTGGAAACTTCTTTGAAAAGGCAAAAGAAGCAGCTCAAAGATGTTTTCTTATCCAATAACTTGCCTTGTCCTGGAAAATCTTTGCGTGGCTTTCTTTGTCTCTCTTACTGTTGTTTAGTGCCCTTCTGTGGCTCGAGGTGTGAGGTGCTCTCAACAATTAAAGAAGTTTTTCACACTCTAGTCTCCTGAACAGTTAACATGAGGCCCATGGGACAGCTGTTGTCTAAATTAATAGCATTGTTTGGATGTAACTGGAGGCAAAGTTTCACCCTGCAACAAATAATCTAAGTCCAGTGTGCCTTTTACTGTGCAGCAGATCCATGTTCTTCAAACTCCACTGGTAATGTGTCATTTAACCAAATCACTTGTTCTGGTTTTGTCATGGAGACTCTTGGTGTCTGTGCTTCAATCACAGTCCTTTACTATCTGAATAAAGAAATCTTCCTAACCAAACAGAAATAGTGGAAGGATTTTGTTTCTTATTGGCAGATCTGCCGTAAACCATCCACTAATGGTTTATGACAGCTACACTTGCTGAGGAGTATTTTACTGCATTTAAATATCATAAGGAAAGATGGTTGCTTAGGGTGTTCCATTGATGAAAAGTGGTTGAAGTGTGGTGTGACAGAAATTATGACATATGGGTGCATATCCAGAGCACCTCTATTTATATCACAGAAAAACGTGGCATCAGTGCACATACACTGTTATGTAGTATCTTTGATATAAATATGCGTGAAAATCTTCTGAAGAAGTTTCCTAAAGAAATTGGGCCTAAATAGTTTGCCAGTTAAAGGGTTTGTGGAAGACTCCTGAGAACCTCTTTCATGTGAATCACAACACTACAGGCCCAGTGTGGTTGAGAGAACTAACCTTTTCCTTTCAGGAGGGGAAGTAAGAGTGTTAGTAAATGAAGCAGAACATCCAACAACACTAGGCCATCAGCTCTAGTGGCTATACCTTTCATTTGCTCTTAATTTGGAACACTGGATGGTTGTTAATGACATGAGCCCAGAAACAGAAGTTGGGAAGAAAATAAGAAATTGTGGCTCTCTAGTTAAAATGCTTTTGTGATGTCAGTTCTCAATCCTGATGTAGTCCCTTTGTGAGGGTGAAGCAGTGAGGATGAAGGCTGCTTAACGTCTGTCTCCATGGGCTTGGTTTTGGTGTGGGAGAACTTGAACATGAGGCTATAGTCAAAGAATGTTCCCCTTCCAACCCAGCTCCTTCAAGGTAGAACCCAACTATTTCTACCTGCAGAGCACCACTGCCTCCTTTCCCAAGGCTCTTTTAGCCAGGTTAAGCTAGCATGAGAGGTCATGGAGCAAGGGAGAGGCTTGGTGTCAGCTTGCAGAAACATAAAATGCATGTGGGTTAGGGGATCTAAATCTCATACACAAAAACTAAAACATGGAAAGTGATCTGGCAAGCCCTGTGAAGGCATCTTCTGAGTGTGGTCATTCTGTGCTTTCTCAGCACTGCCACCATACAACCAGTAATTTACAGTGCCTTTCTTTCTTGTTGCCAGAGTCCCTCTTAGAACTAATTTAAATTAGTGAGTTTGTTCTAATGTTAAAGAGGTGGGGAAAAAAGCACCAAGTTTACTTAATCTTTTCTTCTATTCCTGCATTTAGTTTAAATGGTGAATTGGTGCCACTGGCTGTATTGCTTTCTGAAGTTATTACTGCATGGGTCAAAGTTTTGGTATGTCTAAAATTGACCCATTGAACCCAGACTGTAGTCACACTGAGTGGTTCAGCCAACACTGTGTCAGATAATGGCAGCAGAAATAAGGCATAAGTCCTCTATGCTCACACATCTGTAGGTTGAAAGGCCGTCTCAAATGAATTCATTCAATTGTCTTCTACAGTAGATTCTCTTGCGTGAGTCTGAAAATAAATTATGCATCCAAATTAGTGTTAGAGGCCACTACGTCTTTCCCAACTAATACTGCCTGAGGCTTTTGAAGCTGATCAGGATGTGGATAATTTCCTGTGAAGAACTGGAAGATTTGAGAGATACTCTTCAAGTACCGAGAAATAATTTTTATATTGGTTGTTTATATTCCACACAAGTATTAAAATGTTTGAAACCGGTGTGCTGGAGGAAGCAAGACAAAATAATCTCAATTATTCCTCACCTTAACTGCAGTCTTCTCCTGAAAGAGGGGGAAAACTCACATATTGGTGTACTGCTATCAGTTTTTGTAGAAGCCTAACTAGCCCCGCAAAAATATTGATGCAATCAGCACTCTCCTCACCGCTGTCTTCCGGCCTCTCTGGGCTGGATATACAGCACCTCCAAGATATGGCAAATGTCCAGTTGCTTGCAAGGCCACGTCCCCATGTTTGAGCTTGGAGCTACCAGCTGGCAGTGGCAGCAGCTCTGTGCAGTCTGGGTGGTTACAGCGAGTGGCTTTGAAGTTCTGCCCTTCAGCTATCTCCTGTTGCACGCAGCTTGTGATACATGAGTCTGTGTCCTGCAGCTGTCTCCATTTAAGTCAGCAGGCATTTGAAGCAATGCTGGCCACCCCGGGGAAAGGGGCAAGAGTTGAACAAAGTGTTCATCTTCAATTAAACCATTGGAATGCCAGTGCAGAATCTGATTCCCTACCACTTTCTCCTCTAAAATCAATGTCATGTCTGAGCTTTTTAATAAGAAGGAGCAGAGGCAGCTGCCAAAGTCTGCTAGTCAGTTCAGTTTTGGGCCAAAGGGAAAAATCAGTAATTGTATCAAATGGTTTGTAAGGGGGACAAGCTGATTTTTAGGTAGTGATTTCAGCAAGCTCCAGATCCCTTTTAGATTACTGTCTTCAGTTTGAAACTTTGCTGCTGAATATGTTAGAGAAACCCAACAAGGTAATACCCAGAAGCTTAACCAATAGAAGGGTTTAAAAATGTTTTCTTGCAGTGAGCCAAATTCAGCTCCAGCATAAGTGCAATTCCTGCTTAAGCCAGTTCTGAAGCTGCTGCTGAAGACAGCGTGAAAACAGCGGTCCAAGTCTTCCCCTTGCATTGCTCTGTCTGGTTATCTTCACCAGGAAAGACTAATTAATGGAAAAGATAAGCTAGAGGAAAATATGACCCACCTGGCTGCTGCACTCATTTAGTCCTGGGCTGAACATGCTCAATTATCTCTTTTTTGTCATTCTTGCATATTGAGTATGGTTGCCTGTTTGGAGCCACAACAAAAGCAGTTAACAACAGACTTTGACACCTGTGTTTCCTCCAGCTGTGAGTCTCGTCTCTTTTTTTCTGCAAACAACTTTATCGACTTCAAAATGCAGGACCAGTTCTCAGAATTACAAAGGCTGCTCTGCAACAAATGGTCTCTTAGTTTGCTCTATCTGTACAGATGTGTGCTTCTTGGTCTTACTAGACTGTTTCTATGAACTTTACATGCTGCAGGATATGTCCCTGACTTATGGAGTGAGTTTGATACAAATTGCATAACAAAACAATTTACAGTGCAGGCTCACATCTTTAAATCCATGGCTATGTTCTTAAGGATCTGACTTTTTCCTCTCCCATACCAGCTGTTCTCTGTTAGTGACTAGTGCTGATAACAGCCCTGCTGAGAAAGCAAATGGTAGAAAGCAAATTGCTTCTTAAAAAAAAAAAAAAAGACAGTTGGGGGAGTAAAGAAGTAAAATGGAAAAGAGGGTCAAAAAAACTATTCTAAAATACAAACTGCTGTTGAGCCTGAATAACTAGACTGGCAATCTTTGATAAGGCCGGAATCATTGCCACTGAAATGAGTGGAAAATTTTGTTGTCATTCATGGCAGAAGAGTAGCAGAGGAATTTATGGTATGAAAGTTGTCTCTCTTCTAGTGCATCTGTATACACCATGTGCTGGGCCACTTGGTAGCCAGGAGATTATGTAAAAAAAAAAATCTTGGAAAGTCTGCTGTCTTTGTTTACTATAGCAGAAGTGCTATTCTTCCATAAGTAGAGCAACAGCTCTGTATCAGAATTTTTAATACAGGGTAGAGAATATACCCAGGAGAAATGAAAGCTGTCTTGCTCCCATTTCATGAACTTTCAGAAGGATGCCTAGGACAGAATCAGAACAGTATGGTGGGCAGTAACATAAGAGTAACTTCTGACTCACACCTTACAATGTAAAAAGTATTTTATGTTTACAAGAAAAGTAGACAACCCAATTAAAATTGCATCCTATGGACTTTACCTGCTGTATTGCAGCAGGAAAAAGTAGTATGGGCAGAAGAAAAGTCACTGCAATACTCCAGAGGGTGTAGCCAAGAAGCCAGGAATGCGGGATGTAGTTGAAGCCTTTTGGACAGCTTTGAAAATCTAACCTGTAGTTTCCAACATTGAATGAAATTTAGGTCATTGTGATCTACCTGCCTCCCCTCAATGGGTCTGAGAGAAGAATTCTGTCTGGATAAACACATTTCCCAACCTAGATAATTAATCACATTCATTTATTTTAATTTAATTAAACCAGGAATATTTTTACATCACAAATTAGTTGTCACTTTTTTTTTTTTTTTTAGTGTTCGCATTTGAGTCAGCTGGAAAGATCAAATAGACTTGTTCATTTCCCTCCTCGCTTGTAGTTGTTTTTCAATCCACTTCCTGTTCAAGTTTTTATGCGCATTACAGTTTGCTTTTTATTTAAACTCTACTGTATGTTTTCAACAATATTATTTAAACCGTGTCTAATCCTGCAAGATTCTTTTATGTCATTTGTGGTCTGCTGGACTTTCCAGTCTCTTTCATAATTATTTGGAGCCTGTAGCATGAATTGGTAACTTCAGATGTACAAAAGAGCTCATTCTTCTGGTTGGGATTTTTTAATTCAGGAGATGGAGATGTCTGATCCATAGGACACCATTTTATAGCTGAAATAGGGAATTTATAAATGTGAACAGATAGCAGGTGATTAAATTGGGAGAACTGCTACATCATTGTTTTGAAAATTAATAGGCAACCTGGGACTCCTTTAAGCCAGTATTTAAAATGCTTTATTCTAGCAAATAAGAAAGGATGATCCTGCTTCACATAATTTTTCAGTCTACTCTAGGCCATTGCTTTCCATATTTTGACAAAAAAGAACCCAAACTTTGCAAATTTTCTGAGTTTACCCTGGTATATTTGTGCATGGGTAATAATAAACTCATTCCCAACCTGGATGCATCTTCTAGTCCCTTTACAATACCTTCCCATATAAAGTGCAGAACACATAGCAAGCTCAAAATTATATTTGTAAAGACTTCATGGTTTTTATGTGACCATGTATTAGATGGTTCTTCCCAGAACAATAAGAACTAACTCGTTAAAAGATATTAAGAGAAAGTTATTTGCACAATGGATGCATCAGGTAAGCCTGTACTTTTAGAAAAAGGTATTAGTTTGTATTTTGACAAACATGGTAAAATTATCTCATAACACCCAGTCTCAGAAAGCCTCCACAATTTCACATATCTGTGTTGGTGTTGCACTTTTAAAAGCTATTCATAAACTGCTTACTTCCTCTAACTTCCATTATGTCAGTCTGAAAAATGTTGTTGTCTTCTTCCTATAGAATCTTACGTAACATGATCAGGAAAATATTGAGTCCAGTTTTTTTGAAGTGCATGAGTTTTCTTCTCATTTTTATTTTCTTTAAGGATGGAATATCTGTAAAATATTACATTACAGAAAAAGGGGGATTTTCTGCTTGAACTGTTTTCTGTCAGAGCTAGTTCAGATAGATTGGGCAATGAAATTATTGTAAATTGCTATTTTTGCCTGTGTTTCTGACTTCTCAGCTAGTTCTGCCCATCTCTAATGGGCAATGGTATTGAGGACTGCACGCTTGCCTCTGGGTCTGTCATGAGGCTTGGCTGGAGCTGGACCTTCTGAGAATTGGCACAACACACTTTCACACGCTGCAAAAATAATTTCTTGTGCTAATCCCTTGTGGCATTTACATATTACACAAGACCCTCTTTATAGAAGAAAAACCCAACATTTTCCCATGACCATAGTTAATGTACTGTAAATCTGTGAACTATTGGATCTGTGAACCACATCTCAGGATACTTTGTCCTCCAGAAAAAGACTTGGTACAGCAGTGTGCCCTGTATCATAGAGGAAAGCTCTGGTGTGGTTAAAACATTAGTTCTAGGTTCTGGAGGTCTGAGTTAAAATTTGTGCTCATCTACTGACTGTTCTGTGACTAGCTGTTAGGGCAGTACATGCACAGAAACCCAATATAGGTCATCTTAGGAAAGATAGAAAATTCATGAGTTTAAGAACAGCTGTCCTAGTTCTGTCTAAGGTTTCATTGGGCCCTCTATCCAGGTGGTTACAAGCAGATGCACAGGGAAGAATAAAAGCAGGGAAAGAAATATACTTTCTCCAAGTATGCTCCCAACTCCCAATATTTCATAAACCTGATGTATGGGTTTTTACTGTTTAATAACTCTAAATATCGGTTTCTTCAAGTTTCTGGTACAGGTTCCCTGTCAGACCATGCAAGCTTTTTCCACCCACAATATCCTTTTGCAAAGAGTTCTGTAGCAAACAGAACTGTCCTCTTATTTTTCCAGAGCCTTGTTCTTGCACATTTCATGTTGTGTCCCTTAGCTTTTGTGCTGGAAGACACAGTGTACAGTCAATTTTTATCCATCTTTTCAAAGACAGTCTTTAATTTGCTGAGCTCTGTCATGTGTTACCTGACCAGGTTGTCTCTCCTCCAGGCTGACGAGTCTCAGCCTGCATACAAGTCTCAGTTGCATACAGTGGTGGCTGTAATGCTTTTTCACTAGTGGGAATCCTGGAAGATGAAAATTGTGTCTCTATGTGTGCACATGAATCTATCTATCTAAAATACAATGAAGGTTTGTGAACAGTACTATACAAAACAAGAATAGTATTAGGTATTTATTCTAAAGCTATTATTAACAAGATGAGACTATATAATTGTTATTCATTGGAAAACAGGAATAAAAGAGGCCATTACTTTGTAAAGGGCCTTGTAACTCTCTCCTGTGGGCTCCCTCTCTTTCCTGACTGGCTACATGCCCATTTCTGTGAAAATTGAAATGCTGCAAAAAATTGCCACTGAGGACAACTGCATCACCAGGAAAATACCCCAAACCTCTCTAATGCATTTATTGAACTTGCCTTTCAATGGAGACAGGCTACTTTATTCAATATTGTTAAGGAAAAAGAAGGCTGAATCTCACTGCTGCTCAATAACTTCTCACCACTCCACTCACAAGTGAAATCACAGGTCAGGTGGGGTGTTAGGACCTTCTAACTTTCTTCTGCAGGCTGCCTGTGTGCTCTGGCTGAGTGCATTATGTACATCTCTGTGGCTTTGGAGACAGACAGGGAAATGCCCACTGAAGGCTTCTCTGCAAGACACAGTAAACTTGTGATGCTTGACTAGATACTAGTACCTACCTGCATATTCATGCTCTTTGTCAAAGGCAAGCAAACTCAGAAAAATGTTACAGAGGCCCTGAAGATCCAGTTTCTTTCCCGGTGACCCCAAGGTAAATGTCACCCTGGTTCCTCACTTGGGCTCATCCTTGTTACCCTTGCCCGAGCTGTGAAACCTATTGTTTTGCACTGCGGGAGTAGCACAACACTGGCCACAAAAAGTGTGAGAAAACCATTGATTTATGCATGATATACATAATGGCATAGTGGTGTTCTTTGCTAGAAACTATGGAAAATCCAAATGTTCTGTTTGATTGGGGGTTTTGGGGTGATTTTTTTTTTTTTTAACCATTCCTTATTGCTTAATTGGTATTTAGGAAAGGCAGTTCATAGTATTTGCAACCCAAGTGGAAAAAAGCTAGACCCAGCATGGAGAATAGGATGGACCATAACCCACTGCAAACTAATGGAGCAAATGAATGTCTGTTTTTTAACAAATAAATTGGGTTTTGACAGGTAGCATTTCTTAGATCTCTATTAATGTAATTTAATAGAAGTATTTTTGTTGGTGTATTTGGTTAGGAAGAGGTTGTATGCACGGGAAGCACCCTTAAAAGGAGGAGCAAAAGCCTAGTAGAGGCTAGTGTAGACTAATGGAAAGAGTGAAGCTCGTGTAAGGTCTAGAAAGGCCCTGGTCAGCAGCTAATAGAGAAAGTCTTCCCACAGCTTGAGAAAATCTTCTGAATATCCTATGCTTTTGCTACTTATGCTTTTGCTCCTATAGGCTGAAGGAGTTTTTCTTTTGGGACTTATTTCCCCAGTTTCTGTTCAGAAACACATTGTTGGGTTTGAAAAATGGAGCTCAACTGCTCATTTCAGGACTGGGGGATAGCAGGGAGCAGACTTGTTTGAGTAGAGTGCTTCCTATGTGTATTTATGCAGCCATCTCTGCCTTGGTTGGTTCTGAAGCTGTTTTTTTCTGAGATTGCAAAAGGCATCCCCTCTCCATTACATGAGTCTCACTTATCTAAAAAATATGTACAATGTTCTCCTCTGTTAAAACAGGGTAGAAGTAATACGAAAAGTATTGCTGTATCTTTTAACTGCAGGAGCTCTCTTTTATTATTATAATATTCTTCTTTCTCAGAGCTAAACTACCAATAGCTAAGTCAGTTGCTGATTCAGGAGTGCAGCCATGATGAAATCCTCTCCTCTTTTTACCTCTGCACAGACAGAATGAGTAGTGCTGTGTATTTTTTCCGCAAGATGACAGATGCAGAAACTAATTAGCTGCTTAAATATTTTGGTAACGGGGTACCAGAAGAGAATAAAAGCTTGTGAGATTTCTTTGTTTCTTTTTTCCTTAAGCTCTCATTTTTTTGTCTTTGGTCCTACTCACAAACCAAGATTTGCGTGCCTGTAGGCTGCCTAAACCTGATTTGGTGGTCAGTGGAAAGAGGTCCTATCAGATCAGATTAATGCTTGTCATCTACCTTGGTGACAAGTTTCTGAGGTTAGCTCAGACCAACTTTGCTGTCCATCAAAGAACCAGGTTTGCTTGAGAAGTGGATGAGGAACAATCGTACAGTCCACTCTCATGGCTCTGATGGGGAGGCTATAAATCTCCAGCAGAGTAAAGAAGGACTAATTAATGATGCATGAATTTGTCCAGGTCCTCAGTTGCTTCTAAAATGTTTATGATTCATTTACGCACACGTGCTCATAGTTGCTGTGGAAGTGGCACAGGCTTTCATAGCAATGTTCCTACGCTCCCTGTTCATGGCAATCCTCTTCTTAGCAGCCTTGAGCAGAAAAACATGAGGACAGTGAGATGCTGACTTTGATTGATCCTCCTGAGCTGTTTTTGATCAAACACAGTCTTAACCCCACAGCCAGGAGTCTTTTTTTCAACGAAAACCAAGGATCTTCCTTAGAAGTGAAGATTCTCTGTACTAGAGATCAGTCTCCTAGTAAAAAAATACATTCTGGCAATTTTACCTCTCCCTTGAAGTCTTATCCTGAGTCAGACTAGGAATGGTTTCAGCTAAGGAACACAACCTTTCACAATACTCAGCTGAAAGTATGTAAAAATACCTGTGTGTTTATCTCCTTCTGCTTCAGTTTAACAACAGCCCCATATAGGACCCCCTTATTTGGCAGACTGCTTACAAGAAGGCTGCCATTTCTATTGCTGACATATCTCTTGCTTTTTACTCCTCCACACAGTGTAGCATATTTAATTAAATTTTGAAGCTTTGGTATGAAGTTCAGGAAAAGACAAAGATAACGTTCATGGGCAGAAAAAGGAATTCTTTTAAAGTCAGCTTCATTAACTATTGGGCTATTAGAGTGAGGGTCACTTTGCCCAGACTGAAATAACTGGATCTCCCTAATTGCATTTTATTTGAATTATTTCTTTATTTCAAACATGTTATGCTTGTTAGTGATTTAATATGACTGCAAGCACAAATTAATTATACCTGGTAGCTAATTGTAGGAAAGTTATGGTGATCAATGTTTATGCTGGTTTTTTTAGTGTCTACCTTTAGTATACATATTTGGATCAGCTCCCTCCCAATCATGAATAAATATTTGCTGCTTATATGTTCCCATTGGGGACCCCCGGTGGCCTAGCGGTTAAGATGCTGGTCTCTCAGTGCCAAGGCCACAGGTTCTAATCCCGGTCCCCCG
>JAWWLV010000144.1:25576225-25608914 GCA_035041135.1 Platyrinchus mystaceus
ATCCATTGCGCAGGCTTGAAAGGTGGGAACACCTTTCCCAGATCTTCGTTCGCGAAGACTGGCCATTTACCTTTATATGTTCCCATGCAAATTGGATTAATTTTTAGCATATTCATAGAAGAAGGACATCACTGCCTACGCTTAATATTAAGCTAGCTGAACAAGCAAAGGTTGGGGTTTTTTTTCCTTGCTTAGGTAGTGTATGAGTGAGAGAGACAGAAAATTCAGCGCAAGTTTACTTATCCCAAATGGTTTGGGGGCATCCAGGGTATTTGGACAGATGGAGGCAAAGTCAATCAAAGAATTGACAGGCAAAAGCGACTCTTCCTGGGGCCGTAACCTTGAAGAATTTCAGTTAAGCACTGCTCAGCTAAATGAAATGGTAATTGGATGAACAGGGTGGTGAATGTTTGAGTCTGGATATGGACAGAACTCTGCATATGCCTGTATGTTTTTCTCTTTACATTTATGGCATCTCATGCAGCCTTTGTGTCTTCTCTGGCACCACTCAACTGCATTGTGTTCTGTGGTGTAAATGCACTGCAACTTTGGCATCAAAGGCTCTCTTTTCTCCCCATTTAATTATCTGCCATTTCAGGTGTGGTACAAGGAAATGTTTCCATGGGGCTTTAATTGCAAAGGGGCTATACCTTTTCTGTATGTCACCAGGCATGCTCAGCCCCTGCACCCTGACTCTGGGAATGTTGGGAACTGATCCTGTGTGATGCTCTGTCTTCTTGATAGGCAAGTGATAGCTTTTTCCCAGAGCTGATGGTACCCTCCCTCTAAGTTGGATCCTTTTCAGTGGGTTGTTTCTCTTTTCCCAGTTCTCCTAACAATATGGGAGGGTCATCTATTACTGGAAAATGCACAGTTGAGAAATCCTCCTCTCTGCATTTGTCAGCTGAACTGAATTGTGGAATAAGCCTTGAAGTGGAAAGCCCTTTTAGTCAGAGATGTGACTTTTGGCTTTTTTTTTTTTTGGCAGACTGATCAGTTTTAGGATTGCTGTTTCTTCTAAGACAGCAAGTTGCTGAGGACATTGTTCTTGTGCAGTATCAGGAACAATCTGAAGGCAAAGGCACAGGAGCCAGGGAATGCTATAGCATGAAAGCCAGTAGCCAGCTCTGTACTGTGGAGAGTCTTATGCACTTAATTATTGACTGGGAAAGGCATCGTTATGCGACAACATTTTGGGTATTCAGCACTTGGATGAGGCAGTGTGCACAGGAATTTTAGGACCCCAGTTCTTGGCCATCAGGGTTTGAAAACATCACCCAGGATATTGAAGACACCTGAGAAAATACTGGAATTTTGTGTCATCACTCAGACTTACCCTTTCAGTGGTTAAGACAGCTTCATAAAAATTATATTTACTTGCTTCCTGATGTCTTAGAGGATACAAGACCTGTACATCAATGGAAGGAAGGACAGAAACAGACTGAGTCTTTGGTTTTGAGTCCCTTAGACTTGATCTTTGACACCACCAAAAGATCAGTGCTCCTCCTGCTACTGCGGTGAGTGTTGCTAGTGTGTTGCTTGCTATCCTAGAGGGTAGGAAGATACAGTCTGAATGATGTCATAAATCTCAGCAATTAAGTGGTCATGATATCAAAACTTCCAGTCCTCCTCAGAACAAAAAATCCAACATCACAGAGATATGAGCACGTGGACGTGTACATGTACATGATCCATACTTGTGCAGCTCCTCCACTGTGTCCTGTGCATGCATGCCAGGAGACTTGAGAGCCTCCTGTGATGTTTGTGCCTCTGAACTCCTGGGATGCAACAGAGGCTTGTGTGATACGGAGTCAATTTTTGCATGGTTGGTGGCCATTTGTCTGAGATTTCCAGATGTTACAGCTGTTAATTATCTGGAAATCTGGTGGAATACTTCTCAAAGCAGTTGAGTTGGCCAGCCTGAAATGTCTTTTACATATCTAATTAATTTAGTGTGTATGTAAAATGTCTTCTTATGCAAAGAGGACCAGGAAAGAAAAGTACGACTTATTAATAAAAGCTCCTAAATTAGAACTCCAGACATTAATTTTCACATTTCTTATATCAGTGCTACTATTCTACCAACATGCAAAAATAAATATTCAGAAAGTGTGTGTACTTGTATTTATATGACATGTTCTGTGACGTTTTTAGTTTTTTATTGTATGTTAAAATTTAACTGCTGCCTGTGTTTGTTTCCTTTCTGTTCTACGCTAGATTAGATATTTAGTGATGACCCAAAGGAGCACAGGGCATCCTCACTGATTACCCTTTCAAGTGACATGGGACTGGAAAAAAACAAGGATTATGAGGGGGGTGGTGATATAGACTTTCTTCGTTAATTGATAAGGTAAAGGATATGTAACTATTTGAATGTTTATACAATTAGGATAGGATGGAACATGAGGGTACAAATATTAATGCTCTGATAACATAATGGGACTGTGCCCGAGAGGAGATGAGTTTAGAATGTGGTGGAAATTTTCTGGTCAGAGAGTGATGTAACACTGCCTGTTTGACTTAGTGACATTCTTCTAAGATGCTAGCCATTGTTGGAGATATGGGGAAGGAAACTTAAAATATAGACAGAATGTCACAGAAAATGTAACTGGGAATTCTCTGCAGTGTCACAATCTGCCATCAGCAATTCAAAGAAAATGATGACAAGTTGGAGACAAATCAGGGAAAAGATGTGATTGCTCAAGGAGAAAAAGTCCTGTAGGGTGTGTAGGAATTCTGAAACTCGCTTTCTAGTTTACCGAAAGACAAATTATCTTGGTCAGACTCTGCCAAGACCTAATGTAGTACAAAGTTTGGAAGTAGACTCTTCTGTTTAGTAAAGGATTGCTGGAAATTACGAAAATCACATTTTAACTAGTGAAAATGTGTGTATTTCTAACAGGGTAATTATGTATTGGAACATGTATTCTTAATTGAGGAACAGCTAGAGAACATGCAATTTCTTTTAAAAAATAATAAATTGGCACCCTTCCCTTGGAAGCAAAACTAAGGGGAGTATTGTTGCCTGTGAAAGGGGACCCATTCCAATTTTACAAGTATGCTTATTCAGCTGAGCTACTTTAGTTTGACCAGAATTAGAGGATTTTATCTGAATTTTTCTACTGCCTTAAAAATTCCTGTAACTAATGAATTCTTATTGTTTGGTATCTGTATTTTGTGCCTTACCACCATGAAGCATTGAACTATGATAGGGTTTTGATGAGAACCCTGTCACGGAGCTTGGTTTATGCGTGTCCTGTATGTGTCTCTTTGTGGCCAGTATTGCCCACTGCATCTTCAGCCACGAGGAAATACTATTGCTGGTTTCTTTTGTTAGTAGGCCATTATGAGATTCTGACGTTTAGAAGAGAGGAAAATAATGAACTGAAAAGTCCTACCCTACATTATTCTGAAAGCACTTTGTATTCCAAAGTAGCTGTATTTATGGGAGATGTTTAGCAAGGGCACATTAATAATTTTGTTTTGGGAGGTCGAGAAATGTTAATCTAGACATGTTGGAATCAAAATTTCAAAGAATTTTTTTTTTTATTTGAGTGTAGTTAGCATGATTTACATGATAGAGATGCAAAACCAGACTTTAGAATCACCTGATAGAAAATTAAAATCTCACTTTATGAAGAAACTTCTCAGAAGTCTCTCTCTTTAACTGCTTGTAAAATGAATTGAAATGTGTGCTTTAAATCATCACATTTTCTAATGCTCAGTCATGCTGACTACTTCAGCAGTCTGCATATAAGATCAGAGATTGTACGTTGTCTTTTAGGTGACTATAAAAATGTGTTGGAAATGGTTGTGAACATAAGGCAGAACCATGTTTTCTGTGCTCTAGTCTATTGCACCTTCAGAGCTGATATGCAGACAAATGCTTTCCCTGGTATGCTGGCCTTGACAATTCAGCCTGGATCAGAAATTCAAGGAGTTTTTTCTCTTTCAGTGCTGCCTTAATCTCTCATTGTTCTTATGTCCAAGTGGGGGAGAAAGAGGTGAAAAGGCAGGTTTAAAAAAAAAAATCTCATAAATTAATTAAAAGTTCTTCTAAGTAAAACTGTCATGTAAAAAATTTAGCCTTACTTTCCCATACATGTGCAGTAGAATCATTGAGATGACCCCTGATTCTATAATCCCTGGCATGGACTAACCAAAACTCCCTGGTCATAGTGGTTGATACTAGATGTGGCCATGCCCTGTTGTGCAGCTGGCACTTATCAGCATGCATTGCTTGGTGAACTGTTGCTATTGACAGGCTGCTTTCATCTTTTGTTTTATCAGACTGCATTATTTTCCAGCATTGTAAACAGGATATTCATTTGGACACTCTGGTCTGGAGGGCTGTGATGTGAGCATCAACAATCGGAACCTGACTACTGTCAGGTGACTACTGTCACCCTGGGAGCTGTTTCTGAGGTTGCTCCTGTGACCACAAGGGTTAGAAAGTTATTGCAGTTGTTCTAAAGCGAAGAAGAGCATGTCTTGTAATTAAGGGGCTCTAAGGAGGAGGATTGGAGACATCAAATATCACAACATTCATAACAAAATTATGAAGTTAACCATGCTGTTTGCTTTCGCAGTAGAGAATGGCTGAAACTGGGAATGACTGATTTTTGTTTAAAAAAAAAGAAAAAAAAAAGGAAGAAAAATGCAATGTAGCCTTTTCCAGGCTGAGGTAGAACTCTTATTTCTTTCCGCTTGCCATTTTTTGTCTGTATATGTGTGTAATTGCATTGTGTACAAGCATTCTTGCTTCCCTCATTTTGGCAGGTTGCTGTATGTGTTTTCCTCTTCAGTGACAATGCTTGTGCTCCTGGAGCTGGTTGGGCATTAGTAGTTGTCATGAAGGAGGGAATGGCTTAGTTCCACTAAGAAGGGAGAGGGGATAATGTGCCTCTGATTTCAGCTCTGTGTTTTTTGTTAAAACGAATGCATGCCTTCCCATTGATATACCTGCCCATCAGATAGGATCCACCAGGTCTGGACTTGACCCATTGTTCTACTAACAATATAGTCAATTCAGTAGTTAATGCATGTGTAAGATGAAAGCTGAAAATAAATATCTCTGCCAGATACAGTACATGTTTTAAGTGCTCTGCTTGCTACCAAGGGGCCATACTTCAGAGTATTCAACTTAGGAGTTGTAGGAGTTACCAAAATATTTTTCAGTGCCAAAGGTCATGTCTTTTAATCTTCCATGATAATAAAACTATGTTAGGCCTTATGAGGACATAATTTTGCCCCAGTAAATGAGCTTTTAAACAGATGGAATTCAACTCCTTGTTGGCACCCAAATGCACAGCAAGAGATAAAATTAAAATTTTATTATATACTGTTGAATCAACATAAATAAAGAAGAAAACAAAAGCAGGCAAAAATGAAGTATCAAATGGGAGGTACTTAAGGCTAGACTTACATGGTATTTCAAAGCATGAGTTGTAATATGTGTTTAAAATATGACTGTTCCTTTATTCTCAGAATGTGGGTTAGATTTTGAATATGGAACAACTTTGCCTTTTTTCAGAAGCTGCATTTTTAACAAGTTATTCTTAAAATGAAACTGTTTAGTGAAATTGCTTTTTAACTGCTGTATAAAACCATGCATTATTAACAGATGACCATACATAATACAATATCACACTCTGAAAGGTAACAGGAGTTCTTCTAGCTCGTTCCTGCACAGGTTTGAACTTCACCACTTTCAGATATAATGGGCTAGCCATAGTCTTTGCTGGAGGTCAGTGACATATCTGAAGCACAGCTCTTCTGACTCAGCCTCAGCACTGGGAAGTTCAGGGTGTTTTGCAGTGAGCAGGTGGGCGAGCAAGGCCTACACTGCAGGGCAGGTTGCACAGCTGTAAGAAGCGGAATTCCCCTTAAAAGGATCGGCATGCCTTTGAAATAAAAAAGATTTCTGATGCAGGAAAAGAAAATAGGGTTTGATTAGTTTCAAATGCACTCTTTTTATGTTTGTCTTCAACTCCCTCTTTTTCCTCCTTTTCCCCAAGTGATGTTTTTCAAGAGAAAAGACGGGGTTTTCATGTTTAAAAGGTGGTAGTGGACTGTTGAAATAAACCATCAGTGCAGCCTGCTTCCTTGTAAACACAGAGCCTACTGGAAGGTAGTGCATCAGGAACATGGGACTCTGGAAATACCAGAATGTTTTCTCAGTATCTAGTAGGAAATGCATTCATTGTTTATTTTCTCCTTAAAATACTTGCAATGCATTTCTATGAGTAAGTATTTTTCATTGTATATTTTTGTGGATGCTGGCAAAACAGTACACAAATTAGGAAGAATGGCAGCAAGGCATTTAATGCTCCAGTGCTCTACAGGGACTTACAAGTTTGCAGTGCCTGGCAGGATCTGACCTATAAAAATGCTATACAGTATTCTTATTTATTAATTCATTGGCTGCATGAATGAAAATCAGCAATAGTTCAAGTGACAGTTAAGACCTGAGCAAACACACTCTTCAAATTTTTTGCAAGTGCCATAGCTTTCTACCCTCAGAAACTGTAGTAGGTGGTAGCTGGTGATGATAGGCCATGCAGAAACAAATCAGCTGCCAAGCACTTCAGAAGTGCTTATTTTATTTTGCAACACCAGTTTTCTTTGCTCTTGCTGATCAGTGTGAATAGTTTCATGGCAGTGAAAGTCAGCCAAAAAAAAAACACCATTTCTCTTTTGCATCTGATAAAAATTTTATTGCCATATCAAGCTCCAAATAAAACTCCTACTCTTCAAGCAATTCCTGAAAAACACAAATTAATTTGAGTTTGAATAATACCCCCAACATGTTAAAGCTGCCAACTGAAAAAGGAACAGATAATTAGGAGATGACAACAGACAGCATAAAGCCAACAGAGGAAAAACTGGAACACAGCTAGACAGCAACACTGGCCATCTAATCCATTAACAGCCTCCTATAATTATGTTTTGCTTTTGCATTAAACTGGTATAAGCACAAAAAGACATTACTGAAGTTTTAATCTTCAGCAAAAAAAATCTCCTCCTGCCTAACAGCACGCAGCACACACACACAAATGTGACTTCAATTAGCACTACAGTAAATTTTAATTTAGCACTTGGTAGGAGCATTCAATAATGTATGTAAGAAATAAGGGCTGATGCTCCATTAAAGACATTCCATACAATTATCCCATTGATCTGTTGATCCCTTGATTCACATTTCTGGGGTGAACAGGAGGGGGAGGATTTAGGAATTTAGAGCTCATGAAAAGCGCTGGAAGAGATTTTTCCTCTGAAGTCTTTTGTACCTTTTTCCTGTAGCTGTGTTTTGCCTGTTATCAAGGTGTCACTGTCACCTTCCAGATGCATGGGGACTGAGTTGTTTTGTTTCTACATAGGCTGGGATGATGTGGGGTGTAGCAGTGCAGGCTCTCTCAGGCTGCCCAGCAGAGCTGGTTACCCTCTGCAAGTAGAAAGCACCTACAATCTGCCCAGCCTCCTTTTTGCTGTTGCTGCCATTTACTGCCCTTGAAGTTAGAATTCTGTCCCATGGACATCTGTCTTCTCTAAGTATGACTTGGATGACCCCTGGGACACGGAAGCATTCTCATTTCACTTTACACATTAGCTCGTGAACCTGACAACAGCCCAACAGGTTAATAGCGTTAGTTGTTAACAATGGTGTGCATTTCAGCACTGCACTGTGGTATGTTTCCTGGTTGCGGCCATGCAAGATGACTTGCAAAGTCTCCAGCATCCAGCTCTGTTATGCTGCACCTGGTTCTCCTTTTTTACAGCATTATCTTCTGTGAGTAACACATAAGTTTGAGTCTAGCAGCCCGCTGTGATTTGGGTTTAGAGCACCAAGAACTTGTTTGTTGTTGTTTACTTATTCTCTGGTGGTGATGCTTATTTGTGTTTAAACTGCCGATGCCCGCGTTTATACAATTTGCATTGTCTAAAATGTCACTATTATTTGTTTATAAAAATTTCTGCTGGGTTTGATGAAGTATCCTGTGACTTATGGTACAGCCCTGTGCTATGCCATTTTAGTGAGGATCTTGAAACAGGGCCCTGTGGTTTCTCTTCCCCTTTTGCTGTTTGTTCTACTCTTTAATTACATTCATATCAGCTACTTTGAAGTTAATGAGACTGTTGGGATATGTAAAAGAGAATCCTGTATTGATTTCAATCCTAATATCTTATCTTTGCATCTTTTTCGTCCTGCATATAATGTGTTCTGAGTCACAGTTGCTGACACGTTGTGGTGGGTGCAACAGCTTTGGCCTGACATAGAGCTTTATCACACAATCCAAAAGTAAGAGGAAATAAAGAAACACAAAAAAGCCATTCTGCCTTCTCATTTGCTCATTAAGCATGGCATATAAGGAATATAATTTATTAAAGTTGCTGGGTTCCATTCACATCCTAGATCATAAAAAATATTTTTTCTGTTATTTTATAAACAAGCCTTCTCCTGATTTCTTGTCTGCCTTCCCTACTCAGAAAAAAGAAAGTCATATAGAGCATAGAAGGTGATAATTACAGAGCTGGGATATACATCAGCCTACTCTGACATTCAAGGCCAAATTAGGACTTGAGTGTAGGTACAATGCAAGCAAAATTGTTCTTATGCCCATCGGCTAGAGCTGGGTTCTTCAATACAATCAGAAGATGACAGAAAATGGTCTGCTAATGTGAAAGGTACAAGTCCAGCACCAACTGCTCAGGTAACTGTTTTGGCACTTGGAAAAGAATTTTGTAAGTGTAGCTAAGCCATCAGGTTTCATCTTGCTGTTTTCAGACAAACGAAGTAAATAATTACTTTGTGGTTTTGGAGCTGTTTCCAAACTTGAACCCTCCACATACGCTCAGGTTCACCTGTTCCACTGACAGATGGAAATCCCTGCAGAAATATTACTGAGCAACTTTTGCTCTCTACCAACTGCTTTTTCTTGGTTTTATTTGGCAACCCAGAAATGCCAAGGACCAGGAGTGCAACAGACATACATTTCACTCCACAACCTGGTTGACCAACTGGAGTCATTGAAAACTGATGGCATATTTTTAAATTGAAGTCTTAATATGGCTGCCTTTCAATTTTACATGTCCATTATCCATGTACGCTCATTCAAAAAGACTGTTACATAAAGTCCTATTGCATTTTGGTTTTGTCCCATTTACAATTAAACTGTGATTTACACTTGTGATACCAGACCATTTGGAGCAATGTGAGAAGCCTGTCTTGGCAGCAAACCATCATCAGCTTAGTTTCAGTTGACGTAACATTTCCAAATTCACCCAAAACTGATTAAAACATAACTCAGGCAACAGAATTTCATCCTGGTTCCCACCAGGAAGTCAAATTTGGATATGAAATAGCATCAGTAGTACCTTTTATTAGTGCTGACACTGAAATGTGTAATGACACTTGAAGGTGTTTTACTCCTGATATTTTGTCCCGGCAGTTCACCAGGCTTATTGTATCTTCATGAGGGATCACCTTGTATTTTCTGTATTAGAACACTCTTGATTTCTTGTAACTGTTTTACTAGAGTATTGTATGAAAATCAAAATGCAGGAATAAAGTTTAGAAAGTTCAGTCCTCACTGTAGAAGTCTTGCAGAGTGGCCAGGACCCTGTATAGCAAGATATGAGCAAAGCCAAAAGATGGCAGGACTGCAGGTGCCTTTGATAACATCCTGATAAATTTTCAGTCCAGTAAAAGATTTAAGGATATTCTCAATGTGAAGTAGCCAAGGATTTTTTGTTTGTTATGTTTTCTATAGAGTTATTTGCATTCTTCTAGTGCACATACGGGTAGAAATGCTTTGCAATATTGGCAGCTAAAGATATATTATACCCAAGGTTTAAATGTGATAGTCAAGGAAATGTGACAGTCAGGCTCCTTTCTTAAATTTTCCAGTGGCATTTCCAGCTTTACTACTTTGTCTGTGCTGCGCTGAAAACTTTGTCATATTTCAAGAGGGCACCTGAAACTTTCCTGTGGATGAGGATGACCTGCTTAATAGTCAATGACAAGAGAGGCTGTACATTCAAAATCAGTTTCAAAGCTAAGGGCAAAAATCACCTGGTCTTAACATGAATGTGTATTTTTTCCCCGTGAATATGCAGTCTTCCTTCAGCAAAATGAAGCAGCTTCAAATCCCAGAAAAGGCAATATCACTTGGAAACTAGGGTAAGAGTCACTGTATTGCAGTCTATCAGTGTTTTATGGCCAAAAAAATTCCACACACTGAATACTGTGTATTCAACGTAAGCTGTGTAAGTCTGATATATGAGACCAGACTGTGAGGACAACTCTTTCATATCCTCTGCTTTTTGACTTGAAAGGCCACTTTACTGGTTTCTGTCTGCCTTGCTCCTCTGCAAAATGATATTTTCCATCTTCAGAAAGCTCTTCTAGATGTCTGGGTAAAAATCTCTGCGTCAAGTCTTAAGTATTTTCTATTATGTAAATGTACACTTGCCAAATGTATTTGGCCAGTGCAACATTTTAGTGATTTCCTTCACTGCAGATTTCTGTGAATTCATTGTAATTGATAAAACTGTATTTTCCTATTCACAAAAAAACCTCCCAAAACAAAACAAAACACCAAACCCAACCCTGGTCTTCATACTGCATAAAGATAAACTCTATTCATCCATTTATTTATTTTTCATTTAAAATAAGATTATACCTACTACAATTCCATCTGTAAAAAGTGTCTTGGCATATCCTTTTAGAAAGAGCTTATCTAGCCTGTTAATCTTTTCCTAAATTCAAGCCTTTTCTACACCATTTTGCAGTAAAAGTGTATTTTAACACAGAAGCGAAATTCCCTAAGTACAAAGTGTTTTATTCTGTAAAATTATGTTGTCAAGCAATGACAGAATAAAATTTCCCCAGACAGAAAGAAATGCTACAATAGCCCAATTTATTTCTATTCCAAAATATGGATTTTACGTATCATTAATCATATTTTTGTTATGTAGTGGCAGGAAACTGGCCTAAAATTCTAAAATAAAATGTGCTTCATTGTCACAAGAAAATCTGCTCACCACCTGAACTGCTTAGGATTTTGATTCCTATACAATGAATATGAGGCACTTGAGGCAAGAAAAATTATGACATAATTGGCACAAGTCCCATCTCCAGATGGAAGAACTTCTAAGACTGACACATTAGCCTCACATAATTTATGTTATGGGAGAAATAAAATAACTGAACCCACCTCTGATTACTCCACCCAGAAGCAAGGTTTAAGCAGGCTTTGAATTAAACCCAAATTCTTCCCTGAAGTCTTGAGTGAATACAGAAAGACATGTTCTGGAAGATACACAAAGGGCAATTGCTGCAGTTAAGCTTAAGCTGTAGGACCCAAGAGCAGTTCACAGAGTCATTATAGATTTGCTTCTGCTCCTCCAAATGCATCTGAGAGATTTACAGGCCTCCTGCTCTTCTAATATCTGAGTGCCTACCAGTCTCTCTTTATTCTTACAACACTTCTGTGTAGTGGGAGAAGATTATTTCTCAGATGGAGAACGGCAGGATAGAATAACAAAGTCACTTGTTAGGGAGAGGGAACTGAACCTGTATCTCCTGTACGAGACACTGCTGTCTCCTTTGGGCAGCAGCTGTTCTGGCTTATGCAGAGCTTGGGCTGTGTAAGACCAAGCTGCCAATGCACAGTGATTCAGATCACTTGTGTGCCAAGCCAGCTGGATGTGTCTGTGCAAAATGATATGCTTACCAACACTGGAGGTGGCAGACAGGAGGAATATTCAAACTAACCAGGAATTGTGGTGATGGTTTAGTCAAACCTTCCATTCTCATATACTGTCCTTTGGGGGGGTCATTTGAAAAATGTCAATGCTCACTTTTCCTCCCATCTCTGATTCTCCTGTGTCACAGAGAATACAAACTGAAAAAGAAGAAACATGAATATGAGGCCAGTAAGGTTGGGAAGAATCTTTTGATAAATGTGTTTTCCTAATCTGTCCTCAGAAAAGGCTGAACTTGTTTTTGTTCAAGATAGAGTTACTGTAAAAGGCTGTGTTAAATATTTTCCACTATGCCTCAATATCCCCAAACTTGGATGCCAATGTCCCTCATGCTTAGCTAGTAGGGTACATTTTCATAGAAATTTTGAAATAAGGGTGTAACTAACTTGTTAGCTCATTTAAGAAAGAATTAAGTTAATAGCTTGCCTCAATATCCATGCAGGATACCAGGAGAAGACTCTTCCACGGTATGCTGCTGCTTACAGCAGACACTAATGCTGGGTAGAAGGCCAGAAGTGGTCCCCCAAAGTCTACTATTTGCCTGCTGCTCATGGCGGTCTTGCTGTTAAGTACAGTCATTAGATTTTAAAAAGAAATTTCCTTGTTTCTGCTCACTGGCTTCTGAAGTATCAACAGTTTGAATCTATTTATGAATGTCCGAACTAAAGGTGTGACATGCTTCATCTGCAAAGTGGCAGGAAGTTGGCATTCTGCCTAACTTTCTCTCTATTCCTAGCTTTTATGTGGTAAAGAGATTTATGGGTTTTTCAGTTGCTGGATTCTTAGGTTTTGGTTTTGTTTGGGGGGTTTGTTTTGGTTGGTTGCTTTTTTGTTTTTTAATCATTTAGGTTGTGTGCTCTTAGCTGAAGTGTGACACTTTGGATTGGAGGGTAGGAGGACTAAATGAGATGGCTTTGGTATGCCCTAATCTGATAGCTTTCGCACTGCAGTCACCCTGGAGCACAAGAGCTGTGGTGCTCAGCCATCTTCTGTCCTGTATCCTCTTGGGATGTAAAATTCAGAACGTGTTTTAAATTCTAAGGGTGTTTCGTCTACACTGTCAGCTAGTGCCAGAATTGCAATGAGAAGTGTGGAATGAAGGGAGAGCCAAGGTCTTCTGAGTCTGAGCCTGAAAAAATGGGGAAAGGAGGAGGAGAATGGGCACAACTAGACGGGTGCTCCTCTGAATAACAGGGGTTTTAACAACTACTTTGGGAACCACTTGTGATTTTAACAGCCAGTTCTGCTCAACTGTACTGAACTGCCTCCAGAAAACTTTGGCAAACACCTTTACAGAGACTTTTGGAATAAATGGACAGCAAAGATTTTTTTTTTTCCTAACCTCACAATTTAGAAGTTGTCTTATGCCCTAAAGGTTGGCAGATTTGTACTACCTCCAATTACGTGATTATTGTAATAATGATATTTCATTTTTTATTCCTGCTGTTGTGATAGTTGTCAGGCACACAACTCTCTGGTCTCTTCTGAAAGTGGTGTTTGACTCTTGGTCTCTTGGAGGGTCAAGCTAGAAGATAGGAAATCCTATTCCTTTAGGGGTCCTATTGATGTGGAAGTTTTTTAAAATAATGTTTATTTCACTTTAATTTATGTTTGGTAGTTGCCACCCCTGCTTACATCTTCTCTCATCTCCTTTCTACTTATTTCAGTAATTTTAATTTCATAACATACTTTGAAAGAAAGTCTGCAAAAGGTATGAACTAATGATCTGTCTGGTCTGGTCTTCTGAACACTTGGTCTTTATTGTCATATAGTGCTAGTCTGGGTGATAAAGTACCATCTAGAGGTCCTATTGTCCAATAGTATTGTTATTCCAGGAAAGACTTACTGAAAGGTCCTCTACTGTTGGAAAAGGACTCCTTTGAAGTGTTGGGTTTTTTGGTGTTGCTTTTTTTGTGTGTGTGTGTGTGTGTTTTGTTTGTTTTTGTGTTTGTTTTGGGGGTTTTGTATTTGTTTTTTGTTTTGTTTGTTTGTTTGGGGTTTTTTATATAACTCTGTATTTGCAGAATTAAACTGTGACTTGAAATAGGGAATATAATTCTCTATTAAATTCTTATGTTCAAATATCTATAAAAGTTAATCCTGCCTTCAATTATAAAATAGCTTTCTACCTGGTAACAATTATCAGAAATGTGAGCTAGTTAGAGCACACATCGTGTTTCTGTTGAATGACAGAGAACAGAGTTTCAGGAGTCATGCTCATACAGTGTGAATGTACTCACTGCTGATTTAAACAAGGCACAAGAGGAGCAGGTTTCAACTCTTCTCTCCATGATGAGAAGAAAGGGCATAAAGCCCTTGCAAGGCATTTATACCTCACTCCTGAGCTGGGTAATGAGTAATGGAAGGTAGCAAGGCTGGGTGATATGCATGGAGGTCCCTGTTGTAGCCCAGTGAGGCAGCCCTCATTCAATATGTTTGATACCACAGCAAGTTTGCCTTTTAAAAGAGGAAACATGCCAGTCGTGGTCAGATAATGCATGTGTATTATGCCAGTGGTTTTCTGCAGTATCTGTCCTGTGGAGCATGTTTTTGCGGGTTGCTTTTTTATCCGCAGTGCTAATCAGGTCAGCTCTGTGCAATCCCCCAAAGATGCTGTGACTCACGTGTTTGTGTTCTCACTGTAGCTCAGTTTAAGATGGGTGGAAGTCTAATTCTCCCAGTTTTCAGTCTCTCTGGACACATTAAAACCTGGATGGGATTAGCACCCTGTACAAATACGACTGCTGTCTACAAGAACTTTCATACTGATTGCTTGAATGGAAGATCCTTGAGCTCTTACTATCTACCTTTCTGCAGTCTCTTTTTCTTCTTTTGTGGCTTGTAACTCTGTGATGCTGGTAATGCATACACTGAAAATTACCAAGAGACCTCTTGCAAGCCTCATTAAGACAAGACTTAAAACTTCTTTGAGATTAGTTGAAGGTCTGATCAATGCCACCTCCCCCCCCACCCTGAAAATACTAGCAGGAATTTTTATTAAATCTTTCTGCATTCATGCTTAGGCACCTGGGCTATTTTTTATTCCTTGCCTGTCTATCATTTGGCATTTTACTTTGCTTAAAATTGATGAAAAGTAGTTTTATGTGTGGCAAAAAAAGTTGTAGAATTTTTAGGTACAGTGAAAAGGAAGTGTATGGATAATGGAGAGAGTACAAGGAATGCTGAGAGTCAGTTCTGTATGTGAACTTGTTTCTTGGGCTTTGGAGGGCAAAGCTTCTACCTGCTCCTTCAAGAAAGAAGTCACACCTATTTTCTTCAAAAGTTCAAAATTATTTGTGTATCATCTGTATTTTCTTGAAAGTGAAAGGCCTACAAGGAAGAAAATCTACATATAATGTTCTTGGTTCGTCTGTAACATATTGTTTCTTCAGAAGCTTTGTAAAAACATTAATTCATTAAGGTGATTGCCTTGCCCAGGGTCACTTGACCCTTTGCTTTCAGTTCTAAAGCTGATGTTGTTATTGAATTGAACTGCCAAACACTTAGACTCAAAGCACCCCATAGAAATTACATCCAGTGAACCATCAACCTGTTGGAGGATAATGTAGATTGGGTAAGATTTAGGGGGTTCTAGAACCACTGGAAACTGTATGCAATTATTCTAGCAACTAAGAGGAGGTAAAAGGATGACAGAATGCAGAATAATTTTCTGTTTGCTCTCTGAAATGATGCTAATTACCCTCTTTTGTTTTCATGAGGCCAAATTTTTTTGCAATTCTATTCAAGGGGCCCAGCTGGCAACAGCTCTCTGTAGTATGGAGTGTCTATTTTAATGCATTTAATTCTGTGGTGTCTTAAGTTAAAAACATTGCACGTTCAAAGTGGTTTCTTTTGCATACAGGCTGTAAAGATTAGTTAGCATCTTAGCAGAATAGCTGTCATTTATGTTATGGTGTTGTCCTCCATGCCAGACAGACTGTATCATACTAGATGTGCCCTAAATAAGAGCAAAAATGTAGTCTATGTCCAAAAAACACTTATACTATAAGTAAAGAGCAAAAAAATATAGGCAGAGAAAAAAGAATAGTTGTGAGAGCAAACAAGCAGTAAAGCTGACAGGCAGAGGTCTTAGTACGGTAGCTGTCAAACCGTTACCGCTTCGCTTACAGTGCCGTGATAATGATCTCGAGGCAGTTGCATCGGCTCCTTCCAAGAAGATCAAAAAATGATGTCAGAGTGCTGCAGTTTTCTCCAGGAGTTTTCAATGTGAATTTTTGTACCCTAACAGTACTTGGTCTGTGTAAACCAGTTGCAAACTCATTGGGACAGAGGGAATGATAGTGGCTCTTTCACGCCTTGGCTGACAAGAAAGAGGAGGGAGGACTCTGTAGTGCTGGCTTTTGTGGTTGGGGGCTAATCTGCTGATTACTGACTTTTTCACCAGCCTTGCCAGCACTCTGGGCTGGGTTCTCCCGCTTCCTGGGGTCAGAATGAGGCACACTCTGATCTTAGAGAAACACTTGGGAAATGGCTTAGCAAAGGCAAAGAGGCCTTAATGAATTTCCATGTTAGAGAAGACTCTGAAACCAATAGCCTGGCCCAAATGAATGGAGCTATTCATTTTCGTGGGGTGTGGGTGGGAAGAGACTGGAATCTAAAAGACCCGCCAGACTTTGTAAAGGCCCTGCACTATTTCTACTGTGTGTGTCTAACAGCCCTGGACAGCCTCTTCCATGGCAGGGAGGAACTGGTGAGGAGGCATCCTCCCTGGCTCATGGCTTCTCTCCCACTCCTCCTCTAACGGTTATGATAATACCCACTTCCATCACAGTCTCATCTGAAGCTGACTGCCTTCTTCGCTGACATCCTGCACAACCTCCTAGCCCCTTGTCCTCTTTCCCTCACCCTTTCTCTTGACTTACAAGCCCCGAGCTTCACTCCCACTCACTGAAAGAGCCTTGCTTCTGTTTTGCCAAAACACTGGTCCTTCTCTGGTCTTTTTGAGTACTGCTTTCTCTCTCACCTCTCCATTTCTTTCAACAAAGCATATTTACCCTCTGCCCCTTGCCTCACCCTGCCCTCTTGAGACCTCCAATCCATTAAAGTCTATCACTGTTTTTGTCACTCTCGGCATCCTCTCCCTGCTGTCTGTTCTCTTAAGTGACCTCAGCTATTGCTTCCCTCCACTTCAGTTTTTCCTTGATCCTCAGCTCTTTCTTCACTGTCCCGTCAGAAAATCTGCACCGTGAACCCACTCAGCTCAGCTTCATGACAACAGCTATCACCACATTGTGCTTGTTGTCTTCCCTGTTTTTTTGCTTCTTCCTCCCTATATGTCCCTGGCCTTCACTTAAATTCAGAAAACACTTTCCTTGAACTGTCTTGTCACTCATCTCTCCTTCAGATCCTTTTTTTGAAATCTCCTTGTGCTTTGATACAAGCTACATTTGAGATAGAAAACATACACTGTTCTTTTAAATGTCTTCAAATGTTTTATTCTTCCATGCCCTTTGTTATCTGTCAATTATTTTGGTGTATTTTGTCAATTATTTTGAGTAATATGTTCTTGTAAAAAAGTAATAAGTGCGTGGATACATCCAGACAAGAAAGCTGAACTCTTCTCAGTTTTTCAGCTTTTCTTGCTGTCTGAACAGGAGGGAGATGCTATACTTTACTCCCTTTCTAGGAAACACAGTGTCTTCAGTTTGTTAATTTGTCTATCAGCCTGACCACATACAGCTGCTATTGGTGGAGATTGCACACTGATTTTCCTCTAAATTCACCTCAAACTCTAATTCCTGTAAATACCTTCTGTGCTGTGCTGGTTTTGGCTGGGCTAGAGTTAACTTTTTTCACAGTGGCTAGTATGGGGCTAGGTTTTGGATTTGTGCTGGTAATATAGAGATGTTTTTGTTGTTGCTGAGCAGGGCTTACACAGAACCAAGGCCTTTTCATACTGCCATGTTTGCAAGGAGGTTGGGGGTGCATGGGAGGTTGGGAGGAGACACAGCTGGGACAGGTGACTAACCCACATAGACCAAAGGGATAGTCCATACCATATGACACCATGCTCAGTATATAAAGTGGGAGGAAGAAGGAGGAAAGGAGGATGTTTGGAGTGATGCCATTTGTCTTCCCAAGTCACTGTTATGTGTGATGGAGCCCTTCTCTCCTGGAGATGGCTGAACACCTGCCTGCCCATGGGAAGCAGTGAATTAATTCCTTGCTTTGCCTTGCTTGTGTGCATGGCTTTTGCTTTTCCTATTAAACCTTCTTTTTCTCAACTCATGGATTTTCTGGCTTTTACCTTTCGATTCTCTCCCCAGTCCCACTGGTGGATGAGTGAGTGAACAGCTGCGTGGGGCTTGGCTGCTGGCTGGGGTTAAACCATGACATGTGCTTTGCACAGTTTTGCTCAAAAATATGTTTAAAAGGCTCTACTTTGTCTTTTCCACATTAGCAAGTGAATTAATACTGCCAGCAGCTGATGATTCCTGAAGAGGGAAAGCACAGTAGGGGATCACTGTCTATCATGTCTCCAATTAGTTCTTGGTTTAATATCCTTGAAACATTACCAAGTTTGCTACCAGTGCTTAGCAGTGAGTCCAGGAAACAAATACAATTTACTCTGCTCGTAATAGGTTTATTCAGAAGCAAGCAGCAGCCTGGAAAGGGTTAATGAAGGCTTGTTTCCCTCCAAAAACTGTTGCAGCAGCCCAGGCAGGATGGGGGCAACAGGTACAAGGTAGGAGAGCGTTTTACTCCAGTTCCTCTGAGATGCAGTTCTGCAACAGGACAGCCTGCTCAGGGCAGGCACAGGGCTGCAGTGTGGGAGCCCACCTATCATTCTCACCATAGCTAGTTTCATACACTCTTGCCATTCACTTTTTGTATTCAGCATTGGCTTATATTTTATTTTTATTCTGCTCTATTTGTCATGATTAAACTTCTCTGACTCTTTACTGTAGAAAGAGTCTTCTCCTTCTAATTAGAAAGATTAATAAATCTTCTGATTTATTAACTTAGGATGAGTTTCATATATCTCAAATACTTCTACCAGGCATTTAAAGTATCTATTCCTTGCTCATTTTTCTGGGGTTCATACCACTTACATTTTATGTACCCTTAAACAAATGTGTGAAGTATTTATATGTATTGTTAGATTTATTCAGAACCTTAAGTTTTTTTGACGGCTATTTTCCAGAGAGTTGTCTTTAAGTTTAAACCTGGAACTTGAACAGGAGTTAATTATTTTTTTACTTCTAAAAAAAATGCTATACATAAGTCTTTACAGCAAAGGGACTCAAAGGGAATTCCTCCTAGAATGGAGATTACAATGTTTGTAATGTTTGGCTGACTTGGCGTGAAAAAATAAATAACTTTAAATTATATTTTTGATGCAATCATAAATTTGAAAATAATTTCTGCTTTCTACTACTGAGACTGGAAAAGTGAATAGCTAGAAATAATGCTAATTACAAGGACTGTAGAATAAGCGTTAGAGCTCCAGAAGGAAGTCTTGATTAAAGACAGCATTAAGCTCCAAGGAAAACGGAGACTTGGAAAAATCTTTCAAAACCTGTAACTTGAGAATGTTTGCCTTTATGGAAGGGAAGGAAGATGGATGATGCTTGAACTACGCCTGAAATAAAAGTGCCTTTACCCTTTGCTTGTGATTAAAGCTTTTAAAATTTTCCTGAAATACTGTGATTGTGCTTAAGCATACATTTGCTTTTGAAACCTGACTGGTTTCAGAAGGTCCCATCTTAATTATAGAATATTTGTGCTCAGTTTCTCATGCCACATGCCTGTATAATAACGGAAAAGAAAGTTGGAGCAAATCTTGCTAACCTCTTAACCCAGGAATTGAAGAAATCTCTCAAACTAGTAAAAGGTTTCAAAGAAATCAAGAGAAACTAGTTTAAAAATGAGATGGATTAAATATTCCCCCTTTCAGAGCCACTCCTCATGAAGATGCTGGTCCATCCATCTTTTCCCTATTTGAGGCTTCATTCTAGTTGTGACTCTGGCTGTTGTATCATTGCACCTGCTTTTCTTTTTGATACACAATAACTTGAAGTGCTTGAAATAACTCTAAGAGTACAGAAGATTATGGAAAGGTCAAGCTTTCATACCTAAATCTCGGCTATATCTGCTTCTCCATTTTATGCCTGCATATAAAAAAAAGGTTCCTGAACAGCCTGGCCTGCCTTGTGCCTGACTGTGTTCCTATTTGTGTCCTCACTGGGACTGCAGGCTTAAATCTCTTGTGTCCTACAGGAACTGAGCCTATGTGTACCTTAGACAGCATTTTGCTGTACTAGTCTTTTCTCTATACTTTATGGTGTTTGTCATACATATGTTCACACCACTAATGAATTATAGTCAGAAAAGGTGTGATATGCCATTCCTGTTGCCCTTGCTGCTGCTTGCTTAGGTGATTAAAGGGTTTCCCTTCCCTTTCCTGCCTATAGACTTTCTCTCTGCCACTGCTGCCTACAGCCATGAGGGCAGTGAGGGTCTACTGTAGGATGTATCCCAGCCTAGACCATAGTAGTTTCTCTTTGAGGGAGCCAAGCCTCCTCACTGCCCTGAAAGGAGAGCCACCTGCCAAGCAAGGGCATGGACAAAAAAGTGTCCTGGAACAAAGAGTAAGTCCCTGTGCACTGACTGTAAGAAACAGACTGTAACTTTCCACTCTCTAGGTCAGTATTCTTACAAAAAAAATTGAAATGCAAAATAAACCAAAAGACCCTGTGGCCTAGTACAAGTTCTGTTTATTTGTGTTGCATAGAGCAGGCATATTTGAAGAGAATCAAAAAAAGAAGTTATATTGAGGTGCCATTGATTGGCAGCTTAACTGAAATATTCATAGGAGTCCAGACAATGATTGTAGTGCTTACACTTTGATCAGCACCTTTTAATCTCGCCTATGATAAATTAAAAAGATTTGTCTTCATCTCCAGCTACTGGAGTTGGATTCAGTCTGGTGCCCAGATGACTTAAGTCTGGTGTCCCATCAACTTTAAGGAAGTTTGGCTCCGAGACTGGTTTGCTGTAACAGTCTAGGGTGTAGAAAAACAATACAGACTTTGGATACATTTCATTTTGATCTCTGGAGATCCAACAGACTAGTCATGACTGTGAATGTGGCCAGTTTGTAGGAAAATTGTCCCACATGCTAATCGTATATCTGATGTCCAGATCTACTCAGTGGATCAAAGGGATATCTGCAAGGAAACAAGAAAGGAAGTAAATCTGAAAACAGCTCTGAAACTTGTACACAACATCTGAGAGGATTTGGCCCCCTTATGAACTGCTGACAGTTTTGCCACTGCAGTCTGTGTGAGAGCGATCAGAAACAGTAAAGGAAAGCAAAAATGTAAGACCAAAGCAGAAAAGACTTTTCTGAGATCTAATGAACTGAAAAGGGAAAAATTTCATTTCCCCAAGCATATTTGCATGATGTGCTTTTGGCATGCCAAAGATGGAAAGGAATGGCACATACTGAAGGCAGACAGAGTAACTTAATAGGCAGAATACCAACTAGTAACATTGGTGCACCTATACTCGGGTTACTTTGCTCCCAAATAATTTAAAATGATAACAATTATTAAAATAAAAGTAGTTTCATAGGATGTCTTTTATGAAGTTGGTCTAAAGAGTGAATGGAGAAAAGTCTTACTTATCAATACTGAAGGGAAGGTATTAGCTGTGTTGGGAAAAATAAATTATTTTTCTGTGGCTGAATTAAAAGAAAAATTATGTATATTTGGCCACTGCTCAAAAAATTATGGGAAAAAGCAGCAACATGAATATTCTTCAGGAACTTTTTTTTTTTATTTCTAGGGGAAAACAGAAAATATCTGGGTCACCAGATATTGACTCCCATTCTTATTATTGTAAACGTTCTGAATTATCTTCTTCTGGTCTGTAAGTGGCTGTATGGCATAGGTTTACTCATGTTCTCTCTCAAAATCATGTCAAATTGATTTGATTTCCTCTTATGTCCAGATAATACAGCTCATAAGAGGAACAGCTCTTTGACCTTACTTTACTTTTAGTAAGGTGTTTGACATTCTCAAGGGCATAAATTTCATTGTCTCATCCTAGATAATGTTGTGAACAAATGGGGGCAGAACTGTCAGATGGGGAAGTATGTAAAGCATAGCAGAGATCTGAGATGAGTCTTGTTCTGCTTGATGGCTTTCATTACTAATGGTAGGAAATTAGATGATGGAGTACTGAAAGTCCTTACTGCAATGACAGCAAGCCAAGGAGGAAGAGTAAGTGCTTCAGAGGTGAGTTTTGGAGTCCAAATGGTCTTGGCAAACTGACAGTATGGTCTGGAGGAAGCAGGATGCTTTTCAGCGGGGACAAGGAAGAAGACAACCTCAGCACCAGGAGGAAGAGGGAGAGGAGAACTGGATAGGTAGCAGCGCACCAAGGGTCTTGTACTCAGTGTTCTACATGGCCTCTGGGCAGCTGAGTTCAGAAAGTGTCAGATCTCCAACCCCAGGGTTACTTGTGCACACTGTAGCTGGTTTGGGCTGATTTCTCAGGGGAACTTAGGTACCCAACTTCAGGCACTGAAATCAGTGAGAGAGTTTTACTCATAAATACTTTTAAAGATTCTGAATCCCTGATCCTCATCTGTAAAATGCAGAAGATAATACTTCCCTCCCTCACAAGTGTGCTGTTAGCATAAATACATTAGAGATTGTAAAGAATTAAGATGCTCCAGTAATGGGGATCATATAAGTACTTTGGATAAAGCTGTTTCTCTTTCCTCCTTGCACCTCTGTACATTGCAAATTAGACTAAAATTAATCCAATATAGCTTTCTCATCCTCATAGTATTTTTATTCAGGCACTTTACATGCTTTACATTGCTGGGTTTTGACACTTTTCTCCTTTAGGGCATGGCATGGAGAAGCACTGTCTGAGAATTGTGGATAAGATGGGACAGAGAAGCTGAGCATGTGGATACCAAGAAGGTTTCTTGGCAACAAAAATAATTGGAAAACTCCCAGAGCTTTCTCTTCTTGCATTTGACAGTCTTTTTTTCTTATGACTTTATAGAATATCTCAAGTTGGAAGGGACCCATAAGAATCATTGAGTACAACTCCCAGCTTGTGATAAATGATCAAAAAGTGGCATTGCCCTGACCAAATTGCTTCAAATTAAATCACTAATAGCTACCATTTGGGAGTATGCATGTACACTTTTTAACACATTTTTGGTTAAATCTTTGCTATTTGCAAACCTCACCTTAGGCTGCAAGAAATACAAGGCCTATAGGGGTATATGAGTGTATATGTCTCCTTGGATTATACAGTGAAATGTTCAAGCAGTTCCATGTGTGGTTCTTCAGGAGGGTTTGAACCAGCAGAGGACACTCAGTTATCTGATGAGGAAACAAAGTGAGGAGGACAAAACGGACGGACAGAAAGTCTGTCTTGAGTGTGTCCAGAATGGTATCAGATAAATATCGTGAGAAGTGAATGAAAGAATCTGTGCAAAAATACATCATATGGTGGTTGAGCAGTTGGCTCACTGGTTGAGCATAGAGGGTAATAGTGAATAGGGTAACACCAGACTGGTGACCTGTCGCTAGTGGAGCTCCGCAGGGCTCCATCTTAGGCCCAGTGCTCTTCAACATCTTGATAAAGTTGAAGATGTTTGCAGATGACACAAAAGTGGGAGGACCTTTTGACTCTCTCAAAGGCATGGAGATCCTGCAGAGAGACCTTGACAAATTAGAGGACTGGGCAATCACTTGCAATATGAAGTTCAACAAAGGGAAGTACTGGATTCTACATCTGGGATGGGGCAACCCTGGATATACATACAGACTGGGGAATAAGATACTGGAAAGCAGTGCTGTGGAAAGGGACCTGGGAGTCCTGGCTGATGGCAAGTTGAATATGAGTCATTGTGCCCTGGCAGCCAGGAGGGCCAACCGTGTCCTGGGGGGCCCAGGCATGGAGATTATGTGACTGAGGGGAGACCTTGTTGCAGTCTACAAGTTCCTCATCGGGGGAGGAGGAGGGGTAGGCACTGATCTTTGCTCTTTGGTGACCATGGATAGGACCCAAGGGAATGCCCTGAAGTTGTCTCCGGGGAAGTTTAGGTCAGATATTAGAAAAATGTTCTGCACCCAGAGGGTGGTTGGGCACTGGAACAGGCTCTCCAGGAAAATGGTCACAGCACCAAGCCTGACAGAGTTCAAGAGGTGTTTGGACAATACTCTCAGGCACATGGTGTGACTCTTGGGAATGGTCCTGTGCAGGGCCAGGAGTTGGGCTCCCTGCTTCTTGTGGGTCCCTTCCAACTCAGCATATTCTGTGATTTTGTGAAAACCAAGAGAAAATGCTATGAGAAGAGAAGCCCTAGTCCACCTCCCTTCTTTTGATAGCAGAAGAATAGGGAGCTAGACTTGGACATTTTGAAGTACAGTTCAAATTTTGATCCCAATATCAGTTCCCCATCTGCTGAGGAGGGATGTAGGTTAGTGACAATTGGCATAAAACAGTAGTGTCAGTTTTTGGTAGGGGACTTGCATAGTAGCATAACAAAATTATTTTACTACTTATGCGTCTTGTCTTTTGCTTAAGACAGTTAACATCAGAAGCAAGGTGGCCAACAGTGACTAAAGGTAGTGTGGCTAAGGTCCTGACCTCAGTGGTTTATTGGCTCTTTCTATTCCACTCAGGAGAAACAGGCTGGACTTGAACAAAAGAGGAATTTTATGTGCAGTCTATTTTCAGCAGGAGGGCTAGTGGAATTGCTGGATGGGCTTGAATCTGGAGCCTGAGGGACCAAAGGGACAGCAGGAGGGAGGGAGCAAAATGGAAGTCGTGTCTGTTTGCTGCATGACCAAAGTGTGGTGTTGCCTGCAATAGTCAAGCAGGAAACGAGGTGTGTGTTGGACAGAGAAGTAAATATTTGTGGTGTTTTGGTTTTCAGGAGGGATAAAAATTGAGACTTTACGAATTTGGTGAAAGAGTCAGGTTGCTTTGATGTGGAAGTGGTTCTGGTCTGTAGTGGGACTCATATTCTGTAGTTTCCAAAATAAGCTTTAATAAATACATATTTTAGGGTAGCCCATGAAGAAAAATATCTTTAAGATTTTAATATTCAAGGAGAGAGATGCCTGTGAGGATTCTCCAAATGCACTTGGGTTGCTTGGGCAGATTCTATGCCTAGGCAGAAATTCAGGCACAGTCAGTGTTCATGGGCTTTATCTTGTTACTGTACCACACTGTGATCCTATTCCTCTGAAGTCTCTTTGAGTTCAGTAGTGGCAGATCCAGCCACAAGTGTGCAAATGTCAGACCACCAGACAGAAGAAGCTACCCAAAGGTTTTAGTTGCCCATGTTGGCAGGATATGTGAATAGCAAAATATTGCTCATGTGCAGTTTTAAGTTGTTTGTGACCAGATGTGCTTCTAGTACCGTTTGACTGCATAGTGCAACTGAGTCTGCAGCCTTCTGGGAAAGCACTCAAATTCGTTATTATTATAAATCCAAGCCCAGTTACTATGACCTGAGGCTGTATCCTGTTCACTGCACAAAGAATTCAAGCAAGACTATGCAAGAAACACCTGCATGGCTTTTCCAAGTGATTGCCAGAATATACAATGGTCGTCAGCAATTAAAAGATCAGGGAGATAAGGAGCAGGATGGACTTCAAATTCTTCATATTTTAAATGGGTTTAAAAGCAAAAATGTAATTTTTCAACACATAACACCATTGATCATGAGTGTCAGGAGTGCTCAGAGTACTACAAACCAATGTACCAGGCCATATTTTCTTTAGTAAGTCTGTACAAGGAATGGGAGATAAGAGGCCTAGTAAAAAAATTGTAAATATCTTAGGAGTTTGCATGTATTTTCTGAAGGAAGTTTAGGGAACTTACCTCACAGAAGTTAGCTTCTCATTTGCTAAAAGTTTCTTCCTTATATGCAATTTTTGTGTCATCTCTGATTTTGAGCCTGGGACATGTCTGATGGCTGTGACTGCTTGTTTGTGAAGGCTCTTTATGCTTTCTCAGTGTACGATTGTGAAATGTCTGAATGTGCTTTCATTTGCATTATTTCTTTTATGTCTTTCTTCTCATCCCAATTTTCAGTTCCCTTTTGTCCTGAGAAATTAAATAATTTTTTTTGGCAGAAAAGTGACTGCCTTGTTGAAGTAAAGATGGCTTTTTCAGCTGTGTCCTTTTGCTGCATCCCCCAGGCCAGGCTCCCTGACAGGTCACTCTGTGATGGCACCAGAGTCCTCTTGGGAGCAGTGGGAGCGCTGTTATTCATGGCAGTGCTAGGGAGGGGATGCCAGGGCCAGATGGCCCCCTCAGAGCCCCGAGGCAGCCTGGGCCACACCACACGCAGAGAGCCTACGTCAGGAGGCACAAGGCAGCCAGCAAAGAGCCCACAAAGCAGAGAGGCAGGCTCCTGTTGCCAAATAGCATGTCCTTGTGCTCTGCGTGCCTCATCAGAAACGATGCAGCACAGGCTCGGTATTCACCTTCTTCATTGCCTTGCCACATCAGCAGGAGGTTTGCTCCCGATGGCCTCCTACACCACACCAGGAGAGAGCCAGAGCCCAAACCTAGGTGAGGTGAGGGCTTGCTCTCCCCCGGTGTGGTGAGCAGGATGGTACCTGGACGCACAGCTAGGCCCTGTGACCTGCATGTTCTGGAGGGAGGCAGCAGAGCTTCAGGAGCAGCCAGAAGGGGGGCAGCGGGCAGTCAGCGGAACAAACGTGTCCTGTGGCTCACATGGTGCCACGTTGATAACTGTGAGCTGTCCTCCCACCCTCACCTCAGTGTGGTCATGCTGGAAAAGACACAGCCCCTCCTGGGTTACATGAGTCACTCTTCACCTGCAGACTTGCTGTGATGTTGCGTGTTTGGTTGTAGCCCCTGTGACTTATAGGTGAGTCAGGGCTAGCCATTCTTGTTCTCTCTTGCCCCAAAATACAAGGTCTGGTGAGCAGCAGCAAAGTGCCTGAAGCTGTCTGAAAGCTCAGTGACACTAAATTGTGTGGGAATGTTGATCTGCTGGAGGGTTGGAAGGCTCTGCAGGGAATCTGGACAGGCTGGATCGATGGGCCGAGGCCAATGGTATGAGGTTCAACAAGACCAAGTGTGGCGTCCTATGCTTCAGTCACAACAACCCCAGGCACCCCTACAGGCTGGGGGCAGAGTGGCTGGAAAGCTGCCTGGTGGAAAAGGACCTGTGGGTCCTGGTTGACAGCAGATGAACAGGAGCCAGCAGTGTGCCCAGATGGACAAGAAAGCCAATGGCATCCTGGCTTGGATCAGAAATAGTGTGGCCAGCAGGAGCACAGAGGTGATTGTTGCCCTTTGCTCTGCACTGGTGACGCTGCACCTCAAGTGATGTGTCCAGTTCTGGGCCCCCTCACTACAAGAAAGACCTTGAGGTGCTGGATTGAGTCCAGAGAAGGGCAACAGCACTGGTGAGGGGTCAAGGGAGTGTGTTGTGTGAGGAGGGAGCTGGTGTTCATTTAGCCTGGAGAAAAGGAGGCTCAAGGGAGATCTTATCTCTTACAACTACCTGAAAGGAGGTTGTAGCCAGGGGGGATATTGGCCTCTTCTCCAGGCAACTAGTTTCCGGACAAGAGGAAATGGTCTCAAGCTGTGCCGGGGGAGGTTCAAGTTGGACATCAGGAGGAATTTTTTCATAGAAAGGGTTGTTAAACATTGGAATGGAGTGCCCAGGGAGGTGATGGAGTCACCATTCCTGTAGGTGTTCAAAGAAATGACTGGATGTGGCACGTAGTGCTGTGGTCCGGTTGACATGGTAGTGATCAGTCAAAGGTTGGACTCAAAATCTTGGAGATCTTTTCCAGCATAAAGGATTCTGTGATTCTGTGACAGTGCCTTGCAGGTTTGAGGCAGGGGTGCAGACGAGGGCACTTCAGAACAAGGCTAGTTTTTTGGGACTATACTTGGAGAGAATTTAACGGACAGTGATAGAAGGATAATGGCTCCTGTTTTTCATACGGTGTGGGAACTGGGCTAAAACAAGGTGAGTGGAAGGCAGAGGCTAAACAGCATTCATTCTTGAGTGCTGCCAGGCTCCTCAAAGCTACTGTGTGTGGCCTGCCTGTGGCCCTTTTGGCTAGCAGTTCTCTGATGAGGGTAAGCCCTGTTCTCTGAAAGGATGTGGCAGTCTTCACCAGCTTGCTTTCCTAAAGTCCCTTGCTTTGAAACCTGACCCTTGTGCAGTTCTCAGTAAGGACTATTCCATCAGTGAGGCTGTTACCAGAGGTAAGGATGATGCCTTATGATCCTGGCAAAAATCCCATTCCAGAGCACCTGTATTGCTTCTCTATCAGCACACCTGCCAGCACAACTCAGGGCATGTGCTCACTCCTGCATTAAGAAAAGCCTGCAGCAGAACACTTGACAGATCCATGGACTTCATGCTTACCCCGGCACATCAGAAAGTGCTGTGGTGTTCATGTGCACCATGTGCGCTTTGTGCTACACCAGTGACGTCTCTACTGACAGGCATGACCTGTGGGACAATGGAATCCTGTGGCAAATGGCTTGGACAGTAGGTCACAAAAATGTTGCTTTTAAAATGTGTCCTCGTGTACAGAAAGCAGGAAAGCATGTCATATACAGAACAGCTTCCCTCCCTGTGAGTTGTTCCAGGAGAAGATTAGTGCCTCTTGATTCTTCCAGTCCCTGCCAGTCCACAAGAAGAAGAAACACAGTGTGGGGACGGGATGCCATTGCTATGACCGGATTGCTGTTGCCACACAGTCAGGCTGCATCTGGGGAAATGGAGCACTGCCTGTTCCTTGTGCTGTAAGACTGGAGAGTATGTGTCCCCTTCATGCAAACCCTGACTCTAGCTGGGTGGTCTCAGTGGAGACTTTTAACCTCTCTGCACTTCTGCTTCCCCTATGAATGGAATGAGGATAGTAATAATTAACTGTTTCACAGAGGTACTGTGTTTTCATGTTCGTAGAGTGCTTTGAAGGGGTAAACTACTTTAGCACTCTTGAAGCTTTTCAAATGCAGCTGTATTTCATTGCATGTATAACAGAGAGTGATATATTGGTTTAAAAATATATTTGAAACTCTTGATAATTAGGAAGTCGGGCAATGGCAATTAATGCTCTCAGACATGGTGTTGCTACTCTTCTCCAAACTATAGCTCATTTAAAATGCTAGCCCTATAATTTATTAGCAATATTTAATACCTCAGTGACCATAAAACTGAGTGTTTTATTACCACTTATTAACATACGTTTGATGTTCTGCCCAGTGTTACACAATCCAAAACAAATTACTCTCAGGAAGCTGGATATTATATAAATACAGAACAACAATAAATAATGCATTGAAGAAACAATTTTCTCTGGGTTCTAACATGCCACAATCTCTTCAAATGACTTAGGCTTCTTAGATAATTTCTTAGTCTTCCAGGAGCGTTTGCACTAAAGGACACACTTCACACTGTGCTGTCTACTACCCCTGCTGCAAGTTTGCTGGTGATTCCTGGCATCCTGTCAGCCTCTAACACCACAGTCTACTCATGCCCTACAAGAGGAAACGTGGAGTTGCTTGGTCAGAGCGTCTTCAGTTATGATAGTCTCCTTAGTAAGTTACAGATGTATGAGAAAAAGAAAGGCTCTTTTGTATTTCAGGATGCTTTTTTCTTTTCTGTCAATCTGGTGTGAAGAAAAAGAGGAAAAACTTGACAAACTTATTTTTTGTTTTCTTGAGCTCATTTAAGGCACAGTGTGGATAAGAGTAAGGGGTGAGGAGAAGGAAAGCTGATTGAGTTAGGGAACACAAACTGCTCAGATTCAGATTTTTCTCATTTAGGTTTGATGGTGTAGCTGTGATGGGTACTTGTTGAAAATCATAGTAACTGGTTAGATTTTCATTGACCATGCCCAAAACTTCTCTGCAAATATTCATGGTTTCAGAGATTGAGCTAGAACTAAGAAATCCAAATGAGATAGGTCCAGTTATATAGCTGACTTATACTGTTCAACCCCACAGTTTATTTTTCTGATGACCAACAGTTCCACCTCTCCTAGGACAAGATTTCACATTAGGAGCTAGCAGCAAAAGCCCAGATACAGGTCAGTAGTGTCTCCATTTAGTAGTGCAAACCTGGGCTGCTCCTTCCATTTTAAAGAGCTAGAAGCTGCAACTCATAGAAAATGAGGATTTTGCTTTTGCTTAAAGTAATCTTTTCCCTGGGAGAAGGGGAATATGATTGTTTCAGCCAACTTGTGGTACTTAATTTTAGGAGAACAAAAAAGCAAGTGTTGCATTTGAGAAAAATCCTGTAGCGGGATGGATTTGTGCTGAAGAGCCTTTGTTATGGACCGGGTGGATGATGCCCAGACACAAAATGTTGCTTGCCATCCTGAGGAACTTGCTGTTTGAGTCTGTGATGTAGAAGTGGGAAGCAGGGAAGAAGAAACAGTAAGATGATGAGTTTCTAGCTGCTATAATCCAGCTCTGACTCCAGCACAGTGAACAGCTTAATGGCTCCTTTCACACTTCTGTTTGGCCATACAGTCTTTGGAACCTCAAAAAATATACTCAAAACCTCAACCTCAAAAATGTACTGACGGCATACCCTCCCTTTTCCTTAAAACTTCCTCCTGCACCCAACATGTTTTAGCAACAGGAGGTTTAGTCATTTAGCCAAATTGGGTCAATAATGGATATTTTGTTTCAGTGGCTAACTTAAAAATGGATTAGGCCAATAAAATGATTTATTTTCTTTCTTTTGGTGAAAAAGCAAAATGAGAAAATCTGTGTTAGGATCAACATGAAAATTCCACTGAGCTTCAAACAAAAGGATTTATTCCAGTTTTAGACTACTTAGCTTTCTTTCCTACTCCTCTTACAGAGCAACATTTAAATGAAAATGGCATTGCAGAATGACAATTGAAAATTTTGTATTAAAAAATTTTGAAAAAAACACAATTTCAGCAGCTTTGAAGTGTGAAACTTGTCAAGTTTTGTTCTCTGGCTTTTGAATAGAACAACTTTTGAAGAACTTTCCAAGAACAATGTTGCCTGTCTATTCATAAGCTATCTGATAAACAGTTTCCAGGACCAGACCTAAACACTTTCCTTTTCAAGGAGCTTTCTGACGAATCAGTAGATGAGATCAGAAAACACTGATTTCGAAACCGTGTTGCAGACGATTTACTACATATCCTAAAGTCTTCACTTCTTTCTTCGTATTTTAGCAATATAAAACAGTTTTGTGTTGGCACCAGAGAGAAGAGTTAAACTTCTGTCTTGCTGGGACCTCGATGTGTGCAAACTAGAGAACAGATGCTGCAGACTCTGTGTATAAAACCTAACACTCACACAAATGTAGGCAATTTCAGCCTACCTTTTACAGTCCTGGAGAATATGCTCTGAAGGTGAAGTAAGATAGGAATTTTTTGTTGCAGACGGTTCTAAGGTAGAGGACATCCAGCTCTTTCTCAGGTTCACCCCTAGCCTATATGAGAGATTTTTCTCTGTAAACTCTTCTCATGAACATCTGCTAATTTCTCTTAGAAATATCAAGAATAAGGTTGTGAAAACACCAATTAAAAATTCACAAAGAATTGCTAGTGACTTGCTTAGCATTCACTGAGGCAGATGAGAGATTTGGGCGCCAAAAGATAAAAGGATTTTGACACTGTGATTTATATGTTAAGAAGCCTCCCCCCTCCCCCATTATCTTTTTATTTTTTAAACTCCCCTCAGTCCTACTGCCCTGCAGCATTCCTTTTTGAGAGAGACTAAAGCAACTTTGTATTTTCTCATGAGTGCATGTCAGTGCCTGTTCCTTAATTCTACATCTGGCTTAAGTGCATTCAGGTGACTCATAACTTTGTGCTTAGGTTTTTTTCTCTTTCTTCATTTATCAACAACAACAGTATTATGAGGGAAGCTTTTTTTTCTCCTAGTCTACTAACCTGGAAAGCCATGTGAAGTGAGCAAATAATAAAATATTGGACAAGATGGTGAGAGGAAATGAGATTGCTGTTTCATAACAGTTTGATGAGTTAAGATCCCTGCTGCTATCTGGGTTTATACTCATCCTTGTTGACAAAGCATACTGCTAGTCTATACTGAAGTGGCTTATTTTTCTTCCATGCACCTACCACATCACAGGACTTTATATTCTTGTCACTCTTGATGCCTTAAACTAGGGCACACAAATTACAGCTTTTGGGCCATTAGAAGTCATAGAATCATAGAACAGCCTGGGTTGGAAGGGACCTTAAAGATCATCTAGTTCCAACACTCCTGCCATGGACCAGGTCACTCAGAGCCCCATCCAGCCTGGCCTTCAACACTTAAAAGGAGGAGGTATCCGCAACTTCTCTGGGCAACCTGTTCCAATGCCTCACTGCCTTCACAGTGAATAATTTTTTCCTAATATCTAATCTAAACCTACCCTCTTTCAGTTTGAAGCCGTTCCCCCTTGTCCTGTCACTGTGCGCTCTTGTAAAAAGTCCCTCTTCATCCTTCTTGTAGGCTCCCTACAGGTGCTTGAAGTCCACAATTAGGTCACCCCTAAGTGTTGATGCCTTAGGATTCTTAAGATTTATAGCAAATACGGATTTTTGCAAATTGGATGGATTAGTACTATAAAATTATAGAACCCCTCGACACTCGTGTGCACCTCATGTATTTGTGCACCATAAAGCGCTTTATTAAAAGAGCTGTTTTCTACCGTATCTATAGTAATATTGTCCAGAAAGTTTTTTTCTATTTTAGGCAACAATGACACATAGGCTGGAAGAGTGACTGGGAAATGTGCCAAATGAAATGTATGATAGTCTCCTGAAGTCAGTGTTTAGCCAGCAACATGGATGTATCCTAGATGTGGGAGGTTAAGTACATACTCCAGAAAAGTGTCAGCTGCCCATGCTGGGTAGCTGTAGTA